>OW386286.2:130531870-131731870 GCA_936432065.2 Rutpela maculata | reverse complement strand
TATGTGTACCAAATTTCAAGTCAATATCTCAAACGGTTCCAGAGTAAACGTGCGCACAAAAAAAGTTACAGACCGACAGACAGAAATTTTTTTTTTCGCTCAAACTTGAAATCTCGACGTTTCATGACATTCTAAGCCTATTTGGACAATAAAAATTTTTAAAAATTTTTTTGTCGTTACTATACTTCCACTGGATGTGGAAGTAAAATAAGTATAAATCAACAAAAGTAAACTATCCAGACGGAAAATTGTTTCGATCACGATTACAGAAAATTAAACAATGGTAATATTAAAAACATGAAATACGCAAAAATATGAAATTATTAAAAAATACAATGACAAGATCAAGAAATTTGATAAAGTAATGATATTAAGAAAAACCTGAAGAACAATTGGCTTTCTCTGGGATTGGCAGTTTTTGAGATATATTGTCAAAACCGAGGTCAAAACTGGACAATTTCCATAGTTTTGGTAAACATTGTCAGTGAAATTTTAGATATCGAAATATCTCACAGCTTACACCACACCCTTTTCACAATTATTTTTGAGATGAAAGAATGGTAAAATAAGAATTCGGCTAGTCCAATGTCAAACAGTAAATACTTATTACTAATGTGTAAATTGTGCATAAAATAAATAATTAATACATTAATATTTACAATGGTGTTATTTATTTCTTCTGCTATATTACGTTTTTATTATTTCAGTCCCTGAAAATTGCTCGAAATAGTATTCAAGGCAGAAATATAGCCACCTTAAATTTTATAGAGAGAATTTTTGAGTTTCTAGGCGTATCTAAAACTAAATTTATTCTTCGTTAACAATCGACTTGAACTTGATAAGCCGTTCCATACCAAATGTTTCTTGAGTTTCCGCTATTCTATAAATATAACAGCAATACAGGGTCGCTTTTGATGTAGCGAAGCATTCACAGTGCACAGAGTTTTTAAAATAAAGTCACCTAATAAATTCCCACACCAATAGTACGGCAATTTTAGCAAAGTATTTATATTTTCAGTTTAAAATAAGTACAACTCAGATAATTTAAAACGGTATAATTTCTTCAAGAGATATTTTTAAGATTTATATTGCGAGATGTTAAAACAATAGTGATACCTACATAACATATTTATTTTGATAAATGACTTTACATCGTGATTATGTAATCGGACGATTATACAACGTGATCTACCAAGAAATGCGGAAAAAAAATGGTGTGCTAGTCTTCAATGTGGGAAAGCCCCTGCAAAATTTTAGAGAATTCTTAGGTAATTTAGTATATTAAATTATTAGTCAATTTGCGAAGGTACACCACTGATGTTGAGTAAGTCCTGACCTACCCTGAATAGGTCGACGAACTTACTGGTGAAAGAACGTATTCGAGTTGTTTACATTTCCTTAACTGGCATAAAAAGTGAAGCCGGCCGGCGAGATCAAAAAAAGAGGTCTACACACGATCCAGCGGCAGGGAGCCAACATTGTCGGTACGCTTTGAAGATAATTGGAATTCCAGCGGACCAGTGCACTTTTACGAATGAGTTCAAAGCATGCCGACAAGGCTGGCTACCTGCCGCTGCATCGTGTCATTAACTAAATATCTCGTATACCAGCTTGTCGATCCAGCATGGGGTTAATGTCTTTGATTTATTTCGCTATTTTTGTAGTGTGATTTGATAAAACCAAAAAGTCACTTCTATTTTATCCAGCTTTGCTGTCAGTAGTGTCAAGTCTGATAAAGTGATATAGAGTTGTAGAGCGTTACGTTAGATTAGTTAAAGTCATTGGCGGCGCATTTCTACAAAAAAATAAGGTACTTTTTTTGGTCATTTTTTTTTTAATTGTTCATTTTTTTAACTCCTTTCGGTGGGGACAACCTACTGTTAAATTTTCCGCATGTCATGGTAGATCACGTGTGTAGTTAATAAAATTATATTTAAATATAAAACATATAGTATATTAGCATATATAGCATATTATCTGGTTAAATGGGAGAATCAGGCTAATAGTGCAGTGCCTCGGCACCTCCACTTTTGAGTAGAACCAAATCCTTTTAACCATTTTTTGTACGATTAATAGTTTAAAAGTTATTCCGTCGCGAAAGTTTAACAATTTCTTTTATTCGCCAATTACATCTATAAACCGATCACAATACGGCCCTGGTCGCTAATCTGCCCCGCTAATCTGCTTATAAACATAAATTGGACTAACGTAATGCTAAAAAAAAAATGATAACAAAATTCGCTTCATTACAATGTTATAAAAGAAATTCGAGGAATTCAATTTTACGTATGTACGTCAAGCTGTCGAAGACGCCGACGTATTTTAAATATATACCGGGTGCCCCAGTATGCGTTAACAGGCGATATCTCCGTTATTTAAAAAAATAAAAATATAGATAAAAAAATCTGCAAAAGGCATTTTTTTTCAAATGGCACTCTGTATAGCTAGAACTTGAAATCGCATCCCCACGTCATTCTGAGCATTCTTATGGGTCGGATTCCTGAGGCATGCCGCAGAGTAACACCAGCTATTAGTCGGGAATCAAGCTTCTCAAAGCTCCTAAAATGTCGGGGGTGCACTCGAAGATATAGTTTTGAAAAAATATGTACGTTATCTGGAATGACCTTGCGCATCTAAATCCAGAGGGCGCCATTCGAAAATTTTTGTAGAGTAGCAGCGTTGGGGTAGGGCGCGGTTGGGCGACCGCCCAGGGCGCCAGACATGAAGGGACGCCGAGCCGCCCCTTCATTTTTGTCCGCTCATCCAGTTGCATATTGTGGCTTGTTACATTCTCGGCAGCGGCCAGATCACCTTTAAGAGGCTTAAATTCCTTATAGTCCTCTTAAATGGTGCTGAAAAAGACATAACACTTATAATTAAACGTATCTTAATGAATGAGGGCTCATTTTGTGGCCATTTTCGCGAGGAATAAGACTATTAAGTTAAAATTACTTTTTAAGTTAAGTTTTAAGGTTTTTTGCTTTTATCTCGCTAACCATTAGCGATATCGAAATTATGTTTATATAAAAAATTAAGCTTATAAAATTCTCTATCTACTCTCTATCTGTTATTATACTCTTTGGAAATACGAGAGCAGAATATATTGCACGTCATAGACACATCAAAAAAACCGCTGCCCAAGGAATCACTACTTCCACATCCAGATTTGCTACTCAAGTCTCTTACAACGAAAAAAAATTATATGTAGAAGTAATTGTTTATGGAACTTTATTATTATAATATTTGAAAAACTCATAAAACGATATCCTACATCGGTAGTGGGGATGAATGAAGTAAAAAAAATATTTTGAGGCCTTTAGTTCTTGTGCACACACTAAATCATAATTCTTTTTTTTTTTTTCACCACCTTTTATAATGGATTAGGGGTAGTAGTGGGGGTGGCTAATGCTAAACATTTTTTTGAGACATTAGCTTCTCTTGTATATACTAAATACCAATTTTATGGACTTTTTCCTGCTGTATTTACCTATTTACCCCCAACTCTTCAACGGAATAAGATGAAAATATAATCTAGTTCCAGATCTCGTTAAAATACATACGTTTACCAAATTTCAAGTCAATATCTTAAACGGTTCCAGAGTAATCGTGCGCACAAAAAAAGTTACATAGACAGAATTGTTTTTTGCTCAGACTTAAAATCTCGACGTTTCATCTGAACAATAAAAATTTAAAAAAAAATTTTTCGTAACTTTTTTACTTACCGATCGATTTTTTTCAAAGACGCTGCGGTTCTTCCTCTAACTAACACTAATTTATTCTCCACATTTAAATAAAACCTGACTTTTCTCTCTTAGGTTATTTAGCTTAAAAGACACTTGACGGACGGAGGGGCAGACGAACAGAGCTTGACAGAAAGACGGACCCATGGCGGACATTTTGAAAGTTGTTGCGAATTTTATGACTAACACAGTGATATTATAATTTTTTTCTCTACTAGCGATATTTACAATTTTTGAAATGAGTCGATGAAATGCAATATATTCCTTACTCTCGTATTTCCAAAGAGTATAATAACAGATAGGAAAAAATGCATATACTTAACATTTTTTGTAGAGAATTTTATAAGCTTCATTTTTTATAACACAACCACACCACATATAGTCAAGGCTGTCCGGAAGAGGGGTTACACATTTGCAAAAACTCAGACATACATTCAGACCCACCGGTGTTGTTGTAGAAGAACGCACTACCGGACGTCAAAATGACGCGACACCAATTTATTTCTCAGGGGCGTCAGTCACGTGCTACCCCGTTCTTCTACTTCCCAGGCGGGTTCGAGATAAGATGCACTTCGATAGCCGAATAATGGACCAAGGCTGCACTACCTCAGATCTTTAACGGCGCTCTCTCTGGCCGTGAATTCCTGGATTTAGGTTTTTGTACCGTTTGAAAAGCTAAATTTTTGCATAAAAAAAATCCCGATCGAAGAATTTCTCTCCGGTGGGATTAATTTTTGTCGTGCTGATCACGTTTTGTCTGATAATAACGGACTCTACACCCGAGGATTTCTGAGAAAAACGCATAAAAAAATCCCTATCAAACCTCCATACAACAACTAGAAGGTCGAGTGTGGTGCAGTAACTCGACACATCTGGTTTTCGGTACGAAAATTCCAGGGATTATACACTAGCAACAAGTCTCAAGATCAATTAAGATGCAATAATTCAAAGAATCCGTTTATTTAACAGATATGGTTATACAAAATGCAAAATTCTTATTGTAAGAATCGCGTCTTCCCCAATTAAGACAAACGGCTTTCAGACCATACAAGGGAAAGCGTATGCATACCTTCTCAGACTCTTTGTAATTTTATAATTACGGCTGACTGATTTTAACTTTTACTAAATAAATTTAGTTTCGTTAGAGACTACTTAGCTTTAAAGTTCTTGTATCGTGGCGGTTCACGTTTCACCTGGTCATTTCTAACGCCTTATAGAACTCATAACGGTCCTTATGGACTGGTCTGTGCCTCTGCAGACTCTTAAAAATGCCCTTAAATGAAATTTTTGCCTAAGTCGAATTTTGATCCTGTCTTCGACTTAGGTCGATTCTGGAGGGTTCTGCAACATTGTCAATATCGGGGCTGGGGCTCGAACCCAGGACGCGATAGACAGTGGGTCAGCATATTCGCCACTCAATGCGCCTTAACCGGCTGAGCTACCTTGCCGGTAGTTACATAAACATAATTTCGATATCGCTGATGGTTATAGAGATATAAGCAAAAACTGAATCAGAGCACCATCTTTTCAATATGGCAGCTCGAGCGTAACAGATTGAGTTCAGGACTTTTAGTATGTTTAATAGTAAACCTTAATGAACATCTTTGAAAAGTTTCAAAACTTTATCAGCTTTTCGCTCTATTTTTTCCTATTTGACTGGAGTTAATATACTATCGCATGTGTGGCAGGCATATGCTTTATTGCGTATTTTTAATTTTCAACCGAGCGTCAGTATGAAGCAGGACCGCAAACAATTTACATACAGAATCGGCAAATGTAGTTTTATATATCCTGTAATAGAGAACAAGAAAGAAAACAGAGAAATTAGGAAAAGTAAGACGGATGTACTGCTCCCAGCACGTTACACACTTCGTGAAATCTTATTATTATCACCACATTTTGTCGTGTATCAACGTAGGACATCGCTACCTATCGCTTCTAACCGCATATGCATTGTCGTGGGAATAGATACGTCTTTCTTTTCCTAATTTATCTGTTTTCCTTCTTGTGCTCGTTTATCTCAGGACCCATATATAAAACTACATTTGCCGAATCTGTATGTATTGCCAATATGCCGATAGTATCGGTATCGGTAAATAAAAACATCTATATCGGTCGATCCTTACTAATAATGATGGTCAATATGATTTTTACAAGCTTTAACTTGTTTTGTATGTGTGTTCGTTAGTTTGTTAGTATGTTTAGTTCAATTTGAACCACTTAACGACGTCCAATTGAGCTGAAATTTTGCATACACGTGTAGTTCTGGGGACGGTACAATAATATGGCACCAAAAAGTGAGTTTATTAAAGTTTTTAAACTACAATTTGATCGGGTAGTGTATTTAATCAGACAATGCGTTCTAAGAAATGGCGAAGGATCCGGTATTATTTTAAGTAAGGACGACGTAATGAATATAAAACTAATTAAGACGTAACTATAAATTTAAAAACCGCTGCCCAAGGAATCACTATACTTCCACATCCAGATTCTCTGTCCAAGTCACTCGCATCGAAAAAACTTTGTATGTGGAAATAATTGTTTATGGAACTTTAATAATATAATATTTGAAATTCTCTACCCCAAAACCCCATAAAACGATACTCTACATCGGTCATGGGGTGGGGGTGGTGATAGGGGGGTGGTAGTGGGGGTGGATAAGGTAAAAAAATATTTTGAGGTTTCTGGTTCTTGTACATACACTAACTCACAATTTTTTTTCATCCCCTTTAATAATGGGGTGGGGTGGTAGTAGGGGTGGGATTAGCCACCCTACTACCACCAAAATTTTTTTTGAGACCTTAGCTTCTCTTGTATATACTAAATACCAATTTTATGAACTCTTACCTGCTTGATTTACCCATTTACCCCAAATTTACTCCAATTTACCCCCCTTCGACGGAACAAGATGAAAATATAATCCAGTTCAAGATCTCGTTAAAGTTCATATGTGTACCAAATTTCAAGTCAATATCTTAAACGGTTCCAGAGTAAACGTGCGCACAAAAAAGTTAGACAGACGACCGACAGACAGACAGAAATATTTTTTTCGCTCAAACTTAAAATCTCGACGTTTCATGACATTTTAAGCCTATTTGATAAACATTTTTTTGTCGTTACTATACTTCCACTGGATGTGGAAGTAATTAATGCCTGTATGAACTTCTCGCGCACGACAAACTTTTAAGACAATTAATTCAACATAACTTATTTTTTTTTTTTTTCGTTTTAGTCCACGTAAATAATAATGAAAGCTTGTTAAACAGTTTTTTTTTTACATTTTTTAGCAATAAACTTCTATACCTGTGAATTCTTTAGAGAGTTTTGTGTTAAGTTATAGCATGTATATATATAGTACCTAGTTATAAAGATAAATAATATAATATCATGATAGTAACTGTCTCCTGTTGTTATGTATAATTTATTATGAAATGTAAAATGTTTAACTCAATTAATAAAGTTGTTAATATAAATAGAAGAAATAGAGCTTAATTAAATAAAACAGAATCACAGAAGGTTATGGGCCCAGAAGTAATTGAGTAATTAAACATAACGTAATTGAAGATGAATTTTTCAAATATGCAAGTATTGCCCCAACTGTCTGCTAATAACTTTGATAATTGGAAGTTCAGAGTTAAAATATTATTAGAAGAAAAAGAAGTATCATGTGCACTAGAAATAAAGATTGAAAATGTAGTAGAAGAAAAAGAAAAGCAAGCATTTCAAATTAAAGATGCCAAAGCTAAATCGATAATAGTGCAATGTGTGACAGATAAGCATTTGGACTGCTTAAAAGACGCAAAGACATCAAAAAATATGATGGAAATTCTTGAGAAGTTATTTGAAAGAAAGAGCGTGTTCAATAAGTTACATTTAAAAAGAAAATTATTGTCGTTAAAATGTAATATGAATGAAAAATTAGAAGATCACTTTCTCTTTGATTCCATAATTCGTGAATTAGAAACAACTGGTATAAAACTACAAGAATCTGATAAGGTTTGCCATCTTCTATTAACAATGAATGAAAATTATGATTCTGTTATAACAGCATTGGAAACCATGAATACAGATTTAACAATTGAATTCGTCAAATCACGACTTCTAGATGCTGAATTAAAAGCTACCAATAAAAACGAAGAAAAAGAAACAAGTGAAAATTCATTTAAAGCATTTCCTTATAATTGTTACAAATGTGGGAAATCTGGTCATAAAGCAAATGAATGTAAAGAAAATGATAATCAATATAGAAATAATCAATATGGAAATAGTCAATATGGAAATAATTATAATAATCAATCAGGAAGAAGTAATAATAATTACCAAAGATTATATAGAGGAATGAGAAGAGGATTCCGTCGAATGACCAGAAATTTTCAGCCAAGAGCACAGCAAGCAACAGAAACTAATGATGTTACATTCATTGCATTGAATTGTGAAGTAAATCATAACGTTTTTATACTAGATTCTGGATGTACTGAACATATGGTAAAAGAAGATTTGGAGCCTTATATGGAAAATATTAGAACATTGAAAAATGAAGTTTGTATAAAGATAGCAGATGGAAGAAATATGATAGCAAAGAAAAAAGGTGAATTATCGGGTACGTGTCAAGGAAGAAATATTAAACTAGAAACACTAGTAGTGAATGGTATGAGTCATAATCTATTGTCAGTGGGAAAATTAATGAAAAATAATCATAGACTTATTTTTGACTCACATAATGTCATTATTGAAGGACAAGGGTATAAATTTAACTGTGAAGAAAAGAACAATCTTTTTACGTTAAATATTGAGATTAATTCAACAAAAAATGGTCTACCAGCACAATAGATAAGAATGTATGGCATCACAGGTTAGGACACCTAAATAAACGTAGTTTACGTGAATTGGGACTTCCGTCTAATAATGAAAAATGTGACACATGTACCTATCCAAGGTAAATTTTCAAGACCTCATTTTGGAAAAACATGGAAACAAACCAAACACATTGGAGAATTAATTCATACAGATATCTGTGGGCCAATGAAACCTGTAACAAATAACAATGAACACTATTTTCAAGTTTTGATACATGATTTTTCACATTTTACTGTATAGAGTGAGATCCCAGAACCACCAGACCTACGTCATTTTAGCAAAGCTAACATTTTAACAACAAATAGTGTAATATCTAGTTAAGAACGTATGCGTATTTGCTAGTTTGAAAGCGGGGCCCTTTTACAGAAAACGGGTATAAAAGGTACATACAAATTTTACTCAGTACGTTAAAGTATGATAGCTGGATTATTTTACAAGTGGCACGATAACTACATGGTGTAAGCGTAAACCTCCGAAACTTAAGGTCCGAGGTTCGATCCCTGAGCATTCTCAGTTTTTTTTTTCAAATATACGTACTAAGAAAAAAGTTATGGCCAAAAATAATAAATATTTCCCTATCGGTTGTCTCTTTCTTGGTAATTGCCACTTTAAGTTAATATTTGTTGAAAAAAAAAAGCTGAGAACGCTCAGGATCGAACCTCGGACCTTAAGATTCGGATGTTGACGCTTACACCACGTCGTTAGTGTGTCACGTGGAAAATAAACCAGCTATCATACTTTAACGTACTGAGTAAAATTTGCATGTACCTTTTGTACCTGTTTTCTGCAAAAAGGCCCCGCTTTTAAACTATCAAATACGCATACGTTCTTAATTAGATATTACACTATTTGTTGTCAAAATATTAGCTTTGCTAAAATGACGTAGGTCTGGCAGCTCTGGGATCTTGGACTAGTAGTAAAGTTATTGAAAACGAAGAATGAAGCAGAAAATAATGTTATTGATTTTATCAAACAAATTAAAACACAACATGGTCTAAAAACAAAGAAAATACGATGTGATAATGGAGGCGAATTTGTGTCGAATAGATTCAGAAAATATTGTAAGTCGAAAGGTGTTCAATTACAGTATACAATGGCATATAGTCCTCAACAAAATGGGATAAGTGAAAGAATGAACCGAACGTTAATAAACAAAGTACGTACGAAATTTGTAGATACTGAATTACCGAAACATTTATGGGGTGAAGCTATTATGTGTTCAGCGTACGAATTAAACATCCATCTCAAGCACCCATCCCAAGTTTTACCTAAAGGAAAAACACCAGCTGACTATTGGTACGGAAAGAATGATTTAAGCAAATTGAAAATTTTTGGTAGTCAAGCATGGATAATGCAATTACCTAAGAAAGATAAATTAAGTCCAAGGGCAAAATTAATGAGAATGATTGGTTACTGTGGTGGAGGATATCGACTCTGGGATCCGATTGAAAATAAAATAATGCAATCAAGAGATGTGATCTTTAATGAATACAAAATAAAACATACGGATGTTACAAAAGAAAGCAATCCTGAAAATTTCAAAAAATTCAAAGGGAAGACGAAGATGAAGATAAAAATGAAAAAGTACCAGATACAAGGGAAGAAAATAGAGAAGATGAAGAAGAAAATAGAAACGAACAAGAAGAGATGCCAACAAGTAGTATTTCACGGAATACTCAGATAACTAGATCTGGAAGAGAATCTAAGATACCAACAAGATTAAATGATTATGAGCTATATTCGGCTTATTGTCTTATTGGATGTGAAGATTGTCCAGAGACTTATGAAGAAGCTATTAAAATTGGTGGAGGTTGGCAACAGGCAATTAAAAAGGAACTAGATGCTCATAAAGTAATGGAAACTTGGAAGTCAGGTACATTACCGCCAGAGAAAAAAGCTATAGATACAAAATGGGTTTTCCGAGTTAAAGAAGACGGAACTAAGAAAGCAAGATTAGTTGCCAAAGGATTTCAGATTCAGGAGGAGAATAATTTTAACAATAATTATGCTCCAGTGGCAAGAATGAGTACTGTACGAATGTTCATTGCACATGCAGTATCTAAAAAATATAAAATAAGGCAATTGGATGTACCCACAGCATTTTTAAATGGGAAATTAAACTCTGAAGTATATATAAACAAACCATAGGGTGTGAAAGACGAAAGCAAAATTTTAAGACTCAACAGAGGATTGTATGGTTTGAGAGAATCTCCAAAATGCTGGAACCAACGATTTGATGAATTTGCAATGAAGAATACATTCAGAAGGTCAAATCATGATTTTTGTCTTTATACTTGTAATAATGCATGGCTACTTATTGATGTTGATGACATTCTGGTAACTGGACAAGAAGAAGCAATAAATAATCAGGCTATTAAAAGAAGAATTCAAAGCAAAAGATCTTAATGAGATTAAAATACAATAGTATATTGTTGACAACCAAGGTGCTATTCAAATGGCTCATAGTTTTGAGAACAGTCGTCGAACAAAACATATTGACATAAGATGTCATTTTATTAAAGATTTGGTTATGAAATAGTAGATTATATTACTAGGAGTAGAACGCACTCTTTTTTTGTGTTGAGCCCAGGATTTGCGGCTGAGGCGAAGCCGAAGCCGCAAACTGGGCGAAACACAAAAAAGGCGTTCTACTCCGTGTAATATATACTATTTTTTCTTCAAGCGAATTAAAATGCAAAAATTCATTTATTTATCATAAATGTACAAATATTCAAACTACAGTCTTACATGTTGACACAATATGACAAGTGGCTAGTGGATAGCGCGCCACCGGTGGCTTTCGGTATTAACATTATGTTACTAGTAAAACAATACCCACTGCGGTGGCGCTTTCGGAACTAACATTATGTTACTAGTAAAACAATGTCCACTACGGTGGCGTTCGGTACTAACATTTTGTTACTAGTAAAACAATGTCCTACTTCTACTTCTGTTTTTGGTGACATAATTTAAACATTTTAATACGCTTGAAGAAAAAATATATTAACTGTTAAGTATATAGATTCAAACAATAACATTGCGGATTTACTTACGAAAAGTCTGCCATTCGATAAATTTGTAAAGTTACGAAATTTAATAGATATTTATTAATTTATATTATCGCGATTTAATAATTTTTTGTTAGGACATTATTGCAATCGAGGAGTGTTAAGTTATAGCATGTATATATATAGTACCTAGTTATAAAGATAAATAATATAATATCATGATAGTAACTGTCTCCTGTTGTTATGTATAATTTATTATGAAATGTAAAATGTTTAACTCAATTAATAAAGTTGTTAATATAAATAGAAGAAATAGAGCTTAATTAAAATAGAATCACAGAATTTTGAACGTAAATGTGTGAAACTTTATTTAGAAATATTGTGTAATTGCAGTCATTCCTTACTTGTTACAATTAAATTTGTATTTACTTTGCCCCAAAAGGTTAAATGAACATAAACAAAATATAAATTGTACATGAATGTCTAGGATATATTTTTTTATCAGAAAAAAACCCAGTTGACCGTCGAAGAGATCAAACGCGTTTCACTGATATATAAGCAATGCGTTGACTTTTAGATCATGCAGTCGCACTTTCATTTCCAGGGTTGGCATGTTTAAAACAAAATGTTTTAAACAAAGTGTTTAAAACATGTTTAAAACATCGCACTGTGTTTCAAACAAATGTTTAAAACATATTTAATACAAAATACTATATTTTAAACCACTGTTTAAAACATAGTTTAAAACACAGTGCGATGTTTTAAATAAATGTATTATTTTGGAGTTGTGGAAAAGCAAGAAAAGTGCTGATGATGGTCCATTCCGATAAATAATTCCGATATAGTGGTCACGTGCGCTAAACTGAGCATTTTATTTGCAGAGCGCTGTAAAATCCGTTTAAGAGCGCCATCTAACATCAACTAGTAGTAGCAGACATAGTGTGCCTGACACTTTAATTTTAGTTGAATATAGTTTTAAACGTTTTAAACCTGTTTTAAACATGTTTTAAACATACCATTTAAAACTTAAAAAAAGACCTGTTTTAAACAAAAAAAACTGTTCAAAACAAAAAAAACTGTTTTTTTGTTTAAAATGAAAAAAAAAATGTTTTTTTTCCAACCCTGTTCATTTCCTCATTGAGTTAAGCAGGGTCTCCCAGTTTTTACTTGGATAATATTGCAAATCGATAGAACTCCATGGAATAATAACTTTATTATTATTATTGCACTTGACAACCTAAGCAAA
This sequence comes from Rutpela maculata, assembly GCA_936432065.2. Taxonomy (NCBI): domain Eukaryota; kingdom Metazoa; phylum Arthropoda; class Insecta; order Coleoptera; family Cerambycidae; genus Rutpela; species Rutpela maculata. The sequence continues at coordinate 131,719,019 of OW386286.2, read as the reverse complement.
ATAATGTATTTTTTTTACTATACAACTTGTCGACGCAAACTTACGAGTAGTTTGCAATCCACCTGTTTGAATACATTTCTTGACATGTTATCAAAACATTTATTGATGAAGTTAATTGCCATGGTTTTTGCCGTATTTTGTACGTATAAAACTAACACATTCGTCTCATCATTAAAAATGACCACAATCTTGGTCCAGGAATATTAAGTTTTCGTCGGAAGAAAAAAAATCTTCTGTAAAAATGACGTGGGTAATAGTTTTTTTTTGCTGATTATTTCACTCATTAACGCTATAGCCAATGAGAGCCCGTTTTTTCAAAACATTGCACCAATCAAACGTCATTATTAGTGGTAATTCAAGCTAGATCGGCTTTTGACAGGACCAACATGCAAAATTTATCGCTCTAATTTTTTAGGTCGCTGCAGCGGCAAATATGCGAAAATTTTTTGACGTTTTTGTCGTGAAATATTTTTGGCAAATAGGGCAACTCGAGCTTTTAAGTTTTATCTATAAATATCTTCTCTAGCTTATTATTAATTGGTAACGTACTTACCTTGTAAATTGTAATATTGTATTATGTAGTAGCAAACAAAAACGCACCTCAATTCCAAAGCGAATCTTGTCTGAAATATATAGGCTGTAACTTTTGCCTATCTGTAACTATTTCAGTTTTCCTAGTGTTCAATCAGGTAACAATTACACACAAAGATTGTACTTAATATAGCTCATAATACAGGAACAAGTCAAGCACAGCTTTCAATAGCTTAATAACGTAGTTACAAAGGTAAGCAGATCATTTATTATAAATGTCAAGTACACATTCGCTCTGGAACAAACTAAAAATGTATAGTACTTACATATGGTAATCTATCAAAAAATAACTCGTTGAATCAAAGCTGTGCATCAAACATTATAATTTGTTGTATTTAAAATTCTCTTTGCTTAACAAAGCAAACCTCAACATAATTCATAAATTTCGTAAGTTAAAAGTAAGGATTAAATACGTAAATATGAGTCGATGAACATTTATTTATTATGGAATATAACTTGTAGCGCTAGATGGCGCTCTCTATGTCAATCTTGGAACCATGGGTGTACACTTTATTTGGGCGAGACATCGGTACTAAAGTAGTGCTCTCTCTATCGTTCCTCGTCGTATTGCACCTCAGAAACGCCTGAAAGGTGTTAAGCCAGTCTATATATTATAATATCTAAGGTTTCAACTCGTTTTATTTACTAGTTGCCATGGAAACGTCACTAGATTATTTTAAAATATAGCGAATCTCCGTTGTTTCTACTGCGTTTGTTTCAGATTTGCTGTTTTGACAATATGAGTCGGTTTGGAAATATTTCTGTATATCAAATTAGTGATGAAATTGAAAATAAAGGTCAGTAAACTCCAAAAAGTGACAAGAAAACGTCTGAAGGCAGTTAATGAGAAAACATAATATTGAAGATGTACTTAATGAATTATTTATTCGTGAAATATTCTCCTCAAATACCACTCGTGCTTTAAATTTTATCTAAAAATTTTTTCTCAAGCTAAGTCGCCCCTAGTTAATATAACTCGTGCAAATTGGCAGTTTATTATCAAAGATTAAATCCCTCCCGCTAAAGCGGTCGGGATTTAATCAGATAATAAACTGCCAATTTGCACTCTTTATATTACCAGGCAACACGCTTTCGAAAAAATTTTCGATAAAATTTTAAGCACTAGTGATATTACATACGAATATTATTCAAATTTCTCTACAGCCACTCAAATAGGATGTAAATAGATCAATTGTGTATTTTTTAAATCCATCAGGTTAAAGGTAGATCTTTTTTTCTTCATTGTTGACTGTATTTTTCGTCGGCTAATTACCTACATTAGTCTATGTAATGAAGGCAGAAATAGTGTAAATATTTCGTGCAAAGACGAGATTACCTCCCCCCCGGTTTCGAGGGTGCTGAACACGATGGAAGTAGCGGCAGAAGTTTTTGACGGCCTTTATATTTTAATATATAAACGGGTCTGGTGAGTGATTTATCGACAGGTTATACTTGAAATCACATGGAAGGGGGTTATAGAATAAGTGGAATCCAGACAGCAGGTCTAGGGGGTAGGTTAAACCCTCCCGAGAGGTGGAAAATCATTTTTTTTCAAATGATTCAGTTCAAACGCGTATCCCCCCGTTTTCGGGGTCGCTGATCACGGGAAAAATATTCATTTTTAGCTCCAATCCCTCCTCATCCCTCAAACGGGCAGAAACTTAACTCACCAGAAAGCATGCTATCCAGGATTTACAGGTTTTTCGACACATGATCGTTATTCCTGTGCATATCCCTTCATTTTTCACGGAAGGAAAGGTAGTAGCGACCTCGAGGGTTGCTGCAACCCTTCCAAAGGGTGTAAAATTCATTAATTATATTTTGTATCATCAATACGCCCTCCCCCGTTTTCGCAGGCGCTGATCACGATAAAAATATTCACCTTCATCTCCGACTCTCCTCCTATAATGGAGGGAAACTTACTCTCATCCACCAGTTATTGCTGGGGCGATGATTGTGTAGGTTACTGCTGAATAATAATAATAATACCAAAATATTGACAGCAAGTGTAGGATGTGTCATCAACAAGAAGAACATATAAGCCACATAACATCTGGTTGTACGGTGCTGGCTCCAACGGAATACACGCATCGACATAATAAAGTCGCTAGCTACCTCCACTGGTCAATGCTCCAACATATAAATGTACCCATTCCTGGTCACTGGTATGAACACCGACCTGAAAAAGTAATTGAAACAGACCAAGCCACTATTCTCTATGATAAGGCAGTTATCACAGACCGCACAATCAGAGCAAATAGACCTGATATTATTTATCACGACAAAGTTAAAAACCAATGTCTACTGATTGACGTATCAATACCAGATGATGCTAATATTTCTGTAAAAGAGGCCGAAAAAATAAGCAAGTACAAAGACCTCGAGATAGAGATATCGCGTATGTGGGGCACTCAAACTAAAGTGATACCAGTTATAGTAGGGGCATTAGGAACCGTTAAATTTGGATTTCAGAATAACATCGAAAAGCTACCAGGAAAAGTCTGTCCATTCCAAGTACAAAAAATAGCACTCCTCGGTACCGCCCACATTATTCGTAAAGTACTGTCTATAGAGTAATGGACAAAATTACCAACATTAAACCTCAGGACTCAGGCAGAGTCCCGGTTAATAGGGAACCAGTAATAAGCTGAGAAAAACATATAATAATAATAATAATAATAGTAAAAACAAACATGCTCATAAAATGCTCAAAACGCGGACCCGCGGCGTGCGCACTCGGCGAGACATATCAAAAACTCGGCTCCGCGTTATAAGCGTTAACATTTTATATTATATTAGTTATTTTATATTAGTCGAAGGAACATTTGTAGACGTGAAATATAGGTAATATAATATTCAAGCAAGAAAAATTTAAAAAAAAAAGAAAATATTTTTCCCGTGATCAGCGACCCAGAAAACGGGGGATACGCGTTTGAACCGAATCATTTGAAAAAAGAAAAAAGATTTTCGGGACGGTTTAATCAACCCCTGCTGTTTGGATTCCACTTACTCTATAACCCCCTTCCATGTTATTTCAAGTATAACCCGTCGATAAATCACTCCCCAGACCCGTTTATATATTAAAACATAAAGGGATTTATAAAATGGCCGTCAAAAACTTCTCCTACTACTTGCATCGTGTTCAGCACCCTCGAAAACGGGGGGGGGAGGTAATCTCGTCTCTGCACGAAATATTTACAAAAAGTCATATTATAATGCTTCATGACTACATACTCTTTTACTTCCACATCCAGTGAAAGTATAGTAACGACAAAAAAATTTTTAAAAATTTTTATTGTTCAAATAGGCTTAAAATGTCATGAAACGTCGAGATTTTAAGTTTGAGCGAAAAAAAAATTTCTGTCTGTCTGTCGGTCTGTCTGTCTGTCTGTCTGTCTGTAACTTTTTTTTGTGCGCACGTTTACTCTGGAACCGTTTGAGATATTGACTTGAAATTTGGTACACATATGTACTTTAACGAGATCTAGAACTAGATTATATTTTCATCTTGTTCCGCCGAAGTGTTGGGGGGTAAATTGGGGTAAGTTTGGGGTAAATGGGTAAATCAAGCAGGTAAGAGTCCATAAAATTGGTATTTAGCATATACAAGAAAAGCTAAGGTCTCAAAAAATTTTTGGCATTAGCCACCCCCCATTACCAACCCCCACCCCCTTATTAAAGGGGATGAAAAAAAATTATGATTTAGTGTATGTACAAGAACCAGAAACCTCAAAACATTTTTTTACTTCATCCACCCCCACTACCACCCCCCTATCACAACCCCCACCCCACTACCGATGTGGGGTGTCGTTTTATGGGTTTTTGGGGTAGAGGATTTCAAATACTATATTATTAAAGTTCCATAAACAATTATTTCCACATACAAAGTTTTTTCGTTGTGAGTGACTTGGATAGAGAATTGGATGTGGAAGTAGTGATTCCTTGGGCAGCGGTTTTTTATGGCGAAGAGTAAATAGAAATGGTGATAATGATAACCATTTCCTAGAAATAAATAATACTCATTTAATTCTAATAGTAAATTAGGTTAAATTATGAGATAAACTTTTTTATACGAGTGTTAAAAAAACTATACTTTTTTCATTATTTTTAGTGTGTAATACATATGTTTGTGGTAATAGTGAAAAAAAGTAAAAAGCGTGAAAAAATAGTATAACGAGCATATAATGATGGTTATTATTCACGAGGGTGAAGTTTAAGACACGAGCCACAGGGAAGTGTCGTAAACCACCGGAGTGAATAGTAGCCATTATGTGCGAGTAGAATAGTATACTTTGCCCATGACTATTAAATATTCTTGATTAAATTTTTTTACTGAAGAAATTAATTAGTTAATTAATTATATTATTCTTTTTGAGTAATTAGTAAAATTATTGTAAATAACAGTTAAATTTAATTTGACAAGCCGTTCTTTTGACACATAACGGCCTACTCAATAAAATTTAAAAACGAAATTGTATGATAAAAAAGGGTTTGTTTCTGAAACGTTAAATAAAGTTATCTATTCATAAATCTCGTAACTGTAAAATTGTTCACACAGTAATTGTAGCTACGACAGTTAACGAATAATTTCATTTAACGTTTCAGAAACTGGCCATAAATACTACTAAAAAGTTGCAAGATTGCACTCAAATTAAATAAGTACCTACCAGTGATTACTGATTAATCACTGGTAGAGTGAATAATGTATATAATTGTGATTGAATAAACACAAATATAACTGGTATATTATAAAACGGTCATCAACCATAGTATATTATACAACGACCATTTGATGGTGGCCATACACGAGCATGGGAATTATGACATGAGCCGTAGGCGCTTTCCGCTAAAACTAACATTAATAAGTACTTAAACGGACAAAAACAAATTGAGCATCTAGATATCGCATCTAGATATGAGATTAAACGAAAACTGATATTTGAAAAAACAAATTTTAATTACTGGCTAACTACAGTTAAGTAACAAAATGGTGACGTTTTCATAAAAAAATATGAAGACGCACAATTACTTCGATCGTAACTTTTGTTCTATAGAAACAAATAAACAATCATTTTAAAGCTTAATAATTACTAGTCGTTCATTTTTAAACGTTTTTTTTATACATTTTTTACATACAGTGTGACCCATTTAATATGGAAACACCTTTATAACTTTTTTATTTTTTGTCCGACTTGAACCAAATTTTACCAAAAGATAGAACAAATTAGGATCTACTTATGGCCAAAAAAACATTCGCATCTTACTAATGCAAAGCCACCTGCGGTACCAAAATAAATGGAAAAAAAATAAAGAAATCATATTAGGCATTTGTTATCGAAAAACTTTATTAATGAAAGTTGTTCAGAATTGTCCAAAATTTCAGTAATATTTAAAAATATTGAAATTTTTTTTAAAACAATGTCAGAGTCCGAAAATATCATTTTAATTGTTTTTTTCTTTAGAAAATTGTGTTATGACAATTTTGTTTGAAATTAAACGCAAGCTGTCAGGTAGTTGTCAAGAGATTTGTATTTTGTCGAAATTTTGGACTTCAAAAACAAAATGCAAATATTGCTAAAATTTTGTACTCTAGGTTTTGGGACAATTCTCAACAACATTCATTAATAAAGTTTTCCGATAAAAAAATGTCTAATACGATTTCTCTATTTTTTCCATTTATTTTGGCACCGTACGTGGCTTTGCATTTGTAGGAGGCGAATGTTTTTTTGGTCATAAGTAGATCCTAATTTGTTCTATGTCTCTGGTAAAATTTGGTTCAAGTCGGACAAAAAATAAAAAAGTTGTAAATGGGCCACACTGTAAGTGCCACAGTCATTGAGTTATTTAACATTTAAACTAAATTCTTCGTCTTATAAACGTTCGGACCTCAACTTTAAACTTCCATACCTCCGAAAGGATTAACTCTACAGAAATTCAAAAAAACAAATGAATTCACTCTTAGTTAGCTTTCTTTTTGATCCCAAGAATGTTTTCGCTAGATGTGATATTAGCCCAGTCGATGAAGGTATTTACCCACAAAATTTTGCAAACTAAGTACACTTTTTTTTAATGAGTTCGTGAATGTGTATAGAACAATATCCTGAAAAGTTTTCATTTCGCTCGGATACAGAACGTAAAAAAAATGTAAAAAAAATTTTTTTCATCAATTTTTTTCAAAATTTTGAAATTAAATCAAGCTAGAAAAAAATAGAAAATGCAGATGGATAGATCACGTATTTATGAACAAAAAATGTTCGAACAAAATTTATCGTTAAAGCCATGGTTTTCCCGGAAAAAAATAGTCAAGTGTAAAACGTTATAACTCGGAGCGAGATCCATGCGCACGCGCTTGAATACGCATGACTGTAACACCAACGCACTGAATTACATGTCGCCAGGCCCCTCGCATCAAATCATGGGCCCCGGTACCAAATTCACTGGCGGCCCCCCGCGCCTAATAATGATGAGCGGGAAAAAAATTTTTTGTCAAGATCTCTGGTGGGCCCTCGCTACGGGCCCCTCCAAATCCAACGGGCCCCTATGCTTAATAATTGATGAGCGTGGGGTAGAAATTTGAAAAAAAAATTTTTGACAATCGCCCTCGCTACGGACCCTTCGAAAGCCAGCGGGCCCCCACGCTAAATAATTGATGAGCGGGTGAGAAATTTGAAAAAAAAATTGCCAAAATCTCTGGCGGGCCCCCAGTACCGGCCCCTCGGACGCCAACGGGCCTCCGCTCTTAATAACTGATAAACGGGGGTAGGGATTTGAAAAAAAATGTTATTAAGATCACTGGCAGGCCCCTCGGAAGCCCGGGCCCCTAAACTCACCCCCATACGGGGGGCCTGCATGTCACTAAATTAGAATTTGTTCAGTCAGTTCAGTTCGGTGTGATGAGTGTTGGTTCATTTAAAAGACGGAAATTGTAGCTTTCTGATGCTTTTTTGTTTTAAACAATACAAGCAAAGGATGGATGGGAAAAATATACTTGAATATATATTATCACGCCGAACTCAATCGCCGCAATAAACAATATAGAAAAAAAATAATAAAATCCCTTCAAAAAAATTTTTCTTCATTGAGAACTGTTGAAAAAATATACACTTCATGATTATTATGGTTTATTAAGTTGTAGTAACGAGGATTAAAAAAAAAGTACATCTCAAGTCATTTTAATTTCCTTGTTTGATGATCTTTTTGATAAATATATATATACAGGGTGTCCAACTAAGTCTGCACCATATGGGAAACTTTTTTATTATCGGTTTTATGAAAAAAAGTTATTCTTGATAAAAAGTTTTGCATGGCCTAAAACCCAAAATGCAATAATTAGATATGAATTTTTTACAGTCATACGAGGTTTGTCGAAAAATGTAAATTTTGATCAAGAGTAAAGTACCTTTATTTATTACAATATCGACAATCGTTATTAAGAAAAGTTGGTCCTAATTGAAAACTACGGTCAGATATCCAATATTATCCATCTACCATGAGAAAACGATTTTTAATCATTTTTGGGTATATCTATTTCTTCATGGTAGATGGATAAGACTGGATATCTGGCCGTAGTTTTCAATTAGGATCAACTTTTCTTAATAATGATTGTCGATATTAAGAAAAGTTGATCCTAATTGAAAACTACGGTCAGATATCCAGTATTATCCATCCACCATGAAAAAATAGGTATTATACCCAAAAATTATTAAAGATCGTTTTTTCATGGTAGATGGATAATATTGGATATCTGACCATAGTTTTCAATTAGGATCAACTTTTCTTAATAACGATTGTCGATATTGTAATAAATAAAGATACTTTACTCTTGAGCAAAATTTACATTTTTCGACAAACCCAGTATACAACTGCAAAAAATTGATATCTGATTATTTCATTTTGGGTTTTAGGCCATGCAAAACTTTTTATCAAGAATAACTTTTTTTCATAAAACCAATAATAAAAAAGTTTCCCATATGGTGCCGACTTAGTTGGACACACTGTATATTGGAGGCTGTAACTTGTCGAGAAATTGCCCCATTGGAAAAAATAAAATATCACTATTTCAGAAAAATGTATATTTTTCGAATGTTCAAACACAAAATCGTTTTAGCCTAGGAAATAGCGTGCAAATTCGATGATGAATGGTTACCTTCTGCCAGTCGATAATCGAAGAGACCATATAAGTACAAAATTTTTCTCCCTATAGAACTTTTTGGTATGGTGGGGGGATAGGGAGGGGAGAGCATTTATTTTTAAATCGAATGATTACACTTGCCGACAAAAAAAAACAAAATGTTCTGTCTTTTCAATCAAACATATCATTTCCTATGTATTTTGATGCGCTGAAACCAAATTTGGCAAAAAAAAAATTTTCTACCGTGTCAATTTTTCTCTCCACTCCCATATAACCCTCATAAATTCTTATAGAGGATATTTTTTGAAACAATTTTTTAAATTATTTTTTACGAATTTTGTATGGATTTTTTGTGTCGTTGATCATGAATCTGAAGTCAAGAATAAATTTCAATTTAATGGCAGCTGTCAACAATCTGTCAAATTTCACCAAAATATAAAAAGTTGATATTAATTGTATATTCATAAGTATTTTAGGTCACTAAATACAAATCCGAAGTCAGAAATGAATTATGACTTAATGACAGCTGTCAAAAAACTGTCAAATTTTACTAAAATGTAAAAAATTGATATTAAATGCACATTCTTAAGTTTCTGAGGTCGCTGAATACAAATCCTAAATCAAAAATGAATTTTGAATTAATGACAGCGTTAGCAAACTGTCAAAATTTTGACAGTTTGTCATAATTTCCGAACAAGATAAAGAGATAATGTTTAGTATATGCTGATATTAAGCCAAGCTTAACATAATTATGTTAAGCTTGGCTTAACATCAGCATATACTAAACATCATCTCTTTATCTTTTTTTGGAAATTTTGACACATAACATAATTATGTTAAGCTTGGCTTAATATCAGCATATACTAAACATCATCTCTTTATCTTTTTTGGAAATTTTGACAGTTTGCTAACGCTGTCATTAATTCAAAATTCATTTTTGACTTAGAATTTGTATTCAGCGACCTCAAAAACTTAAGAATGCGCATTTAATATCAATTTTTTACATTTTAGTAAAATTTGACCGTTTTTCGACAGCTGTCAATAAGTCATAATTCATTTCTGACTTCGGATTTGTATTTAGCGACCTAAAATACTTATGAATATACAATTAATATCAACATTTTGGTGACAGCTTGTTGACAGCTGCCATTAAATCGAAATTTATTTTTGACTTCAGATTCATGATCAACGACACAAAAAAATCCATACAAAAATCATAAAAAATAATTTAAAAAATGTTTTCAAAAAATATCCTCTATAAGAATTTATGGGGGTTATATGGGGGGTGGAGAGAAAAATTGACACGGTAGAAACATTTTTTTTTGCCAAATTTGGTTTCAGCGCATCAAAATACATAGGAAATGATATGTTTGATTGTAGACAGAACATTTTTTTTTGTCGGCCAGTGTTATCGATATCTGTCCGCATAGGTAGTTAGCATATGTACTTCACATACCTCAATGACGCTGGCAGACGAAGCTTCAGGTCGGCGCATGCGCTAACCGGAAATAGAAACTAAAATTTTTTTTTTATATTTTCGGTTAACGCGCGCGCCGATCGAAAGTTTCGTCTGCCAGCGTAATTGGAGTATGTGAAGTACATATACTAACTACCTATGCGAACAGATATCGATAATCATTCGATTTAAAAATAAATGCCCCCCTCCCTATCCCCCCACCATACCAAAAAGTTCCAGAGGGAAAAAAATTTTGTACTTATATGGTCTCTTCGATTACCGACTGGCAGCGATTCCTGGGACGACACGATGGCAACCTGCTGGTCCTTGGCCCGGAGGGACCGACCCATGACAATGGTGTTGGGAGGCCGGACGTCCTGGACATTGCGATGCTGAAGGAGATCCCCCTCGAAGCCGAAATCACCGCCATGATGGATGGTTCCACCGATCACAGCCCCATTCTCCTAGAACTAGGAGAAAAGGACGGTGAGAACACGACAACATTCATCAAAAGGAGGACGGACTGGGAAGTGTTCCGTGCAGAACTGCAGAGGAACATCGCACACATTCCCAGACTCGAAACCGAGGCAGACGTGGAGAGGGCCATCACCTCCCTGGAGGACCAGATCCAGGCGGCACTAAGGGTAAGTACCACCGAGACGGAAGCAAGGCGAGCACCAGCTCCCCTGGCAAACCTCCCAGAGGAAACCAGACAGCTGATACGGGACAGACGCAGTGCAAAGAGACGGGCCCAGAGAACCCGACTCCCGGAGGACAGGAGACACTACAACACCCTGAGCCGGAGAGTCAAGGCCGCCCTTCAGGAACACAGACAAGAAGGGTGGCAACGCCACCTGGAATCCCTGGACACACAGGACAGGAGCATCTGGACCACCCAACGGGCCCTGCGAAACCGGCGGACTCCCATGCCCCCGATCCACGGAGAGAATGGTGTTGTCTACACTCGCCAGGAAAAAGCCGAGGCTTTTGCCGACAGCTTGGAACTGCAGTGTAGGGAAAACCAACTCGATGATGAGGACGAGGACTGGGAGGACGACGTGAGGCGCAGGGTACGTAGGATGAACCGCCTGCCAGATGATGACCACATCCCCCCGACCACCCCCGAGGAGGTCAAGGAGATCCTAAGGAGCCTAAAACCCAGGAAAGCTCCAGGATGTGATGGCATTGGGAACATCGCCCTCAAGAAGCTACCCCGGAAAGGAGTAGCGGCGATGGTCAACATCATCAACGCAATGTTGAGGTTGAGACACTTCCCTACCAGGTGGAAAAAGGCCGACGTCATAGTCATCCCAAAGCCAGGTAAGAACCTAATGTTTCCTTCCTCTTACAGGCCAATCAGTCTACTCCCAGCGATGAGTAAGGTAGCCGAACGAGTCATACTCAAGAGGATAGCCGAGAAGACAGAAGAGCTGGAAGTCCTCCCAGACGAGCAGTTCGCCTTCAGGACAGGGCACTCCACCGAACTCCAAGTGCTCCGCCTCACCGAAGAGGTCACGAAGGGGTTCAACCAACGACAGGTCACGGCAGCGCTATTCCTGGACGTTGCCAAAGCCTTCGATAGGGTCTGGCACGAAGGTCTCCTAGCCAAAATGATGAGTATGGGTTACCCCATTGCACTCATCAAGCTAGTGAGATCGTACCTCCACAGGAGACAGATGAGGGTGAAGATCGTGGACAGGGTGTCCACGTACAGAACAATGGAGGCAGGAGTCCCCCAAGGCTCAGTGCTGTCCCCCCACTTGTTCTCCATCTTCACATCCGATCTACCCCGGACGGAGAGGACCTCCATGGCCCTCTACGCCGATGACACAGCCCTGACTGCCAGATCCTGGAGTGCCAGGCTAGCCACCAGAAACCTCCAGGAGGCGGCCACCCTCCTAGAGGACTGGTGCAACAGATGGAAGGTAGCCGTCAACGCCGAGAAGAGCAAGGCGGTACTCTTCAAGAAGGTAAGAAAACAAAACCCCACAGGTCACGTTTCCATGTTTGGTGAGGACATCCAATGGCACGACTCCGCCAACTACCTTGGCGTGGTCATGGACAAAGGCCTAACATGGAGACTGAACACGGAGGCCATCGTCAAGAAGGCCAGGAGGACGAGAGCCCTAATCTACCCGATGACGGGTAGACAGAGCAGACTCAACCTGAGGAACAAGCTCACGCTTATCAGGTCCCTCATCCGGCCTCAGCTGACGTATGCTTCGGTAGCTTGGGGCTACCAAGCAAAGAGCTACCTCCATCAGATCCAGAGAGTGGAGAACGTCGCCCTCAGAACGGCAGTCGATGCACCCTGGTTCATCCGCAACGAGGACATCTACAGGGACCTGGAATACACCCCGGTCACTGAGATCATCAAGCAGAGAGCCAGAAAGATGTACGCCCTTGCCGAGGAGCACGGGAACCCACTAGTCAGGGAGGCAACTGACTATGACCCAGCAGATGCTCCGAGGCACAAGCGGCCGAAGGTGCAGCTCCTGGATAACGGGTGAGTATGAGAAGCATACCACCAACCGACGATCCACCCCCACGGAAGAGACATGACGATACCCAACCACCCACCCAAGACCCTGCGGGTACCGGATAAACAACCGTCCAGTACCTGTAGTCCCCCTAGCTCCGGGCAGACCAAAAATGCTACCAAAGCAGCTAGGTCTGCCCTTCCTCGAGCTACACAGCTCATCCTTACCCTACCGATGATCCGGATGACAGGATGCCTCTTGGCATCTTGTGTACCGGCAGTCACTCCCGCCACAAACCCAAAACACCCAACAGACCGATGACTACCCCCCGGGGGGCAAACAAGCTGGCGAAGAGCAGAAGACGAAGAAAGAAGAACGCCAGAAGAGGCCTTAGCCAGCAAGGTCCAACGAGCCAGGACCCAGGGAGGTGGACCGAAATCGTCTGCACCGCTCACAATTGTGAGTGGGGCCGACGTAAAGTAAGTTCGCCCGCCCTGCACGAGGCTGGTCCCCGGTCTACAGCGATGTACTGGGGTAAAGGGCAATAGTCCTGCCCGGCCCCAGACATCCGAGACCGACATCTATAGCCAAGAATATTGGCGCCGACTGGCAGACGGTAATCACTGTCGTCGAATTTGCACGCTATTTCCTAGACTATTTACTTGTATGCATTTTTTCGAAAATATGATCAATTAGATCATGATAAGAAATTGCGATTTTCACGACCTCCTCCTTATAACTACTTATGAAAATATCTTTGATTGTTTTGAATATAAATTCTGGAACTTTTCCAATACATTAACAGATGTATAAGGAACCATTGAATACAGCTGAAATGTGGATAAGTGTACCTGTAATAAATAAAATACAGTAAAGGCACGTAAAAATTCATGCGAGCGATTCAGCGGCTATGTGTGGTGTCTGTGTATGCATTGATAATTATATATTTTCCCTCCATACTCACTATTTATCCTCCTATTCACTAAGAAAAATATTTAAAACGTGTAATCACAAAGAGAAAAAAGCTTTATTTTACTCGATAGAACAGTTAAGAATTTTTAGAGAGTCCATAGTATGTATGCATTTAACCGTGCGCTGGCCGCGCAGAGTGACAAAGTTACTTCACTATTTTTTTTTTCAGGAATAAGTACCGTGGCTTTAGCGACAAATTTTATTAGGATATTTTTTGTTTAGAAACACGTGGTCTATACATCTGTATTTTTTATTTTTTTCGTACCCTGACTTAATTTCAAAATTTTGAAAAAATGGATACAAATTTTTTTTTTCACTTTTTGTTTATGTTCTGCATCTGAGCGAAATGTAAACTTTTCAGGATATTATTGTATACACTTTCACGAACTCATTAAAAAAAAAATTAACCAGTTTGCAAATTTTTGTGGGTTTCACTATAAAATGTTCTCTGTCATCAGAGCTGGGCAAATATGTACTTACAATTACCTCGTAAGTATTTAAATACTTCTTGCAGCAAGTATTTGTATTTATACTTGCAAATACTTCATATGAAATATTTACTACTTAGTATTTGTGAAAAGGATCCTAAACGTATTTAGAAATACTTAAACTATTTTAATAACTATATAGGAAGCATTTAAATACTTTTAAAAAGTATTTAAACCCTTTTCTGACAATATTTAAATACTTTCAGAAATATTTGAATACCCTCTAAGTATTTGAATCTCAAAAGTATCTAAATAAACACAACAAATATAATCAAATACATCAGGGAGACAGGCAGATACTCGTGAAGGATCTATGTGTACTATACTATGTAGTTAATAAATACATTGCATAATTCAGTCTTCAGTAATTCACGTCTTAATTTCCAGAAAGTTGATCAGAGCAGACATAGATAGTAAGTGTTAACTGTTACCTAATGTATGTTTTGTGATTGTGACAGAGAACAGAATAGTGCAATAGTGGTATTCTAGTGCTATAGTCTCTGTGCTTTTTTTGGGTATTTGCAGAAGGCGTAAAGTTCTAGCTCTACGGATAAGTGAAAGTCCAATACCCAACTAGAACTGATTAAGTATAGAGGTTTTAAAATAGTGTTGTGGAAGTTCATGAAAGTCATGAAACCTAAAATTTTGACACCTCAAACAGTCAAATAGTATTTAATACAATACTATATAATAATGATAATAATAAGTTTTTATTGATTTTTACAAAAATAAAAAATACAATTTGGCGAAGTTAGCCATTAAAGGCTATTGTTACACTTAACCATGCTTCAAAATATTTCAGTGTTATAAAAAGATTTAAATACTCAGAAAGTATTTAAATACTAAGTTTAAACTATTTAATTACTTTTGTTATTTATTATTTAAATACTTAATATTTAAATACTTTCATTTTTCTAAAAGTATTTAGTATTTAATATTTAAATACTTTTTCAAAGTATTTGCCCAGCTCTGTCGTCTGGGCTATATTTTTCGAGTTAATTGACGAAAACTCTTTTGAGATAGCCATTTTCTCAATCTAAAATCGCAATTTTCAAGTCGTTATAATTTAAAAACTGTCAATTTATATAAAAAAAATGTGTGGAACCTTTTTTCTCAAAATTTGACTGAATCTCTTTCAGTTCCAATGGTTATTTCTTGCCACTCCCGCAAAAGAGGTTGCATTTACCCTCTATAAACAGGCAAGTCCCCACATAACATAAAAACGTTTTTTTTATGCATTTCTTATTAAATTATCAAAAAAAAAAAAATCACGGAATTTAATCCATATGACAATCTTTTTAAATTAAACCTCTGGTTACTGTAATAGTGAGATTCAAAATTTCTTTGACATTTAATTGGGAAATCGAAGATCCATTTTTGGTGAAAACATTCTTGCTTTTCTGTTTTTTTTATTTTATTTTGCAAAAAATTAACATTAGTGATTTTTCTGGCAAAAAATTACCGTAATTGTTCATTTTACAACCATTATTTGTTTAAGCCATTAATTTATTATTAATAAGCGTGCGAGATTACCAGGTAAACTTTGCCGTCTTTAAACGATTTCATTCTCGGTCGCCGGGTTCCGAGGTCAAACCTCATCGACTCTACTATTCAAAGATTCTTTAAAAAATAAACCAAATAAACAAGTAAAAAACTTAGGTCGTACTTTTGACATCTCGTTTCAACTTTAGCTTCATTACACAGGCCCACAAAAAAAAAGTTGTCTGCGCCGCGGTATTGACCATACCTGTCCCTTGTATTTTGACCCGCTGAACACGAATCTGACCTTTAGTTTTTCCCCTATACGTCAGATTTTTTTTTTAAAGCAAAAAAGTCTAATATTTATATATTTATTTGCTATTAAAAGAAAAACCTGACGCGCTGGTGAAAAACTAATATCAGATTCGTGTTCAGCGGCTTAAAATACAAGGGATAGATGTGGTCAGTACCCTCGCGCAGATGACTTTTTTTTGTGGGATTGTGCCACACTGAGTGTGGCACAGTGGCAACCAGTGGTCTGCCCGGGGGTACTGACCACACCTATCCCTTGTATTTTGAGCCGCTGAACACGAATCTGACCTTAGTTTTTCCCTTACACGTCCGGTTTTTTTTAACAGCAAAAAAGTCGTGTTGAATCGTGATATTTATATATTTATTTGCTGTTAAAAAAAAACCTGACGTATAGGGGAAAAACTAAGGTCAGATTCGTGTTCAGCGGCACAAAATACAAGGGATAGGTATGGTCAGTACCACGGCGCAGACAACTTTTTTTTTGTGGGCCTGTGTTGTTATTAACTCGATGCTATATAATACAGTCAATCTGCCATTTGATCCGTGAATAATTCCTACAAGATTTTTTTTTTAATCATTTGCTACAATCATTAATTAATGTTTTCCATAAAAATATCGTTGCCCGTTACGGGGATAGAGATTATTGCAAAAATTGCAGTTTAGCACAAATTTTCACATAAAGTACCTATTAACAATATAGAAAAAATGGAAAAAATTGTTTAAATAAAATATGTAGCTTTTTTATCCCCTATATCTAATTTTCGGGTAGAACTAACTGGAGCTAATAATCTGCCATCAAATTAGGTAGGGAAATTTCTTAAAATGCACCTTTTCGTTTCTTTAAAACATTTCGGGAACGGGGATAGCTACGTGACATTCTTCAAAACCGTTCCCATTTAACCGTTTCTTTATATCTAATAGCAGAGACTGCTAATAGTAACCAAGATAGCAAAGCACGCACTCTCATATTGGGGTGGCATTGTATGGTATGATATGAGGAACTATGATGTTATTTCATCGGTGATGTAGACATATTTGAGCTTGAACCATACCCGTCTTCTCCATCAATTGGAATTTTCAGTTTTCCAACTTTTCAGAACATCTTGAAGTTAGTTTTATTTCCGGACAGAAATACATTCAACTCTATATCGATATATATTATATATCCATATATTCAAAAAAGGCAATCAGATCAGCATTTTAGTTTAAAAGCAACAATCGTTTTTCAAAACATTAAAAAACCGAAAGTCTTAAAGACGGGTACTTATTTATTTTGCATGTTTTTTTAGCAAAAGATCTTGAAAAGAAACTCTTTTACAGATTTATTAAGTGTTCACAGCCAGCTTTAAATTGTAAGTTTCATTTGTAATGACAAAAATATATGGGATGAGTGGCACAGCCTATTGACCTTTCACACATGCAATTAAAGCTAACAAAGACGTGTGCAATTGCCGATATGTTACCTCTCTGCTCCCCTTGCTCTATTACCATAGTAATAAGACCTAAAATCGACGAATGGTTCAGTAGCCCCTATATAACATACATACGTATACATAGTCGAATAAAACTAAGCATAAAAAATACAATTTCAACGATTGTTTGGGAGGGAGTGGGAGACATTTTTTTTCTAGAAATGCGATCTGTATGTTATCAGGATGTTACAGTCAAGTTTTGTCCAATCTGGGACTGGAGCGTTTTTTGTAAATTAAGTTTTAATTTTGAAAAACGTGTTTTTGTCAAGTTTTTCTTTAATATCTCGGGTTCTATTCATCGGATCAGGCCAAACAAAAATCATAATGTTTGTAAATAAATTATGAATAAAACTGCATGGGGCCAAATCCGATATGCCATTTTATTTTTTTTTGCAGAAAAATAAAAACCACGAAAATTTTCAATTTTACATAAACCGAAATTACTAAAAAAATAATTAATCTTTTTTAATGATACTTGATGAAATTATAGATCTGTGGAAAAATACAAATAAAAATATTTATTATTTTTCCTAAATAAAAACGAGATTTATCAAACATTTTTTAAGCTTCATAAAAAAAACTGCCAATTGGTCACACTAAGATTGTTTTTATCTTAAATTGTAACTTTTTAAACGAGCTTTGCAATGGTGATAAAATTATCTACACTCTTATTAGGTTATATATTAATTAATGAACTGCTTTTGATCAACTAATAATAGTATCCATACACAAATAGCGTGAGTTATAATGCGTGAGTTATTATAACTCACAACTAATATGTACACCACCAGAATGAAAACAAGTAGCTATGATTACAATACATAATTTATTACCTGAAAAATCGCAGAACAAATATAAAAGTGGCTACAGAAATTAAATTGTACAGTTAATTTTATTAATAAACAAACTGAGTAATTTAAACAAAATTTTCTCAATTTAATATTTATTGTTATAATCGTATATAAAGTATAGTATTCAACTTGCGGTAATGGTAATAACTCACTCGCCTACGGCTCGTGCTGTAAACTTTCATCTGCGTGAGTTATTACCTACATTACCGCTCGTTGAATAATATACTATTATGATATCATTTTAGAAATAAAAAAGATGTTCAGAATTTCAGCCGCAGATTTTCGCATTGGAATCCTCACTTTATCAATCAATTAATCAATCAATCAATCAATCAAAATAAGTTTACTAAATATTAAAGTGTACATTATGCACCTCACCGGAACCTTGCCCGGAGTCAGCCAGACAATCAAGGCGCGTAGCGCGCGGTGGATGTGGGGCTGAAGAGGGCGGGTCTGGTTTGGCTTAACGAGAGTTGAAAGGCAGTCTTAAGACTA
The DNA here is from genome assembly GCA_936432065.2 of Rutpela maculata. Taxonomy (NCBI): domain Eukaryota; kingdom Metazoa; phylum Arthropoda; class Insecta; order Coleoptera; family Cerambycidae; genus Rutpela; species Rutpela maculata. The sequence continues at coordinate 131,700,292 of OW386286.2, read as the reverse complement.
ATGTTAACATTTGAAAATGCTGCCAACAAGGGCCTAAAACTAATGGATATAAAGACTTAAAACTAATCTGGTTGAAGCACTGAATAGATTTTGGCTGTTGGCTCGGGTAAAAAAGCTAAACGAAAAAAAAACCCGTACGAGAACTGCCACCCTGCCCTGGTGGTCTCCCCGACGCCTGTAAAATGAGTTAGAATAAAAGGTATGTTTCAAAATGTTTGAATTTTTAAAAAGGTTATCGCCCAAAAGGGAATTTATGATGACAAAAGGAGGACAAAAAGAACAAAAAATAAAATAAATAAAAAACGAGAATAAAATTAAACATAACAAAAACAAAATGTCAAACTAATGAAATTGTACGTAAATGACAGAACTAAGGCGTTACCAAAGCACACTTTTCTGGAAAACGGTTGGAATTATCAAGTTCTATCAAGTGTACCTTTTTTTTTACGTAAAAATGACTCCTGCATGAAATTTTCTAGTCAAAAGTGCCACAACGTTTGGTAAAAAAAAGAGAAAAAATATTCATCATCAGGTATAGCTCATAAGTTGTTGATAGCTCGGTAGCTTTGAAAGCTTGTTTAAAATCTGTAACTAGAGCATCTATATCACTTTTCCTTTGCTTTACCGTTGAAAAGCAGCTATCAACTACCTTATCCATTGCTTTCTTGTCATATTTGAGCATTTAAAAGACTAAATTTTCTGAATAATGCTGGTTTAGCCAGAACTGGCAGGACAATCTGCACATAAAGAGTTTCCCAAATATTGGAATAAACATAAAATAAATCATCAGAGAGAAATATACCTGTAAGCAATTCCGTCTGCTAAATTAAAAATTTAATTTTTTGTAATAAAACAAATAATAAAAATATGTGACTTAAGGTAATAATTATTTGTCCATTCAGATATTATATTTTGCTATTATTGATTAAAAGGGTCATAAAAATACTCTAAAATATTATATTTATTACCCATCAACTCGAAATAGTTTTAGCTGTAATTTAAAAATATTATTTTGAGTCAGAGATGGGTAAAGGAAAATTTCCACTTTCCACTTGAAAGTTCCCGGAACGAAATTTTGATAATTTTGAAGTTTTCGATAAAATATTTGAATATTTGAAAGTTTCCAAAATTCCAGGAAAGTTTCCTTTGGGAACTTTCAGAATATTCAAATTTTTATTTTTATCAAAACTTCATTCCGGAAACTCCCGAAAATTTGAAAAATTGGAAACCTGGAAAATTTCCTTTACCCTTCTCTGTTTTGAGTAATTAATAAAAAGAAAACTGAAAAAATGGAAAATGGTATAAGTCGAGTATCCTTACTAATCCGATTTTTATTGACATGGATTTTTATGTTTCAAGATGACAAACAAAACCTCAAACTCCCTTTTTTGTCGTCGTTTTGTTCCAACTTTTCGGTCGAGGATAGGTCTGTGAATAATAGGCGCTTTCGACATTATATAACCAAAGTACGCATGACCAACATTTCTAAATAAAATGCGAAAAATGCGCAACAAAATATGCTTCTTCGAAACCAGTGAGTCTTTATTTTTCTACAACTGTCAAAAAAGGCTATGTTTGCGCATTAATGTCAGTGTCTAAAATGAGACATTTTTTCATTGACATTATTTTTTTTGCGTTACCATGACACCGTGCGCAAAATATTTTGCGCATTAGGGTGCAAAATATTTTGCACATCACATACTATTGTTGCTTATTTTTTATAATTTTTAATGTATACACGAGAATTAAACAAACATCTAGTTCAAAAATATTTATTGTTTTAATAAATCAACTGAAAGTAGAATTTTTTAAATTATTTTATTTTAAAAACAGTATGATGTTTTTAACTAATGGTTTTAATTTAATCAAATGAAAGTAGATGTAGAAAAAATATTGTTTGCATCTCGAGTGCAAAATACTTTGGTGATCGAGAACGAAAGTTTTTTGACGAGGCGCAGCCGAGTCAAAAAATCGTAGTATTTTGCACCCTAGATACAAAAATAACTATTAAAGGTAATTTTATCAGCTTTAGAAAAGCAAATGGGTTAAGAAGGTAAACTTTTGGATAATTATTTCTTTTACTTATCTTAAGAACATTATCTCAAAATGTCAGAGACAGGATCTTTCCGGAAGTAAAAATCTAATTGTGTTTATTCCACTATTACTACAGTATCTAGAGATAAAAGATATGTAAAATTTAGAAATAATGTTAGAATAGTATGTACTTAATAATATTTTTTCTTTATGGGAATTATTGTAGTAAAAGGAACATATTCAATTTCTATATAGTTCCCACAGGTGCTCTTGTCCCCAAAACCATCCCCAAATTTAAATTTTTAATATTTGAAAAAGTATTGCTCATTTATTTTACGTTTTTGGGACGCTGATTACGAATCAGAAGTCGAAATTAAAAAAATTCAAAATGGCAGCTCCAACATGGCGGATGGAGATTTTTTCTAAAGTAAGTGCTTTATACAAACAAAAAAAAATGAGCTAGATGCTGATATAGGTATAGTAACACAAAAGACAGTATTTGAGATTTTTTTTTAATTACTGGACAATTACAGTAACAAAATGGCGACATTTTGTTACTGTACAAACAAAGAACCGTTTTAATGCTTGACTAATTTTTAATTTTGGGTCTTAACATTTCTGATGCAAGTCTCTATCATTGTTTCTAAGATATTGCAAATTCAACACATAACTAAGAAATACTTCATCCTATGAACGTTATTCGGACGCAGTCTTTAAACTTAATTTACGAAACTATTAATCCTACATAAATATTAAAAAAAAACAAATTCTTCCTCAGTTTATAAGCTTTACTTTCGGTTTCTGCGATTCTTTCACTAAAACTAATATTTATTGAGATATCTGCAAAGAAACAAAAATTTTATGTTTTTTCTAAAATATTATAGGTTAAAGCGAGATTTCTTTTTTTAAGCAAGTGCTGACTTATTGTTTCTGCCATAACGTCTTTGTTTTTTGTGTTTTAGAAACAGTCAAAAAATCGCTTGAAAGCTAAATTAATATATATTATTTTGGTCATTAAGAATGAAGTAGGTACTTCTGAGACCAGTATACACCGCCACACATACCACATACCACAGTTTGAATTTTAATTGGTCATTGTTCAAGTCGATCATAGGTCGTAAAGAACCGACTGTGGTGTGAACCTGTCCAATGAGAAGCTGGAAAATGGCTCTCTATCTATAACCAACGCTTCATTCTTAAAGAAAATGGATTATATGAATTCTTGAGGAATCAACGGCATCTTTTGTTTCCGCATTTATTGAAATATCCTGTACATATAAACTTTCCTACTTGTTTATTTGAAACACTTTTTGTAGATTCTAAACCTGGAGTACAATAACATCCCAAAAGAAAGCATTGAAATATTTATTACTGATGGTCAAGAAATAAAGTTTGGAACGAAGACTTTTGATTCACTACCCGCTTTATCATTAATCTGGATTGATGGAACAAAAAAAATTGTGATGGAGAAAAAATCATTTTTTAACATTAACTCTTCTAGTCTGTTAATTAAAATACGAAACTGTGATGAACTAACAATTAAGACTGGCGCATTCGAATATGTTCAGGTATGTAGTTTGTCCCGATACATTTAGAAAAATAAATATATAAAGAAACAGAGTTTAGTTATATGGGGTGCACCACTTAAAACTCCCCAGGCTTGTAACTTTCTTATTTTTTAAGCGACGACCATGTTGGGCACATAAAATTGTAGATACTTTTAAGGCATTTAAACATGTGTAAAGAGTGATTTAAAAAAATTGTTTGAAAAAATTGTTAAGAGAGAAAACATAATTTCCTTGTATATTTTTTTACCTCACCCTGTACATGAACTGCGTTAATGTTTTCTTATAAAGATTTTAATTAGCTTCAATTTATGTTATTACGTCATATTCGAAATTCTGTTTGGTTTTAGAGAAAGAAATTAAAACACTTTCCGATTCCAAACTGATTTTATTTAAAAATAATTTTGAAAAGAATGTAAATAATAATTTTATGCTTTATTTATAAGACATATCACAAACAATATTCAACGTAACAAAACAGCAACAAGAAACAAAAGAAATAAATATTTTTAAAAACAAACTTATATTAAAATGTACTAAATAGGAAATTGTAAAATTTTTATTTTTTAAACATTAACACAGTTCATGTACAGGGTGAGGTAAAAAATATTCAAAGAAATTAAGTTTCCTTTCTTAACAATTTTTTCAAAAATTTTTTTTAAATCACTTATGTTTAAAGGCTTTAAATGTCTACAATTTGATGTGCCCAACATGGTCATCGCTTCAAAAATAAAAAAGTTACAAGACTGAGGAGTTTTAAATGGCGCTGTATAATGGATTCAAATTAAGCACAAAAATAGTTGAATAAGGAATTCTCTGGCTGCAGCAATTTTATTGTAGGTATGATAACAAGTGCTATGAGAAGTTTTGGATTAAATCGGTCCATTGCTTCATGCAAAATTTAACAATTTTTGTTTCTACACTGAAATTTTCTATTTTCCTTATTACCTCCTGTCTTAGTAATCACATCGCAAAAATAAAAATACCAAATTTTTGGTAAATAAAATTTAGAATAAAATTAGACGTATGGAAAAACTATTTGATGATTTGTGAACTTGTAAAGAAATAAAAACCACTAAAAATTGCCTTTCTGGATAATTTAAGAAATGTAATGTAATAATGCATCAGTTTTGATGAAAACTGGTAAAACCATAGCTTTTATTAAACTAAACCTTCCTGCCAAATTTTAGCGCAAAATATTTATTTAAATAGCTAAAAATAAAAAAAGATTTCGAAAATTCATTCTCTTATTGTTTAAGTGCATCGTAGGAGGGCAATTTTTTTTCAAAATGTAGATGTTTACATTTATTTTACAATGGTATTAAAAAAAAATTGTCTTCATTTAAACCATTATTTTGAAATTTGTTTATAATTTTCAAAATTATAGTTGTTATAAATAAATTCAAATATTTAACTCTGTGTTGGATTGTTTTCAACTAGCTGAGATAAAAATATAACTATTGAAAAATAACCAATCCAAATTTTAAGAAGAAGACGTATCAATTTGCTTATTTATAAGCGACTGAGATGCAAAAATTGACGTATCTCGGCCCACATGCAAATAGATCATTTTTTTAGAAAAATGTTAGATATATTTCATCTACTTTGATAGTTCATTTATCATTTTTGGTTTGAAAAAAATCCACAGATTTATTTGAATTTGTTTATAACTATAACTTTGAAATAATGGTTTAAATTAATATAATTTTTAAAACTCCCCAGGCTTATAACTTTCTTATTTTTTAAGCGACGATCATGTAGGGCACGTTAAATTGTAAATACTTTTAAGGCATTTAAACATGTGTACAGAGTGATTTAAAAAAAATGTTTGAAAAAATTGTTAAGAGAGAAAACATAATTTCCTTGAATATTTTTTTACCTCACCCTGTACATGCGTTAATGTTTTCTTATAAAGATTTTAATTAGCTTCAATTTATGTTATTACGTCATATTCGAAATTCTGTTTGGTTTTAGAGAAAGAAATTAAAAACACTCTTTCCGATTCCAAACTGATTTTATTTAAAATAATTTTGAAAAGAATGTAAATAATAATTTTATGCTTTATTTATAAAAGACATCACAAACAATATTCAACGTAACAAAACAGCAACAAGAAACAAAAGAAATAAATATTTTTGAAAACAAACATATTAAAATGTTCTAAATAGGAAATTGCAAAATTTTAATTGTTTAAAATTTTTCATTTTAATAACATAAATTGAAGCTAATTAAAACCTTTATAAGAAAACATTAACACAGTTCATGTACAGGGTGAGGTAAAAAAATATTCAAAGAAATTAAGTTTCCTTTCTTAACAATTTTTTCAAAAATTCACTCTGTATCCATGTTTAAAGGCTTTAAACGTCTACAGTTTGATGTGCCCAACATGGTCATCGCTTCAAAAATAAAAAAGTTACAAGTCTGAGGAGTTTTAAATGGCGCACCCTGTATAGTGGATTCAAATTAAGCACCAAAATAGTTGAATAAGGAATTCTCTGGCCGCAGCAATTTTATTGTAGATGTGATAACAAGTGCTATGAGAAGTTTTGGATTAAATCGGTCCATTGCTTCATGCAAAATTTAACAATTTTTGTTTCTACACTGAAATTTTCTATTTTCCTTATTACCGCCTGCCCTAGTAATCACATCGCAAAAATAAAAATACCAAATTTTTGGTAAATAAAATTTAGAATAAAACTAGACGTATGAAAAAACTATTTGATGATTTGTTAATTTGTAAAGAAATAAAAACCACTAAAAATTGCCTTTCTGTATAATTTAAGAAATGTAATGTAATAATGCATCAGTTTTGATGAAAACTGGTAAAACCATAGCTTTTATTAAACTAAACCTTCCTGCCAAATTTTAGCGCAAAATATTTATTTAAATAGCTAAAAATAAAAAGAGATTTCGAAAATTCATTCGCTTATTGTTTAAGTGCATCGTAGGAGGGCAATTTTTTTTCAAAATGTAGATTTTTAGATCTATTTTACAATGGTATTAAAAAAATTGTCTTCATTTAAACCATTATTTTGAAATTTGTTTATAATTTTCAAAATTATAGTTATAAATAAATTCAAATACTTAACTCTGTGTTGGATTGTTTTCAACTAGCTGAGACAAAAATATAACTATTGAAAAATAACCAATCCAAATTTTAAGAAGAAGAAATATCAATTTGCTTATTTATAAGCGACTGAGATGCAAAAACTGACGTATCTCGGCCCCAAATGCAAATATATCATTTTTTTAGAAAAATGTTAGATATATTTCATCTACTTCGATAGTTCATTTATTATTTTTGGTTTGAAAAAAATCCACAGATTTATTTGAATTTTTTTATAACTATAATTTTGAAATAATGGTTTAAATTAAGATGATTTTTTTTCTGAATACCATTGTAAAATAGATATGAAAAACCTACATTTTGAAAAAAAATTGTACTACGAGTTAATGCACTTAAACAATAAACGATTGAAATTTTGAAATTTTTTTTTATTTTTTGAAAGGCAATTTTTAGTGGTTTTTATTTTTTTTTTACAAATTAACAAAGTATCAAAATATTTCTTTATACCTAGCTCTACTTTCATTCAAAATTCTATTGCAAACAATTTGGTATTTTTATTTTTGCGATTATTAGGACCAGAAATAATAAGGAAAACAGAAAATTTCTACGTTCAAACAAAAATTGTTTAAATATTACAAGAAGCAATGTGGACAGATTTAATCCAAAACTTCTCATAGCACTTGTTATTATACCTAGGTAAAACAAATTAAAACAATAACATTGTTGCAGCAAAATAATTCCATTCGAAATTTATTTTGACTTCACCATTAACGACTTAAAATGCATTTAGTGGAATAAGTAATGAAGAGCTTTCTTCCTGGAAGCTTACCAATCCAGTAAAGTAATTTTTTAAACGTGTGTGCGCTGATTTTTTTGCAATCGAATATATCAAAAAATAAAATAATAATTATTAACATTTTGATTTAGAAATTGTCAAAAAACCTTGGGTGTGTACTGACTCAACGCATTAGATATGTACAGGTTTTGTCATCTTAGGCGTGTAAAATTGTAATTTAATGCCGCATAGATAAAAAGTTCCAGAGTAAACTTGCACACAAAAAAAGTTACAGACCGACAGACAGACAGACAGACCGACAGAATTTTTTTCGCTCAAATTTAAAATCTCGACGTTTCATTACATTCTAAGCCTATTTGAACAATAAAAATTTTCAAACATTTCTTTGTCGTTACTATACTTCCACTGGATGTGGAAGTAATATGAATTTTATGATAACGAACTGCGCGTCGAGAGTGATATTATTCAAGTATAGTGTTTAAATGTTTTGATGTTTGTGGTAATAGTCCATTACCAAAGTTGCAAAAAAAGAGTTAAACCCCAAAAGTACATGGCTACCTCCCGTTTTCGAGGGGCGGCCAACACGATGGAGCTAGTCGCGCGGTCCCCACCCCTCTCGGACTACTCCTAAACACAAAAAACCACCACCTTTTCCCATTTTTCGTTGTCAGGCATGCGAGGACTTGTTGGATCGTTTTTTTTTTTTTTTGAGGTATGTCCTGTAAAATTTCGCAACCAGACATCCTAACAAGCCCCGGGGGTTGAAACCACCCCCTCCCTCAATACCGAAACATGCAAAAAACATCCAAGCGTGCTGAAAATTGTGTTCTACACGTTTTCGAGGGCGGGGAACACGATGCTGATATTATTTAGCCTCCCAACAACCAACTACCCCTAAACGCATAAAACCCATTTTGCATTATCAGGCATGCATTGAATTGGGATTTTTTTGAGGAAACTTACTATGTAAACACCGAAGATTAAATTAAAATTTAATAATAATCATATATAGTGCATTCCTAGCATAAAAATAAAAATTATGTACATAATGTGAAAATAGTCGACTATCATACACGGCTATATATATACATGCGCATAACCCGTCCTATCAAACTCATCTTAAGCTGTAATAAAAAATTCCTTCCCTAGAAAACCTGATCCAATAAGCGCTTATGATTTCACTATAAGAAAAACCGATGGTTTTGGGCATGCAAGGGTAGTTTTTGAGGACTAAGAGAGAAAGTGATGTTCTCCACCCTTCAAAACTTTAAAACCTTTTCTTTGAGGGACATTTCAGGATTGAGGGAGAGGGTGGTTTCAACCCCGGGGTTCGTTAGGATGTCTGGTTGCTAAATTTTACAGGACATATTGAGTTTCCACAAAAAAAACCCGATCCAACAAGTCATCGCATGCCTGATAACGAAAAATGCATTTGGGGGTGGGAAGCTAAATAATATCAACATCGTGTTTCCCGCCTTTTCAGCAAGTTTGGACGTTTTTTGCATGTTTCGGTATTGAGGGAGGGGGTGGCTACAACCTCTGAGGGTCATTAGAATGACTGGTTGCGAAATTTTACAGGACATATTCAATTTTCTCTAAGAAAAAAAACAGTTCTCGCATGTTTGACAACGAAAAATGGGAAAAAGGTTTTATTTACGTTTAGGGGTAGTTCGAGGGACCGCGCGACTATCTGACTATCACCAACGTGTTGGCCGCCCTCGAAACCGGGGGTCGCTACCCACGCACTTTTGGGTTTTTTGCAACTTTGGCATGGACTATAACTACTTCAGGGGTAGCGGCGTCACATCGAAGGTTCCAGCCTCCTCCAGGACTATTACGTCAACTCTATTTTGGACCACATTACCTATAGATTTTCGTCTATTCTTTAATTCATTACAAGAGTATCTTGGGAACTAGGACTGACAAAGTGCAATCTCCTCATGTGAGGGACCCATAGGCACACTCTTGTAATTTTTGGATAGGTGAATGGATTTTTTTCAAATTTAGTCAAGTGATATGGAACGAAATTTTCAATTATATGATGTAAAGAACTTAAATGGCCGACTTTCGGTTTCGATGCAATTTACATGAAAATCGAATTTTTAAATGGGACAACTTGTATATTTGGATCCTGATCAAAATACATATGATCTGATCCTTAAATATTATTTTGATTTTTAATAAAATATTTAAAAAAATTATTATTATTATTTATTTAATTATTATTTAGTACAAGGAGAAGGTAGAAATTATGCATGTCATTTTATTTGCAATTTAAATATCTAATTAAATAACATGTTGTCCCATAGGAGTTCCATTTAAAAAAAAATAGTTTTCGTTGAAAAACTAGTATCGTTGAACGTATTGAAGAATAAATCGTGTTTAATGTTAGTATCTGAAGAGATAATATTTTAAAACTACTTTCAGACTAGGGTTTGCAATCCCGAACCCGAATATCCCGAGATCCCTCCAATATTTAGATATCGCATATCCCGGGATCATAGTCGATTGGATCCCGGGATTTTCGGGATTGTAAAACAAGATGAAACAGTATTTTAATTCCACATTTGTTACCTCCGGAATTGCGTTCAAAAGGCAATGATCGACTTAAAAATGTCACTTTGATACTGGATTCGGAATATAAACTTTGGTGATTTGGTTAAACTATTGGGACCACTTAAAGTCACAGTGACTTCGTATCACGTCACTGTGGTGACGTGATACGAATTTATTTATCAGATATTTCTTTAAATTTCATGTTAAAGCAAATTATGCAAGTTATACCTACTTGCCCAATTTAAATGAGCAAGAATTAGACGCGCACTATTCCAGGTTCCTAAAAAAATGTCATTAGGGAAATATTAAAGTATCCTATAAAAGGTTTCCAAAAAATTCCAGAGGTAATTGATGAAGAAGACTATGAATATTCTCCTCACAGCACAGAAAAATCATTGGAAAACATTTTAACAATATGTTAGAAAACGCAATACTTCCAATTCGAATACGCCCTGAAACCGATTTGATATCAAATTAAAAAAAAAGAACTGAACACTTTTCGAAAATGAAGGCAACACGGATATGCACCTTCAGCTGGCATATATAATCATCTGATAACGATACCGCCAACTAATGTAGAATCTGAAAAAAATTATATGTAAAAAAAAACTTTTTAAAAACAAACTTTTATTATTATTATTCATGTGTACTAAAACGAAAAAAATTAAATTAATTGTATTAAAAGCTTGTCGCAGAAGTTCATACAAGCATTAATTTTGTTTGACAGAGATTTTAAGTACCAAGTAATTTTTTTTTTCAATTCACGCGGCCACCTTTTAAGACAATTAATTTAATTTTTTTTGTTTTAGTACACCTAAATAATAAGAGCTTGTATTTAAAAAGTTTTTTTTTACATATATTTTATTTTTAAAGTTTTAATTACGTCTTAATCATTAGTTTTATATTCATTGCATCGCATCATTCTTATTTAAAAGTACCGAATACTCCGGCATTTCTTTGAATGCAATGTCTGAGTGTATACATTATCCAATCAAATTATAATTTAAAAAACTAAAAAACACACTTTTTGGTACCATATTACATATTGTATTGTCACCAGAACTGCACGTGAATGCAAAATTTCAGCTCAATTGGACGTCATTAAGTGGTTCGAAATTGACTGCAAGATTTGTTTGACCTAAACATATTAACATACAAAAGTTAAATAAAATCTTACAAATACGTTTTCCATAACTGGTACCATATGTACGAAAATTAGATCCCAATAACGAATTGATTTTTCTACACTACGGGTTTAGTCAACACTGTTAGTAATAAACATTCGGCCAATTTTTTTCATATATTCATGTATTCATTATGTATCTACTTCTTAAGCTACTATTTTTCTAATTTCTAATCCCGAAATCCCGGGATTCCCGGGATCGTGTAAATTTGATCCCGAAATCCCGGGATTGTATTATGACTCCGGGATTGCAAACCCCATTTCAGACCGATTTTTAACAATTTTGGCAAAATCGCTGCCTTCTATGATTACAACTAAAAATTTAAAAAAACCTATATTTTTTGGTAATAAAAATAATATTTGAGAGTCAGATCATATGTACTTTGGCTAGCAGCATCCAAATATGCAAAAATATACAGCATTTGTTATCCCATTTAAAAATCTGATTTTCATGTCAATTGCATCGAAACCGAAAGTCGGCCATTTTGGTTCTTTACATCATATAATTGGAAACTTCATCACATCGCTACACCAAATTTGAAAAAAATCCATTCACCCGTTAAAGAGTTACAAGAGTGTCCATATCGGCTAAGCCACCCGATATGCCTTAACAGATATGTACCTATATGTTAGATTGATAGTGGCTTTTCTTATGTTGACATCAAAAATACACATTCAAATGTTGTGAAATTAAGATAACTTTCATTAAAAAATGTTTCTTTGAATACTACATTCTTAAGGCAAAATTCATTGTTTACAGTATTTATTTCATTAAATTTTGTGTCTGTTTTTATGCTATTACTTTTAATGATTATTTTACTAGTATACAGGGCGACACTGAGACATGGCTCACCTCCTCCCCCTTTTCATTTGTCTCTTAACTTTGAGAAATAAATTTTTTTTAGTCAATGCACCAATAAAAAGACATTATTTGACATTAGATATTGTTCACGATTGTCATGGCGACAGTTGTTTTTCGCCTACGAGGCAAATAAATGTTATTTTAATGAACCAAGTATATCCGTGAAGCTGTTGTAACAAAATATTACATTATTTCAAAATATGTATAAACATTATTTAGATTATGAGATGGACAATTTCATATTCAATGTAATATGTGAAATCAAATCTAGGTTTATATGGGATATAACAGAACTTGTCATTCTAAATTAGAAAACTCTTAAAAAAAATTAAGCTCATAAAAGTAGAGGAAAAATAGCATTTGCAGTCCGTACACTTAATAAATTTGAACATAATACAAAACGCTCAATAAAGAAGTAATGGAATATTTAGAATGAATATTTAAAATTTTTAAAACCTAGCGTGATTTCTGCATTTAATATATCGCAGATAATAAAGGAAAACAAAAGCCAAACATCCATGTACTGAACTCAGAATTTAATGGTTTAGCCAAATCAGTAAAACTATATACACTATATACAGAGTGTAATGATTAAAATTTAACTATTTTCTTTTTATTGGTCTTTTTATTGGTGCATTGACTAAAAAAAATTAATTTGTATATGTTAAGAGACAAACAAATAAAAGAGGGGAGCCATATCTCTGTGTCACCCGGTATAATAATGAAATTCTTGCAGAGTACCATTTCCACTGAAATTATGAGCACGAATTTTGTAAAAATAGAACAAGCAGCATTCAGTAAATTGCATAATAGTACATTTAAGGATATTAGAAAAATGGTTTTATCTGAAGGTTCATTTGATTTTAAAAACCAAGGACATATTGGAACTCATGGACCTGTGACTATAGTGAGTATTTAGTTATAACAGTACATATTAAATAGATAATACAAGTACAATTTAATTTACATTATATCCACATAAGAAAGATTGTTGTTTGAACCATGTGTTCAAAAAATATAAAACAAATTTTTAGTACCTGATATATCAACATGTCACACGGTTAAATTTCATTTTGGCTAGTGCCCCAGGACCCCACCTTCAAAGGGCCCTAACTCCCTTTGGGCTATTTGGTCTTCAGAGAAGAGCAGTCAGAATAATAGCCAACGCAGGTTACAGAGACGAAACAAGTCTCATTTTTCAAAACTGTAAAATCCTCACATTACCGTGCATTTATGCATTAGAATGCATTACTTATGTCAAAAACAACATGGCGCTATATAACAGAAATAAGGATTTTCACAATCACTTAATTAGCCGCAATGATGATCTTAGAGTTAATAATATCAGACTTAATCGAGCTCAAACTGGCATCAACTCCTATGGAATAAAATTATTCAATGCACTACCTAATACAATAAAAAGCCAGCCTCCAACTAAATTCAGATCGACTATTAAACAATATTTAATCAAATATGCTTTCTTCACACTTGAAGATATTGAAAATGGTTTTCAAAATTTTTCTGTAATGTAACATGTCAGTTTTTTTATTTGTTTATTTGTTATACAAATAATTCTATCATTATTATTTATAATTTATATTACACTTTTCCTTATGTAAAGTATAAAAGTTTTTATGAAATTTGTCTTACGTGTTAGACTATATATATATATATTTTAATTGATTTTACTCACTATATTTAAGAAACACTTCTTTGACGTTGTAAAATATTTAATATGATTACAATAAAATAAATTCTATTCTATTCTATTCATTCTATTCTATTCTATTCTATTCTCTTCTTAGAAGTATTTCTGGATACACGTCTATAGAAACTTTTTTCATATTTTTACAAAAAACTATCACCACCTAAAATTAACGTCACGAATTTCCGGATACTCTGTATGTAGTTTTCGTATTGATTGATAATAAAAATGATTTTTTTATACCAGGCGAAATTTATGACTAACCAAATACATAACTTTTCCCAGTACGACTCAATATTTTCTTCGAAAATAATTTAATTGATTATAGCAGCAATCATCTATTCCCAAAGGGTTTGCAATTTTACAATCAGTTGCCAGTATTAATACAAAAGTTTGGCAGTCTGTCTAGTTTAAGATTGTGCAATTTAAGTATGCCAATCGGCACTACGAAAACTTCAGAACTGTGATATGAGAATAATACTACGATGTAACAGGTATACTCCAGTAAATTTAATGCACTTGAGGTATTGTACTGGCAATCAATAACTAATAGGTTATATTATTCTATCATGATATTTATATACGGATATTAAAGGGCCTATTGCCTTATCTACGATCATTTGTCACTTTTAACCATGAAATTCATGAGTTATACTCACCAGATGTTGAAATAATTTCCACATTGACAGGACTGATTAAAAAAAAGCTATGAATTCTATATTTTTTCAAAGGATTCAGTCAATACAATTCACTACCTCAAAAAATAAAGGATGCAACAACTTTAGTAAATTTTAAGTGCAGTTTAATCAGCCGTATAAAAACATTATAAAGGTATTTCACCCCTAGTTATACTTTATTTATAGCTAGTTTAATATTACAAATAGGTAAATAAGTTTTTAATTAGATAAATATGTGTAGTATAATATAATATTTGAAATCCTCTACCCCAAAAACCCATAAAACGATACCCCACATCGGCAGTGGGGTGGGGGTGGTTATAGGGGGTGGTAGTGGGGGTGGATGAAGTAAAAAAAATTATTTTAAGGTTTCTGGTTCCTGTACACACACTAAATCACAATTTATTTTCATCCCCTTTCATAATGGGGTGGGGGTGGTAATGGGGGTGGCTAATGCTAGGTTCTCTTATATATACTAAATACCAATTTTATGGACTCTTACCTGCTTGATTTACCTATTTACCCCAAATTTACCCCAATTTACCCCCCAACTCTTCGACGGAACAAATTGAAAATATAATCTAGTTCTAGATTTCGTTAAAGTACATATATGTACCAAATTTCAAGTCAATATCTCAAACGGTTCCAGAGTAAACGTGCGCACAAAAAAGTTACAGACAGACCGACAGACAGAAATTTTTTTTTTCGCTCAAACTTAAAATCTCGACGTTTCATGACATTCTAAGCCTATTTGAACAATAAAAATTTTTAAAAATTTTTTTGTCATTACTATATCCACTGGATGTGGAAGTAAAAGAAACTATTATGCAAGTACATATGTGAATATAATTAAGTCTGTTAAAAATGCAAAGCTTAAAATTAATTCTGAAGATAATATATTTGTAATTTTTTTTTTTTTTTAAGAGAAGGATTATGACACAAAAGACTGGGTCATTTTATTATAAAAATCCGCTACCGAGTATGAAAAAAGATGATTTAAAGAGAATAGTTACATGCCTAGGAATATCCAAAATATTTGCCATGAATCTGAGATTAGCATTGTGATGTTGATTTTAGAAATTAAGTTTATCTCTGAAGTATAAGGGTGTCTGTCATTCTTTAACACACAGTAAAATACTGTAGGAAAATTAGACAAAAAATGAGGAAATCTGGACAAAACTAGTAAAAATCTGAATTTTTGCATAGACGTTCTTTGAGGTGTCCCAACCCCAAATCCACAAAAAAAACCCAACATGGATTTTTCTCATCAATTATTAGGCACGGGAGCCCGCCAGAGAATTTAGTACCGGGGCCCATGATTTGATGCGGGGAAAACCATTCGAACCCAGGCCCGTAGCAGCAACGCTCCGCCACTGCGCTCCCTATGCATTAGACCGCGACGAAGTCTACATGCAAAAAAACGTTTTTTTAAACTTCGACCTTGAATATCTTAAAAAGGGCGAGTTTTGGGAAAAAATGCAAAATACCAATCTTGTAGATAGTGGAATTCTCTACAATTTTATTGCTGCCCGACTTTTTTGGCGCGAGATATTCGTGAAAAACCATGTTTTTGAAAGTTTGACCTTGAATATCTCGAAAAAGGGGCGGCGGTTTGGTAAAAAATAAAAAAGGCAACTTGTAGATAATTTAATTCTCTACAACATTCACATTGACCTCATGGGCATCCGATGCATAGGACGCGAGATATTTGCAAAAAACTTTGACCTTCAATATCTTGGGTAGCCATGTTGGGATTTTTATGGATTTGGGTTTGGGACATCTCAAAGAACGCCTGTACAAAAATTCAGATTTTTACTAATTTTGTCCAGGTCAAATGCTAATTTCCGTGGGCTAAAACAAGACAAATGAGATGGAGCTCCCATCTCTGATGCATATTAAGCAAATTATTCATTTTCAAATAAGGACTGATATGTTCACGCATGGGCACACTAAGCCGAGAAACAAACACGAATTTTGGACTTTCTGTAATCGATAGGCCTCCCTTTCTGTTAGAGAAGGGCCGTAGACGACATTAGCATATTCAATTTTGAACAGAATTAACGAATTTGAAGGTCTTAACTTTGTTGATGTAGATAGTATGTGTTTAAATTGATAAATAGTTTTAAGTCTAGCGAAAGAGGATTGCACACAACTTTGGTTACATATTCTTTGAAAATTAAATGGCAACTGAAAATAAATCTAAGATTTCGCACAGATTTTTAGTATGAATCTGCTCACTGCGTATAGATAGTTTTAGAAGATTATCTTTAAAAGTATTCCTGGCAAATCTAAAAATTATAGCAATGATTTTACTACAGTTGAGTTTTAAATCTTGTCAATCTATACATATGGATATATTAAAAATATCTTCAATAATTTCTGCCACGGATTCGTCACACTTTATAGTGTTTTATAACTTTCGGCAAATCTGACAAAAAATATCGATCCAAGTATTGACAAGTAAACTATCCGACATTTGCAAATTACGTACTTTAACTTTTTGCATTATCTGTGACAAGTAGCTATGAAAGCATGCTATAGTGTTTGATACCAAGCCTAGATAGTGCAGTTTTGCTAAAAGTGATGCCTCTGTAAGATCAAGCATAATGGCTGTAGTTACCAGCGGCGGCTGGTGAAATTTCAATATTTTTTTTCTCGTCTGTGGCGCATGGGACCCATACGAAATTTGGGAAATAACATCTAGAGAAGCACTTGAAAAAGCAGTTTGCGAAAAAATTTTTGAAAATTTGCTAGCCTCCCCTGGGTCTAGGGACCCCTGTTTACTTTTATTTTTTTTTGTCATATGCATTTGACTTTTCATAAAAATGCATCGACAGATTTTAGAGTTTGTGAAAATATTTTCATTACTAACTGAAATACAATGAACTGAAATTTTGTAATTTACAATTTAACAAATTACAATATTTCAATTCGTTGTATCTCAGTTAGTAATGAAAATATTTTCACAAACTCCAAAATCTGTCGATGCATTTTTATGAAAAGTCAAATGCATATGACAAAAAAAAATAAAAGTAAACAGGGGTCCCTAGACCCAGGGGAGGCTAGCGAATTTTCAAAAATTTTTTCGCAAACTGCTTTTTCAAAATTTTTTAGGGGTCATTAGAGAAGTGCTTCTCTAGATGTTATTTCCCAAGTTTCGTATGGGTCCCATGCGCCACAGACGAGAAAAAAAATATTGAAATTTCACCAGCCGCCACTGGTAGTTACCATAGATTTATCTATAACTGCAAAGTAGTTTTCATTTATATCCAACAGAGCTACAACAGTACTATGACCATGACGAAAACCAGATTGGGTATGAGGAAGCAGATCATTAATTTGTACATGTTGTTTCAGCTGATCATAAATTATCCTCTCTAATATTTTCGAAAAAACTGGCAGAATACTGATAAGCCTGAAATCATTTGAAGTTTCGGGTTTATTTTTTTTCGATACAGGTATAACACAAGCCGCTTTCCATTGAAAGGGAACTGTTTTAGATAGAAGCGATAGTTTATTCATCATTTTAATCATATTTAAAGAGAAAAACCATGCCCCCTCCAGCAGCATTAAATTTAATTTTATTAATACTTTCGGAGGTAACAAATGTTAAGGACATTTGTGCGCCATATTTCTTGACGAATTTTTCCCCTTACCTCTTCCACATTTACTGAGCGATTCACGTATAATTTGCTTTTAGGATATAGAAAGTAATCTAGGACCGTCAGATCTGACAATTTGGCTGGCCACTCAATTGTGCCCCTTCTTCTTATCCAACCATTTGGAAATTTAAATACGTTCAGACAGGGGCTGCATATTATATGCAAAAAAATGCACTGTTTTAAATTGATGGTTGTCATTTAAAAAATACTGATGACATCATAGCTCTATCAACTTCCTCGCTGTCAAATATCGAATCGAATATTAAAAGTGTTTTTTTTTTTTTGTAAAAATCGATCAACTACTTTTTTCACCCCAAAAGGGGTGAAAAAGTCCATATTTAAAAAGAAAATGTCATCATGTAGAATGATCTTTTTGGTATACGTAAAAAAAACGGCAATTTTTAAGTTTCCATAGGACAACTATTTAATATTTAATTTTTAAGTTTAAAGATAAAAGATAGATAATTTAAGATAAAGATAATTTATTGCCCAAGTTACATATACATGTTTAAGGTTGTCAGTGGTTATAATGCTAGTATCTAAGGTATAAAATAGTGTATAATAACAACACAATAAAAAAAAGTACATAAATATACAAGTTGTAAAAATAAACCTACACAATACATATATGTATATATATACAAATTTACCACAAAGAAAACACAGAAATATCACAGCTTATAATTAAATTGAAGAATTTAACTGAAAGTCATAACTGAGAAATTCAGCAGTACTATAAAAAGGATGTGCAATTAATATTTTCTTAAGAGATGAGTTTAATGCCCTGATCGACTTATCCTTCAAATAATGTGGTAGCTTGTTATATAAGCGGTGATAGGGTATGGTTACATCGTCCTTATTTCTCGTATTATAATTATGATAGGTAGAGTTTGTAGGGAGGGAGTTATTTTCTTTAATATACATTATACAATGCAGTATAAATACCCCAGGTAGTGTTATAATATTAAAATGTTTGAATAAGGGTCTACAATGTTCCCTATTGCCTGCAGAGGCCAATATTCTAATCATTCTCTTTTGTATCTTAAAGATTCTGTCAAATTCTGTAGAGTCTCCCCAAATTAAAATGCCATAGCTAATTAAGCTGTAGAAGTTACTATAATAAAAGGTGATAGCTGTTTCGAGGGTAGTTAATTCGATAAGTTTCCTCGTTTGGTAAAGTACCTTATTTAATTTTTTGGCTAAATAATCGATATGAGTGTGCCCTTTTAGCTGGGAGTCTATGTAAACACCCAATAGTTTTACAGAAGAAATTTCCATTTTTGGAGAAAATATTATTGTTTGGGTTTTATCGGAATTATTTTTTAATTTATTGGGTACAAACCAGCTAATAGCATCTGTTACAGCTGTGGAGCTTTTAATTTTTACGTCATCTACATTTGATGCAGAAGTAACAAAAGTAGCACCATCGGCATAAAGTGTTATGCCTTCTGATCGCACATTCACTGGTAAGTCATTAATAAAAACTAAGAAGAAAATTGGTCCCAATATTGACACCTGTGGTACCCCAATATTTACCGGTAGTGTACTTGATGTGTCACCTGTTGGCAAGGCTACTGCTTGACGTCTATTGTGTAGATATGATCTAATCAGATTTAAAGCACTTCCTCTAATGCCATAATAATCAAGCTTTTGTAAGAGATATTCATGAGTTACGCAGTCGAAAGCTTTGCTTAGATCTAAAAGTGTTGCACATGGCAAAAGATTTTGGTCGATTGCTTCTAGTAATTTTTCAATTATATTGACAATAGCTTTTAAGGTAGATTTGTTTTCCCTGTAACCATACTGATTTTGAACAAATAGGTTTTTAGCTTCGAAAAATTGTACAATTCTATTTTTTATTAAAATTTCAAAAATTTTCGATATGATAGGTAGAACAGAGATGGGCCTAAAATTATTCATATCTTCCAAGTCTCCATTCTTGGGAATGGGGACCACTTTTGCTATTTTCAGTACGTCACGAAACGTTTGTTGCTCTATACATTTATTAAATATTTCAGTTAAAATAGGCACCAAGTTATCTTTAATGTATTTTATAACTTTTGAATTAAATCCATAAATGTCCCTGCTATTTGATTTATTTAAATTTTTAATTATGTTATTGATTTCATGGATGTCAGTAGGAGACATATAAAAGGAGAAAGATGGAGATATATGATTTTTATTTAGGAAGTGCTTAAATCTGTATTAGAGTGTGGTATATCTTTGATGATCTTATTTGCAACATTTACAAAAAAGTTATTAAAATTTTCGGCCGGAATTAGAGAATTAGTATTGTTTCCGTTTTTTAACTCATTGTTTATGAGATGCCATGTTGCTTTACTTTTATTCGTCGAGGAATCTATGAACTTTTTGTTTGCTCTTCTCTTGGCTTGTTGAATACTATTTCTATAGTCTTGCTTTAATGTTTTGCAATATTTACGGACATTCTCAGAGTCAGTGTTATCTCTAATTATCGAAAAAATGTCTAAACAATTTCTCATCTGTTTCAAATCATTATTAAACCATTTAATATCAACATTGTTATTATGTTTCATATTTTTTTCAGAAAAATGAGTATTAAACTTATTGCATAAAATACTAAAAAAGGAGGTAAATAATTCATTGGCATTATAGAAATTTTGTAAGAAAGACCAGCCATAATTTGACAGATCTCATTTAAAATAAAACACTTTAAATTTTTCTCAGAAATTATGCGTATCTTTCTTATTTTTGTGGTATTATTATATTATAGTTTAAAAATAAAGGATCATAAAAGATTTGTAAATACAAATGCTAAATAGCATCGCCAAAAAATGAAGCATGTAATTTACAAGCTCCATAACTTTTTCGAATTTTTTGGAGACTTAATATTTTTTTTTTCGATTGTTAATTAAGTCGGGCGCCACTTGGAAACTTGCACGAAAAACGGTTATTTTACGCTTGCGCGCGAGCGAGCGTCTGTAGCTCGTAAACTATAACAGATAATATGCTGTCATGGACTTTTTTGTGGAAAATTCAATGCTCTATAGAAAAGGTCCAGTGCATTTTTGTCCTATCTATGATCGTTCTCGTTACGTATTTGGTGAAAGGTCAACAAACACCATCCACGAAATTTCAACAATTTCTCCTCTAATTATTTAAACAAATTGGACGACCTTAAAAGTATTCACAACTAACTATTCCCATCGAACTGAAACGAACGGCACATAAAAAAAAATTTTTTTATGAGTACTCGGAAAATAATGTAAGTGCATGGAAGCATGGAAGACCGTCCAATTGTGCTGATCTAATATGATATTTTATTGTACCATTCAGAAGAGGTTAGTTAAGACTAATTAAGCAAAAAAAATAAGTGTTAAATTGAACAGTTCTCATTTTTCCAATTGTTCCAAAAAAAGGCATTCCAACCCTACATGACTTGAGACCCATCAGTGTCTTACCTGCTCCTAAGATATTAGAAAAAGTAGTAAACCACCGAGTTGTTAACTGTCTTAACAATAGTCGATTTTTTCAAGATTACCGATGATTTAAATAGGGGTTTCGATAATGGCAAGTGCACACCTCTAGTTTTAATTGATATGTCAAAGGCCTTTGACTCAATTAATACAGAGTTGCTCCTTGCAAAACTATATTTTTATAAAATTACGAATGCTGTATTAGATTGGTTTTCTAGTTATCTTCTAGATTGACAACTAGCTATAAAACGAGTTGCTTATAAATTTATTTCTGCCAATAAACACTTATTTGTTTATAATTTAGTAATCTGTATTGTCTGTTTTAGATATCATTTGATTCAGTTGGTATACCAAAGATACCTAGGGAAGTGTTCTTGGCCTCTTTAGCAAGTGTTACATTTCGTAATTGTGAAATCGGTGATTTACACAGTGAAGCCTTCAAAGCTGCAGAAATAGCTGCTGTATCCATAATAAACAGTACTTTAAGGAACATTCAAAAAGGAGCCTTTACTGACAGGACCCTAATTGTTGAGTTCAAAATTGCCAAATGCAAAATCTCAAAACTTCAATCAAATGCTATTATGGCCGCTATTGGAAATTTGACTTTAAGCCATTCTACGTAAGTTTTATTGAAATAATTTTATTGGAAAAATTAACAGCAGTATCAAGTATTTTAATATAATAATAATACTAAATTGTTTTCATTAGAGAAAAGAAATAAAGTCTCCTTAATAGATCGGCAGTTAGTGACAGATTTTTGGTTGTGATTTTAATCAGTATGCCTTTCAGAGGGCATTATGATGCGTATATTCTTATGACGACAAGGAATAAATCATGGGGTCATCCTGGGTTCTTCCATATGACAAAGTGAGTTTTCATTTGTTCACAAACTATGCGTTTTGGTCAGAGATAGGTAAAGGAAACTTTCCATATGAAAGTTTCCAAAACGAAATATTGGGTTTTCAGTAAAATATTTGAATATTGTGAAAGTTCCCAAAGGAAACTTTCCCGGAATTTTGGAAACTTTCAAATATTCAAATATTCCAATATTTTATTGAAAACTTTCATTTTTATCAAAATTTCGTTCAAATGGAAAGTTTCCTTTATCCATCTCTGGTTTTGGTACAATTGGGTTGTTGACGAATTTTCAAAAATGGTGAAATATGGTAGTGGAGGACTTAATTCAGTTATATATTTAATTTGGAAGAAAAATTCTTAGCGCAACATATTTTAAAAAATTGTTAAACTTTGACTATTTGAATGTGCCGCGAAAACGGTAGTGACATCATAACGGCAGTTAGATGTGAACTTATAAGCAGAACAGATGAAGACGAATAAGTTGACATTGCTGACAAGAAAGAAAATAACCTCATATGTCAAAAGTAAATTTGACGTTTAGCTAGCAGTGATTGATGTTTGCAGTTATTGTTAATATTTTTTTACAAAACTACTAAGGCAGTATATCTGTAAAAGCTAATACTGACATTCTACTTGCGGTAGATATATTTATGGTCAGCGAATTTTTAAAAAGAGACGATCGTTTTGACATTGCAATGGTTGGAAGTGCAAAAGCTGCAAGGTACTTACGTTACAGCTACTATAGACAGTACAAACTATTGTAATTTCTGCAAGAACTTCCTTTATCTTATCTTATTAATATTACATAATATGTCTAATATGTACTTTATTATTTAATTTAGATGAATTTGTTAACTGTACTTTGTATTTTATTAAATATTTCCTTTTCATTGTTTTATTTCCTATTAACTATATACATGCGTATCTAACTGAAAACAACAGAATAAGTTTATCTACTAAAGAAATTATTTATTATCCATTGATACTCACTTCTAAGAAGAGTCAGAATGAGACTTACGAAGATATCAAGAAAGGTCTGTATTATAACAAAAAATAATAAATAGGTAAGTACTTTATGCTAGTATCTATCTAAGCAATAAACAATGATATGTATTTATAACACATAATTCAAAGGGCATTTATAACTACAATCCAACGCATTCGTATCCATTTCCGACTGATTGTGTTCACCGACTTTAGACGACTTTCACAGTTTGTTTCATATAGTTTTTCAATGGCGAGTTTTCAAATTTCCTTTCTTAATTTATTGATCATCCTAGTATTATGGGGCGTCTAGGGAGCTTCATAAATAATCAATAGCTAACAAAAACAACTGCACTTTATTCCAACATAAACTAGATAAAATACATAAAAGCAGATTGAAGCCATTTCCCTCCAAAGCATGAATAACATTCTAATCTAGAGCCGTTAAGAATACAGTAATACACCCTGTTTTATCCACCAGTTTGGCGGGTAATTTAAATTTGTAACAGCTAGAACGACACACAAGTCTTGTAATGCGGCCGTTTTTCCTACAACATAAACCCATATTAAAAATCAAATTCCTACATTAAGATACAACTTACCACAAATAAAACACTTAGAATACATTGTAATTGGTTACTTTACTTGACATTGAAATGGTCTCCACAATAAGAAGACTTGGTCCTTCTCTGGTGGCTTTGAATCATTCATTATTACGTTCACCGTTTATTATTGGAACACAACAGTTTTTCTGGTGAATTGTTGGTATTATTTACACAGTACGGCAGAAAACACTATCTGTACTTATATATTTATCCATAACTAGATGCTGTTAACTTATACCGAATTGTAACCTATGAACGTCAGTTGAATTTGACGTTAAATATAATGTCAGATTAAACTGTCATGATTGTCTTTTTTCTCCGTCGCTATCAGCGAGTTTCTAAATTAGTACCCGTTCCCTGTCGTTTTATAACTAACTTCTCTACAAACTGCCGTTATTATGTCATCTCCGTTTTAAATGCATGTATTTTTGTAATTAATATTATAATATTATAAGACTTTCTTTTCAACTTCTACATGTTTCTAATGATTTTTTATGAATAATTGTTATTGTTTAACATAGATTCTGCTCAAATTTTAACTTAGTGCAACAACCCAATTTTAGTCAGACTGCCATGTGATTTAAAATGAAGTTCAAAGTAAAAAATTCCTCGAAAAATCGTCGGCATACAGTTAGCGTGGGCCCAAATGGCTGTTACGGTCACGTGAACTTGTATTTGAATAAAGAATTTTTCTACGTTTCCGAACAGGCTGCCAATGACAAGTATACAAGTTGTTGTTATAAAACTGCAGAAAAAAAGATGGCATACCGTTTGCTTATGCCCAAGTATTGAACATTGAACAAATATGTAAAATTATGGAATAAAAACGCAAACAGTATCCATCTCTTTTTTCAGCAATTTTATAACAACTTGTATTCTTGTCACTGGCAGCCTGTTCGGAAATGCGAAAAAATTCTTTATTCAAATACAAGTTCACATAACTGTAACAGCCCTTTGGGCCCACACAAATGGTATGCCGATGGGTTTCTGAAGAATTTTTTTACTTTGAACTTCATTTTAAAACACATGGCAGTCTGACTAAAATCATACCAAAACGCATAGTGTATGAACATATGAAAAACTCAGGATGACTTTCTGATTCATTCCTCGTCGTTATAAGAATATATGCATCATAATGAAAGGCATACTGATTAAAATCGCAACCAAAAATCTGTCACTAACTGCCGGTCTATAACTAAAGGGCAAAGTTTAGCATATTTATAAATGATGAATAATTTATTTTTGTTTTTTAAGTTCATCTATAGAAGTTTTCTTAACTTTACAGGCAGTAATATACTGGACAATTGTGGTATTTTTTGCTTACAGAACTAAACCCGCCCAAACCTTTTTGGTTAATTTGTTAAGTTACGAAATATTATAAAAATAATTTAGATTGGCCATTTTTTAAACAATTAATAACTTAAATAAATGCATTCTTAGTTATTCCGAATTTATTCCATACTGAAATCACATGGTGGTGCAAAAAACAGTGTATGCACTTCTGGCATAAGTTTCTCTTTGGCCCCCGTAATGTTTGTTACTCTCAACTAATACTCAGGCAACAACTTTCATACTCAGGTTGAAAACGACCACTTTACCCTTTAGTGCATATATAATAATTTTTTAAAAAGTTTCTTTTTTATTCTAATAATTTTTATTATCAAACAAAACTGATGAAAAAATGCTTGGTTTAAAAATTTTTTAAACAAATTTTGAAAAAAATTGTTTTAAAACATTAATGAAATTTTTTTTGTTAATATATCTGATGAGAAGGCAAAGAACCTCCATTTAAAAAATGTTCTACGACTTGATGCGCTTATACAATCGACAATTCAATTTTCGATTTTATTTTTTTACGCATGTTTCGCCTGGATATTTGGTTAATTATTTAATTTCACTAGAAGCAAACTTTCCTAAAATTTTGTTAAAATACATATGTGCATTTATTGTTTAAGCTATTTTTAATTGTTTAAAAATTATTTTGATTTTCTACAATTTAATGAAATTAACCAAAGTAGTCCAGACAATAAGCAATAAGGTACTTTTTCAAAAATTAAGTCAGCAAATTTTGTAATTTTGGGAAATTAGTAGATCGTTGTCAGAAATAATGTACTAAATTTGCAACCTTGTCATTTTCCTGGCGACGCTGCCATATTTTGCAAAATGATGACAAAACTCAACTTTTTACAGAAAATATCTCAGTTCTGGTACATCTTAGCCTCGGTTCTTGCGCAAATACAGTTTTTATAAAAAAAAAAAAGAAAAAATTTGTTATATTTAGTG
The DNA here is from genome assembly GCA_936432065.2 of Rutpela maculata. Classification (NCBI taxonomy): domain Eukaryota; kingdom Metazoa; phylum Arthropoda; class Insecta; order Coleoptera; family Cerambycidae; genus Rutpela; species Rutpela maculata. The sequence continues at coordinate 131,674,000 of OW386286.2, read as the reverse complement.
AGATGGTGCGAGATATTTTCTGTCATAGCATGAAAAAGTGGATTTTTTTTTATCTAGGTAATTCTGTTTATTGGTTTTCATGAAAATCGTAGGTACTGTTTCTATTATCTGAGGTAGAGTATACGGCACATTTTTTATGTGGTTTACCCTTTAAGCCTATTCCACAATAGCATGGTTGTAGTTTCCTTCAATGTAGTATAGTTCCTAGTGTTGATGAAACAGGATTATTGTAATCTACCTCAGTACTGACGTCAGTACTGGGTTCAGTATCACTGGTCTCTGATTCACGTGCGTTGTCATTATCAAAGGTGTCGCCATCATTGGAGAAGATTGTTTAAGTGGTGAGTCAAGAGTGTCCTCCTCATTAGAATCGTCAAGTATATTTTGTACATTTTCCCACAATTGACCAGGAAGTAAAAACAAATTATCCAACATTTTAAGCCGGCCTTTTTGCAACCGCATGCTGCATCCCTTTCTTATATTTGCAAAATATGAACTTTAATAATTCCTCACTAACAGGATCTTCCAGCATTGTAATAAGAATGAGGCTCGTTTTGCTCTCTTTCCATTCTCATTGCACCGGATTTTTCTGAACACCACATCACTATTGAACCTGGTGATCAAAATGAATGCTGGCGTGCAGCTACACTTGTCAGTGGCAATGATGCAATATTAATTTTACTTCTTGAACACTTGAGTAGTCACATTCAAGTGCTCTTGTATTTTCAGAATTGCTAGGAATTTCCCTTGATTGAATATGGCAGAAGTAGTATCACAGTCGCTAAAGGCATGGAGAAACAGAACTTTAGAACATTAGACCATTATCTCCATTGATGCTTCCACCTTGTAAGCTATTGTAGTAATATAATGTTTGCACAGTCGATCCTTTCCCTGGCTTGGACACTAGGAGTTCAAAATTATATTCAACAATTACTGCACATTGGAATAATGAGGATGATGACCTGTATTAACAATAAAAGTATATACATCTTCTGGTGCTTGTTAGTTTGCTTCCTCAAATTTCTTTTTCAACATTGACACGAATCTGGATTGGTTGGTTTCATTTGCTAAGAATTTTGCCTACGAAACTGTCGGAATCATCAAACAAGACATTGGTTGCCATAGGTTTTCTAGATTTCCGAAAACATTCACACCTCTCTCTGCCATGTTCGCAGGATAGCCATCGAAGATGATAACTACGCTTGATTTGTAGTGCCTTTTCACATATTGAATGTGATTTTCGCAAATTGAAGCAAATGATATACTGCCAGTCCACACAACTTCGTGTGCAGTCAACAAAGATGCTGGTTTTGGAAGTCGATTCCTTGGTAATCAGTATGAAAGCTTTGTATAAAGAACCATTGACTACACGAAAAATGTATAGGACCTAAATTGGGTTTGAAAAATCGAATTTTGTTGCCATTTCGCAATATGGCTACCACCAGTGGTTAAACGACATGGTTGAAAATTTAATGTTGTTTTGGATATAATAATTTCCCATTTCCTAAAGTTACATAACTTTCTGATTTAACTTTTGAAAGCTCCTCTTTTTTTGTCCGTTGCTTGGATTAAGAAGGTATTTTCATAACTTTTTTTTTTTCTATTACAAGGTATACAACTAGAGATATTTAAGAAAAATGGCGTAAAACACCTGTTTTAAAAATAGTTTTGTTTAACAGTCTTCCGGGACTTGGTTTTATTCCAAAAGTTTTTCCATACTTCTTGTAATGTTTACTAGTTCTAGCAAAAAAATTACTGTTCTGAGACACGACAAAAATTTTAGATTTACTTCGCTGCTAAGAAGTCATATTTAATATTTACACTGTTGTATTTAGTAAACATTTTTAACATTGTTATTAATCCTAACCTATGTAGTGATGGGCATAACCAATTAATCTCAATAACCGAATACTGGATATTCAAGTGATATCAATAATCGAATAACCATTCGAATGTTGATCACTTTAATGCTGTGCATAACTTACAAGGCTATTTAACAATTTTTGTTCAAATTCCGATTCTTTAAAGCTACCTATAATTCCATAGTAAAATTTTTGAGAAATGAATCATTTGATTCTTAGATTAAATGATTTTTTATTAAATTATACATAGTTTGATTTTTCTTGGCATAATAGACATAAAAATAATAATAATCATGTGTGCTTAGATATGGACTACTACATCAATCGGATTCTTGATTCATATTCATCAATATATTTATTTTAGATACATGAGTCATTAATGACTAATTCAGTTACAGTTTAACATCTGTTTTTTTTTTACTCAAATACTCATTGGAGATAACCGAGTAATGCAGGTTATTTCGACAACCGGATAACCGCTTATTTTTCACTCAAGTAATCCCATCGGTTTTAAAATGTACACTTAAATTGTTTATTTTTTTCTTATATGTTTTGTGTAATATATTATTTTCTTTTTAGCATAACAGATATAGAGTCAAGAGCAATTGACGCCACTGTAGCTAGAGTTGAAGTAATAGGAAATCAAATATTTAATTTTCAACGATCAGGTTTTATTTTTAATAAATGGAATAAGATTACTTTTGATGACAATATAATAAAGCATCTGCACGCCAATTTTATAGAAGCCCCAGTCAATTCTGAAATTGAAAGGTTTTCTTTCAAAGGAAATGAGATTTATACTATGGAGGAAGCAGCTTTACATTCTATATCAGAACTGAATGAAAGAATCTTAATATTCGACGACAATTTCTTTAATCAGTCATGCGACTGCTCTATTGATAAGTGGTTAGAAGAAATTACCCACAATATTCAGAAAATAAAAAACATTATGAATACTAGTTTTTGTCCAATAAATGATTTCTTATCTAAATGCTTTTCAATACCCGTTGGAATAATAAATATACAAAATTTTACAGAAAAGGCTTGTACTAATAATACTATATGCGAACCATATAATGGTGAAGTAAGGACAGTGGACACAACTAGCAAAATTTTTTTACAAGCTGATGAGAGTGAAAAAAAAAATTGGTTGATGTTTACAATTATAACTGTGGGAATACTCATCTCTGCCATAATTATAACTTTTATAGTATTACTTGTAAGAGGTAGTAGATGGTTAAAACGAAAAGGATACTTTAGAAATATGCAATACAATAATAACGATCATAGTACTGACGAAAACACGATAGTTACAGTAGACGAAAACGAAAAACTTGAAATGCCTGAAGAACTTACTATTGAATTTCTTCAACTGCTTTCAAAAAGATTAGATGATCCTACAACACACCAAGATGCTTCAGAAATGATTGAGAAGCTATATGAGATGTTCGTTATTGAAGACAGCTATGAAAATAACAACAGGCAAGATGAAGAAGCACATTTATATGAGGAGCTTGGGAATTTAAATTTACAAATTCCTCCCCCTCCTTATGAAGAAGAAAGACCTCATAATTATAATGGAGCAAGAAGTATTTTAAAATTAATGGAGGAGAAATTTAATCTTCATGCTGATGAACATGAGGCTCCTGACATAGCTCCTACCTTGGTGGGAGAATATTCTGAACCAACAGATGCAGCAGTACACTTATATTCAGAACTAAAAAATAAAAGTGAAAAAATGAACAGTGGACATGCAGATTCTTTAAAATCTAACAGTTCTGCTAATAAGGTGTTTAGGCCACCACCAAATAAATCTGATGCTAACTTTCTGTTTAAAGCAGGACCATCTTCTAAAACATAATATTGGTTGCTAAGAACTAATTTAAAAACTGTTTGTCTACCAAAGAGCCATAGTATATGACTAAATACATTTTTGTCACACAAAATTATAATACAATTGATAAGTGTTCTCAGATGCGAATGAGAATATGCCATAAACATACTAGTAAGAGATTTATAATTTCTCGTGATCTTTATACATAATGTATGTAGTGGATCATTTAAGCTTCTATATTCCCCAAATGCACGTCTTTTTACTAAATTATTAAAATATTTTCTGATAATGGGGATATTCTATTGTATGCAAGTAGTGTTAAGTAGTTGTAACTTGAAATTTTACTTTGTAATATTCATCTGTAGTTATGAATGTAAAAGCTATCTATGAAATTGTGAATGGTAATAGAATCGGTTGCATTATGGTAACATGGGTAATACATGGAATATTCCCTAGTAATATGTAGTCTCCGAAGTGAATTCACGATTTTGATAGGTAGCATAATACTCATATATTTCCCTATAAAATTGCCAATGTCGCAATTCATGTTATGCAAGAAGTAGCGTCTTGCCCTACTGTGATATTGTACAGTTTTAATATGAATTTTTATATTAGTTGTATATTTTGTATTTTAATCTAAATGTACTATGAATTCTATATAATTTTTTTATGAATAATAAGTAAATAACTATCATATACATCTGTGTCATTACTATCAACATCTATCTTTTAAATAGGTATATATTATATATGATGTGTGTTTCATTTGAGGTTGAATCACTTCAATAAGTCTAACATGTTGAAAGTTCGATTTTCCATTGAGTTTTTACATGTTTCTGTGTGCTGTTTTTTGGGAGAAATTAGGATATGTAAAATTAAAGAGCAAGCGAGAAAGCTAGCACATGCCGGATTGTAAATAGTTCCAGATACTTAAGCAACCCTTCGCTTATTTCGATCGCCTTATGATTTGCATATTTATGTTATACATATTTAACATGATCCCTTTCGTGTGAACCCCAAAACTTTAACGTCGATGTAGCTATAGTAATATACTGTATGAAATCTTTTTTACCTAAGTAACGAACTTATTTTTCCGTATATTACAAGAGCTTTTTAAGTCAAATTATACATGGAATCTTTTTAATTGTTGTCTTGAGACATTTAATTTTGTATCAAATTATTTTTAAATCCCGAAATATGTAAATTAAAATTAATAAATTAGGAAATTATTTTAAAAACACACGGCCTAGATACAGGGTGTTTCAGTATGTCCAACTCAGTTATGGCAGTTATATACTTTTACGGTAAAAATAAATAATACACAAAAAAACAGCCTGAATGCTAAGTTGCATTTTGGCATTCTGAAAATTACATGTTTGGCTCTGTGTGGCAGCAACTTGCATCTAGTGTAATAGTATGGCATCTAGTTTCCGGTAATTTTCGCATTTTTCTTCAACCCGTAAACCAACTTCTAGACTAAATGCTATAAGATGTACCAGCATTTATTAACACTTTCCGTGGTCAGTTCTGAGGTCCCCCTGTATTTGGATTTTCTTGAACATATGTGGTTTTTCAGATGAATACTATTAAAGTAATTCCAATATACAAAACGGTGCATGTCATCGCTAGTGATATTCTGACATCATAAAGTACCAACTCAAGATATTAACAACGTACAAATTCATATACATATATGGATCACCTAAGTTGGTATTGTGTAAAAATTTTGTTTTTGCCATACAATGTATTGCTTTGAATAATTCGGTTAAAGGACACCGCACATTTTATAGGTAAATTGGTGGCCTGTCAAGTTTGATAAACAATAAGTTCCTCTGGCAAAACTTTAAATTATGAACAGTTTCTCCTATAGATGGCTCCAAAGACTGGACCTTGATACTGTATCAACGATTTCTCAAAATGTACTGTAGATATTGAAATGATAACTGCTGGAAATGAATAACCAGACTGTTTACCATTATTTGGTCTTAGACTGATGTCACTGAACATTCGGTTTTCCCAGAAGTGACGTCAAATCACGTTTTTCGAATGCACAACACCTGTTTACTTCAATTTAATACGTCATATATATATGAAATGACGGTGAGAGGTAAACTCTCATATGGTCAGATGCTACTATACGTCGGACAACGTATAGTAGCATCTGACCATATGAGAGTTTACCTCTCACCGTCACTTCATTTGATTCAGTTTGTATAAGACTAGCAAGTTGACCACTATCATTTGTCTGTTCCATGACCTATGGCATACTGAAGAGAACATAATAAGTTCGAAACCGGTCTATGTCTGGTTAGAAACAGACAAATGATAGTGGTTACTGATCACGATTTGAAGGTATAATCCAATGCCCGCTGAGTAGTTGTTTCCTTCAAATCTTATTTCATATATATATATATATATATATATATATATATATATATATATATATATATATATATATATATATATATATATATATATATATATATATATATATATATATTTGTCCAGCAAATAATGCTGCGTCCTGTACAATACTGCGTCTGTATACCGGACGCAGTATTGTTTTCCCATGTTATCTTCAACAAATCTCTGAAGTGGTCGATTTTCAGCACCTCAAAATGTTCTTCGTCTCCTGGGTTATATGTAGACATAGAAATAAATTCTGTTTCGTTTCAATTAATATTGACCCGAGTTTTTTTTGGATTCGGACGCAGTATCATATGTTCCGTGAAATTAAAAGTATATTTTTAGTTCCATCGAATTATGTTTGGGGGCGCATAGATTTGTGAACAGAAATATACTTCAAATATTCTCTATTCAAAAATCGTATAATGCTGCGTCCGACATTTGACAACATCGGCTAATAAATATCTAGTCATTCTTTCATTCTTACTTGGAAAGCCGGTGAGTTCGAATTATTGTAACTTGCACCTTACCGCAGTTCGGCACTCAACGTGACATTTTCAGATGATTAAAGTGAATGAACATACAAAGGCAGTCAGTCTACAGGACATTATACTAATTTTATGGTTACTGTTTTGAATAAGGAAATAGGAGAATTACAGGCAATATTGTGAATGTAAATAGGATTACAAATATTAATAAGATATTGTAGGTAATATTCTAGATATGCTAAGTTAGGAGCAAAAAAACTATGACTAATATATACTACTTTTGGTTATTTTATCTACTCTTATTAGGGTATATACTAATTAATGAACTGCTTTTGAACAATTAATAGTATCCTTTAACAAATAACGTGAGTTACAATGAGTGAGTTATTATAAATCACCGGGTTACAGTGCCAATCACCTTTATCTTCATGCCTAGCCTGTCCAATCGACGTCGCGGTTCACGAAGGTGTGGCTCTGTCCGAGAGAAATTCTTAAATTAAATTAAATTAAATTTTACCGTCAATTATATTAATAAAGAAATTGAGTACCTAATTTAAACAAAATTTTCTCAATTTAATATTTATTGTTGTAATCGTAAAAAAAGTATAGTATTCAACTTGCGGTAATGGTAATAACTCACTTGATGAATTACAGCACTCGCCTGCGGCTCGTACTGTAAACTTCATCTGCGTGAGTTATTACCATTCGTTGAATAATATACTAAGTTCATCAAATATTGTGGTTTATTATAAGTCTAATAACTATAAATAGAACCATTATTATACCTTTTTGTTTGATAAAAAGGGGGTTGAAATTTTAGGTTTTTCCGGAAAGGTTAGATCTACATGCATGAAATTCGGCAGAAATATTTTTTGTTGAAATCTATTAGATCGTGTAAGACGAAATTTCGATTTTCAATTTTTGAAAACGGGGGTGGTAGATGGTTTAAAACGCACCTGTATTTTTGAAATCGCGTAAGTCGGAAACGTGATTATTCGAGCGATGGACTCTTCTGAGGAAATAAGAAGACGGTTTTCAAAAAAAGACTCCCGAACGGATGAACGGGGAGGGGAAAGTTTTTAAGCATTTCGGAAACGGTTAGACCCAGAAGCATGAAATTTGACAGAAGTACTCTTTATTGGAATCTATTAGACACGAGTAGGGCGAAATTTCGATTTTCACTTTTTGAAGTGGTGAAAACGGGGGTGGTAGATGGTCTAAAGGGTACCCGTATCTCTGAAATCGCGTAAGTCAGAAACGCGATATTCCAGCGACAGGCTTTCCTGAGAAAATAAGGAGACACGTATTCTACGGTTTTTTAAAAGAGACGCCGCGAACGGGTGAACAGGGAGACGGATGTTTTTAAGCATGAAATTTGACAGATACCCTCCCATGTGCTCTGTGCGCAGTGGGTTTCCTCGACTTCAATGGATGCGCAGTGGGTTTCGTCGAGTGCAATGAATGCACAGTGGGTTTTCCCGAGTACCATGTATGCATAGAAGTTTTCCTTGAATGCAATTAATGCGCAGTAGGTTTCTCCGGGTACCATGGATGCGCAGTGGATTTCCAGGAGTACTATTAATGCGTACTGGGTTTCCTCGAGTACAATGGATGCGTAGTGGGTTTCCCCGAGCACCATGGATGCGCAGTGGGTTTCCTCAAGTGCAATGGATGCGCAGTGGGTCTCTCCGCGTAACGTGGATGCGCAGGTTGTTGCCGGTAACTAGAATGTTTGTATCATCAACATAACAGATCACATGAACATTTGGTATTTTTTGTAGATGACTGACCACATAGTTAGTAAATATAATATATAAAAGTGGTCCCAAAATTGACCCCTGTGGAACTCCTTGATTAATATCACAAATATTACTTTCAACTACACCAGCCATTTTTATAATTTGTGTCCTGTTGTCTAAGTAGAAGGAAAATATTTGTAAATCAGTTCCTCGAATATCGTATAGTGCTAGTTTGGCCTTAAGCAGCTAATGGTCTATCAAATCAAAAGCTCGTGAGAAATCTTCGAAAAGACCTATAACTGATTTCTTGTTGTCTAAAGCTTTAATGGTTTTGTGATGAAAATCACACAACGCAGACTTAGTGCTTTTGTTCGTAGTGAAACCATGTTCAGTAGGAGACAGTAACATATTCTGATGTAAAAAATCTTATAATTGCTCCTTGAGATGAAGTTCTAAAATTTTAGAGAAACTACATAGTAGACTAATGGCTCCATAATAATTATTATAGTGATTTGGATCTCCCTTCTTGTATAATGGAGAGACTATGGCTCTTTTAAATTTACTGGGAAATACACCTTTCTCTATAGAAAGGTATATTATATAACATAATGGACCGCTTATCCGATATTTGCATTTTTTAACCAAATTATTAGAAATATTATCATGACCACTAGAGTTTGAAGACTTTAATTTGTTTACAAGGAGTTCAACACCCTTAGTTGAAACTTGTAACCTTGCTCCGGCCTCAGGGTCGTGAAAGAAAAGCAAAGAAATAAAAAAAAAGGTATTTACTACACAAAAAAGAAATATCTCAAGGGTTACTGGTTAATGAGTTGTTACGTAAGCTGGTGTGGGCGCCAGCCGAAATCGGCAGAGAAGGGGGAGACAAAATAGACAAATTAAGTAAAAACAAATTATTAAAGCCTTTAATAATTTGAAAAGGTAAAATTACAAAAAAATTTAGCATATACATAAAACACCTAATTTTAGGTAACCGAGAAAGAATATCATTTAAGATGATGAAAACGTTTGTTATTTTTATTACAAAACTACACGTTTACTAAGAACATAAATAAATATAGAACAAATGCATTGTTAACGCAAAAAAAAAAAATATCTCGCTAGCCTCTCTGGGGCAAGTAAATAATTATTAACAGATCTAGTGTTTGTAAGGGTACCCACTGAACAGCTGTTAAATGGTTTACATGAATTAAATATTTCTAAACGTGAATAAGATTATATATTATTGTGTATTTCAAATAAATAAACAATGAGTATCCTTCGCAGAAAATATTTCTAAAGGGTCCCAGGTGCTTCTTTGTACTCTAAACAATTTTTCCGTCGGCAACTATAGTCATCTTAGAAAGAAGTTACACTACATAAATACCTGGTCATCTCCAAAGGTAGAATACTATTTTGTTTTATATTATTAACTATACCATAGGTTCCGATGAAACAATTACGCTGTTTTCGGTTTTACTCCCGGGCTATACCAAAGCCTGTTCAACATATGACCTCTTCCTGGAGACTTTTATCTGTCGCCGGCCAACACGTAAAATTGCATAGGTTTATCCAGAGGTGTTATAAATTGCTCATAAGATTTGCCACAAGATAACAAAAGGCAACCAGTAGGTAGTCAAGAATAACCAGAGTGTCCAACAGTAATTATAATAGCAACCAAAAGGCCTAAAATAACAATTAAATATCTAAATCGCGAACAATCACTATAAAAACCGAAATTTAATTACTATATAAAATAATTTGAATTACCTTAGGTTTTCTTTAGGCCCTTTTTCACTAATAATGTTTAATAAAACTTATCTAACAGATTTACTCTGCACTCTCAGTTAATTCTCTCTACTCTGTCAGTTCTCGGGCTCAAATCCTATTTTTTACTCTCTACTTTTTACGACAGAAAAACGGCGCTGGTTTTTACATATGTTCAAGAGACTAGCAACTTTAAGAAATACTATAATTAATTGACTTATACAGGGTGTGGCAAAACTGAACTGTTACAAACTGGAGATAGATATGAAAGAAAATAATCCCCTCTTTTTCCGATAATATTTGGTTTCTGTTTTAGAGAAGAATTAAATTAATTAATTAAATTGATATTAAATATGAGCGCAAAAACTTTTATCTTCATAAAAACAGTTTTTAAAAATTCTAACGTGGTAAAGTGTGGAAGCCATTTTTTTTTTTACTAATTTTGTCGTTGTCCGTTTTGGCGAAAAATCTACATATGTACTTTAACGAGATCTGGAACTAGATTATATTTTCATCTTGTTTCGTCGAAGGGTTGGAGGGTAAATTGGGGTAAATTTGGGGTAAATAGGTAAATCAAGCAGGTAAGAGTCCATGAAATTGGTATTTAGTATATACAAGAGAAGCTAAGGGCTCAAAAAATTTTTTGGCATTAGCCACCCCCATTACCACGCCCACCCCATTTTTAAAGGGGATGAAAAGAAAATGTGATTTAGTGTGTGTATAAGAACCAGAAATCTCAAAATATTTTTTTACTTCATCCACCCCCATTACCACCCCCATCCAACTACCGATGTGGGGTATCGTTTTATGGGTTTTCGGGGTAGAGGATTTCAAATATTATACAGGGTGTAATCAGTTCCATGTCATTAAAAAAAAAAACTGGTAATGGGGACCAACCAGACAAACAAAAAACCTTTATGACCCCTAGGGGCACTTTGAAAAAAGAACTGACCTAGGTCAATAATTTGAATATTAGGGCAGGAAACATTTGAGAACCACTGCCTTTCTGGGTCAATGGACGTGTAGTAGTTCCCAATTATACAACTTTTAAATTGACATAAAAAAAGTGCAAAGATTACCGACTGACTCGTTTTCGCCGGGCGGTTCAAAGCAAAGAAGCGCGGCACCTTTGATGACCACCTCAACCGAACCAATTGTAAAAATGTAAATAATTCGTTATCTCTTTTTGCAGAACTGCTAAAGCAAATGATGGGCATAGAAGTTAAACACAGCATTTCTTTACGTGTTTTTTAAATTTAGAACAAAATATTGGAGCTTTTATTGTTGTTTATAATTTATCAGATTTAAATGTGGTTTATTAACATTTGTAACCTAAATGAGTGTTCTGGGATAAAAGCTTAAAGAGTGAATAATTATTGCATGACATTGGGAAATAAAGAGATACGATAACAGAAAATAATTATGTGCATTTTAAGTTAAGAAAAAATCTGATTTATTTAACGAATTGCCGATCAGGTATCTGAAACTAAAATATTCGATAAGTCTAGAACTTACCAATTATGTTGATTTAGAAAAATAGTTTGAAATGGCTTCCGTCTGCATCAATACACTTTTCGGCACGTCGAACTAAGGACATACGCACTCCGTTCAACACAATTGGTAAATTAGGATCATTTTTTATGGTTTCCATGCACATTAAAATACCACATTAAACTATCAACTAAAGTTGTTAAAAAAAAATAATAATAAAAATAAAAACTTGGTCCAAAATCCAAAAAGTAACACAAAAGGACGAACAAATATTGTCTGTACGTAATCAAGAACTTAACGACTTGAACGGTAAGTCAATAAAATAAATCTTAACTGTAAATACGTGGCCTAAAATTCAAAAAGAACGAAAACAATGAACGGGTTCGACGTGTGTACTTAATGAAGTGCCCACAGAAACTAAAATATTGCACAAGAGGGAGTATAGTTTTCTTCCGATCTACTAAGCACTCAGAAAACGCCGACGTCTTTCACCTTTACCGCAACGCTAAAGACCTTACCTTACCTACTTTTAAAAAGTCATAAAGAAGTATGATTATCAACTTGTATCCTCGCCAACGCGCGGTCTCTAACAAAGGAGCGCGATACTTTGAAAAAGCCGTATTAGCGTATTTGATGATTAGAGGCGCCGACATACGCGAAAATAAAAGCCTATCCCAACATTCTAGCAGTTCTCAAACAATTTATTGAAAACTTTCGAAATTTTTGTCTATTTTTTTCTATATGGGTTTTAGACCCCATGTTATATAAGGTTTTTTGTTCGTTTAGTTGTTCCTCACCACTAGTTTTTTTTAGTGACATGAAACTGATTACACCCTGTATTATTAAAGTTCCATAAACAATTATTTCCACATACACAATTTTTTCGTTGTGAGTGACTTGGATAGAAAATATGGATGTAGAAGTAGTGATTCCTTGGGCAGCGGTTTTTACTTACCTAATGAAACTGAGAATGAAAGAATTTCCTGCACTAAAGAATAACTTTTTCTTGCAAGTTCTAATATCAATTTCAATAAGAGTTGTTTTTTTACTGTCTTCCCGATGTTTTTAGCCAATTTGGATGATAGATTCGTAATCGGCACCCCAAAATTAGTAAAAATGTGGTTTCCACACTTCACTGTGGATGGGCCAAAAAAGGAGTTTTCCCTTGTTTCCCTCACCCTTCACCACCCATAAGAACGGTGTAAGTTACAATATGTAATAAACGGTTATTTATTTATTAAAAAAAAAACAAAACTCCTTATTAAATGGCTATTATCAGGTTATAATGTGATTACTATGTGATTACTTCTGAATACTCTTACACATCCTCACCAATTAAGGTGGTGGATTTTATCTTTTTAGAGTTTCTATTGGTTTTAATTGCAAAAGAATTCCCTAATCACCCAGTTTGATGTTTTTTTGTCATAATAAGGTGATTTAGTCAATTCAGAAGAATATTTCTCATCCCTGAATATTTATCACACTTTTGGGGTGTACGGTGTGCTATCACTATCCAGAAAATATTAATTGTTTTTATATTAAAAAATTCTTTAATTATTTAAATGACTTTTGATTTGGAAAATGAGAATCTTCACTTTGTGGCATCCAAATAGGGGTTGTGTTTCCGAGACTTTTCGCCAAAGCGGGTGACGGATTCGTTTTCAGCACCCCAAAATTAGTAAAAAAGATGGCTTCCACTCTTTACCACGGATGGGCCAAAAAAGCATTGTTCCTTACAAAAGAACAAATCCGAAGGCATTTATTATTAAACACATTTGTACTTTAAACTTCAAGAAACGTGGTTTTCAACTTTCAAGACTAAAACGCTTATCATTCGAGATATGTGCAAAAAGAAAGAGAAAGAAACATATGCTCTCTCTTCTATTCTAAGGTGAACTTATCGCTTCCTGAAGGAGTAAATAAAAATGAACATCTATGTAAAATTTCATTGATCTCCTAAATATATCATTTTATATTGCAAATTTGAGGCTACTTTTAGTGCACAATTGAAAAACTGATCCTAAAGTAATAATCAACAGAAAAATCATATTTCGAATTCTACTGACATTTAGAAATAACTGACGGCTAGAGATTTGTTCTACTACAAGTGCAATAGAATTATTAGGGTAAATATGACAACCGCGCCGGACGCAGTAATATACCAAGCTTCACAAAAAGTAGTCATCTCGGACGCAGCATTGTATTGAAGAAAAATAAAATTATTCTCGGACGCAATAACGTGCTGTTTTTGAAAGGACGCAGTATTGTCTTGTATATTAAACTTTTTTATTTCTTGAGTTATTACAGTTTTAAAACCAGATGTTAACTGAATTTGATTAGGAGATTCAATATACTTCATTAGATTTGAGCTAACTGACGTATTTCTGGGAGACGCAGTAAGGTTGGCTTGTGAAAGGACGCAGCATTGATAGCGGGATGTATATATATATATATATATATATATATATATATCCGGTATACGGAGGCCCAGTGACCACCCATTGTAAAATGTCAAGAAAGGTTATAAATATAGTTACAAACATTTTCCCGCCAAAACTTCACGGAGGCCAACTTGCCTCAGTTTTGGATGCCGTATAAAATTTATTTCAGCTGTTTGCCACTAAAGTGCGCTAAAAGCGTTTGCTGTATATCTCATGCTGTTTAAAATTGTCTAGATGTAGCGGTTCACTCGACATCCGTAACTTTGGCAACGCGTAAATGCATTTGAAGATTATTAATTCTATGTTTGAGGCATTATTCGTTGTTGAGTTATGAGGTTGCTGAACTAACACTAGGAATGTTGGGAGTGTTTAGGTATCTATTGTGCGCTACATTTATGACACCGCTTAGATTTTTTAAAATTAATTGACACAATTCACTTTTAAGACGACAAATTTTCTAAATATATTTGTTATTGGTATAGTGGTGTTTTCTGCGCCAATAGTACACCGTAAAATATATTGTTTACTATGTATTGTGGTTCAAATTCCTTTGTTTTTAAAAATTCTCAGTTACTAATAAGACATAGGATACTTTGGATGTAGGTATATATTCAAACTAATTGTAGTGAAAACTATATTCTCATATCTCTGACTATTTTCAAATTACATAGTGCTTAACCATTTTTTTTATATTCGGCGCATCTCTGCAAGTATTGCTGTCTCTATTTCTGGATATTAGTACATTAAATCATAGCCTGCGAATAAAAATATATTTTTTTTGTTTTTAACTGATTAAAAATCAATTTTGTCATATTGTAGTACTGTCGTGCGCAAAAAAAATGGGACAAGTCTTATATCGTATTTTTGTTAAAATCTGATTGTGTACTTTAATTTTTGTGACATTGTCAGGTATTTGTCAAAATTCATTGCAAGTGTGCAAATAGAGACAGATTTACATTAGAAAAAAATAGTTGTCCTATTTTTTTGCTCACGACAGTACATTAAAAGTAGAGGATTAAAAGTAATATCGAATACAAAAAAAATCAATATGACATCCATATAAGAAATAAAAGTTAATATCTCAAAAACAATATTTTCTTCTCTTACACTTCCTGTAAAGATCTTAAAGAAAGTGGCTATATAAAATGTAAGTTACTTGATATACCTATTTAAATATGAAGGGTTTTCCAAAATGGACCATTGTGGTTTTTCGCATTGTTTCAAAAACTGAAAAAATTAACTCAAATCTAAACACACCATTGTAATCCCAGAATTTCTGAAACTGTACATTTATAGCCGACTTTCTATCTTTTGTAATAACGGAGAGCAATACATGCAGTTCCAATTCGGGACATCCTAAGTAGCAAAGTGTCCTCATTATGACGTCAATTTTTGGTTAGTGATGACGGTGAAATGACCTTTATCATGACTTACTTATGACGTGAAAATGACAGTTGTCACAGACAACTGGCGTCAATAATATGACGTATTGTTGGTAATCATTTCGCTTGGGCATCCTAGTAATTTGAGAAGTGTATCTCCGTTTAGCGATAAGGGATGCAAATCTTTTCCCATGATATTTTTCCAGAATTATTAATAAAGATTTAAGATTGAGCAGCATTTTTTCACGGTTCGAGCGCGACAGATCTTTTTCAAAACTTTCACAATTATTTACGTCAGTTGTCGAAAATTGACTGGAGTAATAAGGAGTAATAAGTAATAAGGGCTTAGATATTTGCAAAAATTGGCCTCCTTTCACCATATGAAAATTGTTTGCAGAACGGCTGGTCTATATTAGTATTTTATCTTTATCAAATGTAGAAATGCTTATTCAAAAAATGCCATTAACAATACAGAATTTTTGTAAACCTGAGAATATATGAATTAGGCGATGCAAAATAATTGTTTAAATTTATATTGAGGGTTTTACAAAAATCAAGTCATTTTGTTTTTTGAGAATCTTCTGTCTCCACTCTCCACATCTCGGAAAAACACAGTTTCACATACTAAAATCCATCGTAAAGAGGCCGAAAAAATAACTTGTTTGGACTACGTTTGACGTTTTAATAATTTAGCAATTTTTGAAAATGTTGTCAATTTTGGTTTTTATTAAATATGTACTCTCAAAATGTTTATATTAGTTACATTATATAATAAATTAGTTGTTAGATACTGGGCGAGTCATGAAAAACGGACAGCCGTCGAAAAGGAAACTATGGTTTCTCGTAACTAGAGTTTCTGATTCCCCTATTAGGTATGTACAGGGTGTCCCGAATTGCATAGGCCAAACTTCTCTAAGCAATACAACTTTTCAAAATAAGAAAAAAGTTCCTATAAACATGGGTCGGGAAGTGCTTAGTTTCCGAGATACAGGGTGTTCAAGTAATTCTCTTGAAAATGTTTTTTATGAATATTTTCGAAACGTCTAAAAATAAACAAATGATAATTTACACAGGAATTTAACTTTTTATGCTTTTTAAGACAAAATAATAACTATGTACGAAAATCATTCAGGAGCGGGTGAAATTGAGGGGGCTTAGGTATAATTTAGCCCCAACTTTATTGTATGACAGTTTTACATTAATTTATGAGCAGAACTTAAAAATTTGAAGTTTTCTGCACAAAAAAAGTGTTTTTTCTCTAAAATTATCAGTTTTTGAGTAAATCTTATCTGAACTTAATTAATTAGTAACCATTATTACCAGCATTCCTGGTATGCAGGAGTGTGCCACGATTGTAATGTTTGTAACAAATGAAAACTAATCTAGCATGCAATGTCGGAATGACAATAATGACGTTGTTTTTTGTGTTTTCTGTAGTTCATCGTTCTGTAGTTTTATTAGTTCCTTTTGGAAAAGTGTTCTATTGAAAAGTAAAAAATGGTCATGTTTAGTAATGTGGAGTACGCGGATATTCATTTTATTCATGGATATTGTAATGGAAACGGGAATGCCGGGTATGCGAATATCGCAGAAGATTTCCTAAAGATGTTTTTATTCGAACCCACCTAAAATTTAGAAATGTGTTTTTTTGTGTAGAAAACTTCAAATTAAGTTCTGCTCATAAATTAATGTAAAAGTGTCACACAATAAAGTTGGGGCTGAATTATACCTAGGACCCCCCCCCCCCCAGTTTCACCCGCTCCTGAATTATTTTCGTACATAGTTGTCATTTGTCTTAAAAAGCATAAAAAGTTAAATTCCTGTGTAAATTATCATTTGTTTATCTTTAGATGTTTCGAAAATATTCATAAAAAAACATTTTCAGGAGAATTATTTGAACACCCTGTATCTCGGAAACTATGCACTTCCCGACCCATGTTTATAGGAACTTTTTTTCTTATTTTGAAGTTTGGCCTATGCAATTCGGGACACCCTGTATTTTAATATTCTTAGAACGTCTTTTTATTTTCGCGTGTCCGGGAAATTCCGACTGTCAGTTATCAAAATTTTGCAAGAGAAACAAAATACAGGTAATAGATGTATTTTGCAAAAAAAAACAAAAGTCGAATGACCGTATCATTCCTGATAAAAATATGAGCTAATACGTGTAGGGATAAGGGTAGTTTGAAGTTTTAATTATTTTTATATGGAACAAACGAAGCACTTTGGCATATAGATATATTTAATCCAATTGACTTATTTTAACTCCACACATCTGTTTTGGGTCTATATCTGCGGAATTTCTAGACACACCCCGTAGTACATAATAAGTCTAAGCTTTGACCATCCGGTACATCATTCCATATTCGAAAGATGAAAGTTACAGGTGTTTTATGGTTCTCAAAAGTGGGGCTTATTTTATGGGAACTGTCACTCATCCTAATTTCGCTTATCCATATCAATAAATTCTGTCCATATTCCCAACTTTGCTTAACGTTTTGAGGTTGAATTATATTGTCTACACTATTAGCCATTGTTAAGATTTCTGGATAATCCATTTTCTTCTCGACCCCTACTAATACAGCCTGTAGAGCAAAGAATCGGGGATACCTGCACAAAAAACAAAGCGCATACAATTTTCTACAATTTTGTTCCTATACAATATTTGGATAGGAGTTACCGTTTTCCAGATACCACTGTTACCGGTTTCGAGATAAATGTCTGCAAATTATAATATTATTATTATTATTATTATTAATTTATTTCAGTTTATTTTATTTTATTTTTATGTTAATAATATAAAGTTGTATTATACGCCTTACAATAATTGTCAGTTATTTCCTGATTTAACGATATATGAATTTCCATGTTTTCTTAATTTTGGACTCGTTTATCTGGAAAATGGTAACTCCCATCAAAATATTGTATAGATACAAAATTGCAGAAAATTTTATGTACGTTTTTTTTTTTTTATAAAAGTTTTTGTCCATCTTTTTTAGTTTTTGTGTTAAATGACAAAAACGAAATTGGCAACAGTTTTTTTTAACATATGGCCGCCATTTTAAAAGTACAGCCAGCTTTTTTTTTGGGGATATGTCTTAAATTGTTGTTCCATAGGTTTTAATCTTTATGAAAACCATTGTCCTAAAGGATCGGGGGGTAAGTTGTATCTTTTTCACTTTCTGCAATATTGGTAATACCTAATTTTAGGGTAGAACTAACAGGAAAGGAGATAATTAATAAAAACTTATTTTGACTCATTTATTCAACATAGTGGCCGTAGCGGACACGACATATTTGTGGAAAATATCAATTAATGTTTCGGGTAAGCCCCTCTGCAGTATAAAAAAAGAAAATCTTTTGTAGAAATTATTAACAAGTCAAATGACAGAGTAACTACTATACGTAAAATCTTAGATGGTTATTTTATTAATATTGTATTATTTATTTTATAATATAAAAATTTATAATATAATATAAAAGAACTTTTTAAATTTTTAACTAATTTGGATAATAATCCTTATGGCACGCAACTATGGTGTATTTTAAACGGAGGTATTTATCTATCTTTCACTTGCACAATATAAGGGCAAATTACGTCTAGGAAAAGTGGCAACACCGTTTGGAGGCCCAGTAAACTCATGTTATGTTTAAAAGGAGGCCTGGTTACATAAACAAGTACAAAATATATACAAAGGATACCAGTTAAACCTATGGAGGTAATGGAAGCTGAATTAACCGTTGAGAGTATGTAATTAAATACTTCGTGTATATAGGTGGAGTTTTGGTAGGCCATGTATGGTGTGGAGGCTGAGTGACTGCGTGTAGATAAATATATATATATATATATATATATATATATATATATATATATATATATATATATATATATATATATATATATATATATATGTATATATATATCTACAGCGTGCCAGTTTGCATCCAGTCGGTACTCGTTACTACTTGGCGTCTGGCTATATATGCGTGTAATTACACCGCGCTACAGAACATAGCAGCCGGCATCCGAATGGTATAGCGGTTCTCTCGGCGTCTGCATGTACATTGGGAGTCCATTTTAACCTTATCTGCGGTTCACTGAACGTCCATATGATGTTGCCAAACCACTTTGATCACATATAAGGGTAATATTATACACATAATGTAATCATGTAAGAAGTTGCAGTAATAATAAGAATTTTATTTATGAAACTACTGTTTCATTAATATCGAAACGATTCAGGCATACAGGTAGACCTTCGTCAGATTGTTAAAGAATAGTTTGTACCTGTTAGATAGGTACCTACAGAACCAGTTATTTTTAAAAATGAATAAATAACTAAATTGCTTATTTTTAATCAAATAGATTTATAATTCGATTGCATCTATTGTAATTTAGGTAAGTTGATAACAGCAATTTAACATGCTAAAATGCATGTTGACATGTTTGCCAGATGAAAAATTCCAATAAACCACTATTACATACCTTCTTACAACTCAATTTTACAGTGTATTCTCTTAAATTAATAAAGTTCATGTACTTCCACATCCAGTGGAAGTATAATAACGACAAATAGGCTTAGAATGTCATGAAACGTCGAGATTTTAAATTTGAGCCTGTCTGTCAGTCTATCTGTAACTCTTTTTGTGCGCATGATTACTCTGGAACCGTTTAAGATATTGACTTGAAATTTGTATTTTGACGAGATTGAAACTAGATTATATTTTCATCTTCCGTTGAAAGCTTGGGGGTAAATTGAGGTAATTGGGGCTGAATAGGTAAATCAAGCAAGTAAGAGACCATAAAATTGGTATTTAGTATCTATAAGATAAGATAAGATCAAAAAATTTTTTTGGCATTGACCACTCTTATTATCACCTCATTATTAAAGGGGGGGAAAAAATAAAACTGTCATTTATTGTGTGTACAAGAACTAAAGGCCTCAAATTATTTTTTACTTTTTCCACCCCCACTACTACCCCCTTCCACCTCCACTACTTTTTTGGCGGGATTTTTTAAAAATTTTTGTAGTTACGGACGAAACTTTGTGTACTTGTTCTATTCAACGTCAATAATGTCGGAAAAATAATTTCAGACGTTTTCCATGGGCCGATTTTGAGATATAAAGGTGAAAGTTGCAAAATTAAAAAAAAAATTGTTTTTCAAATCTTGGTAAAATGGGGTTGACATTGATGAACACGTCTGAATAGCTCATTATGAGTTCTTAAGGGGTTCAAAAATGATATTATTTCGCTTTCAGACTTTCCATTGGTTTTCACCCCATTTTTGCAACCTTTAAAGTGGTCATCAGTTTTTGACTTTATTACGCGTTTAAAAATGTTTCGAAGCTGATAAAAATGCTTTATTTATGCCAAATCAATGAAAACGTCTGAAAGCGAAATATATCATTTTTGAACACCTCAAGAACTTATAATGAGATATTCAGACGTTTATTTATTTATTTATTTTATTTATTAAAGATCATGTTAATACACAAATCGTTTACATTCGTCAACAACAACAGAGACATTACTTATAATAATAATAATAATAAGTTTATTAACCAATTTAGATACATTTAAGTATATTTGGTAAGTCAGGTAGAATAAATATAAATAAAGTAAATATATAAAGTAATAAGTAAATAGGCATACTGAATTAAATAACGACACTATAGTACAGTAAATACGATAGTATTTACATAGTCTAAACACAGATAAAAAAATAATAAAAACAGTCTACCTTAAAGAAGACAGAGTTAAGGACATGTTTATATACATATTATTGCAATATGAAAATAAAATATAATATATTTAGTTTGAGGTAACCGTTACTGCCTAACAGTTATCCTCCATATATTCTCTCACTGAATAATATGATTTTGAGATTAAAAACTCCTTTAATTTTTCTTTAAACTTCTCTACTGATCCAATATTTTTTATTGCATCTGGTAATTTATTATATAAGACTATACCAGAATGATTGGGTGAATTTTCAAACAAAGTTGTAGAATGAACAGCAGATCTCAAATCATTGCCTTTTCGAGTTGGATAATCATGAAAGTTTCCAATCTGTTGATAAGATTGTAGGTTTGTCTTTATGCAATTTATGCATTTTAATATATATACACAGGATACAGTTAATATCTCATTTTTTTTTAAAGTGTGGCCTACACGATTCTCTTTGATCCAGATCAAAAATTAATCTTAATACTCGTTTTTGCAATATGAGAATTCTTTCTGCGCCACTACAGTTTCCCCAAAGTGCTATATTATACTGTATGGCTGAATATATTAATGCATAGTAGACGTTAATTAATTGGGAAGACTTAAGCTGCAGTATTGCATAGTAACCGCTATTAATTTTCTTACTTATGGCATTTATGTGTGTCTGCCATCTCATATTTGCGTCAACATGTACACCAAGAAATTTTACACATCAATGCTCCATTTACAATTACTGTATTTGGTGCAGTAATTCTTTTATTATAAAAGTGCATAGATACTGTTTTATTTGCATTTACCAGAAGCTTATTTTTATTGCACCAATTCGTAAATTGGCTGGATATAATATTCAGGTTATCTTGGAGTTCTTCATGAGTATGGGCAGAAACAGCTATTGATGTGTCATCGGCAAAAAGAACGACACAGTCAGAGCTAATTTCAAGTGGTAGGTCATTGATATATAATAAAAATATCAACGGACCTAAGACTGATCCCTGCGGAACTCCGAGGTCAATATCATGAGAAACTGATGCAGTATTATTAATACTAACGTACATTTTCCGACTGTGGAGGTAAGACATTAGCCAGTTTAAGACATTTCCTCTAAGGCCAAAACATTCCAGTTTTTCCTTTGCAAGACTTAAATCTAAACAATCAAAGGCTTTGGATAAATCGAAAAATACTGCACCAACATATTGTCCTTTGTCTAAGTTAAAGTAAATATAATTAACAAATTTGTATGCAGCACTTTCCATGGATCTACCAATTTTGAATCCATGTTGATTGTCAGATAGCATACTGTATTTATTTAAATAGTCCATGAGTCTATTATACATAATTTTCTCCATGACTTTACTTATGACTGCTAAGATAGTGATAGGCCTTAATATTTATATTTAAAATTATTAGTTAGAACTACACAATATGATGATTAAAACTCTAATAAATGGAAAATATATTAACAACACTAAACACATAGAACAAACTACAGTTTAAAAAATCTACAGACATAAAGTATATAAAATCAACGTGGAAATCATCATTTAATATATCATTCAAAGAATAGAATGCTCTTTTGGTAAGGTATGTTTGTATTCTCTCTTTGTATTGATTAGCGGGTAAGTACTTAATATGGTTTGGAAGTTTAGGTGCATAACAGTTTGTAGAGAATTTACTTTTGTTTACTCGATGAAACTCTATTTCAATCATTGTATTATTTCTCGTATCGTGGTGGTGAATATCATTATGATAATTGAATTGATGAATATTGTCTCTTATCCATAGTAAACATTTCAGCGCATACACACAAGAGAAAGAGGGAATTTTTAATTCGATAAATTTTTGTTTTATATCTACACGATATCCTGATCCTGTGATAGCTCTAATTGCACGCCGTTGAAGTTTACAAATTTGCTCGGCATGGGGTGAATGTAACCAAGCTAATATTGCATAACACATATTAGAGTGGAATAGACCGTAGTAAGCAGTTAGTATAACTGAATTGTCTACAACAGGGTATAAATTTCTCAAAACGTAAATATTTTTGGAGAGTTTTTTTGACAGTTGATCTATATGTGCTTCCCAAGAAAGCCTAGAATCTAGGTGTATTCCAAGAAATTTAACTGAGTTTTACTTTCATTGAGGTGTAGTTGATTTACTGTAAACCATGTGGAGGCCTCTGATTTATTCGTTAAATTTAAATGCTGTTCTAAGTTGTTATGTTCATCCAGAGTAGTTGTATCATCTGTGTATAAAACTAGATCACTATTTGGAAGGGAGTTAGTTATATCGTTTACGTAGATGAGAAACAGCAACGGCCCCAGTATTGACCCTTGTGGCACTCCATATTTGATAGAACTTAAGCTAGAATGCATGTCATTATAGTGGACCATTTGTTGTCTGTTGGTTAGATATGATTGAATAATTTTAGTACTCAAGGGATTTAATCCATAAAAATTTAGTTTTTGAATTAATTTATCATGTGCTACACAATCAAAAACCTTACTCAGGTCACAGAATGTTCCATCTATATATGTTGCCTCATCAAATCCCTTGGAGATCTTATCTACAAGTGTTAAAATTGCCATTTCCGTATTACAATTTTGTCTGAAACCAAATTGTTCATTAATAAATAAACTATTACTTTCGAAGTACTCTGCTATTTGCTTGGCTAAAAGCCCTTCCACTATCTTGGCAATGATAGGAACTAAAGATATCGGTCTATAGTTACCTGGGTCATCGCGGTTTCCTCCTTTAAAGATTGGGATCACTTTAGCAATTTTTGGAAAGTCTGGAAATTCACCTGTCTTTATGCATAAATTTACTAAGTGCGTTAAAGGTGATATTATCATGTTTTTGATTTGTTTTATGATTTTTACATTTACACTATAAATATCCAGAGAGTTTTTATTCTTTAAATTATTAATTGCCTCCCATACTTCATTGAATGTTACTTCGCAAAATTTAAATGTTTTATTAATGTTTTTGTTCAAGAATTCGTCAGGTGGATGCCTTACTGTTTGTAGTTTTGATACTAGTACTTCTGCCTGATTAACGAAGTAATTGTTAAAATCAGAGAGATTTATTGCGTCGTCTAGAGAAGCAAGAACTTTTGGCCTACAATTATTAATTACCTCCCACATTGATTTAGAAGAGTTGTTTTTGGAATTTATGTACTCACTATTTATTCTTTTTTTTGTATTTAGAATTTCAACTCTCTATTGTCTTTTTTGTTCGTTGTTTGTTTTCATTAGTGGGGGACTGTTTACACACATCATGCAAGAACCCAAGCTAAAGTTTTTCTCCATCTTTTTTAGTTTTTGTGTTACATGACGAAAACAATATTTGCATTTTTTTTTAACGGACGCCATTTTGAAAGTACAGCCAGTTTTTTTTTAGGACATGTCTTAAATTGTTCCTTAGGCTTTAATCTCTATGAAAAACATTATCCCCAAGGATCGGGGGGTGCATGGTTAATATTACGTTTTATATTTTATTTTAAGAGCTGAATCATTTATCTGGAAAATGGTAACTCCTATCCAAATATTGTATAGGAACAAAATTGTAGAAAGTTTTATGCACTTTGTTTTTTGAGCAGAAAGTTTTTCCCCATCTTTTTTAGTTTTTGTGTTCAATGACAAAAACCATATTTGCAAATTTTTTTTTAAAACGGACGCCATTTTGAAAGTGCAGCCAATTTTTTTTAGGACATGTCTTAAATTGTTCCTTAGACTTTAATCTTTTTGAAAAACATTGTCCCCAAGGATCGGGGGGGTGCACGGACACTTAGGGTGGGCTCCCGTAGTAATCGGTTAGAAACTCGAAACAATGCTTTGATTTGTTCAACTAAAAACTAAACTAAATTATCTCTGAATTTAACCCAAGGTTACTTTTACCTCAGACCAAAATAAACATTTTAGCCTGGAATTAGCGTTTAACCCTAGGGCAAACTAACCTAACCATGTATTTTTTGATAAACTGGTCCTGAGGAGTGCAATTGGCCTATAGTTTGTAAGTTCACTTAAATCTCCTGTTTTAAATATTGGTGTAATTTTTGTTATTTTTGTTTTTTATTTTTTCACAAAAAAAGGATATAGTCTAGTTCCAACGAAAATAAAAAAAATCGGATTTGCATATTTACAGTTTTCGCATAATTTTAAGTTACATTTACATTTTACATGGTCACTGATATCCCTACTTTGTTATTAATATGTTATTGCCTTGTGAAAACGAGACAATTCCAAGTAATTTTAAATTATTCTCTATTTTAATACCATGCTGAAATGTTTATTTGGCGCTTCTCAGCCCTAATGTTCGGTTCAAGAGTTCAATCATTTTATCACTAAACTTAAAAGTGTCGTTTCGTCTTACTATCTTTTTGAGTTGACCCCAAATCATGGAGTTAAATATTAAATAATAATAGGAAGGCAACCTTGAAATTTCATGTCCATGCAATTTACTTGGCTTTTTCAAAATCTTTTACTTTTAAAACTTCCAATAACAAACTATTACTATAAAAAAGATCTATTTTAAAAACTAACTATCGTTAAGACAAAATATTTGGTACTGAAATGTGCGATTCCTGTTTCCTAATGGGGTCATTTAGTCAAATTCAATATTGCACTTTACAATTGTGCGAAGTAATCATCAAACAATTATTACACTGAAAATTTGAGCTCGATCCAATATGTAGTTTCAGAAATATACTGCTTTAAAATCTAATTCTTCATAAACTGAGGCGGTCAAATCGCTGACGTAATTGTCTCCTCCACAGTCCTACCTCGCTTACCTAATAACCTTGCCCACCGCAATCGAATGTCAGTGTTAGTATTATAGTACAGTACCTAGAAATTTTCGTCGAAAACCCGACATCTAAATATACTCATATTATCAAAAATATGATACTGCGACGCCCGTACCATGTCGAAACGGAAAGAGGAAGACTTGTAGTTAATCTGCATCATAAATCGCACGCCGAAATTCGAAAATTCGGCTCGACACGAACGTATCAAAATTGACATTTTTGGTATTTTTCTATTAACATACATGTTATCTTTTATATAAACTGTTTCTTATCTGAATAACAGATGAGGGTATTAATTTCTTATGCCGGATCTTAGACTACTAGGTAAGCAGGTTAGCTATGTCTACGTCTCCCGATGCGATAGAGACATTGACGTCACACAGCTATAACATGAAAGGGCCACGTGTTGATATGTTCTTGATTAATTTTAAAGCCTATAGAGACCCTAGAAAATTCTTTTTTTTTCATTTCGCTCTAGAATTAATAGATCTTTCAGAAAATGTATTAAAAATAAAATGCTAAATGAGCCCATTACACAATCACACAAAAAAGAAAAATGCTCTGTACTAGAAATTAGATCATTATTTTTCTATGTATTTTGATGTGCTAAAAATGATCTGACGTCCGAATTGCTCTTATCATGAAAGAAATGTTGATATTATATTTGCACTCCACTCTAGGGGAATAGTTCATAGAACTTTAATAATAAAATATTTGAAATCATCTACCCCAAAAATCCATAAATCAATATGCCACACGGTTGTAGGGGTGGTAAAGGGTGCAATATTTCTTTGTCAACAGGGTAATATTTTAATAACTCTAGAATGGTTGAGTTCTTGACTATGAAGTTTTACTATAAAATTAAATGGGATAAGCCCAAACTGACATTATCACTTATAAATTAATTCATAGTATTTATTAGACAAGTTGATATTCCTTGTATGACAAAACTAATTTGTCTGGTGACTTAAAATGTTCAAACACACAAAGTTTATAAACTACTGCCAAAACAAATTAGGCTCGTCTAGCCAGTTTTACAGGAGGCAGAGGGTCATGGGTAAGTGTCAACAACAGCCTCGATAATGCGGCCAAGAGTGATTAAGTAATAAAAAAATAAAAAAAATTTTTTTTGGTCTAAAAAAATTTAATTTTTTTGTGTAAAAATTTAGTTTTTGTATGCAAAAATTCAAGAGTACCTTGGGCGCTAGATCATATAGGAGGATCAGAAAGGAAGGTACGATACAGCACACACCAGAGAAAAAAAGATTTAAAATGACAATTTAATAACAAATAAAGCTCGTTAACAAGTAATGAATTATACAAAGGTTAGCAAATAACAATTAGGTTAGTATCTGACAAATTCATGGCTTGAAATCCTTTTAAAAATTTAATATGTACAGCAAAATTTATACTTAGTATCCTATATTTCTAAATTAGTATCAGCGGGTGACTTTAGCAATAAACAATTTCGTAAAAACTATAGAAAAACAAGAAATAATGACCTAGCTTATTGGTCAATGATCAAAATCTGAAATAATTTAAAAGTGTCCAGGTTAAGTTACAAAACTTGAAATTCGAAGTTAGTTTTTCAATGATTTTTGATTTATGAAAGATGGACAAAATTTAAATTACACTACAAATTCAAAATATGGTTCTCCAAAAGAAAACCAGTAACCAGAAAATTTTATTAGGTATGAGGCAAACGATAACAAAAAACTTTTAAAGGAAATTATGTAAGACAAAAGTCAGATATTTATAGCAAACTACTCACAAAAGTTGAGGGAAATAGAGGCAAATACCCAACCAAATAAACAAACGGTAGCAAACTTCCTACCACTATTTCGTTATAAATATTGAAATTATTTCATAAAATTTGACTATTAAATATCTAATGAAACTGAAGAAAACAAAATTGTAATAAAATGTTGTAACCTCACCTTGCTGTCAAACTTTTACTGGAGTAACTGAAGTTTACGTGCAAAATATACCGTACTAAAAAAATAACAACCTAGTAGCTGGTTAATAAAACTTGTTTATCACTAAACACCATAAATTTGTACATAAGCCCACGACTCCAGAAAAAATTCTATCACTAAATGTAACATAGAAACTAACCTAAATTAAGCCAGCAATAATTATAGAGTTAAACTATAACAGGTAATTTAAATAATTTAAAACCACAAGTTTGTACCACAGTACACAAACAAATACAACACGATAAGGGGTAAAACACGATGAGGGTTAAAGCACAGCTGTACCTTAATACACGACTACACGATCAAAACTTATCATAACAATATTAAAATTGGCATAAACCAAAAGGATACACTAGTGTCGGAGATAGTGGCTTAGGGTCCACATCTTACTCCGTAGTTTTATTGGCAGTACCAAAACATAAAACCTTATAAAAACAACGATAAATTAGTGAAACTCACTAACGGTACTGTTTATCACAGGCCTATAGCCTCCACTCCGTTGAAGACGATACTGACTAAAACATCAAAAAATATACGACTTAATCGTAAAATGGCTCTCTGGTTTAATTGCGATTAAATAGCACAAGTTATGTGACAAATGAAAAATTCCTGCCTAGGCAGTATTGCTATAAAAAAACTACTCACAATTTGTTAGAAGGGTTGGAAATAGAATAAATTGAACTTATCTTAAAGTTAAGACGTTGCTGTTCTCTTAATTTGAGGATCCTCTAAAGTAAAAACGTGATGTTTACTGGATGTTGAAAATGAAATTGACACTTCTCCGCAGGTTAGGTTAAATAGCTCGCTGACATAGGTTGCCTTCTTTATCGGCACGAAACAAAATTCTCCCAGCTAAATTTTCACCCGGCTGCTTGACTCCATGTCGTTTACGTCACTGCTCTACCAATAATGGCTTCCAGACAAAAAACCATAAAATTTACTTCTTCAATGAAATCTCGGTAACGCAGGAAACGTTCCAGTTTAATTTACTTTTAAGATAAGCTCCCCGTAACCATTTACAAAGGCATAATAGTACACATCAGGATTTATAGATCCATAGCGAGGTTTAAAATGGCGATAAAATCAGAATCGCATTTATATTTGAATTTACATGTGAAGTTGCGTTTGAATTCGAATTTGAATCAATCTGAATCTAAAATAAAGTAACCACATTTAGTATTTAACTATTATAATAATTAAACAAACAATTAACTTACTTAGTCAATTCGATTAAGTCGATTGAAAATTTAATTGGCGGATTGACACCAAAACACAAACAAACTAGAGAGAAGGATCCAAAATTGATTCAAAACGACCCCTTGCTCGAATGCGATCGTTATGCCCTCCCCACGGTTGAAAAGAAGTTAACTTGATCAAAACATGCCTTTATATTTGAGATCTCTGCAAAATTTATTTATAATAATTTTAATTTGGTGTAATGGCTACTAGAGGCCAAAAATATTTTTGAGGCCATTGGTTCTTGTACAGTGTGTTTCACTTGAAATCGTAATACCCCAATAACTTTTTTTATTTTTTCTCCGATTTGAATTAAATTTTACTTAAGTATAGAACAAATTAGGATCTACTTTTGACCAGAAAAACATTTGCTTCCTAAAAATGCAAAGCCACCTGCGGTACCAAAATATACGGAAAAAATCAAAAAATCATATTAGGCATCTTTTTATCGGAAAATTTTGTTAATGAAACTTGTTCAGAATTGTCCAAAAACCGTATATCTAAAATTTAATCAAAATTAAAAAATAGAAAAATTAAAATTTTTAAAATAATTATTTTTGAAAAAACTATAAATTGCTTGACAACTACCTGGCAGCTTGGGTTTAATTTCAGACAAAATTGCCGTAGTACAGTTTTCTAAACAAAAAAACCCATTAAAATGATATTTTCGGACTTGGCCCTTGGACTTAAGGTTTTTGAACAATTCTGAACAAGTTTTATAAAATTTTTTGATAAAAATATGCCTAATATGATTTCTTGATTTTCTCCGCATACTTTGGTACCGCAGGTGGCTTTGCATTTGTAGGAGGCGAATGTTTTTCTGGTTATAAGTAGATCCTAATTTGTTCCATACTTAAGTAAACTTTGATTCAAATCGGAAAAAAAGTAAAAAAGTTATTGGGGTGTTACCATTTCAAGTGGAACACACTGTATACATGTACACACTAAATCACAATTTTATTTTTAACCCTTGAATAATGGGCTGAGGGTGGTAATGGGGGTGGCTGATGCCAAACAATTTTTTGAGACCTTGTCTTCCCGTAAATATTGTCCAATAGTAGGTCGCCGAGAGAACTTTGGTGGGAAGGATAGAAAATGGTCTTTCTATCAATAGTATCTAGGTTATTTTTCAAAAATTGGCATGCTTTCAAAAAAAATTCAAAATTTGTGTTTTGTGTTTTTTTGGCTCATGATGTAAATATCTCGCCACCAGTGCGAGATACGCTGAAACTTAAAGAGAGGGGTTTAAAAGCCCATAAAATTTCCAATATCTTAGGTATTTTTCCAAAAAATGGCAGGTTTTCAAAAAAAAATCCCAACTTTGCACAATTTTGTTTTTTTTTGGCTTTCGATGCAAATATCTCACAAGCAGTGCGAGATATGCTGAAACTTAAAGAAGATAGATTAGAAGCCCATAAAATAGATTCCAATAAATAATGCAATATGAGACTTTAGAAAATATCGATGAATGTTTCCACTATTAAATTAGGCAATTTCTTTTTTTCTTAGCAATAACTATTATATTTTTATTACCAATTTTTATGGAGGGGGTAAAATTAATAAAAAAATAAATCAACTGCAACATATAACATACCTATTAACAACAACAATAACTGTAATAACCACTGAACTCTACTATTATAAATGGAAGGCCAATATAGGTACATGCGCGTGAAAAAAATACGGCAATTATGCCACAGATTAAAACTTAAAATATGAAGCCACGTGTCGACGCAGTAGAGAAATTGATGTCTGTGCTTGAACCAAACGGCTGTCTACGGATTTTATGCGCTGACGCGATTCTGTGTTTTATTCGTTTCCCATAGATTTTGTAGTCTTGGATTAGATGAAATTTCCAGAGTCGGTGTCACTCATTTTATTCTTTGTTTATTTCTGTCATTTATGTAAAGTTGTTATAAATTGATTATTTTGTGACTGTTATAAACAGTTAACTGAGACAATATGGTGCAATCTTGTATGGTACTGTGTTGCAAGAATCGTTGCAGTCCCGGGTTTTAAACAGTTGCAGTAACAATAAGACCGGCTCTGGCGTATTTTGTAGTGCGATTGCTCTCCGCTTAACGGTCGCCATACTTGCGCGAGGTTCAATTTCATGTAGAAATTGGTATGGATACTGACCTTCCATTTATATAGTAGAGTTCAGTGGTAACAACACAATTGCATATCAATAATGCACATAGTAACAAGATGACAACAAAATATCAACAGAATAATTGAACCAAAAACAAAAATGCGGATACTGTCATAAAATGTATTTACAAATTAGAATTATAATTAAATTTTATGTTCAGAATGTACTCCTCAACTTCAGTACATTTTCTAGTGCGGTTCACGAGATGGCCGATTGATCTTCTTATCACATCTCGTCTGTTTCTAATTTCTTTGTATATCCACTTTTTAGACCTCACACTTTACGTAACCTCATAAAAAATAATCTACATGGTTGAAATCCAAAGACCTTGTCGACAATCTTCGTGACCAATCCATCTGTTTGGATACGTATCATTCAGATAGTTTCTAATTTGGTTGGAGAAATGTGGTGGGGTCCCTTCATGTTGAAAGAACATACCTCGGATATTTATATTTCTTAAAAGATTCGGTAACGTATTGTGACAAGCTTTATACCCCTGTAGACATCTATGGGAGGTTCCTCTAAGTTCCATGTATACGTAGCAGAAAACTGAATTAGTTAGTTAGTTTGGCAATCGGCCCAGAGATAGAGCGCGGTGTCAGAGTCTGGAAGTTGTAGAAAGCCTACTAGAAAATTACAGGAGGAGAGAACATTCTGGAGCTCTCATCTTTAGGTATATAAAGGAATGTAGAAGCCGAATTAGGACAGTTCAGTTAAGATAGCAAGTGCAGAGAGATCAGGAACAAGTAAGCAAAGTGAACAAATGACTGAATTATTGAATTGTAGTAATTAGTATGTAAGTTAATAACTTAGTGTTTACTGTTACCCTGGTGTTACAATTTCCGGATTCACGATACAGGGTGTTTACAAAAGGAGTGTAAACAAGTAACAGTATGTTTTATAAATCTAAATTTGACTGACTTGCAAAAACAGATCAGAAATTTTACGAGTGTGCATTGTTAAGATTCAGGAAATTTGACCAATCGGCACCTTGAAATCAACTTGGGTAAGTTTCTAAAGTTTAGGATAAAATCCGATAGACTTGGTGCAAGTAACAGGGAAGGTACTTGAATGAGCTAATCTAAGGTAAGGAAATCAAATAGAACGCCCAACTAAGTTAGATTTCTTAAAGAGTGGACATTATAATGGCAGAGATCAATTAATTCAAAGGATTGTTGAATGCCACAATGAAATTAGAAACAGTCCAGATGTAGTACATATAAGATATTAGATATTCAGCTTTATTAGCAACTTTGCTATACAAATACAGTACATTAAAATATGTAGATTCCCAATATGTTTATGCATATACAACAAATTAAAATAAAATAAAATAATATTTTATCTACATTCCTTACTTACAAAATGATATTTAAAATATGTGTTAATTAATAATTTGCTTTTATGTATTCACTTACGTTTTCTTTAAATACTTTTATATTATCAATTGATTTTACATACATAGGCAATGAATCATAAAGAACAAGTGCCTTATAAAACAATAAGTTTTGTTTTTGGTCTTTTTTGCTATTATAACATAAATACACTACATTTTGATACACTAATCTTTGATTGATGTTCATGAATTTCTGGGAGTCTAACATATCTTCAGTTCAGTTTTTTATGTAGTTTTCGAATTTAATATTCAAATTTTAAAAAAAACATATACAGGTATTGTTTTCTTGAAGAACAAAACCTTTTTTTTCAAGTCCGTACCTGGATTTTTTTTGTGTGTGATACAAGTACTTATTCAGGATCACTAGTGTATTATATGTGCCAAATATGAATTTACTATTCCATTCCTTTACAAAGTAACAAGCAAAAGAAATTTTGGCAAAAATACATAAAACACTCTGTATTTCAGCAACGAGGGCCCAACTAGCTTTTTCTATGGATGGTTATGATTACCCTCGGTGTCCTCTATCTGTCATTAAAGCATGTTCGTTCCTTCGTGAAACACCCTGTATATCTTTGGTAAAATACCACTGAAAAAAATCCTCGAAGGATTAATTAGTTCATAGATTTATTTATGAAATGATATAAAGTAAATCTTTTACATTTGACGGTATAAAGAGAATGTACGTAACTTCTTTTAATTTTAGTGGAGTCCATGAGGGTTTTAACCTCGGAACCAGGCGAACATGGATGAAATTTTTCAGTAAAACTAAAAAAAAGAACTGTAAGAAAATAAAATTTTGAGTCAAAAGGTTCTACCTAATTTTTTAAATAAATTTTTAGTTATATTACTGATTATCCTATAGAATTTGTAACAACTGTATAAAAAGCTCAGTAAATCGGCGAAGAGTATAATGCTTCCACTAGTTTATATATGTTTTAATCAGGAACTGTAACCGAACCGAAAACCGCACATAATTACGAATTTTTTCTAATCGTAACCAAAACCGAAAACCAGAATAAGAATTTCTGGTAAACCGAAATCAATACCGTATACCAGAATGAGAGGTTTTGGTAAACCGAAACTGAAAATCAGAATGAGGATTTTTAGTACTGAAACCAAAAGCCAAACCGAAATTAAAATTCTCAGGAAACCAAAACCTAAAGTATCATAAGTTGCTTATATGAATTTTCCCACCTTTGAATTGTGAATAAAGTACAAAAAATAAGGTTGATATCAAAGATTCAAATCTTTAAACCGTAGTAGTAGTAGTAGTAGTGTTTATTGGTGTTTTTTGATACAATTTAGATCATTACACAAGTCAAAAGTACATGTTTAAAAATTTCTGTAGTATATATTAGTTCTATAAAAGCTACACAGAGAAAAATGATGAAAATTTACAGTGTATTTATAACATAGCTAACAGAAAAATATACTATATGTTAGCGAAATATTACGCCTACTGTGGAATGATAAACATACTCCATGTAAATTTACACTAGTAGGCGTAATATTTCGGTAACGTATAGTATATTTTTCCATTAGCCATGTTATAATTACACTGTAAATGTTCGTCATTTTTCCCTGTGTAGTTAAATTAGTATAATATATTATAAAATTAATAAAAGCATATAAAACAATAAGACACAATGTAAATTTAGACAAACTGTACACATAAAAACAAAAAAATGAAGCTCATTAAATAGTTGAAAGATCTTTAAAAAATATTTTTACTCTGTGCTTAGAGGAAAGTTATCACATTGCAGACATTCATTAACGCTATAGAAAGCTTTCACTATGAGCATATTCTTGATGTTATTTTTGTATTTATTAAATGGTAATGACTTTATACATGGTGGAAAAATGATGACGCAATTAATATCACCAACAAAACAATGCAGAACACCTCACCAACAAACAGTGAAAATAATGACACCCAAGAGAATAATACCGATGGATTTATATTCCCAAGAAACAACAGAAGGTTTAAACAAAAAACAATCATAGGACAAAATGAAAACAGTAATAATCTCAGAACTGTCGATCCCTTAAGTTGGATTTTCATATCCCGTCTAGAACCAGAGATACTTCTGAGGAGGACGTCACTAAATATATAAGTGAACATAATATCAAAGTCTCACGGTGCTCTAAATTGAAAACTATCTCTAATGAAATTGCAGCTTTCAAAGTTGGAGTCAGCCAATCAGATACAAGTAAAGTGTTTTCTGAAGAAATATGGCCACGAAAAACAATTGTTCGGAAGTATGACCACAAAGGTCTAAAAAAATTTTAGAAAAAAACCGTTGCATCACTAGAAACATAGCAAATCAAAAAAATAATCTTATCAGTGCCAATGTGAACTTATTACAGGTAGAAGAATCTAATCTTAATCTTTTACATCTAAACATACAATGTATCACAAATAAAGTAAACATAGTTGATCTCCTGGTAAATGAAATAAATCCTAATTTTCTGTGCTTTAGTGATTGCAAAACGCAGATTGAACAAATAAATATTTTAGGATATCAGCAAAATCAGCAACTACTGTCGTCAAAGACACATACATGGTGGTACAGTGATTTTTGCTAAACATGACATTGCAAGCGAATGTAAAAACCTAAAAAAATATTTGCGACTTATCAATTGAGTTATCATTTGAATGCTCTGCAATGTCATATTTAAAAGATACCTGCATCATCTGCGTTTACAGATCCCAAGCAGCGATATAAATACTTTCTTAGTGCAATTGTCAAACTTGCTAACAAGAGTAACAAACAGATATAAAAATGTTTTTATATGCGGTGATTTTAACATCGACAGTAGGAATAAATCACTAAACACTTTATTATTAGAAGATATAATACAATCATATGGATTACCGTCTCTCTTTGTTTACCCTACGAGGGTCGCTAACTCGGGAAGCTATCTAACACAAAGCAGCATTGACTACATACTAACTAACATTGACAAAGGCAATTTATTATGCGACAACTTCGATCCAGGACTTTCTGATCACTATGCACAGATAGTAACCTGGAGAGATGTTACTGATAATACACCCTATAAGAACAGCAAAGCCAGACTACAATTTAGAAAGATAATGAATTTTCCATATCGGAATTCAAAAACTCTTTAAGAGTGATATAGTTTTCACAAAAAACTTTTACAACACTACATACATGAACATAAACGAGGCATACGGTTCCTGGGAACACTTCCACTGGTGTTTTGAGGCTGCCTTTCCAATAATCACAAAAAGAACATAACAAATAAACAGCCTAAAATCATTTTCACTCCTAACCTCACAACAAAATTACATTTAAACTACTTAAGAAAACAATACCCCTCTGAAATCATATACAACAAATATAAAACAACAAAAAAACTATAGAAAATGAGATTAAAATCGAAAAACAAACATTCTACATGCATAAAATCAAACAATCCAATAACTATAATAAAGCATTGTGGAGCTTAGTTAATAACCCAGATCATAAGATAAGTGAATATAACTTAACTATTATCCATGACAACAAAACCATCACTGACCATATGGAAGTAGCACAAACTTTTGGTAAATACTTTCCTCAATCGTAGAAGATAAGATAAAGATACACTTTAATGCCACTTTAATGCCTGAAAGATGCACGACGTCCTCCAATGTCAACTCCAATATGTACCTTACCCCAAATAAGGTTCTGAAAGTGATCAAGTCACTACCTAATAAAAAAAGCACGAGATTTGACGAAGTGTCCGTAAAACTCATCAAAGAATGTAGTAGCATACTTATAGAACCAATTGCACACATCGCCAATCTATGCATCTTACACGGACAATTTCCAGACTTGCTCAAACTTGCAATTCTCGTACCCGTCTTAAAGAGAGGAGATGCTACAAATATTGATAACTATCGACCTATCTTGTTAATAAGTATCTTCCTCAAAATCATCGAAACTATACTAGCTCAAAGAATAAATAGTTACCTCGAAGCTTTTCATCTCCTCACAGACAGCCAACATGGCTTCAGACAAAATCATTCCACAGAAACTGCAACACTCTCGTTTGATTAACACCTACACAATCTAATTGACAATAGAGAAATTGTTGTTGGAATTTTCTTCAACCTAACCCTAGCCTTTGACACACTCAACATCGACTTTATGTCTGAAAAACTGTCAAACCTGGGTTTACATGGAAACATAAACCATCTGCTGGTTTCTTATCTCACTAATAGATGCAAGGCAATATAAAATCAGAAATATTCTCAACAAATACTGGTACTCCGCAAGGCAGCATTCTTGGTCCACTCATGTTTTTATTATACATAAACGACTTACCTAATTACATCACAAACGGAAAGGTATTTATATATGCAGACGACACCTCCATAATTTATTCGGGTAAAACTTCCACAGAAGTACAACAGAAAGTCAACACCATCATTATTAACCTAGGAAAAACCATCTGTATAGAATTCGGTATTAGTCTAAAAACTAAACACAATTTCAATTTCCACTTTCACAACGAACCTCTAAATGCAGTCAATACAACAAAATTCTAAGGCACAATGGTTGATGGATACTTCTCTTGGCATAACCACATTGATCTTACATGTCAAAAACTAAACAAAACATATTTTCTAATTAAATCTCTAAATAACAAATTAGACAAAATCCCTTGTATCAGTTATATTATGCAAAATTCCATTTCGTCATGACCTACAATATCGCTGTCTGGGGGCAATCTACCAAGGCTAATAGAATATTTATAAAACAAAAAGCTATCCTTATACTAATTTTCAATGTAAACCCTCGTACATCCTGTAGAGATATTTTTCAAGAACACAGAATTTTAACTCTAACTAGCACCTGCCTGTTAAAAATTTTAACATATGTACATGATAACAAAAATTTCTTCCAAACTCATGCCCAAATACATCACTTCAATACCAGAGGTAAAAACAATTTTCAGCCCATAAAACACTTCTACTCAAAATATGAAAAATCACCAGTATTTGCAGGAACTAAGTTCTATAGTCTACTCCCAACCTATATCAAAGAATTAACATCTCTCCAATTTAAAAAAGAACTGAAAAAATTTTTACGCAGTAGGTAAGTGTTTCTACACTATTAGTGAGTTCACAGAGGCACTAATTGGCTTAGATATAATATGAATCATTTTATTCTTATTAATTTGTTACCCAGTCATTTATGTCGCAAGTTTTAGAAAATGTTAGTCTGAATGTAATAGTTTTTTTTATCCTCTATGTTGTACTTCATATTTTAATCTGTGTATTTTTTTTTTAGATACCCATGTATTGTTGACTTGTCTTATCTACTGTAACTAGTGGCCCAAAGGATTAATAAATTTTGATTTATTGATTGGTTGATTGAAGTATGTTAAAAAATAATGGACAGTCGAAAATAATCCACTCGAATATAATTTTTTATTCTAGTACTGTATTCACGATAATTATTGTTTGCTGAATATTTGTTTAAATTTTTATATGCATATTTCAGGCATTCAAAAACGTATTTTACAGGGTATTGTTAAAATATTATGTACCACAAAGGTATTTCTTACGTCTTCTCTGTAATCTAAGCCAGAAATTATTCTGACTGCTCTTCTTTGCTCAGCAAAAATTCTGTCTGCATGGCAGGAATGTCTCCATGCCATTATTCCGTAACAGCAGACTGACTGGAAGAGACTATGGTACTCCTGCAAGCAGACATTTTTAGGTAACATTTTACTTAAGCTTTTTAATACAAAAATATTTTTTCATAGCCTGGCGGCCAAATGATATGATTTTCAAATTTTTGATTTTGGATACAAATATACGCCCAAGAATTTGACTTCTTCTGGGTTACTTACATTCTAGTGATGTCTGAGGCTGAAGGTAATATTTGCAGTATTTGTATTATTTAATGATAGTTTATTGCAAACAAATTCTTCATTATATTTTTTAAATGCTCTTCGATCCGTGTATTTATGATTACCGGATTGTAATTTATGTAAGTGTCAGAATAGTTAGTGTCATCTGCATACAATATTGTTTTTATGTCCACGAGAACAGGACTTATGTCATTAATATATATTATAAATAGTATAGGTTCTAACAGTGATCCCTATGTAACACCAAGATTGATATGTGCTTTATTTGATCGTGAATTTTTAAAAGATACTACTTGGTTTCGCTCTGTAAGGTAGCTGTTTAATAGGCTTAAACTGTTTTCATCTAATCCATAAAAGTTTAGCTTAGCAAGGAGGATATCTGGATGGACACAATCGAAGGCCTTCGAGAGATCACAGAAAGTGCTTATCACATAATGTCGTCCCTCAAAGCCCTCCAATATGTATTCCAGCAATTCCATGATAGCTAGGGTAGTAGATTTGTCTTTTCTGAAGCCAAATTGGCTATCGCTGAGTAAATTATTTTCCTCAAAGTAAGCATACAATCGTAATTTTAGGAGATACTCATAAATATTTGAAATAACAGGTATTTGCGTAATGGGTCTATAATTATTGGGATCGTTTTTGTCTCCTCCTTTTAAAACTGGTACTACTTTTAGGAATTTTGAACAAGAAGGATAGATACCTTCTCGTATGTTACAATTTATTAAGCTAGTTTATTTAAATAATAATCAGGATTTCTATTGCTATTTGGTAATGATGATATAATGCTCTCAGCTACATTTACAAAATGAGCATTTAACTCATTCGAATTCAGGTTTGTTTCTGTCACTAGTTGGAGGTGACAATCCAACTAGTGACAGAAACAAACCTGAATGAGCTTATCACCTCCCATGCAGATTTTGTCATATTATCTGAGTTTTGTATGTGTTTAGTATATGCCATTTTTTTGAATTTTTTATTTCTCTCCTGTAGATATACCTAAATTCTTTTATGTCATTTTTCAGTGAAGCATTTGGAAATTTTTTTTGAATATCATTTAACAGTTTTAAATGATCACACATTTGCCGTAAGTTTTCACTGAACCAACAAAGGTTTTTATCTTTTATTGCATATATCTTGTTTATTGTCGGAAAGGCCTTGTCCATAGCATCTAATAGGATTTGCAAAAATATGTTGAATTTAGTTATAGTATTGACAATCGATGAAAGACCATCTAATAGGTGAAACATTTTTGATATACCTTTTTTTGTTAAGGGTCGTTGCATGCAATTCTGAGGCACAGATACACATTTGCTTATGGAAATTCTAATATCGATAGCTAAGTGATCTGATAAGGATCCAAAACACTGGTAATAAAATCTAATTTGTTGGAAAAATTTACGAATATATTATCCAGGCAGTTTACTGTTGAAGTTTTTTTCTGACTTAGACCAAAACCCCCCTCTAGAAATCTAGACTTTTTGTGATTTTTTGAGTTGAAATGAATATTAAATTCCCCGTTTAACACAATATATTTGCTTAAGTCAATGATGTTTAATATATTTGCAACTTTATCTAGGAAAATTTGAAAATCACCATCTGGTGATTTACTACTAGACACACAATGTACAATTTCTTATAAAAAATTATTCAGATTTGACATTTCTTAATGTCACTTAAAATTATTTAAAAAACAGAGATACCTACTGTATTGTAGGTACCTGAATTATTATACTCTTCGCAAAAACGAAGAGTATATTGTATTTGATCGGCACATTTCTAAAATCGTAAATATCGCTCATAGAGAAAACATTTTCATATCATTGTGTTAGTGAACGAATTCTGAACAACTTTCAAAATGTCCGTCACGTTTCTTGTAAGCACGATAACTTAAGAAAGAAAAGTCCGATTGTATTGAAATTTGGAGAGTAAGTTAGTGTTAGCTAGAGGAAAAACCCTATTGTTTTTGAAGAAAATCGATCAGTAAATAAAAAAATATATTTTCTTAATTTTTGTCGCTTATACTTAAATAAAAATCTTGCAAAATGTTATCTCCATAAACTTTTGCCTTGCAATCCAAAGATCGTGTGTTCGAATCCCACACAGGTTGGATATTTTTTTTTTATTTTTTTTTTTCATATAATTTTTTTCACAACAAAGATGGTATCACAAAATTTAGGATGTCCAAAAACTAACATTATTTACAAGAAAACTGCGAAGAGTATCCTATAGAATGTGTAACAATTATATAAAAAGCTCAGTAAATTGGCGAAGAGTACGTTTTTAGTTTGTATTAAAATGTGTTAGGGTAGAGCAGGGTGTATTAAATAGGTGATGCGGCGACAACCCTCGCAGTGGCTTCATAAGTGCTTACTTCGTACATAATGTAATAGATGGCAGGACCAATAAGTTCTCTCATTACTTACACATAGATGGATAATTTTACAGGTTCTGTGCATATGTGCATACAGTGTTGCATACATTCCCGGCCTTTTGTATTTGTTTAGTGAAACAAGAGTCCAGTGACCTCTGACATTAAGTAGCTAAATTAAAACATTGAAAGAATATATGCAACACTACATGCAGCATTGCACATGTCGCCACAGCTAACCTTAAAAATATATATTTCTTAAGATTTACAAGTATTACGTAGCTACTATTAAAATTTCTGCCTGGTTCCTGTACTTTCAATCAAAGTCAAGTTCAACGTAATGTGTATGAAGTTTTAAATAGTTTGTCACAATAAAATACGACACTTTTTGCAGGTTAGGAATCTAACCTATATGGCTCCAAGCTAAAAATGCCTATACAAACATTATAAATGAGAATAAACGAAAAAAACTTAAAATTTAAGGTTATGTTAGTTATACGATGCACATGCCCAGGTAATTGTAGGACCTTATTGCTCGCGCCATCTACTATAGTAAATAGAAACCATGCACTTATGAAGCCATTATTATAATAGGAAAGTGCCGTACGTCGGATTTAATACACCTGTTTGTATCTTTTATCCTTTTGTATTTTTCGTTTTATACAATAAATATTATTATTATTATTATTATTATTATTATTATTATCATTCTTTTCACCACAAAAATATATATCATCGGCTTTTATAGCAAGATGATACATTTAAACGGGAATACTAAGGAAGGATCTAACTATAGATGTAGTGCCAAGAATTATTATTATTATTATTATTATTATTATTATCTCCATATCTCGTTAATACGGTTTTTAAATGATATCTTCGGCTGGTTGCAAGAAAATATCATTGACTCACGTTCTTCGGGTAATAGGACGAATGCAGCGGGTCAAAGACCAAGCTTCAATTCGCCTCAGATGTGCCTCTCAGGAAAGATCTTACAATGTTCGCAGTTTGCAACAGTGTAGCCTTTTGCATCAACAGGTAAGTATGTTCTGGCAAGTTTAAAATTTTTAGGTTTTTCTTTAATGTTTTAGGGACGAGTCCAGTAGAAGAAATTATTAGAGGAACTACAGTAACAGCTTCAAGATTCCATAGATGTTCCATTTCGCGGGCTAGGGCCTCATACTTCTCCATCTTTTCTTCATATTTGCGGCATAGATTGTGGTTGTTGGGAATAGATATGTCAATCAGGTAAGCTTTCTTTTTAGTTTTATCTATAAGTGTTATATCGGGTCTGTTGTGTGTGATGGTCCTGTCTGTCAGTATACCTTTGTCCCAGTATATCTTATAATTATCGTTTTCCTCAACTGGGTTTGGTACGTGCCGGTAATACTCAGTTACATCACTCCCAGGTATATATTTTGTAAGAAGTTGTAGATGGATCACGTTTGCAACCTGATTGTGTCTATCGATGTACTTCGTTTTTGCAAGTTTTTCGCAGCCTGATGATCAATGATCAATTATATGATCAATGTTTTCAACTTGCACGTGACACTTTCTACATTTATCCGTGGGAATATGTTCTTGGAGAACATATTTTTGGTAATTACGAGTTTTTATCACTTGTTCTTGAATGGCAACCATAAAACCATCGGTCTCTGGGTTTAAGTTCCCTTGGATCAACCAGGAAACTGAAGCTTGGGCATCGATGTTTTCATTATGGAGTGCATTGTAGAATCTTCCATGTATTTCTTTTCTCTTCCAGTCCTCAAGTTTCTGTTGCACGCTATGGGGGTGAATTGTTTCTTGTCTGGCTCGAAGATTGAGCGGTGTATGATTTGCGTCAGCACTTATGATTGTCCGGTGGAGTGGATTATTTGCCTTTACTTGAAAGTAGTTCTTCATTTCTTCTATTTGTTCATAGCATGCGTCTTTTATATCTATAATACCCCTTCCTCCAT
Organism: Rutpela maculata; assembly: GCA_936432065.2. Taxonomy (NCBI): domain Eukaryota; kingdom Metazoa; phylum Arthropoda; class Insecta; order Coleoptera; family Cerambycidae; genus Rutpela; species Rutpela maculata. The sequence continues at coordinate 131,631,081 of OW386286.2, read as the reverse complement.
TGGTTCTGGGTAAGTGCACTCTTTCTTTGCTGGCTGTTGGATGATGCATGCGATATTTTGTCAAGCCGACCCTTAGTATCCGGTTTAAGCTGTCAAGGTCGGTGTTAGACCATTTTATTATGCCGAATGAATACATTAGAGAGGGAATAGCATATGTGTTGATAGCTTTAGTCATATTCTTAGCACTCAGTTTGGTCTTAAGAAGCTGAGTGAGCCTTTTTTCAAAGGTTATACGTAGTTTTCCTTTAACGTCACTATGGTTGATTTTGTGCTTTTGTGCTATTCCTAGATATTTATAGGGCTCCGTATAAATGGATTCTATATGCGTAGTTTCATTGATTTCGAGTGGTGGTGTATCTCTTAAATTTCCTTTCTCTACTGTAACAGTTTTGCATTTGTCTATTCCAATTCCAATGTCTGTGCTCATTTTGTGGACAAGTTTAAGCATGCTCTCGAGTTGTTTCTGATTTGATGCATATAGTTTCAAATCGTCCATGTAAAATAAATGACTAAGATTTAGACTATTTTGGTCTGTTTTAATATTAACTCCGTACTTGGTACTTTTAAGTGTTCCTGACAATGGGTTGAGGGCGAGACAAAACCAGAGAGCGCTTAAGGAGTCTCCTTGGTATATTCCTCTCCTAATGCGTATCTCACCAGTCTGGACACACCCCTCCCCCGATGTCAGGGATAGAACTGTAGACCAGTTGGACATAGTCGTTTCCAGGAATCTGGTGAGTATGGGATGAATCTTGTAGATAGAGAGAACCTGTATGAGCCATGAGTGTGGTACGGAGTCAAAAGCTTTCCTATAGTCTACGTAGGCCATCTATAGGTTTCTCTTTGCCTTTCGTATGTGTTCTAAAATCACTTCATCAATTATGAGTTGTTCCTTGCATCCTAATACTCCTTTCTTAGATCCCTTTTGCTCCTCAGTCAATATATTTTTCTGTTCCAGGTGGTCATAAATCTTAGAGCATATAATGGAAGAGAGAATTTTATACAACGTGGGCAAACATGTTATCGGTCGATACTGGGCTGGATCACGTGTATTTTGGTTCTTTGGTAGTAGGTAAGTAACACCTTTTGTTAGAAATTTTGGGAGAGCTGTTGGGTCTCTAATGACGATGTTATTATTATTATTATTATTATTATTATTATTATTATCATTCTTTTCACCACTTTCAGTGGGTTTAAAAAAAAAATATATCATCGGCTTTTATAGCAAGATGATACATTCAAACGGGAATACTAAGGAAGGATCTAACTATAGATGTAGTGCCAAGAATTACTGCTTTCTGCATTTGGCTTCTTATACCAGCTGAGATTCCTAGTTCTTGGAGGTTCTTTGTCAGCGTTTTTGTTACGACTCCTGTAGTAGAGATTATGATTGGTAAGATTACTAGGTACTTTTTCTTGTCGCCATAAGTCATTAATTTCAGCAGCCAATGGGAGGTATTTGCTGATCTTTTCGTTATGGTACTGGTCGAGGTTGTGAGTGTTGGGGATACCTATGTCCAGTAGAAGGGTCGTCCAGTTCACTTTATCAACAATGATAAGGTCTGGTCTATTATTGGGGATAGGCCTATCCGTAATAACTGACCGGTCCCAGTACAGTTTATAAGACTCACTCTCCTCAACTGGATTCGGCGTGTATTATTATTATTATTATTATTATTATTATTATTTTTTTTTTTTTGTTAAAAACCAGTCACCCTTCTCTGTGGCTCCGACCCTCACAGAGGGGAGCTGGTAGTACCGGCAGCCACTCCCCACACCCGTGGGGTAAGTGACTACTGGGTCCGGGAATCGTGTGCCCTGAGCAGACGTAATGAACCGAGGATGACGGCCTTCTGCATTCTGGCGGCTAAGACCTCTGCCGAATTTCGGCATGCCGGTATGATCTTAAGTTCTGAAAGCAGTGTGTGTCTCGTTCCACCGAGGGCTCCTATAATCAGTACCACTATCTTAACAGTATGATCTGGATACAGTCTGCGGAGTTCGAAGAGCAGATCTCGATATTTTGTCCGTTTTTCCTCCTCCTTCAAGACAATGTTGTTCTCCGCGGGAGCCGAGAACTCCACGACAAACATTGTCTTGAGTTGATGGTCGAGGAGTACTACGTCAGGCTTGTTGGCTTGTATTTGCCTGACGGTGGGAAAAGAGTAGTTCCAATAAATTAGACACTTCTCATTTCCCACAACGGACTCAATATCCCCCGGAGCGTAAGGCAGCACTGGTGTCTCGTCTCGTCTATCCCATACGAGTGCCTTAGGTGATAATAAAGCATCATCATCATCATCATCATCATCATCATCATCATCATCATCATCATCATCATCATCATCATCATCATCATCATCATCATCATCATCATCATCATCATCATCATCATCATCATCATCATCATCATCATCATCATCATCATCATCATCATCATCATCATCATCATCATCATCATCATCATCATCATCATCATCATCATCATCATCATCATCATCATCATCATCATCATCATCATCATCATCATCATCATCATCATCATCATCATCATCATCATCATCATCATCATCATCATCATCATCATCATCATCATCATCATCATCATCATCATCATCATCATCATCATCATCATCATCATCATCATCATCATCATCATCATCATCATCATCATCATCATCATCATCATCATCATCATCATCATCATCATCATCATCATCATCATCATCATCATCATCATCATCATCATCATCATCATCATCATCATCATCATCATCATCATCATCATCATCATCATCATCATCATCATCATCATCATCATCATCATCATCATCATCATCATCATCATCATCATCATCATCATCATCATCATCATCATCATCATCATCATCATCATCATCATCATCATCATCATCATCATCATCATCATCATCATCATCATCATCATCATCATCATCATCATCATCATCATCATCATCATCATCATCATCATCATCATCATCATCATCATCATCATCATCATCATCATCATCATCATCATCATCATCATCATCATCATCATCATCATCATCATCATCATCATCATCATCATCATCATCATCATCATCATCATCATCATCATCATCATCATCATCATCATCATCATCATCATCATCATCATCATCATCATCATCATCATCATCATCATCATCATCATCATCATCATCATCATCATCATCATCATCATCATCATCATCATCATCATCATCATCATCATCATCATCATCATCATCATCATCATCATCATCATCATCATCATCATCATCATCATCATCATCATCATCATCATCATCATCATCATCATCATCATCATCATCATCATCATCATCATCATCATCATCATCATCATCATCATCATCATCATCATCATCATCATCATCATCATCATCATCATCATCATCATCATCATCATCATCATCATCATCATCATCATCATCATCATCATCATCATCATCATCATCATCATCATCATCATCATCATCATCATCATCATCATCATCATCATCATCATCATCATCATCATCATCATCATCATCATCATCATCATCATCATCATCATCATCATCATCATCATCATCATCATCATCATCATCATCATCATCATCATCATCATCATCATCATCATCATCATCATCATCATCATCATTATGATTATTATTATTTTTTTTTTTTGGTTTATAAAAGCCAGTCACCCTTTATACTCTGTGGCTCCGACACTCACAGAGGGGAGCTGATAGTACCGGCAGCCACTCCCCACGTCCGTGGGGTGAGTGACTACTGGGTCCGAGAATCGTGTGCCCTGAGTAGACGTAATGAGCCGAGGATAATGGCCTTCTGCATCCTGCCGGCTAAGATCTCTACCGAATTTCGGCATGCCAGTATGATCTTTAGTTCTGAATTATTATTATTATTAATCTTAATTTCATAATTTCTGAATATCAAAAAAAACTTAATATACGCACCTTGCACTAAAGTTTCTTTTTATCACTTATGTGGTTTAGTTGCCGTAATAAACAATTTAACTGTAGTGCCTATATATACAACTATTTTCGATCTTGCTATTTGTCTTTTTGACAGTTTTCAACAAATTTAACAGGAGTGAAATTTATATGATTTTATAAAATTAATATTCTTGGTTTAAACTTTATAATTTACCATTTATATTAATTCATAAATAAAATGGAAACTGTATGTAATATGGACCTCTAATATTGTGGAAATGCAGTTATTGTTATACACGAAGAATGTCTAATTTAAGGAGTATAAGTTTGAAAAGGAACTATGGAAAATACAAAATGTTGACAAGATTAAATTCCATTCAAACCACATATTGAATACAGACAAAGACATCCCTCTTGAAAAAGGACTAACATGTTATAGAGATATTGGTACAATGCAATCAACACTTGCCTCACAATATTGTCCAAATAAAAGTAAATTGAGAAAAATGTCTATAGCATTTTGATTTTGGAAAACGTCTCATTTGTGGGTCTGTGGCTGATATTGAAAGGGAAAAAAGAGGAAAATCAATAAAGAAAAAGAGATTTGTTAAGTTACCAGTACTTTGTTTCAGAATAATCTAGTAGAAAGATTAAAAGCTATTAACAATGAAATATCTAAAGATATTCTAAAATTAACTTTAGATTTAATAGCTGTCGAAGGAAAATATCACAAATCTTGTTATTAGAATTACTATTTACGCCCTTCTGCCAAGAGTAACAAAACACGGTCGTATAGGACATCCTTTAGATGATTGTATTTCCCTGACAATGGACAAAATATATAATTATATTAGTCCAATCACTGAATGCCCAAAAGGGGATTGTAGAGAACATTTTAGAGGGGAGAATTTTTCTCTTCAGGGATGTGTTGGGGGTAGTCAGGAGGTAAACATACTAAAAGTCCCCACCTCTAGCCCCGCCGCTTCAGGGGGGAGGGGGGTGGAAATGTTCCTTTTTTCGATTCTTCGCTTATAACTCGGAAACGATGCGTCGTATGGGAAAAGGTGATCTATGCTCGTAATTAAATTTTCCACAAGAATGTTTATATTCATTTTCTTCCTATGTGTTATAGTTTACGAGATACTCGCCAGCGAAAATCGATGATAAATAAAAAAAAATCAATGATGCACCTTGAATATTTCTATCAAAGCGGTTTACCGTGGTCTACTAATAAATCATAGTCATAAAACAAGGTTTATTTTACAACACTCGACGTATTTACTAACGTAATATTTTGTCGAAATCTATAAATTTCCTTAAATATACAGTGTGACTCACTTAAAATGAAGATACCTTTATAACTTTTTCATTTTGTTTCCGATTTGAATCAAATTTTACTCAAGTATAGAACAAATTAGGATCTGCTAATGACCAGAAAATCATTCACCTGCTATAAGGACAAAGTCACTTGCGATGCTAAAATATGCTGTAAAAAAATAAAACATTTTGAATGTTAGAAATTCTAAAAAATGCATCCGGTCGGCGCCACAAACGTACATACACCAAAATTTGATTTGGTTATTGATGGGGGATATCTCATACATAAGCTCATCTGGCAAAGGGGCTCCTCAGTTTCCGCAATTTGTGGTGGCTACGTAAAACTCGTCGTTCGTAAGATTAAAAATTAATATGATTTTTAACCTTTTTCCTCATATTTTGGTACCGCAGGTAGCATTGTCTTTATAGCAGGTGAATGATTTTCTGGTCATAAGTAGATCCTAATTTGTTCTATACTTAAGTAAAATTTGATTCAAATCGGAAACAAAATGAATAAGTTATAAGGGTATCTTCATTTTAAGTGAGTCACACTGTATATTTAAGGAAATGTCTAGATTTCGACAAAAAATTACGTTGTTAAATACGTTGAGTGTTGTAAAATAAACATTGTTTTGTGACTATAATTTATTAGCAGACCACGGTAAACCGCTTTGATAGAAATATTCAAGGTACACAATTGATTTTTTTTATTAATTATCGATTTTCGCTGGCTAATATCTCGTAAAATATAACACATAGGAAGAAAATGAATATAAACGTTCTTGTGGGAAATTTAATTACGTTTAATTTTGCATAGATTACCTTTTTTCGTAGGATGCATCCTTTCCGAGTTATAAGCGAAGAATCGAAAAAAGGAACCTTTCCGCCCCCCTCTCCCCCTGAAGCGGTGGGGCTAGGGGCGGGGACTTTTAGTATATTTACCTCCTGACTACCCCCAACACATTCCTGAAGAGAAAAATTCTCCCCTCCAAAATGTTCTCTACAACTCTTTCATTGACTGGACTATATTGAATCTTGTAATAATTATCAATTTACTACTCCAAGAATGATGTGGACTCTTAGGTACTTACTGAATATATCTATAACGCAACTATATTCTTGTTCATATAACTACTGAATTATATTATATGAAGAATTTTCGAAAATCCAACTGTTTTCGAGATATTTGAGTTTAAATATATAAACAAAATATATAATTATATTGAATATTGTAATAATTATCAATTTACTATTCCAAGAATGATGTGGACTCTTAGGTACTTACTGAATATATAGACCGTGGGATAGTGACAGATTTTTTTAAACGTTTGGTTCCTATCTGGCTTTTTGGGAGCCTTTTGTGCCTGATTTGTACTAACCATTTTCGTGTTTATCAAACAGTTATCCAGGGCCCCTCAGCGGAAAACAAAAAAGAAAATTTCATGAAAATGAGCAATTTCAAACGTTTTGTTCCTATCTGGCGTCAAGTTAGACTTACGTTTTAAAGAAAAACATCCGACGGAAGCTTATCGCTAGACAAATTCCGTGGGCCGGAAGGCCCGAAATTTCAATCCGAAGTTGTAAGAAAAAATGGTCAAAATCAAACGATTTGGTTCTTATCTGGGAATTGTATATATAGGTAAATAGATTATAATTATCGCGGTATAACAAACGCCAGACAAATTCCGAGGGCCCAACAGTGAAAAAATTATTGTTCAAGTTGTCAACTATTCCGCGAAAATCAAACGATTGGTTCTCATGTGAAATGATTTTTTCTGTAAAAATTAACCAAAACGAAAATGTATTGTATCATTTACAGACATTTTTAGTGGGCCAAACATATTTTAAATCTTAAAAGAAGTGCACGAAAAAAAGCCATTTTTTCAAACGAATTATTCCTGTCTGGCATTTGGATTTTAAAAAGATATGGTAATAACTAAACCATATTTCAAGTCCCAGACAAAAAGCGTGGGCCAAACATATTTTAAATCTTAAAAGAAGTGCACGAAAAAAAGCCATTTTTTCAAACGATTTATTCCTGTCAAGTCCCAGACAAAAAGCTTGGGCTCAGCCTTAGATATGTTGAGTGAAAGTATCGAAAAATCAAAAAACAGTCGTGTAAAAATCGATGCATTTTCAAACGATTCACACTCGTCTGGCATTTCATTAGCTTGTCATTGTAAAACAGTATTATACACATTTAAACAAATTTGTTTCGCGTCACTACTTAAATGCCGCAAGCGCGGATTTATGGGGGGTAACGGGGTAACAAGATTCCGTAAACAATCAACTTTCATTTTAAAATTTCATAATTTTTATTATTTTATTTTATATTTTTGAATATATTTAGTTGTGTTTATAATTTTTTTTTGAGATTTTTTCCCGAGGAAAAACATTTTTGTTATTTTCAACACGCGGCTACGTTACCCCCCCAAGCTCAAGGTCCAGATCCGCCCTTGAAATGCCGTTTTTTTTCTCACTTGAAACTCATTTGGAATTTGATTTTCTTTATCACTGGAATCAATATAACTGTCACTTTCACATTCATAATCCCTCGATCGAATAATATTTACAATAAATAAGTTACATACTAGCAAAAGGACAAATATAAATTATTACATATTAATATATAATTTACAACTCTGCACTACACCATAGAAACTGAGAGTCCTCGTAAGTCCGTACCTGTTTCATTCTCCCTTGGCGTAGGTAGTCAACCACACGAAAGTGATTTCTTCTCTCATTTTAATGCACGCGACATAAGACACGTAAGATGTGATGTGGTAGAAACATATATGGTATGTATTGTTTTCGAGCGACGCTGCTTTTTATACTCCCCGCTCATCCCGGGGTGATTTTTATTTATCGTTTGCTAATGGGGAACTTGCCCATTTTTTTTGTATTTCATTAAAGTGTGTGTTTATGTATAAAAACACGCCACATCGAATATCAGCTCTTAAATCGCAGTACTTACTTTGCAATAAATAATTAAAGTTGAAATCCTCGCTACTCCTCACGAAAAGCACTGTGACGTCAGATCGAGAAACTAGTCTCGCGTGGGGACCCACAGATGGTGTACTTTAGCCGAGCGGTATGTCTTCACCCTAATTAATAGACTGGGTGGTGGTTGGCTTTGAGACGTCCGCATATTTGGTCTTTTGCTCTTTATGTTAGAGAAAAAATGAAAAAAGTGTCGGAAAGCTCAATCAATTCTCCTTACATCAAAGTAGTACATGATATTAAGTGAACATCATATATGAGATCGATTTCAATTAAATACCGATTAATTACGGTGACAAAATCGAGAAATTTTACCGAAAAAAAAAGTCCCAAATCCCGCCCCCCTCTAATTCCTTCATTTTTGTCGGAATTCAAAAAATTAAAAAAAGAGTTTTAGCAAATTTTATTCTATTTAAATTAGCTAGTCTTTTGGCGTAGGAGCTAGGATTAAAAAGTTGCCAACTGTAGAACCTCAAAATTTGCGATATATCTACAGGTGCGCCCCAGATTTTTGTCTGGCACTTGAAATATGGTTTGTTTATTAACATATCTTTTTAAAAAAACAAATCCCAGATGAGTGTAAATCGTTTGAAAATGCATCGATTTTTACACGACTGTTTTTTGATTTTTCGATACTTTCGCTCAACATATCTACGTCTGGGCCCAAGTTTTTTATCTGGGACTAGAAATATGGCTTATTTATTAACATATCTTTTTAAAATCCAAATGCCAGACAGGAATAAATCGTTTGAAAAATGGCATTTTTTTCGCGCTTTGCTTTTTGTCTGGCTATCCAGGGGACCCAGCCAATTCGTCTGGGAATCTTAAATTGAAACTACTTATTGCCTAATATTAACAAAAAAACAAATGCCAGACGAATGTAAATCGTTTGATTTTCGCGGAATAGCTGACAACTTGAACAATAATTTTTTCACTGTTGGGCCCTCGGAATTTGTCTGGCGTTTGTTATATCGCGATAATTATAATCTATTTACCTATATATACAATTCCCAGATAAGAACCAAATCGTTTGATTTTGACCATTTTTTCTTACAACTTCGGATTGAAATTTCGGGCCTTCCGGCCCACGGAATTTGTCTGGCGATAAGCTTCCGTCGGATGTTTTTCTTTAAAACGTAAGTCTAACTTGACGCCAGATAGGAACAAAACGTTTGAAATTGCTCATTTTTATGAAATTTTCTTTTTTGTTTTCCGCTGAGGGGCCCTGGATAACCGTTTGATAAACACGAAAATGGTTAGTACAAATCAGGCACAAAAGGCTCCCAAAAGGCCAGATAGGAACCAAACGTTTAAAAAAATCTGTCACTAACCCACGGTCTAATATCTATAACGCAACTTATTCTTGTTCATATAACTACTGAGTTATATTATAAGAAGAATTTTCGAATATCCAACCGTTTTCGAGATATTTGAGTTTAAATGTTGTAATTTTAAAAAATATATATAAAATCACTGAAACTTTCTCAAATTAAAAAAAAAAATTGCATCACAGAATTCAAATATCTATTATTTTTCAAAATATTCTGCCTGTGAGTTTTTATTGGTAGACCCTGTATACACATATAAAAAAATTACAATTTTTATCTTTATTTATAATGATTATTTAAAATTTATTCTAAAATACATTATTGTAAATGTTATTTACGAATAATTCCGTTTGATCCATATCATCCCATTATTATGATGATTTTTAAGTCGAAGGCATTACTGTACCATGGTAAACTGTTTTTATTTCATTGCATACCCTAAATACTAGTTAAAAATGAAAAAATAATTGAGTTGCCTAGTTAATTCAGATTTTGATGAATATTATTCTTTGGAAAATGTATTATTAGTACAGGGTGGACCAAATTAGATGGGATTTGGGGTTTTCTCTAAAACTATGGCAGATGGACAAAAACCAATATAGGTGTCCAGAGTGCGACTTTCAAGAAACAAACAATAGCGCAAATCACGACCTTTTTCGATTACCGAGCGTTTTTGGAAAATTGTTATTTTGGATAACCTCTATATCTCATATACCAAGTATCGAATCAAAAATCGAGTAACACATCTTAAGGAACTTTTTTAAGTAAAATCCCTTGCTGATAAGGAGAAAATTATAGAAAATTCGAGATATAGACATAACTTGTGTTTTTTAAATGGAACACCCTGTAAATTATTTAATTATTCGATCACAACTTAAATTAGCTATCCAGCGATATACTATAAGTCATATTGATCTCTAGAAAAAGTGGTTAATTTTCGAAAAATTTAATATATTTGCAGCTAATGTTTTGTTTTCCCATTCTTCTATGTTATTATTATTTCCTAGAAATTAAACAATATCTAAACTACTTTGTTGTTTATTAATGTCCAGTTAGTTAAATTAATTGATAGTTATCAATTTAGTTAATTTAGCTAACTAGACTGATAAACTAGTCCTGAGTAATATATAGTCTCCAATCCTCGCCAAATTGAGTATTTAAATAATTTCGTCTTTCATTTGACATATGACCTGTGGCGCCATCGTGTTGGTAAATAATCTTTGAAATTGTCTTACAAATAGGCATATTGTCTATTGTCTATTTCTTGTCATAGAATATTAATAAAGTTTTCTGTATTCAAATTACTGTGAAAAAAATGAGGCCCTATTATTTGGTATCCAATAAAACCACACCAAATCCAAATCCTTCTTGACGATTTACTATGGCGGTTAAAATTTCAGTACTTCTTATATGGGCCTCGTCTGTCCATATAATTGTTCCTTCAAATCCGGGCGCTTCATTGCACTGACGAAAAAACTACTGACAAAAATCGAGACGCCTTTGAAAGTCGTTTGGGTATAGATGGTGACTAATCCTAATTTTGTATGGTTTGAATTTATTTTTTTCTAAGCAACACAACGCAGTTGTTTTTGGGATTCCTAAATTTCCCTGTATTTTGCAAGACGATATATTAGGATTTTCTCTTACAGCTTCTAAAACAATATTTTCTACAGCTTCTCTATCTGCTTTATTATGTATTTTTGCTCGAGGTTTTACAAATGATCCAAACTCTTTTAAATTTTGTGGCAGCCTTTTGAATATTTCTATGTCTGGCTGTCTCTTTTCTGGATATCTAAAAATATTGTTTATGCGGCACTTTTGGCACACAGTTTTGCTGTGTATAACTTACCTATTAAAATAAAGCTCGGAAGCTAAATTTGAATATTCTCCGCATCCTATAAAACACTTAATGACTTAATCATATCATATTTTTCACCATTACTAAATTGAACAATTTTTAACAATGCTCTCTCACAATTAACCCACAAATTACTTTTTGACATTTACAATTATTTAGATTTCCTTTTTTTATCATGGCCTTCTCAATAAATATTAGAAATGCGATACATATGCATAGATGTCAATGGAAGACAATTCGAACATTTATTGTAGTTTAGTTTTTCCTATTTTTGGTAAAATTATTTTATATTATAAGAAGTAATTGTTAATAGTTTTCCATGGCCTCCTCATAAATATATTAAATTTTTCGAAAATTAACCACTTTTTATACAGGGTGTCCCGTAAATAATGGATAATCCTGAAAATGGTAATAGGCCAGGCCATAACCTATCAGAATATCACAACTTGACCTTATTAAAAATCCTACGGTTTTTGAGATATGGGCACTTTTCGGAAATTTTGAAAATTTCTACTCTAGGATTGTATCTTGCATCCCATTGCCACAAGGTAAGGATTTTTTCATTCTGTTTTTTGGTGGGTATTCTGGCACAGTTGTGATATCAAACGTGTATAGGAGTTTTTAGATAACGACGACGGTATTCGCAAAAAAAAATGTAATTCTTAAATTTCGGTTCCACCAAGATTCCGTCTGCTGACTTTGACCTTTGATGATGTAAAGAAATGTGCCAAGAGGAACTTGCCACTTATCTTAAAAACTTTCCCACTTATTATTATATTCTAAAATGTTTAAAAACTCTGATTTTTCCTGTTAGAAAAAAAGATATAGCTGTTTGAATAGTGGAGGAGATTTTAACAAGTTAAAATTTTTAACAAGTAAGCCTTGTTTTTATTTGCATATGACGGATGTCATTCTGTACGTCTGGTGTTACCGATTCAGACTTTGTTTTTTTGTCGATAATAACGAATTAGCGTTTCTCTGGATTTATTGGAACTTGTTGAGAACAACAATACCTCGTATACAGTATACACAGCGTGAGTATGCTACTATGCATACTATTTACGGCGAATGTTGAGGCAACGCCAGTGCATCAGCTGTGCGTTATCGGGAATATATTCTAAAATGTTTAAAAATTCTGATGTAAGAGGACGAAGAAAGATCGAAATAAATTAAAAAGTAATTTCATCTGCATTTATTAAACATTATTAAAAAGAAATAGTCAAACAACTTATAATAAATGTTCGAATTGCTCTCCTGTAGCCCTGATGCAGGTTCTGTACCTTTTAATAAAGGATCGGCTGATTTATTCAGCGGCTACTCCGATACGCTCATGCAATTCATTTAAGAATTGAACAGGTCGGAAGCACACCTTTTCCTTCATGCATCCCTAAAAAAATCTAAAGCATTTAGGTCTGGTGACCTGGGTGGCTACAGAATTGGAGCTAAGCGACCGATCCATCTTCCTCGATATTTCAAATTTTGGTATGCTCTCTCCTTCTCTCATCAAGTGGGGATTTTCAAACTGCCAACTATGCAGATTGTGTAAATTTAAAAAGCCATCTTTTCTGTACGATGATTAGTCAGTCCATAAAATTTTATTAAAAAAATCTGGATCCTCTCGTATCATCCGCAGCATTCGTCGGCAAAATACCACTCTCAAGGTATAACCTCTGGGGAGTAGAGTTTGCACACGTTGTACATGGAAAGGATGGAGTTGGTACCGTTTTAAAGTTCTATGCACCGTCGTTTTAGATACGCTAGTGCGTCGTGATATGGTACGCACAGAAGTAGACGGATCGTCGTTAATTTCATCAAGCACTTCGTCGTCGAAATCTTGACGAGGTCTTCCTTCAATGGCACCACCAATACCACCAAGACTATAAATCCTTCCCTCACAGTACGCGTTATGCACTCTAATAAATACGCGATAGTCAGGATAGCGTGCTTTCGGGTACCTTTATCGATAACGCACAGCGGATGCACTGGCGCTCCCTCGACATTCGCCGTAAATAGTATGCATATTAGCATACTCACGTTGTGTATACTGTATACGAGGCATTGTTGTTCTCAACAAGTTCCAATAAGTTCAAAGAAACGCTAATTCGTTATTATCGACAAAGAAACAAAGTCTGAATCGGTAACACTAGACGTACAAAATGACATGCGTCACATGCAATTAAAAATAAGGCTTACTTGTAAAAAATTTTAAATTGATAAATTTAGCTCTTCCACTGTTCAAACAGCTATATCTTCTTTTCTAACAGGAAGAATCAGAATTTTTAAACATTTTAGAATATACTAATAAGTAGGCAAGTTTTTAAGATCAGTTGCAAGTTTCGCTTCGCACTTTTCTTTACACCATCAAAGGTCAAAGTCAGCAGACGGAATCTTGGTGGAACCGAAATTAAAGAAATACATTTTTTTTGAGAATACCGTCGTCGTTATCTAAAAACTCCCATACACGTTTGATAGCACAACTGTTCTAGAATACTCACCAAAAAACAAAATGAAAAAATCCTTACCTTGTGGCAGTGGCATGCAAAATACTATCCTAGAGTAGAAATTTTCAAAATTTCAAAAAGTGCCCATATCTCGAAAACCGTAGGGTTTTCAATAAGGTCAAGTTGTGATATTCTGATAGGTTATGCCCTGACCTATTACCATTTTCAGGATTATCCATTATTTACGGGACACCCTGTATATCGATGGATAGCTAATTTAAGTTGTTCAAAAAACACAAGTTATGTCTATATCTCGAAAACTGAGGCATGCATAATTTTCTTCTTATCAGCAACGGATTCTACTCAAAAAAGTGCCTTAAGAATGTGTTACTCGATTTTCGATTTGACACTTGGTAATTGAGATATAGAAGTCATCCAAAAATGAAAATTTTCCAAAAATGCTCCGTAGCTCGGTAGTCAAAAGGATAGTCAATAGCGGTTTGCGCCATTGTTTGTTTCTCGAAAATCGAGCTCAGGACACCTATATTGGTTTTTGTCTATCTGCCATAGTTTTAGAGAAAACCCCAAATCTCATCTAATTTGGTCCACACTGTACAGTAACTTGGTGATCTCACTTCAGACTAATTCTATAGCAGTTCCAAATTCAAATATTCTTGGATAGTTTGATTCAAAATGGGTCACATAGTATATTAAAAAGGAATAAGGGTGCTTTTTTGTTGGAGGTGTTTCACCTCAACTCAAGGGTTTAAAAAAAAAACCCGCTGCCCAACCCAATGAACAATTTTCACCTGAAGTAACTGACTATTTTCATAAGTGGTTTATTAAGGTTGTGAGTTTTTATTAGTGGTTTATAAGATTACTAAATGGTTGCCAAGTTCTATAGGATGTATTTAAAATTACTAAAAGATGTTAGGACCTTAGGTTTTATAAAATAGCAACAGAAATATTTCCACTACAGACTTATATAACTTTTAGTAACTGTTACTATTGTTTATATAAAGAGGTTTTATAAAAGTTGCAGTACCTAACAAATTTATAAAACTAATAGTGTTCAGTTCCTATATAGGAATTGCTACAATCAGGGACGCACCCAGAAAATTGCTGAGGGGGGGGGGGGCTACTACAAATAATAATAATAATAATAATCGTATATTTCGTACAATATATTTTGCTTTTATATATTGTTTTTTCTTTATTTATATTTCATTTTTACTTTAAAACATGTAATCTTGGCCTCCAGGGGGGGGGGCTTAAGCCCCCAAAGCCCCCCCCCTTCAGTGCGCCTCTGGCTACAATGATTATAAAACTTCCCGATCCTACAATCACGGCAGAAACTTTTATATGACTTGAGGAGAAATAGAACTTAAAAACACTACAATAAAACATCAATTTTAATTTTGTCTGTAAATTGTAACTACAGTTGCTTTTACAAAACCATTAGAAATTTTCAGAAACGCTATATTACTATTTGGTACTTTGCTGTAAATATAGGGTATGGCATATACATAAATATAGCTAGTGTCAAAAAATCTGTGAGCTTATTGCTTTCTGGGTAAAATGGAAAAATTAAACTGGAAAAAAGTTAAATCCAGTGGCACTTTCCGTTGAAAAATCAAAAGAAATTTGCGTAAAATCTTATATTCCATGCCCTCACTAAATTTGCAGCCAGTTAACCATAATGCAATAGAATCTGTTATTGAGAATGATAATAATGTACAAGAAACAAAAAATATGTGTCAATATAATGAACCACTGTTTTCCCATGCAGCTGCAACAACAGTGAGTATAGGTAATTTATGTCCTGGCTCTTGTACTGTTTTAAAAGACATCGTTTTAATAACTTAATAACTTTAAATGGAAACACTAGAATTTAGAATTTTTACACTCCAAATGCAAGGAGGTTAAATAAGTAAGGATTCGCCATAAGAAGCAGAATGTGGCAGCGCATTCCTCATTTTAGTACCTATGATCGAAACGTCAACAAAACGCGACATGTATCTTGGTTTAATATTATTATAAAATAAATGTTTTTGATAGAAAATAGTGTTTTTCTCCATAGCATATGATTTCGTGTCCGCCAAGTATAGGATGACCATACGTCCGGAATTTCGCTGGATTGTCCGGAATTTTGGAGTACTGTCCAGCGAAAGTCCAGCATTTTGGCCATATGTCCGGAATTTCGCTGGAAAGTATTAGAAGTGTTCAGCATAAGTTCAGATTTAGATTATAGTGAAGTTATAGTATCAATTTTTGGACGGAAAAATTTTTTTCGGATTTCTCCCTCCCCGCTCTTCAAAAAATTTTTTTTGTTATTTTCAGCCCAAGCTGGAGGCCCAGATCCGCCCTTAGCAGAAGTGTCCAGCATTCATTTAACAAAAATCTGGTCACCCTAGCCAAGTAGCTGTAGAAGTCAAATTAGTATCGATAAGAAGAAATGTTTTGAATCACTTTTCATAGGTTAAAACAGGTCTGTACTCAAAAGATATGTTGAAACTATTTTCTATTTATTTGAGATTGTATTTTAGATTATATTAAATTATATTTGCTTGAAATGTGAAACCGTCATCTCATTCATTACTCTACTGGCTTGATAGGTATATGGCGGTGTCAATGTGTAAAGTCAACTAACATGCATCTCCTCAAATGCTGTATAAACTTTTTTTTTAATCAGGACCTGGCGAACCGTTTATGACAGTGTGATCACAAGCCACGCCTTTTCCGTTTTGAAAACTCCGAAAGTTTCCAGGAAGTTTTCCTTCTAACTTTCCATTGGGTATATTAATAGTCTATTTTATGGTGAAATCTGATTCGTGATGATGCAAGCTTCATTTTGATACTAAATAAGTGCATACAATTATATTATTTACATGACTTTTACAGACTTTTATTAAATATGGAAAGTTTCCTCAGCACATCTATGCAATAAATTAAGAAAAACATTGCTTTTTTAATTCTTTTGTTAAAGATAATAGCTTAGAAGATAGAAGTGTTTGAAGTTAACTCTTAAATTATAATGTTTTTTTTTAATTGACACATTTAAGATGAATATAGAAAAACTGACAACCTCTGTACTGTTTTAACCTACTTGAACTTAAAGAGGATTAAAAGATCTTTCAAAGTGCTTTTTTTTGGTTCACTTTTAGCGTCAATTGCAAAGGAAATATGACCGAAAAGGAGCCCGCCTCGTTTTAGCCAATTACGATATTGCTCGTTTGGCGGTAAAATATTATATAATATATTTTCAATTATAAAGGAATAATCATAATTTTTGTACTTTTTTGATATTCACGCACATTTTTTTTTTAAGTCGTTGGACATCGCATGCATGTATGCATTTGTGTAAATATGTATATTACAAACTTATGTTACACTTATAATGTATTTCAGGTGATGTACAATTTCAAATATAATGTACACACATACTTATGTATTGAATGATGAAGAAGAAGAGGAACAACAAGATGAAAATTCGGAAAATAAAGATAAAAATGACTCACAAATTGATGAAGATGTATAATTCTAATAAATTTATTTTAAATCTCCACATAGTTAATACAATTGGAAAATATTAATCATTGTTTTATTAATTTGCTACACCTTAACACAAAAACACAATCCAAATTCGTAATCAGCAACCTCAAAATCATAAATAATGTTAATTTCATTAATAAATTCCCAGTATACTTTTTTTAAACTTTGGGGGTGGTTTTCACGCTCATGGGGTAAGACCAATTATTTTTCTTATTAGGGGATGAGTTTTTATGTCTCAAAATGTAACAATCTGCTAAGAAAGTCCTAATTTATTAAAATAAACAAAAACTAATTAATTCATCTATTTTACCCCTTTGATATCAGCCATATTGAGGGTGCAACATAAAATTTTTAATTTCTGACTTCACATTCATGCTCAGCGACCCCAAAAACATAAATAATATAAGTGTCATTAATTTATTCTCAGTACTTCGTTAATTATTGATTTTTTGATTTAGAGGTGGTGTTCACCCTCTTAGAGCTAAGAACAATCATTTTTCTTATTAGGATATAAGTTTTATGTCCTAAAATATAAGAATTAACTTGCAAAAGAAAAGTTCTACTTGCTCAAAACAAACAAAATACAGCTATATAGTTTTTCCATTATACCCCTATTATATCAGCCAAATTAGTAATTAATCGCGAATTTTAATACTCTTGACTTCAAATTCGTAATCAGCGATCTCAAAAACATATACCTGAATTTTTTTCTTAATACTTGAGTCAGTATTAAATCTTGAAATTCAGGTCGTTTTCACCCTCTTGGGGGTAAAAGCACATCTACCTCTTTTTAATATTTGAAGTTGATACCCTAAAGTTTAAGAATCCGCAAAAAAAATCCAAGCCGCTATAGAATTAGTCCGAAGTTTGGATACTTTTTAACACCATGTGACTGTAGTATAAAGCGATAAATACAATTAATAATTTAAATTTTTGCTTTGTTATATGTTAGATATCTTCGAATTTCCGCCGGACGGGGCCGTAACCCCCAAACGGCGCTAATGCTTCAACATATATTTATTCAGGGTTAACAACTGGGATATCCTCTATTTTGAAATATGAACTATAGAAACTGTTAGGGACCTATTTCAAGCGGCGCAAACTCCAATTAAAGCGTAAACCCTTCTACATTATTTTAAGAAATGTCTTCTTTACCATAGGTAGGTACAGTATGATATAACAGACATAGGTACAGGTTTAATATCAAAATAAACATTGGCACCGGTTTACACAAGTCAAGTCGTTGAATACACATAAAATAAAATTTAACTGTGAGGTCATGTCAATAATAGTATAAATAGAAACAGAACGGACTTTCCTATATTCGTTAACTCATATAGTAACGCAAATGAGCTAAAAAAAGATTAATTAGTTTCAATTAAGTAATAGACGTTGACTTATTTTGAATCGTTATAATGAACGTCTATCAGAAAATTGTCTTACAATAATGATAAAGCGGATAATCTAAATAAAATTTAAAAACATGTATTAGGAAAATAAAATTAGAATTATATTCAAATCAGAACACAATAAATAATATTCTATCTTTGTATATCTATCTGTTGATCTAATAATGAGAATGATCATTTTTGTTCAAACTTAAAATTTCGATGTACCATTCCATACTGCCATACTGGGATATTTAAAAATATAAATGACTTCACGTTTTCTTCAAGTAACAATAAACTGGCAGAGAATTATATAAAAAAATGTTTTATAACAAAAATGTATTTAAAATAAGTGGTGTATTAGTGTGTACAATGCATATATCTTATTTAATTAAATATGCCCAATTGAAAACCCCAAATAAGGTCCAACTTGCTGGAGCCAATCCTGTCGGTATGTTTTGAAGATTGCTGGAATATCAGCAGATCAGCTGAGTTGGCATGACAATTTTCAAAGCAAACTGACAAGGTTGGTTTCAGCAAGATGGATTGTGTGTAGATCCGCTAATAATATCGGGATTACATGATGAAAAATGGGATAAAGTGGAGATATTAAAAAAAAAATTACTAGAACATCACTCCTAGACTTTCCACGTTTTCAAGAGCGGGGAACACGATGCTGATATTATTTAGCCTTCCACCCCTAACCAACTACCCCCAAATGCATAGAACCATCCCATTTTTCATTATTAGACATGTGAGGACGTGACCACACCATGATTTGCAACAGGGCTGCAATTTTATTGGTCATATTGATAGGGAGGAGCCAACAGCATGCCGATTTGAAGCGACGCACGCAACGCAATCTGAATCTAATTTAGTTTTAAGTAACCTGCTGATGACGGATGTGATGTGACTGTAGAAATCTAGTTCCTTTTTATAATTACGCGTTCCAGAGATTCCTCAATAACATTTTTTTTTTTCAAAAAAATAAACAGAACTGAACAAGATGAAGTAAATTGTTTCTTTATGGTTTACTACAGGGCCGTTCCTAGATGCTTGGTCGCCTGCATGTGGGACCAACATTAGCGCCCCGCTCATTAAAAAACAATGCATTTCAATGTGATATTATTATAGTTGAAATAATTTCGGTTTTCATATAGCAGAACTATAAATACAGGGTTTTTCACTCAAAGCGGCAATTCTCGAAAAGGAATGGAGATATTTGAATTCTGTAAAAAGGGGTTTATAGGTGGAGCAACTAGCATTTTTTCAAAGTGATAGAATTCCATCGCCTTCAACAAGCTGTAGGGCGCGAGGCCTCGAAAATATAAATCGACTGAAGGGACATAAAGTGCGGAAATTTGAAAGCACATTTAATTTAAAGATTTTTTTATTATATATCCCAACTGGATTACTCTAGTCAATACCTTCAAAATGTTCACTGTTCATTGTTCAAACGGTCAGATTAAAGATCATTTTTCAGTACCTGGGCCAAGCAGTGGCGTATCCGGGGGAGGGGGGGGGCAATTGCCTACAACTCTCTGATTATTAATTTATTACTTCCAGTTTAAGAAGACTGAAAACTTACCTCAGAAATATAACAATCGCAAGTCGCCTTAATGGCTTGGCCCTACTAAATATTCACCAAGAGATTCCTGTAAGTTGCGATGAAGTGTGTGAGGTGCTCGCAAAAGTCAAGAGAAGACTAAATATTTAGTAATATACGTTTTGTTTCTGTTATTCTTTTTCATTTTATAAGTGAATTTATGTTTTGTTAATTACCTTTAATTAAATAATTTACCAATCTTTGCTCTTTGCTAATTTTCATTGGTAACTAGAATAATTCTTGATTTCTTGAAAAAGAAGCTTTTGCATTTGGCCGTTGGCGCACATCCAAATGCAGATATGCACAGCACAGCAGCAGCCCAATGAGTTAGGAAGTTGACGTAACAGGCCTGTCATGAGGTGGGGGTGGAGCGCGGGGGAGGGTGTAAATGGGTGATCGCGCCCGGGCCTGTTTGAGTGGGGGCAGGTTTTGAAATGATTAAAATTTGTATTATACTCCCCCGCTCGTTAAAACTGTTTTTGGGATTTCCCCCACCCCCCGCTCATGAATTTTCCAATTTTTTTTCTCACCGGGCCCGTATTTTGTGTTTACCACCCTGGTAACAGGTTAAGCAAAAAATAAAAATTAGGTCAGTCAGATCAGGATTAATTTCTGGTTACGCCACTGGGGCCGAGATATAGCTATAAATTGTCTATTTCCCTACATGGCGGCTCATCCGGTAACTCATCATACATTGGAAAATGGAGACCTCCTAGAGCTCTTAAGATTCACGTCTTTTTGAACCAAATTGGTTTATTACATTTCTCAAATGTACATTTATTTCAATTAATCAAAAATAATTTACATATGGTCAGATAAACGTCGCTAAATGACGTGCCCGTTTAAATGACGTCTCAAGTTACCAAAAAATGACCTCAAAATGACGTCAGTCTGTTGCCTGGAATACTTTTCACTTGCCTACGATTTACCTCCCTTTGCAGGGCTGAAAAAGCAATCAAAATGAACTGAATACGGATTTTATTGCAGGATTTAAAATAAAACAGAGTTATCTCACCTCAAAGTTTTTCACTCCCTAATTTTCCATCTTTTTATTATTTATGTTACGCCGAAAACTTACTAATAAAGGTTATAGAGAATTGCATTATCTACAAAAATGCTCTTTAAAAACATTTTCAGACTCAGTAGATACAGATAGTGGCCAAATGACAACACCCCCGGGCACAAAAACTCAATTTTACACTCACGGATAACCACCCTAGCAACCCAAAAAAATGTATATTTATATCGTTGTAAATAATAAAAATAAATATAATTAAAAAATGTGGAATTTCAGTAGTTATAAAGTTTGGTAAAGTAGTATTATTATAAGGTGACAGGAGCGGAGTTAACATGCGTGAATATTTTTACCAGTAGCATAGCGTCATCTGAGGTATAGGCAAGCGCGGATTTATGGGGGGGGGGGGGTAACGGGGTAATTACACCCCCCCCCCCAAGATTCTGTAAACTATCAACTTTTGTTTTAAAATGTTATGAATTTTGTTAATTTTGGGAAGAAAAAAAATGTAACGGGGTAATTACCCCCCAAGATTGTGTAAATCAATAACTTTCATTTAAAAATTTTATTTTTTAATTTTAGGATGAATTTTTTTTTCGGATTTCTCCCCCCCCCCCCCCCGCTCTTCAAAAAATTTTGGGTTCAGTGTTACCCCCCCAAGCTCAAGGTCCAGATCCGCTCTTGGGTATAGGGATGTGTAATTGTAATAAAAGTTTCGCGTTCAAGGAGCTATCCCAGGTAGCAAAGGCACGTGAAAATGACGTGAAAAAATGGTCAGGAGTGACGAGAAATGACGAGTTAGATGACGTAAATGAAACGTGAAAATTACTTCCTAATGTCTCAGACGAATGACGTCTTTTTCTTAATGAATTTGTCATCCTAAAATTAAAAAATTTACATTAACATATCTAATATTGTTTACCATCACTCCAACTTTTTCTCACAAGGGTTGCCTGCAAATGATAATGTTTATTAAGTTATTAAATTCATTTTTACTTACCTTTACCAATTGCGGTCCGTAGGGTTCGAACCTACATGTCTCCCGTTGTCCGTATTACAGTACTGACTCTTCTACCAACTGAGCTATCTTAGTGACCGTTATTTCGGATGCTAAAAGCAGTATTTATGGTGATGTGTACGAAGTCTTTATTATGTGAAATTGAATTTCTAGCCTTATTTAAAATATATGAAAATCTTTCAGGTTCTTTTTTTTCTATTTTTTTACGTGTTCCCAAACCTGAATTTTTCGAGTTACTAGTATTTTTATTTATTTATAATTATTAAGAAGAACTTATTTAATTTAATTAAACTGTCACCAGTGTCACCTGAGAAGTACGAGTACTTCAGTGGCGGTTCGTTAAAAAAAACGTTTACTTTAAGAATTTAAGTTTTAAGTTGAAGTACTTATACAAACCTGGGAAAAGTGTTGGAGAAAAAACGGTAAAGGTATAATATCATCTACAACATAAATAGAATATTTAATGGTCTAAAACAGACCTAAAATTGAAAAGAAGTATATTCGTACATCGGTTTTATAAGCAATTACCTTAAAAAAAAACAACTAAAATTTTTTTCGCAATTATTTTAACAAAAAAAAAAAGACGAAATGGGCAGTGACTTGAAAGACGACGCTTAACTCTCTCGACCACTAACCTCTGTTTGAATACTTGCTTAAAGACTTTACAGTGGAACACGTAACGGCTAGATTTTGCTTTTTAATGTATTTTAATCTAATTTTATTATTAAAAGAACTCGATATCTTCACAAATAAACTGCCGAATCTTTGCAAACTTTTCCGAATATAAATTATTTTGGATATTGTTAAAAAACATTATCCTCGAATAAAAACGCCAATACTTATCTCTTCCGACACGGTTTATTTTTTTTAAACTTTACACTCTGCTTACAATAACAAAATGCCATCAGCGAGTTTTAAAGTTTGTAATCCGATAAAATATAAATAAATTTAACACCGAAAAAAGACGACAATATGACGTGATGTGTAGCACGTCATTTTAATGTCATTTATAAGACGTCATTATGTCGTCGATTTTTAGTGCACTGACGTCTTTTTGACCAGAATCACCAGATTTTGACGTCATTATAACGTACCCTTGCTACCTGGGATGTAATAGAGTAAATTAAAACTTGCGAACTGTTACGAGTAACCTTTGCTCAGAAGAAGTGTACGAATAGTAATTTGTACTAAACTTTGCCTAATAAAGTTGTTTTAATATTATTATAGCGCCGCCGCCGCTCTATTGCAGGCCACCGCCGCCACTGGTGTCGACACTGATGTCACATAATACGTTTTTATTGGCTTAGAATGATGGAGTGCACAAACTCTTTTCTGCACATATTTTTTGCTTCTCATAGTAATACTACTCTTCAAAATAGAAGACTCGGGCAAAACTTGTTTCACAAATAAATTATCTCTTAAATCCTGAAAACCGCATGTTGATATATCCGTTCCTCAAAAAAAGGCTTTAAATTCAACCTAAAAATTCGCTTGGTCCGTGTCAATTGGTCAGCAGTTTAGATAGTTAACTGTTTATTATTTACACGTTGAGTGGAAAACGTTGTTTTAACGCCGAGTGTCTTGATACTATTATATAATAGTATCATGGCCGAGTGTGAACTGTTGGTGTAGGTGTATACGTTAGTTGCAGTCGCGTAACCGCCGCCGCGTTACTTTACGTCCGTTTGCACCGTCGAGCCTAAAATTGCACGGAAAAACATTTGCGACGACGCCGACGCCTCTAACTTGTCGACGACCTTTTGGTCTTTATGTGACTTTGTATTGGTAATTATTACATTATTATTTATTATATATTTTTTTATATTCTGTGTGCGATCCATCTCAGCAGTTACTGCTCAATTGATACGAATTAATACATTCCATAAAACAATTTATAACAAAGAGATATTCGTCTCTATTGTCTCATCACTATTCAGTATTATTTACCGTTGCCAACAACTATGGTTATCATAACTTCACATATACAAGAAACGAACTATACTCGTAATGAGGTTTATTTAGGAGAGTGTACCTTCACACGTGTTTTATTGCTGACACAACTTACATTATCCAAATAACCATAGAGATCGATGCATCATCTGATGACAATACGTCTACATATTGCGAGAACACAATTTCATTTTTAGGTGAGGCGCGATAACTCTCTTATCTAAAGTCGCGTGGAAAACGCGCACGTAGATATTTTTTTAAGTAAATAATAATTTATCGGATAATGTGCTTGTTACATTGGCTGTGTCTGTATTGCTTTGTGTGAAGTTCTGGACAAAAACAATTAGAGATCACAGGTAACTCCACAAAATTTAAATAATTAAGAGAAGAAATATTAATTGTTCATAATATTATTCTGCAGTACCTAATAATTTTATTATTATTGACGTATACTTAAATGAAAGTATCAGTCGGAGGTGTTAAATACATTTAAAAATGTCGATTGTTAAATATGTAACGATCTGTTAAACTAGATATATAACTGGATTTAATTAATTACAATTTGTGTATCTATCTATACCTTACTGCTCTTACACTATTAATAAAATAACGATTTAGCGATTTTCGCCAAGTTTTCGCGATGACCATGGCATATTATTAATTATTACATATTCAGATATTTTTAAAAATGTGTCACCTAAGTAAATAAATAATAAAAAGTAAACATCTTGCACCTACGAGATACAGTGGCGCGGCGTCGTTTCAAATTTTGGGCGCTCAGCCAAATTTGCTTTGGCCACCTTTCATAAGTTCTTATACAGAGTGTTCCACATAAAACATCCGGGGCTAATTACTCCAAAACTAAAAGATTTTTTAATTCTTCAAATAGGGTCTCGTGGACAACTTTAGTGCGTATAATTTTGCATATAGTACCAAAATTGGCACCGATGCCCCGCCGTGGACGTCGCAACCTCAGAGAATCATTTCTCGATGATATTTGATCATAGTGGAGTCAAATTAAGCATCAAAATAGGTGAATGAGGGGTTCTCTGGCTGCAGCAATTTTATTGCTTTAATTTGTTATATAGGTATAATAACAATAAGTGCCATCAGAAGTTTTGGATTAAATCGGTCCCATTACTTCTTTTAAAATTTCTCTTTCAACAATTAAATTTTCTGCTTTTTTCCTTATTATCTTCGGTCCTAGTAATTGCAAAAATAAAAATACCCAATTATTCGCAATAAAATTTTGAAAAAAACTTTTTGATAATAATTATAAGTACCTGATGTTGGATTCCATGAATTATAAACAAAAATCACTCGATTCTACAATGTAACTGAATGACATCGTTTATTGAATGTTTATAGTTAACAGAACGTAGGACTTTAAAAATTGCTGATGGAGAGCTACACAGTTGTTTCAAAATATAACTTAGTAGTATTTTTACTCTTCTTTGTGAAGCATACGAACTTAATAGACTATAATTAAACGGCATTACTTAATCTAGGTGTTTTATTTACCCATATCTTTAGGTTATGGGCCCAGGTAACGTGTAAACTAATTAAATTAAAAATCAAAGTAGACAAATAAAACTAAATAAAAAAATAGACTAATGAAAGTGACAGACAATTTTAGTGAGTTGCTTTTAAGTGGTTAATTGTATAAGTGACAATAAAATGGAAACACTCAAAACTAAAAACATTTAATAGACAAAGATACCGCATTTGGAAGCGTCGAATACGTGCGTTATTAAATAAGTTAAATGTGTTGCAAGTAATTGATGAAGATCCTCCTGAGATGATTGATGACGAGTGGGCTAAAGCCGAACGAACGGCAAAAGGTGTTATAATACAATACCTATGCGATTCATTGCTCAGTTTTGCTGAGGAGCACATTACAGCTAAAGAAATTGTGCAACAACTTGACACTCTTTATGAACGTAAGAGCCTTCCATCTCAACTCGCAATAAGAAAACAATTATTGGAGATAAAATTTAAAGGTGACACTCCTTTAATAACCCACTTCACTCTATTTGAAGATTTTGTGATTGAGCTTTTATCAGCTGGTGCACAATTAATAATTGAGACTGATAACATTGCTCATTTGTTATTAACCTTGCCAGCTGACTATAATGGCGTTATTACATCATTGGAGACGTTAGCAGACGAAAAAATAACTCTTGCATTTGTTAAAACCCGTCTATTGGACCAGAAAGTTAAGCTAAAAAATACAAATACAACAAGTTTAAAAGTGCTACACGTCGAGACTGCCAAAACAAACTTTGGACAAAAACCTAACAATCAACAAACCAGAACAAATTGGGGAACCTCACGTAAGCCATGGAATGGAAAATTCAATCAACCACAAAATAGAAGTCGTCAGTACAAATCGCCCCCTTAGGGAGCAGCTGGATCCGCCCACGATAAAACAAGTGCATGAGGTAGTGAGGTCGACTCACCTTTGACCGGTTTTGTTTATCATCGGATAGAAAATCTAATCAATTATTTATTACGAGTTTATACTGTCGATGTCATATTGTTGCAGCCTGGTACAATACGCTGTCATTACACAAGGAGCTGATGCGAAAGGGATTCTAAATTTTCGATTTTTTTTGCATCAGTAAACTATGTGAATTTTCTGGGGAAGACCACTAATATAATACTGTTGTACAAAATTTGAACAAAATCATTAAAGCAGTTCTTAAGAAGATCGAGATTTTTTTTGGTTTTTTCGAATCGGTACTGCCACTATCTGAATTTTCCGAGAAAAACCACTGATCGCATATTGTTAGGTTTATAATGTATTATTAACATGCAAAATTTGAGCAAAATCATTAGAGCCATTTTTGAGAAAATTAAGATTTTCTTCTTTTTATCATTAGTAAACTACCCTTAATTTTAGGCGAAAAATTAAAAAAAAATAGCTGGAGATATTTGTAAGTGGACTCTAGATATTGAATTTAAGCAAAATCGGTTAACTGATTTTGCTGCTAGGGTCATACAGACACACATAAATCTATACAGATGCACACACGCAGACGTTTTTTCTAAATCACTTTTTTAAAGTTGGGTCAAAATGCGAAGACGAAGTTGGCAATAAAACGTTAGGCAGAAAAGGATATATTTTATGCTTGCACTCACAGAGTAATAAAATGTAGATCTAGGTAGCCAGAGTGGGCCTTGATGTACCAGACTAATAGACTGGAAGCACGTACAAGACTCTTTTCTTTCTCTCTTGATTTTATTGCTTACTTCACCTTCGCATTTTGACCCAACTTTACCTGGGAGTGATACAGTATCAAAAATCGTCAAAAACTCGAAGTCAAATTTTTGGTCGTTTACTGTTTATAATAAGTACTTTCTTCCCTCTTAGTATTGCTCGAAAGTAAAAAACGACGAAATGTATGTTAGAAATATTCGCCTTGTGCCATTTTGTCCATGAAAATATGATTTTCAACTCATCACTTATAATGTACACTACGTTTTTTTTTGGTGGCCAACGGTGGTTACGTTTTTGACTCAAATTAATAGAATTAATAATTACAATGCTGTTTTCGGTTATGGTCCTTGATATAAGCATACAGAAGTTAAACAATATAATGTATTAATCATAGTAATGACATTTGAATTAGAATAAATCAGCACTTAACTACCAATAAACAGAAAGAACATAAACAAAAGTTTCATGATTTACTTGGGTCCTAAATTCTATAATATTCTTCCATTAAGTATTATTTAAAATAAATTCTAAACTTCTTTAACAGAGTTATGTGCTGGTCACATCAAATATTTCTCATTTTTTTTAACAGCTTTTCGGTTTTATCTATCAGCTAGTTGTTGTTACTTTTACTATTTAGGCACATTTTGGAAAAATAGAGCTAGAGCAGTTCCAAGCTCTGAAAAAAGTGCTTCGACCACTAAGCTCTAAGCACTCAAAGGCTTTTATTATTCAAGCACCAAGCACTCCTAAAAACGAAGCTCTTGCTATTACCAAGCATTTTCTGAAGATAAATAAAATATAGACAGTACATCGTTTCCAGGGAGGGGTTTGTGGGACTGGAGCTTACACAAATATAAGGGTTGTGTTTAAAAATACAATACTTTTAAATATTTTGAGTAAGTGTTAGCTGTTTTTAGTTTAGAGTACCTGTCATTTTGAAATATATTTTAAGCTATTTAATTTGATTTTTATAGTTAATGACAAAAAATGTGTTATTTCAAATTTTTTTCTCAATTTACATGTAAAAGTGGTTTCAGTCAAATGTCATAAAACTGGAGTATGTGTTACTTCAAACCATGCTGATTAAAAGTCTCAGTGGGCCGGACCCCCTAAAATTAAGGGTTTCCAAGATATTTAAGTACAAGGTTTGAAAAATGCAGCTCAGTTAGTTTAATTTAAAATTGATTGGCCTATAAAGACTCATTTTATTTGGAAATTGTTTTTACACAATATTTTCTGGTAAAACAAGAATAACACTAGCCTAATTACTCATTAAATATTTTATAATTAAATGAATAACGACTGAACTTTTTTTAGGTCAAGAGACGTCAAAGCCTGGGAAACAATATGTAGCTTCATAAGAAAATGAAATCATCAATGCAGGAAGTGATTGTAATAATATCATTTATAATAACAGCGTTATCAAGCTTATGTAGTGCTGTTCTAACAGGATATGAGTCAACATATGACCAGGATATCACAACACGTAGAGAATTTGGTTGTAAATGGTATGGAGGTTCAATTTCTACGGTATCCTGCTCTTGTACTGAGGGAGCCCAGGTAATACTTTAGATAAGTAAAAAAACACCGCCTAAGGAATCACTACTTCCACATCCAGATTTCCTATCCAAATCTCTTACAAGGAAAAAAAATTGACACTATGTTTGCACTCCACTAATGTGGAAATAAATAATTTGTGGAAATAATTAATATAATAATAATGTGGAAATAATTATTCGTAGAACTATAATCATATAATATTTGAAATTGTCTACCCCCATATATTGATATTCCACATCGGTAGATGCGAAAAAAAAAAAATGGAGGCCTTTGGTTTGGTTTGTATGGACCCTTACTTGCTTGCTTTAAGGGAATAAGATCAAAAGATAATCTCTTGATCTCGTTATAATACATGGGTGTATCAAATTTCAAGTCAATATCATTATCATAAACCGTTCCAGAGCAATCATGCGCACAAAAAAGTTACAGACAGCAATTTTTTTTACTCAAAACTAAAATTTCGACATTTCATGACATTCTAAGCCTATATGCACAAAAAAAAAAATTAATTTTTTTTTACCGTTACTATACTTTCACTCTGCTAGCCCTGTCAATGAACGTTCAATAAGGAGGTCTAGAGGGAAATGCCGAGATCACAATTTTTGACTTGGACTATGGACTTGGACTATTTAGGAGGTAAACATACCAAAAGTCCCCGAACGTAGGAGGTGGGGGGGGGGGGATGCAGGGGGGGCACGAAGAAAGACCCGGTTTTTGGTTTTTCGCTCATATCTCGAAAACGGTTAGCTATAATCAAAAAGTGGCTATATGCAAAGTTAAAGCTGACTAAATTTTCTACAATAATGTTTCTATTAATTTTTTTCGTATCTGTTATGGTTCAGTAATGAATTGTATATCTTTTGACTGTATTCTAACTTTATCATAAATTTATTATAAATTGAAAATAAATTTTAATGATCATCGTAGAAAAAAATTTCTTGTACAGATATGTTTCACAGCAGACTGAACTTAAATATCGAATAAAAAATGTCTTTCCTTCTGTAAGCGTGTGCGTGCGTGCATATGTATGTGTGCTTGTATACCATTTCTTGTAAATACGATAACTTCTGTTAGACTTAAAATATTTAATTACAATTTGGAACATATGTAAAACAGCATATTACAATAATCCCTATTGAAATTGGGCCATATCTGTAATACATGTCAAAAATTGTGATCTCTCAGCATTTCCCTCTAGAAACCATTCATTGACTGGACTATACTATGTGGATGCGGAAGTAAGTGACAAAGTATACAGTCATTCACTGTAAATAGTATATTATAACTAGAAGGAAAAGTGTTACATTCCCAGACAATGAAGGTAATCATGAGAGTTCGAGAAGATCCCTTTTTCTACACATTATCCATACTATTTTTTCTCTATTCCAAAAATTAATTATTTTATGGTTGATCTAGAAATTTCGGCTTTAATCTGACAGTAAGTAAAAATTGTTGTTAACAGTCATGACCAGCGTAACTATTGCAATATTTCAAATTTCACTTTGACAGTTTCAATTTCAATTTGTAATTTATGAAAGTTTCAATGGACCAACATACATTTCTGAAATGTCTGAATATTTTAAAAATTCAAAAGTTTTTGAAACTTTCTTCAAAGTTTCAGTTTTACAAATATAATTTAAATCTTTTTGATGTGTTAATTTGATGTTTGTTTTAGACTTTAGCTTAAACACGAGAGATTGGGAATGCGAAAAACTCTTCTAAACTCTAAATATAAGAATCCTGTTTTTTATTTCTCTGCCTTTTGCATCCTAAAGCATGTGCCGCTCCAATTTTAAGATCCCAAACTCGCATTACTTCACTGTCAATACTTTAGGATCAATGTATAACTGAAGTCAATATTAATAATATTCTATTGTGCTAGTTTATAGGTTGAAAAATAAATTTTTTATTGTGAGCCTGTTAAAAATATGTATTATTATTATATTATTTTTGCAAATATTCGTAGCACTTAACTTATTAAAAACTAAATGTACATTTTTTGTTCATAAAAAATTAAACCTTATCGTAAAATAAAAAGGCTATAGCCCGAACAAGCATGAGAAATGTACCTTTGCATCGATTTGGCTAAATTTTTTTTCAGAAGTCCCTTTTTAAGTAACATTAAATTTTGAAATGTTCACGTTTTCTTAGAAAAAAATTTTTTTTAATAAAAAAAATATATAAAAAATAGTCTTATAGTAGGAGGGCAATCACCAATTCGTCAAATATTCCTCATATACATATACCCATATAACTTGATGTAGATATATCCTGGGTTATCGGTCTTTTTAATAAAATTACTCTTTTCTTACGTTTTGGTTTATTCAACCATCGTCAGAGAACTACAATTAAGTGAAGATATTTTTTTTATAAATGCTATTTTTTATACACATGGTTATAAATTACTTACATTACTTAATATTATTGTTGAATTGCACACTACAACTATTTACATTTTAGGTGTATTATATACGAGTGTTTAAAAATAACTAAAAAACTGAAATTAAGTATTGCCCATCTGCGTTGAATGTAGTGGTTTGTTTATGTTATGTAGATAAAACTTAATTTATGTGTATTAGATTTGAAGTTTTTGTTTAAGGGTGGTGTGAGATTTTACGGTTTAAAATTATTACATTTAGCAAACTTGGTAGAAAGATGTAAAAATATTTAAGTTATATAATCATATCTTTTTATATTTAATTTAATAGATTGAAATATGTTTCGCTTAAACTCTCTATATATAAGCGTTAGTATGCCTTTTAATTTGTAACATTTCACGTATTGTTCTTCGGTGACGGTTTGGTTCTTGTTCTAAAATTTTTATATTATTAAAGTTAAAGCTATGAAAATTTTCTAAGGCGTGTTTTGAGAGTGCTCTCGAATTTTGATGTGTTTTTATATCATATTTATGTGTATATATTCTTTTATGTAGATATTGTTTTGTTTAGCCGATATATGTGCTATTACAGTTGTTGCAATCTATTTTGTATACGGTGTTTGTCTGATCTTTTGGTTGCAATTTAGGTTTCAGTTTTGTAAAAAAAAATTTGTTGTGATGTATGGTTTATGTGCTATTGTTATATTATGTTTTTTTAAAAACTTTTGAAATATTTTCTGATACTTTTGGTATGTAGGGCATATATATATTATATATTTATATATTTATTATTATTTTTTTGTGTTCTTTTATTATATATTTTGTGTATTCTCTTTTTTATTATAGGTTAATAAAAATGTTTTGGGTAGGAATTTGTTTTAATTTTTTTTTCAAATTATTTGGTCTGTATTTTGAATGTGAGAGTTGAATGGCACGATCTGTTAGGCTATTGACGACGCTTTTTTTGTAGCTGTTAGGAGTATGTGAATGGACTCAATTAGTTGTGACGTTACGAATTAGGCAACCTCTATATACTACTGTCATGACACACGGGTTGCCTGCCAAGCACACTGGAACTTTGACCCTTAATGCATATGTTTATAAGGCGACATTTTCGAGGATAGAAACAGAGCCTAGAATTTTATTTTATTTCTCCCGTCTAATAAATATTTAAGGACTTCTAATACCTATTTCACATTTAAGAAAAGATGAATTTGTCAATGCTATTACTTTATGCCTAAACTACATATTTTACATATAACAATCAATTTTTTTCTCAGATTTTGAGAACTGCCATGGGTTCTCCTATATCTGCGACCATTGCAAATTTAGTTATGGAAGATCTAGAATACAATGTAATGAAATCACTAAAGTATAAACCCAAATTTTACAAGAGATATGTTGGTGACTGTATTATTTGTTTACCAAAAAATAAAATAGAATATACAGTTAATATCTTGAATAATGTTCACCCACGATTGCAATTTACCACCGAAATAGAAAAAGAAAATAGGATAAAATTTTTAGACATAACCATTAAATCTGGCATTATTGACACTAACTGGTACACAAATGAAGTTTAGTCACAAAGATATTTAAATGTTAATTCACATACACTTAACAGCTACAAAAAAAGCGTCGTCAATAGTCTAACAGATCATGCCATTCAACTCTCGCATCCAAAATACAGATCAAATAATTTGAAAAAAATTAAAACAGTCCTCGAACAAATTCCTACCCAAAAAATTTTATGAACCTATAATAAAAAAGAGAATACACAAAATATATAATAAAACAAGGAATGAAACACAAAAAAATAATAATAAATATATATCTATGCCCTACATATCAAAAGTACCAGAAAATATTTCAAATGTTTTTAAAAAACATAAGGTATTTTAAGTATTTTATAAACTGAATACAATTTTCAATATGAGTAAAGACAAACCTCCGGATCTGAGTAAAGATACCCTGGACCAAACAATGATATGGGAATAAAAAGTTTTTCTGTTGAAAAAGGTGGCACGCAAAAAGGATTTATGAATATGGCTGAAGAAATGGTAGTTATAGACGACGAGGATGTATCTGGTGAGTCCGTTCCTTTATATAAACAAATACAGTTGGGCCAAAAGGATATTAAAATATTACAAGATGTAATTCTGAATAAAAATACCTTAGATGATAAACAAAATCATCATATCGATAGTGATTGATAGAAGGGAAAAAAATGAAATTGATAAAAACGAGCAGTCACAAAAACACTTCGATTTAAATATTCGATATAGATCATGCGATAACGGGCCGTTTGTTGTCTATGTGGAATCCGAAAACAGAGATATTGGTAGACTTCATGCTATATAGGTTGGACACTTTTTGCACTCAATTAATAATATTAAAAAATCAATTATAAATATTAATGCAATAGGTATAAATAAAATTAAAATAACACATTTTCGTTCTGCTAATGAGTTAATAAATCACAGAATACTTTTGGATAATGGCTTAATTGCTTATATCCCAAAGTTTTTTGTTGAACGTAAGGGATTAATAAGATCGGTAGACACTATGTTTGATGAAAATTATTTAAAATGTATGATAGAGGAAAGTACCAATCTTAAAGTAAGTCAAATTAAGCGACTCACGCGAAAAATTACAGAAAATGGCATTACAAGAGAGGTACCAAGACAGTTGATTAGTATCTCATTTCTAGGTACTGTGCTCCCTAGGGAAGTAGTTATAAATAGTTGTATCTTTCCTGTGGAACCATTTGTTTATTCTGTAATCCAATGTTACAAATGTTTACGATATGGTCATATGCAACAGCAATGTCGAGGCACGGATAGGTGTAAGTACTCTGGTGAGGGACATGAAAGTGAATGCAATAGTCCGTCGAAGTGTATACATTGTGGCTCAGACAATCATTCAGCTGTATCCAGAGATTGTCCAGAATATAAAAAACAAAAACACATAAAAGAAATTATGGCATTTAATAATATATCATTCAAAGAGGCGCAAAACGGACAATTTAAGCCCAATTCTTATGCTAATATTACAACTAATAACCGTTTTTCACTGCTTGCAAGTGATGACAAAGAGTTCCTTTCTTTGCCTAGAACACATTCGAGTGCACCATTTATAACTAAACCGAGAGTTCAAGCTAATTACCAACAAAAAAGTTGCAAACGGGAAGTATCAAAATCAGAGTCCTTACCAGTTATTCGACTAGTTCAGTTCTTCCAAATCATTATAGAAATGAATTCATGATATATAGAGAAAAATTGGTAGATGGTGTTTTTAAGTTTGTTGATAATTTGTTAACTAATGTTATGGGAGATAACCAACATATAAATAGTATGATCACGGATAATATTAAAAAATCTGTTTTCGATTTAATAAGTAGTTTAATAAGTAGTACATAAAACAATGGCTAATATTTGTAGCAACATAAATATCCTTCAATGGAACGCTCGCTCGGCAATCACAAACAAGATTATCATTACAAAATTTTCTAATTAACTACAATATTCATATTGCTATAATATCTGAAACGTTCTTTAAGCCACCCGAAATATTAAAGTTTAATGGGTAGAATGTGGTATGAAAGGACAAGGATAGTGGTAAAGGTGGAGTGGCTATACTAATAGCCCACAATATAAAATTTAATAAAATGATGTTTAATGATAGAAATATAGAGGATCTGATAGAGGTGTGCGGCATTGGGGTAACAATCAACGACAAACACTCAACGGTGATATCCTTATACAAACCGCCAAATGTTAATGTATCTTCAGAATGCTGGGAAAATTTTTTCAATAATCTAAATTAGGAGTGCAATAGGTGGTGACTTCAATGCACACCATGGCTTGTCTAATATATCAAATTCATATCGAAATAAACTAGTTAATGCCCTTAATGCCACTAATCTTATAGTAGCTAATATGGTTCTGCAATATAGGGTAACTCCGCCAAATATTAAAAAATCTGTTGTGAATATAACATTGGTGACACCAACATTAGCGCCCTTTATCGACTGGCAAGTAGTAAATGACTGTATGGGGTCTGACCACTTACCAATTTTAATTAAAGTTAACCGTAATCTTCCTAATCATATCATATATCCCACTCGTAAATGGCGTTTAAGTAAAGCAAACTGCGCATTATCTAATCATTCTCTAGACAATATTTTATTGAATGCACCAAGTAGTGTATAATTTGTTCTAATTTTTTTTGAGGCTTTTTCTTTTGCTATATTTATATTTCTTATTAATATATTACTTAAAATTTCAGGATCGTTACATGTATAGTAACTATCCCAATTTTGTAGTTTTAAGTTGTTTGTAAAAAGTTTTTTGTCTATAATTATTTTATGTTTACTTCTCTTTATGTAGTCAAATTTGTTGACGTCTGTAAGGAGTAATTTTAGGATTATGCTGTAATGGTCAGTATAGTTTGTTTTTAGTACTATTGGGGTTAGATGATCATCTGTTGCACTTCCTTTATAAAAAATGTGGTCTATACAAGACTCGTTTTCATTTGTTACCCTTGTGGGGCAGTTTATGAGTGATTTATAACCATAATGGTATAAGATGTTTTTATATTCATTTGTTATTTCATCGCTATCTAGAATCTTTATGTTAAAGTCTCCGAGTAAAATATTATGGTCATAAAATTTCATGTTTTGTAAGTGATGGTAAAGGCCTAGGTTAAAATTGTTTACATCCATATTTGTGAAAGGTTTGTATAGGGCCGTAATTGAGATTTTTTTGTTCGAAATTTCTATGACGGCTTTTAGTGCTTTAATTTCATTTATTTGTACAATGTCTACTTTTTGTTTTATATTTTTTTTATGCACATTACTGTGCCATCGTTCCTATTTAACGTAGCTTCATTATAATATAGGTTAAAACCATGTATGTTGAAATTATTTATGTTTGTTATGTAGAATGTTTCTGTTAGGCAGATGATATCAAAACAATTTTCAAGTTGCGACATATATACTAAAAATTCGTCAAAATTTTTTGAGATACTACGAATATTACAGTGATAGATTTTTATGTTACTTTGACGGTTTTTGAGATTTAAAATATTTTTGCAGTCATTGATTGATTGGGTTGTTTGCGTTGTTATATCGCTAGGTGCAAAATCGCGTAACAAAGGGATCCATTTTTTAATTTAGATAGCAAATTTATGATATGATACTTATTGTATGCTATTGTGTTTTAGTTTTATGTCTTCAGATATAAAGTTTTATATTACATACGTCTTTTCTGCTTATTCATACTAGGAACACTTCGGGTGTGGTAGCGATATGTGCTTGTTCTTTCTCGTGGAGTTGTCGGTCTGAAGTGTGATGCAACTGATGTGGAAGGGTCTTGAATACTTTTAGTTGTCGTCGGTGCTTTTTCACTTTTCTTTTCTTCTTTTTTCTTGTCTTTTTCCGTATTTTCTGGTACTTTTTCCTCCTCATTTTCTGCGGTTTCTGTGGTGGTTTCTATGATCTCTTCTTTCTCTAATTCTAGTAGGTCCTTTACTGTTTGCGTAATTTTTGCATCTAAGTTTTGCTGTCTTGCAGCTCGTAGGTGTGTTCGAAGTATTTTTTGGTTTTCCCTATCCTCTTTGGTTAGATCCTGTACAATGGCAATATTTGTATTCTGTAGATTTCGTCCGTTTTTTAGAACATCGATTTTCTTGTGGAGAGATACAAATTTTACTATTATTGGTCTTGTGTTTGAGTTACATCCAAAACGATAAATGTGGATTATTTCAGATTTATTTGTTCTTACCTTTAGCGTATTGTTTATAACTTCTAGTACCTTTTCATATATGTCTTCATCTTCTTCTTCGGCAATTCCAAATATTATTATATTGTTTCGTTTACTGTCCTGTATGTGATCTTGAATTTGGTTTTGAAGTTCTTTGTTCTTTTTTTCTAGCACTTCCACTTTCTTTTCTGTGTTGGAAAGTTGGTGTGTTAGACTATCAATCTTCTTCTTCTATTGTTATTTCGTTTTTGGCTTTTTCTGGCATTGTTTGGTCCTTGGGTGAGTCCGTCCCTGTTTACGGCTTGTTTTTAGTCGCATGTTGAATATTTCTTCGGGGCTGTAGGTCCGGTTAAGGTCTGCTCCGAAGTCCAAAGTCCAACACGTGTTGACCACCCTTCAACAATTTAACTTGCGAACTGCACTTATAGTTTAATTATAATTACCGTTTTTTGGTGATCACCACTTAGATTTTTATTCACTATAAACCTGTATTTCACTTTTGAATATAATCTATCAAGAATTGGTAATTTTTAATGGACATTTAACCACTTTATGACGTGATTTTGCTGGAGCGCTCCGCATTAACATCTGTTCTTGTTGACGAGAGTTTACTATGATCACCGAAAAAATAAAGTTTTTTATTCAAGCCATATACGAGACTGGCGAAGTCTCGATACCTATTGATTCACCTTTTACCCCTACTCATCCCAAGAAATCACCGTAGTGGGATAGTGAGTATGACATTATACAGGCCGAGAAAATATCAGCTCTTAATAAAGACAACCTACTTTAGATAATTTCTTAACGTATAAAAGATTGGAAGCCAAAGCAAAGAAACTGTATAAATCTAAATCAAAAAGTTCTTGGATTAAATTCTGTAGTAGACTAAACTCAAATATGCCTATAAGCGAGATCTAACGTAAAGCTGAGATTCTAAAAAATTCTCCTGTTTCAAACTCCAATGTCTCCGAAGATATAGTTGAACAAATTTTAGATAAAATCACGCCCTTAGTGGATTTTAAAAATCTGTGTAATGATTTTCCAGTAGCATCAAATGACCCCATTACAAGGATGTTTACAATGGAGGAATTAAACTATGCAATCAAACAGTCACGAGATTCCGCCCCCGGATATGATCAAATAACGTACACCATGTTACATAACATGAGTCATGTAGCTAAACAACTTCTGCTGGATATTTTTAATCTTATTTGGTTAAAGGCAGACGTCCCAGAAGTTCTAAAAGAATGTATAGTAATCCTAATTTTAAAACCTGGTAAAGACCTCAACGATTCAACTTCATACAGACCTATAACACTGCTTTCTTGCATAACAAAAACCTTAGAAAGAACGATTAAGTTCCGCCTTGAATGATGGTTAAACCATAATAAATTACTTCCTGCTAACCAGTATGGTTTTAAACGAGCATATGGTACCATGGATGCATGTGCGCATCTAGTTACAGACATCCAGCTAGGTCTATCTAAAAATTTAGTGACCGGAGCCTTATTCGTGGATATAAAAAGCGCATATGATAATGTCATAACCGATATACTATTGCAGAAAATGTAATGTATACAAATTCTACCCAGAATAGCATGCTTGATTATTCATTTATATCAAAATAGGCATGTACGTATATGTTACAATAACAAAATAATTGTTTCCAGATATACCTCGTCCGGTATACCACAGGGTTCTGTGTTGAACCCGCTATTGTTTAACATATACACAATAGATATACAACAGCTATGGTCGCCTAATATCACATGTATACAATACGCCGATGATTGATGCATTTACTCGAGACACAAATCATACGAAGAGTGTAAATGAGAATTAAAACATATAATGTATAACCTAAATTTATGGACGTTCTCTGTGGGATTCACAATTTCTTATGAGAAATGCGCAGTAATATTCTTTACAGGGAAAAAGCACTAGCAATCAATACAATCGATCTGTGCGGGAGAGTCATACCAGTCGTCTCATCTTATAAATATCTAGGGATTTTCCTGGATAGGAAACTACTTTGGAGTACTCATATAGATTACATAACGAAACGTTGTGAGAAAGGAATAAATTTTTTCAAAATGTTATGCAAAATTTCATGGGGAGCTGATCAGTTGGTCTTGCTAATATTTTATAAGGCATACATAAGATCCATTATCGATTATGGATCTTTTGTATGGTTCTGCATGTAAATCCAGATTAAAGAAGATCGACACTATACAGCATAAAGCTTTAAAAATTGTAAGTGTTACTCTAATCGAAAATTTAGAACCACCATTATTCCTCAGAAGAGAATATTTAGCAAGTAAATATGTTATAAAAGAAAATGCTCGTTGCAATAAAATGTTTGTAAGAATTATCAATCTAGCCTCCCAAAACCTAAGTGCTGCATATTTCGCAAAGAAAAACTCGCCGTCGCTAGCAGATGCATATATTTCTTTAAAAGACAATGACCTATTATTTAATTTCGAAAATTCTGTCCGGAAACTGTTAAATTTAAACTTTAGAGAAATAACTAGTGAGCATGTCGTTTATATACCGAATTACGAAGATAGTCACAAAATTTGTTTCAGGAAAATCTTAGACAAACATCAGACCATCTACCCATCTATGCAGATGGTTCAAAATCTGAGGAATATACGGCCTGTGCTGTATATATCACACACATCAAAATAGAAAGATCGTATATTATGCACCCACACAGTACGATTTTTAGTGCAGTCTTACAGGCGCTAAAGCATATTTTATTTATTTATTTATTTACGTATAAATACATTTACATATTGTGATACTAATCCTAAAAACTTAACAACTAAAATAAACATGAAGAGAAAAAGCGAAATACAAAGATAAGATTAAAAGTAAATAACAACAATAACAAAAATTACTGCAGTATAGCGTGTTTAGCCTAGTTTTTAAAACCACCAAGAGATTTACTAAATAAGTCAAGTTCAGTGCAGTATTTGTTGACTGTTGAACTTATTCTATTCACCGGACTGAACCTAGCGTAAGTTGTTTGACAATAAGGTACAGACAGAATGGATATATTTCTAGTATTAAATGATTAACATTAAAACGCATAGACTCCAAGCAATCAGGAGAACTGATGTAGTTATTAATAACTTTGAAGGCGAAACGAACAATATAATATTGACGCCTGCTATGTAAGGAACTAATTCCCAAATATGATTTTGCTTCCTCACAAGTTAAGAATATGCCCTTTGTGCTCAGTTTATAGCACATAAATCTGACAAATTTGTTTTGTACAGATTCAAGTCTGTTGATATATATGTTGTAGTACGGTGACCAAACAATGTTGCAAAATTCCATAATAGATCTAACTAGAGATATATATATAAAATAGTTAATGCTCGAGGATCTGAAAAATCTTGAGCCATTCTCTTAAGAAATCCTAACATTTTATTTGCCTTCCCAATCATGTGTTCGAAATGCTCAGAAAAAGAAAGTTTAGAGTCAAATATAACACCTAAATCTTTCACCATGGTTACGTTATGCAAGCTCACGCTATTAATACTGTAGTCAGGACTAATGGGTAACAACCTGCGACTGAATGTTATGGAATAGCATTTATCAACATTAAGATGCATGCTGTTGTCTTCGCACCATGAATAAATTGAATCAAGATTTTTTTGAATCTGGGGCACAGTCATTCAGAGAATAAATATCACTAAACATTTTCAGGTCGTCCGCAAACAGTAAAAATTCACAATCAATATTTTTAGCAATATCATTGATGAATAAATTAAACAATAGGGGACCAATGCGGGAGCTCTGGGGCACTCCAGATGTTGCTCCGAAGTATATCCGTCAACAAGAACCTGCTGGGTTCTCTCAGAGAGATACGACTGAATCCAAGATAATAAAGGAGGACCGACTCCGATTTTATGGAGTTTCTTTATAAGGAGAGAGTGGTTTACCTTATCGAAGGCTTTGCTAAAGTCCATGTATACCGCATGCACGTCAGCGCCTTTTACCAGAGATTTAACGATGAAGTTGGTATAGATATATAAATTGGAGTCCACAGATCGACCTTGGAGGAATCCATGCTGCTCTGGAATGATGATACTACTTAAGGAAGTGGATACATTTTTTTCAACTAACGACTCAAATAATTTCGGAATTGCAGATAGGATGCACACAGGTCTATAGTTATTGATGAGATTTGTTACCAGCTTTGTAAATCGGAGTTACATATGAACTTTTCCAACAAGATGGAAATATACCTGTTTTTCAGGACATTGAAAATATGAGGAAGTGTGGCAAGAAAAGTGATTTGGAAGAAGACTTTAAGAAGATTGGTGGAATTTTGTCACGACCCGCACCTTTGTTAACATCAATTGAATCAAGGGCAGTTTCCACATCTAAAGGGCTGATGTATACCTTATGCATATCAACAGTGATGTCAGAAGTGAAATTACATTCCACATCATATAATGGACTGTAAACTGAAGAAAAATAGCTTGCAAACGAATTCGATATACCCTCACCACCCTCAGCCTTGGAATTATTATAGCACATTGAGAGGGGCAAACTCACTGTGAGATTTTCGATTTAATTTAATAAAATTCCAGAAACATTAA
The DNA here is from genome assembly GCA_936432065.2 of Rutpela maculata. Lineage (NCBI taxonomy): Eukaryota > Metazoa > Arthropoda > Insecta > Coleoptera > Cerambycidae > Rutpela > Rutpela maculata. Next base: position 131,589,096 of record OW386286.2, on the reverse strand, counting down.
TTAACGTTATGCGGAATAGATCTTTCAATAGTACCCACATATTCAGCATAACATTGTTTAGTCAATAAATTACATTTTAGAATAGAATAGAATATAATAGAACTTTTATTGGTGCTAAAACACTTTATAGCATGTACACAGGTCAATAGAAATAGAAAGTTAATGCAATATTACGAGATATAAAAATGGTGTTTGTGAAAAATTTGACTGCATCTAAGTGTATATAAATATGTAAAGAATAAATAAACATCACTAGCAAAAGCTGACAATGAATGACAATGAAACAATGAAACAGGTAACGATACAATTATCGCGGATAAAATTAACAATTAAAAATATGAGAAACACCTTTCAAACAACATAATCAGAATATATATATATGCAGAATTAGGAATTATTTCACGTTTTTAGGGGGCCTAATAATAATAATAATAATCGTTATTCTATATAAAAAAATCAAACATACATCAAATTAAGTATAGTACAAACATAATTGTAATACCAAGTAGGAACAAACATACAGATAAATAAAAGAGTTAGAGAACTAAAATTTGTAATTTAAAAACTCGGCAATCGAGTAAAATGCCATTGTGGTTAGAAAATTGTGAAGCTTTCTTTTAAAGTCTTTAGCAGATAAGTCTTTATAATCGTTGGGTAAATTATTATAAATTTTTATTAATTGTGATTCAACATTTCTTTGAACACAAGAAGAGGTTGTCTTTGGCAATCGTAACATATTATTTCGCATATCATACATGTGATCCACTTTGTACTTGTTAAAAAAATCACTGTAATTGAACTTGACAAGACATGCACACTCGTGTGTATATATATATATATATACACACGGAAGGGTAAGCATATCTTCTACGAAGATCGCTAAAAACCGAATACACATCTGGATTGCCTGATTGCTTGTACTGTTTATGAGTTTTCTTTTTTTCACATATTAAATGTTTCAGCTCGGAACTGAACCAGACAGGATATTTCTGATCGCATTTAGTTCGTAGTTTTCGATACAATTCCACAGAGTATTATAAAAAATATCAACCATAGCATTAACATTGTCAGTATTAGAAAATAAATAATACCAATCGATTAATAACAAATGATTGTTTATCTGATCATATTGTGCTAAATTGAAATTATAATAAGTTGTAATATTAGCTTTAAGATATGTGTTTAGATCATTTGTTATTGTGATTAGCAAGGCAGGATGGTAAGAATCACATAATATTAAGGAAGCACATTTAGAAAAACACAGATCCAGCACAGAACCCTTTTCATTTAAAACACTATTAAATTGATTGAGACCGAGAAAAGCGAAATTATCACAAATTGTAACTTTAGTTTCACTTCTAACATTGTCTGGAAGTAGACCGATATAATCCTCAGACTGTAACCATTTGATGTTAGGCAAATTGAAATCTCCAAGCACTATGATATTTTCCATACCAAACTGGTCAATAGCAGATTCAACTGAACGTACATGCTTTTCATAAACCGATACATGGGTCTTGGGAGGCAGATATACTGAATATATTACAAAATACGTAGTGCCAATTAGGAACTAACCCACACTTCTTCAATAGATTTATCTCCAATCGAAATAGAATGTGATGCAATATCTTTTCGTATTGCAATTAATATGCCACCTCCTCTTTTTTTACTACTTGTCAAAGGAGAGCGATCGGTTCTATATACAATATATCTATCATCTATAAATTCCATATCAGCGATATTATTGTCCAAACAAGTCTCGACAAGAACTATAACTGGAAAATCTTCACTGAGAACTGCACAATAAAAGTCTTTAAGTTTTGTACGTAGACCTCTTACATTTTGGAAATAAATTGATAATTCATTAGCTATTTCTCTTGATGTCGCTCTTGCTGTGCTGCTAGATCCTGCCGAAAATTTGCCCGTCTGGAATACCGGGGTTTTTGTGGGAGAAACTCTTTAACAATATTGTCGAGCGGAATATTCAAAATGCAATCACATGTACAGATTCTCTGTCTGTAATTCAACCATTATCAAATTTAAATGAGACGAATAGTGTGAATACGTTTATTATAGAAATTATGTCTCTGCTGCAAAAAAATGTATCAGGAAAATTATAATATTAAGTTTTTATGGGTGAAGGGGCATAGTGGTATCACTGGTAATGAGAGAGATGATCACATAGCAAAAAATCACAGAGATTTCTAATGGCAATACACACAGGAATATAATCCTACAGATGTGCTTCACATCATTAAAAGTAACTTAAATAATAAATGGAATGAAGCCTGGAAAATATATGGATCACGAAAAAAGACAATGTACTTCAAAATACATAACACCGTTCCTAAGAACGTATGGTATGATGTTTCAGCTCGGAACTGAACCAGACAGGATATTTCTGATCGCATTTAGTTCGTAGTTTTCGATACAATTCCACAGAGTATTATAAAAAATATCAACCATAGCATTAACATTGTCAGTATTAGAAAATAAATAATACCAATCGATTAATAACAAATGATTGTTTATCTGATCATATTGTGCTAAATTGAAATTATAATAAGTTGTAATATTAGCTTTAAGACATGTGTTTAGATCATTTGTTATTGTGATTAGCAAGGCAGGATGGTAAGAATCACATAATATTAAGGAAGCACATTTAGAAAAACACAGATCCAGCACAGAACCCTTTTCATTTAAAACACTATTAAATTGATTGAGACCGAGAAAAGCGAAATTATCACAAATTGTAACTTTAGTTTCACTTCTAACATTGTCTGGAAGTAGACCGATATAATCCTCAGACTGTAACCATTTGATGTTAGGCAAATTGAAATCTCCAAGCACTATGATATTTTCCATACCAAACTGGTCAATAGCAGATTCAACTGAACGTACATGCTTTTCATAAACCGATACATGGGTCTTGGGAGGCAGATATACTGAATATATTACAAAATACGTAGTGCCAATTAGGAACTTAACCCACACTTCTTCAATAGATTTATCTCCAATCGAAATAGAATGTGATACAATATCTTTTCGTATTGCAATTAATATGCCACCTCCTCTTTTTTTACTACTTGTCAAAGGAGAGCGATCGGTTCTATATACAATATATCTATCATCTATAAATTCCATATCAGCGATATTATTGTCCAAACAAGTCTCGACAAGAACTATAACTGGAAAATCTTCACTGAGAACTGCACAATAAAAGTCTTTAAGTTTTGTACGTAGACCTCTTACATTTTGGAAATAAATTGATAATTCATTAGCTATTTCTCTTGATGTCGCTCTTGCTGTGCTGCTAGATCCTGCCGAAAATTTGCCCGTCTGGAATACCGGGGTTTTTGTGGGAGAAACTCTTTAACAATATTGTCGAGCGGAATATTCAAAATGCAATCACATGTACAGATTCTCTGTCTGTAATTCAATCATTATCAAATTTAAATGAGACGAATAGTGTGAATACGTTTATTATAGAAATTATGTCTCTGCTGCAAAAAAATGTATCAGGAAAATTATAATATTAAGTTTTTATGGGTGAAGGGGCATAGTGGTATCACTGGTAATGAGAGAGATGATCACATAGCAAAAAATCACAGAGATTTCTAATGGCAATACACACAGGAATATAATCCTACAGATGTGCTTCACATCATTAAAAGTAACTTAAATAATAAATGGAATGAAGCCTGGAAAATATATGGATCACGAAAAAAGACAATGTACTTCAAAATACATAACACCGTTCCTAAGAACGTATGGTATGAAAATAGTCAAGCAAATAGAAAAATGATAGCTACAATCGCAAGACTCAGATCAAATCATGGAAGATTTCCTGCGCACTTACATAAAATAGGCATCCTGCAATATCCTAATTGCATATGTGGAGAATATGGAGATCTGAATCACATATTTTTTAACCGTAGAATCAACCAAACGCATATTGAATGGCTTTCCAATGAACTAAGAAAAAAAGAAATAGTAGACCCTATGTGGCTTCCTTCTATATTAATTACAAACAATTTCTTTATTTTCAAATTGGTCATAGATTTCTTGAATAAAATTAATGTAAAAATATAAGTAGCATATCAACTGGGGCAATTCTTAGCTTAGCTTCGTTTTTCCTACCGTCTAACCTGTGTTTAATAATAACCTAGTTATCCGTGGTCTACCTGTGTATGACTAAAAACACCCTGAATGACCCCTGGGCAAGAAGAATGTCTCCCTTGTCTTAAATCCTGGTTGTTGCTCCGGTCTTAAGTTCCAGTTTCGTTGTGGTTAGGGAAATAGGTCTAATAGAAACAAAAATAATATAAAAAAAAAAAAATAAATTTAAAAAATGTATATATGTATATATGCAGAATACAATACACATACGTGGCTAAAGGACTAGTTTCCTAGACCAGAAATTCAGAGGAAAAAAAAAATATATAACAATAGCACATAAATCATACATCACGACAAAAATTTGCCAATTATCGGAAGCTCAGTATTTTAGTGCACTATACGTGGCCCGTAATCTTGACAACAGTGTATCTGATAAAGGAACTCAAAGATCATGGTATAATATGAACTTTGAGGAACTTGTAATGAAAGAAATCGAAGGTGCACTTAAATTCGCTTTTATTAAAATCAAAGTAAAATAATTAAATTAAATTTAAGTTAATTTTAACTAATAATTAAATACAATTATTTCATCTTATTCAAACAATTACAATTAAAGCCAAAATATTAAAAAGAAACATACTGGAAACAACAAAGCACCAATTGTACTTTAAAAATCCATTTCAAATTTCCATCGGTGCCAGTGACACTTTCAACTACGGGATGAACAAATAAACGTCTACAGTTTTTCTATTTTTTGATCACTTGAAAAAATTGTGGAGAATAAAAGAAAAATAATTCAAATAGTAATCAAAGACATTTAATTATTTCTTCTGTTTGAAACAGTTACAATACATCTTATCTAAATGAAAATAGTAAAAAGAAACACATTAGACGCAATGAAGTGCAAATTTTACTAAAATAAAACATTTCAAATTCTTAGCAATGCTGTTAAAAAAGTTTTAAACATTTGTTTTCGTTTCAAATGAATTTTAAATTAGGATTTCGACCACAAAGTGAAAAACTGTTTTTTTCAAACGCCTGTGGTTTTGGCATTTTTTGCTCAATTGAACTATAATTTGGGAACAATAGAGAAACATTTATTTAAATCATATATAAAAAATTCCATGTTCAAGTTTTTTTTTATGAAAATTATCGTAAAAGTATTAGCAGACTTATGGCCTAATATATTTGATTATTTCGTCTCTTTTAAACAATGAAAATAGTTATATAAACGAAAATGTTAAAAAGAAGCTCACTAGACACCAATTTTAGTAAATGTCAGATGCCTGTGCTGCTTTGGTGTTTTATGTTCAACTAGAAAAAAAATGTTTGCCAGATTTAGTAATATTGAATTCTCTGTTGGGTGTTTAACTAGGTATATTACGTATTTTAGGAACTGCAAAATAGGTGCGATCTCGATGGATCGAAAGTGAGAAAAAAATAGTTTTAAAACATTTCCAACATCATGTAAAGAAAAAAATCACTCCACAAAAAAAAGAATGGGAAGAGCTTATTTTAAGGTACAAAGACATCCTAAAAGATAAGAACTGGGTTAAAGTCAAAACCTTCGTTTATAATTCATTCAGACAAAAATAGGAAATTCCATTTTTTAATTAACTAATCCATTTTTGTCTTCATGGGTTGTAAATTTATATATTTTGATTTAGATAGCAGTTTTAGTAATTGTTTGAAATATATGAAATAATTAAATGTACTTGAATATTAATTAAGATTGTCCTAAAGTTAATTTAATTTTTAAAAGAAATTTTGAATACCGAATATAATATGATTTAAATGATTTTTCCTCACAAAATGCGAACGCTACAGGCTTATGAAAAAACCGTTTATTTGTCCGCCTTGTAGTTGAACACATAATTCAAAATTAAATTCAGATAAAACAAACATATTTATTTTGTTACCGTCACCACAAGGAACTTTAATTTTTTTTTTTGAAAAATTACCATTGTTTAAAAAAAAAAGAAATTATTGATTGTATTTGACTGTTGGTTGACATTGTAGTAAAAAAACCTCTGCCCAAGGAATCACTACTTCCACATCCAGATTTTCTATCCAAGTCACTCAGAACGAAAAAATTTTGAATGTGGAAATAATTGTTTATGGAACTTTAATAATATAATACTTGAAATCCTCTACTCCAAAAACCCATACAACGATACCCCACATCGGTAATGAGGTGGGGGTGATGATAGAGGATGGTAGTGGGGGTGAATGAAGTAAAAAATTTTTTTGAGGTTTCTGGTTCTTGTACACACACTAAATCACAATTTTCTTTAATCCCCTTTAATAATAGGGTGGGGGTGGTAATGGGGGTGGCTAATGCTAAAATTTTTTTTTGAGACCTTAGCTTCTCTTGTATATACTAAATACCAATTTTATGGACTCTTACCTGTTTGATTTACCTATTTATCCCAAATTTACCCCAATTTACCCCCCTTCGACGGAAGATGAAAATATAATCTAGTTCTAGATCTCATTAAAGTACATATTTGTACCAAATTTCAAGTCATCTCAAACAGACAGACAGAAATTTTGTTTTTCGCTCAAACTTAAAATCTCGACGTTCCATGACATTCTAAGCCTGTTTGAACAATAAAAATTTTTTTAAATTTTTTTGTTGTTACTATACTTCCACTTGATGTGGAAGTAAAATTAAGTACTTTTCGTTCAAGTTTTTTTAAGACCGCATTGTTCAAAGAAAATTTGAATACTGTATATTTGTATTTATGATTTAAATGATTTTTCTCTCTTTCTCCCATTTTTTTTTAATTGAATAAAAAAATACCAAAACTGGAAACTTATGAAAAAAACATTTTCATTCCTTTGCCTACAGGTTAGAATCGTAGTTCGAAATTAAATTGAATTAAAAATAAATATTGTAAATTTTGAAAGATTTCTTTGTAAAATTCGCCATTAACCAATGATAAAGGAAATTATATAATTAAATATATTTGACTCTTGGATAACAATGTAGTAAAGTTAATTTCAGTTTCTTTCAAGCCCACAAAATTTGAACACTATTTTTCTATAGGATTTAAATAAGACTTTCTTTGCTAATAATACTGTAACATTTAAAAGAAAGTCTAACACTTTAATTCTCACAACACCTTCTACATTCAAATTATAAAAACCACCAAACTAAAAATATTATGTCGTTATAAATTTTGAAATGTATTTCACATAGTTGTTTCTTACTTTACCAAATTGGAAAAGATTGTAAACAACTATAAAGGAGACCACTACTAAATACCATATTAATGATTTTATTTTATCGTAATAAATATGGAGTGTGATGTCTGTAAAAAGAAAGACATTGGTAACCTTAAGTTCTTTCTTTGTGATAGATGTTCAAGAAATATATGTATAAAGTGCAGCAATTTGACATCTTCAGAAGTTAAGTCTTAGAATTAAAAAGTGGGAGAATATTGAAATTCCACTGTCGACAATGTCGTCAATTTGAAACTATTGATCTTCTACATAAAACAATTGAGGATAAAATGTCCATTATTACTGGGAAAGAAGAAATAATAGCACTTCTGAGACCAAAGATAGAAGATTTAGAAAAAGCGAATAATGCAAATTTGAAAGTACCTTTATATAGCCAGATTGCACAGAACAATAAACAGACAACTAAATCAGAAAATTTACACATGTATAGTATCCCAAGTTTAATAATAACACCTAAGAACAATCAGAATGCTGAAGTTACAAAAAATGACCTCCAACAATACATCAAACCTGCAGACTTAAAAGTTGGTAGCAAAAACACTCGCACTACAAAAAATGGTGGTATAATTGTAAAATGTCTCAACAAAAGTGATGTGGAAATATTAAGAAAAGAAGCTGAGAACAAATTAAAGGACTACGAAGTACAAATTACAAAGATGAGGCAACCTAGATTCAAAATAACGGGTTATCAAGGTGAATTAGGTGCTAAAGAAATTGAAACATGTATTCGTGAACAAAACCAAATTTTTGAAGATAATGATAATCTAAAAGTGACGTATATAAAACATAATAGAAAAAATAACACTCATACAATATATGGAGAATGCTCACCCTGACTATTCCATAAGTTTATAAATATAAAAAAGTTTTTCTTCAGTGGGAACGATTTCCCATTTATGAGGACATTTCCATACAATGTTGCTTTAATTGCCAAGAACACTATCACAAGAATACAAAATGCACAAATAAACCTGTGTGTGAAATTTGTGCCGAAGAACACAATATTAGTGAATGTCCAAAATCTAACAAAAAGTGTAGCAATTGCTCAAAACCAAATATAAAGTTCAATCTTAATCATAACATAAATCATGAAGCTAGTGATCCAAAGTGCCCTTCTTACCAGTACCTTATAGAAATTCTGCGAAGTAAAATAGACTATGGTGGATTCAATCTTCATGCTGCTAATCTTCATGAAATATTAAATGAGCTTGATTTAATAGAGAGTAAAACAGAATGTATAGACTGTGAGACTGTGATCATATAAATTATAAACTTGATTTAAATAAGAAAATTTTAAATATTATACACTTTAAAATTCGTAGCATTCAATACAATATGTATTATAACGAAGCCAATATAAATAAAAATGATGGTGTTGCAATTTTTATAAATGCAAAGATTAATGCTAATATTAATCATGTTCAGTGGCGCAGCCAGAAAATTCATCGGGGGGGGGGGGGGGGGGGGGGCAATAGAACAGGCCTCCCCAGAGGATGAGGAAAATTTTTCAGAAAATGGTTGAAAACGGATGTGTATGTAGATTCCTCTATTAGATAATATTGACATTCATTACAAAATATTTATTTCAAGGGATAATTTAGATACTGCTTTGTACTGCTTCTTTATTTTTTGGCTCATGGAAGACGGCTTGGGGGGGGCCCGGGCCCCATGGCTCCCCCCCTGGCTGCGCCCATGATCATGTTAAACTCATAAGATCTAGTGTTACTCTTAGTAAAATTTACTTCGAGCTAAACAATATAAAGTATGGCATCACATGTGGATATAGGCAACAAACATTCAATATTTTCTAGAAGATCTTGAAACTTATTTTACTGATAATCTGTGTGGTCAAGTGGAATTATATATAGGCGTCTGAAAATAAGGAGTACGTCACCTGGTGGTCTATAGTCAAACTAATTATGGGCCTTTCCGTCATTGTCTCTTTAGAGTACGATGATATCAACAATGAGTAAAATGATAAACTGAGATGCTAAGTTATTAAAAATATGATAGCGTTTAAAAGGGCTACACAAGATACAATTTGCTGGAGCCAACCTAGTCAGTATCCTTTGGTGATTGCAGGGACAACTCGTGAAAGTTGAGTTGCACTGCAATGTTCAAAGCATACCCTCTTTAATGCAGACACATTTAACCAGGCATTGAGAGGGGAAAAGCTGGTGCAAATAACCGTGGCCCGAGTAGAAATAATAACCTGGACAACCACACATTGTAAGTGAAATTTTTGAAATAAATAAATATATGTAATTTCAGTATATTTATAAAAGTAATATACACTATTGCACCATGCACTATTATGTTTTACCTCTGAATATTTCTATTTCATATTTTACAAAATACTGTTTCATTTATTTCACTTAAAGAATTAATAAATGTCTTTTCAGTTATATTCAATGTACCACTAATTTCATGGTTATTTGAATCTGAGACACTTGTTTGTGAATATAAAGCATACACATTTATTAAGTTTTGTGTTGAATATGGGTTGTACCACACAAAATAATATGTTCTGCATTTAAGGCATATTCCCCTTCATACACACAGTTAGAATTTTTACATTTTTAGTGCTTTCCAAATGTTCCATACATTGCAATATGAATGTCACTCATGTTTCCTAAAAGAAAAGTGATTTAAACTACAACTGTACATAAATTTAAAGAAATATATTAGTTTATTAATATTTAACTAGCCAGACACCATTTATCTCGAAGAAACTGTACTTTTCAAGGGAAAAACTAGATAACCTAAAAAAATATGAATTTTGCTGAATAATGCCATTAACATATTGCAAATTACTTACAACAAAATCTTGCAAACCTTTAGGTCATATATTATTAATGTTATTATTTTTAACGCCAAAAATAACAATAAACAGAAAAAAATCAATATGAGTATTCGCCACATAAACAAACAAAAAGCCTATAATTAGTTCACGAGTTCTCCACTTTGTCGCTGGCATCTTAAATTCAGACGCCTATAGGAGATTTTAACATAGGTACTTGTCATAAAGATGACAATAACATAAATTTGTACATGTCGATTTTGAACTTTTTTGGCCTTGTTTCTACTATAAATGGTCCCACTCGTATAACTACAAACTCTAAAACATGCCTGGATTATATATTTATTAAATATAAGCTAAAGTCTAACTTTCTCAAACATAATTCATATATTCTAAATTCAGATTTAACTGATCACTTTCCAATTATGATAAACTTTTCTAATGATAGTGTACCTCATGATGTTGATAAGTATGCTTCCAAAACAATTAAAAAAATAAATTACCAATCTTTTCGGGAATTAATTAGCAATGAAACTTGGGAATCTGTTTTAAACATAATAGACAGGGATCCAGTAAACTAAATTCCGCTTATTTCTTCATTGCTATGCATCTTTTGGACATACTTTTAAAACTAGGTCTATGTTATGTAAAATTTTCTGCCAAATCCATTTCCGGAGGGCGATTTGCGATACCATCCACTATATTTATTTTTCACCCCTTTTCGGCGATACACGATATTTAACATTTTTCAGATATGTCTCGTGTTATCTTGGAAACTATAAAATCTACAAGGATCAAATTTTAGACGGAGATTAAATAATGTATGACGATTATGATAGCTGTACTAAAATGATATTTTGATTATTGATCTTCTAAGAAAAAAATAAAAACTGCGGGGATGCTGAAATATTGTAGGGAAAATTGTAGCATCGAGGTACTTTTTCTATGTGTAGAAATATTATATCAGTTATGTAAGCAGTATTGTAGTAAAACATCAAATTTAATTTTAGTGAAAAAAATTCTGCAATCGGATCAGTCTGGCGGAAGATATAAATTATTTAGTATCGGGAGCGATACCCTGCGCTTTGATCGCACATGCATAAAGTGTTGTAAACTGTGGTAGAACGCGTCCTTCGCATCATTCGACATCGCAAGGCATTATTTGAATACGATTGAAATAGCAAATAGAAACGTGTGTATACAAAAATGCTCGTTTGCAAATTTAATGTAAGGAAAGACATTGGACTAAGTCTGTCTGTGTACAAAGATAAAATTAATTTTGAATCAAGAATATTTCGTCTCATATATAAGCGCCTATTAACAAACTCTTCATATAAACATATATTTTAGTGGCAAGTTCTAAAAATTTGTTATAAATAAAATGATTTATTAAAACCCATTACTTTCTTGACAAAATTATTAAAAAAAGAAACGATATACAATTTCCTAATGAATAAAGAATTGTAAAAAATTTGATTTGCTGAATACCTAAACAATATTTTTTTTGATGATTAACAAAAATGTAAAGTAAATTAATCATTAATTTTAAATACAATTATTTATTCTGTATGGGGAATATATTTATTTGCGTATATACCAAACAGTTAAAATTTAATTCAACTCATTATTTAATGTCGTACAGAGAGAAGCTATCTATGTAAATAGATTAAAAATATTTTATTCAATAAATACTCTAGTCAGATTTACAATTTCCCATGCATATGCAGCTTATTAAGCAATCAACTCCCAGTTTTTTTACAACAACACCTAATACTGTCGCTATTATTTTTACATTTGCAGGTTGTCACATCCATTTGTCCCAGTTTTGGGTGCTTTGTGATCATGATGGGAATGAAAATGTTGTGCTCTTTTTTCCAACCATATTCATGAATATTCAGTAATTCAGGGGATGGATTACTAGCATTTTTCCATAAAAATATTGTATAGGCACTTCGTTTTGCATGCTGAATGAAGGCATCCTCAGTAGGTGGCAATGTAATCAAATTCATTTTGAAGTTTTTAAATAAATGTGCTCGTAGATGATCTGAACTATCTTCAAAATTGGGACGACCTTACAAGCATTTGAAAAAGTAAGAAGCTGCTGCCGTAAATTGAAAAACATCCGCTTTCTGAGGGTATTGCGCTAACGGAACCATTTCATTGGCGTTAAGAGAGTCTTAAGTACTGTTTTTTTGCTCTTCTTGAACGGATAACTTGTACTAACACAACCGCTGAGTACATAAGCTGCTAAAAGCTGCAGAAAATTTTACATAACATAGACTTAATTTTAAAAGTATGTCCAACAGATGCATATGACTGAAAGTAAATGGACTCTGGATCCCTGTCTATAAATGATGCTAAAATAGCAACTGAAAACTTCTTAAAAATTGTGTCTAACTGTATAGAACAATCTCAAGAAATTAAAACTATTACTTATAAAACTAATAAAAAAATCAAACCCTAGATAACTAACGGCATTATTAACTCTATAAAAAAACGGGATAAAATGAAAAAAAATCTTAGAACTAACTTTAACATAAACGATGATAACAGGTATAAGGATTATAGAAATAACTTGAACAAATTAATTAAAATATGTAAATATGACTATTATAAGCTACAAATTGACGGAAACAAAAACAATTTTAAAAAAGTATATAAGGTTGTTTCTGAAGCAGCTAACGAGACAACTATCAAGAATAATAATAATCTTCAGATCACCGATGATGATAATAAACCATTTCCCCCACCATTAAAGACATGTCTAATTATTCCAATGAATTTTTCACTAACATAAGTATAAATATGCTAAACAACATTAAAGCTCCTAATAATATATTTCAAATACAACATAACGCATTATCATCAATATTTTTAAAACCAGTAAATGATACAGAAATCATAATGCATATCAATTCTCTGAAGAATAATTGTTCACCTACCTGGTGCTGATGCTATTGACACTAAGTTAATTAAAACATTTCATATTTATTTTCTTGAGCCGTTAAAATATATAATCAATCTGATATTCAAAACTGGTATTGTTCCTTCCTACTTTAAAACTTCTATAGTCACTCCGATTTTCAAAACTGGTGATAAATCCAAGATTACCAATTTTCGTCCTATTAGTGTCATTAACAATTTTGCGAAGGTCTTTGAAAAATGCCTGAAGGAAAGACTGGTTAACTTTCTTGCTAATAATAATATACTTTCAAAGAATCAATTTGGCTTTTCCAATGGATTAAGTACTACTGATGCCTTATATGAACTCACTAAAAATATTACTGATAACCTAAACTGTAATAACAAATGTATAACTGTTTTCCTTGACCTCGCAAAGGCATTTGACACTGTGTCACACGATGAACTATTAAATGTATTAAATACATATGGAGTACGTGGCATTGTGCTGGATATCTTTAGAAGTTATCTCAGTGACAGAATACAAAAAGTTAAAATCGGAGATACATACAGTGAATCTATGTAAGTGAAAATTGGAGTTCCTCAGGGTACTGTGTTAGGACCGTTATTGTTTATTTCTTACATTAATTCATTAACAAATATTGGTATTGATAATGGATTTATAATTCCTTATGTGGATGACACGGCTGTTGTTTTTGAAGGAAAAACGTGGGAGGAATTAAAATACTCGGTTAGTGCAGGTATTGCAAAAATAAAAAACTGGCTCGACTCTTTCAAGCTAACTCTGAATGTTGATAAAACAAACTATATAGCTTTCTCGCTGACTACGGCTAACCGCCCTAATTTTAACAGTATCTATATCGAACAGATGGATAAAGAAATAAATGAGGTATATTCCACTAAGTACTTGGGTATTATTATCGACGAAAATCTCAAATGGAACCATCACATTATAAAACTGAGCAATAATATTCGAAAATTAATAAGTAAATTCTATACCATAAGAGAGATAATGGGGAAAAAACTCTTAATTTGTGTTTATAAAGCACTAGTTGAACCTTTAATAAGGTACGGTATAGTTATATGGGGTGGTCTTTACAAGAATTCTCTAAAAAAACTAAATGTTGTGCAGAACTATATTCTAAAAATTATTTATCATAAAAACAAGATGTTTCCCACTAGATTGCTACACTCTGACACAATCTTTGATGTACGTTCCTTATACATACTAAATGTATGTTCTTTTACACAAAAAAATGTGAACTTAAAAAATTATGTAAACCAATCATATGGAACCAGAAACAATGTAAATAGACACTTGGAAATTCCCAATAGTAATTCTAATATTAATCTAAGATTCCTAAATTATTTGGCTCCTAAAATTTATAATATTTTTTTCCTTTGGAAATAAGATCAATTGCAAACCTAAAAAAGTTTACCCACACATGTAGGACATACATAACACTTAATATACAGAAGTTTATGGCTCTCTTTTAGTTTATACCTTAATTTAACTCTGTTTAAATTAACTTTAGCCCTTAGTAACTAATGGGGTTAATTATTATATCTTGTTTTTTTTTATGTATAAGTAGGTACTCTTAATTTCGTTTATAAATAGTTAGTAAGTATGATGTAATTATCTACAATTATTATTATTATTATCATTATGTAATACATAACTTATGCACCTACAGATGTTCAGTCATCTAGGTGCAGTTGTACAATCCTTTGACTATTTATGTAATGTATTAAAGTGTATCAATATTTTGTGCTGACACATATCGGTGTGTCACAAGTGTAGGGTGACCATACGTCCGAAATTTCGATCAATTTTTTCCCCAGCAGAAGTGTCCAGCAGCACACCCCCCCCCCCCTCCAATTTATTTCGAACGAATCGGACCCCACCCAGCCTCACACCCACCTCGGCGGTGTTCGCCGTGGTTGTCTGGCTGGCTCCGGGCTAGTATCCGGTGAGGCACATATATTGTGCTTGAACTTATAAAATATTGGTCCGAGGTTCGATCCCTGAGCATTCTCAACTTTTTTTTTCAACAAATATTAACTTAAGGTGGAGATTACCAAGAAAGAGACAACCGATAGGGAAATATTTATTATTTTTGGCCATAACTTTTTTTCTTAGTACGTATATTTGAAAAAAAAAAAAAACGAGAACGCTCAGGGATTAAACCTCGGACCTTAAGATTCTGAGATTGACGCTTACACCATGTCGTTAGCCCGTCACTTGTAAAATAAATCAGCTATCATACTTTAACGTAGGTGAGAAAATTTGTATGTACCTTTTGTACCTGTTTTCTGCAAAAGCGCCCCACTTTCAAGCTAGCAAATACGCATACGTTCTTAACTAGATATTACACTATTCGTTGTCAAAATATTAGCTTTGCTAAAATGACGTAGGTCTGGCAGCTCTGGGATCTCATGCTATAATAATATTATACTTAGTTACTTCCACATCTAGTGGAAGTTTAGCAACACAAAAAAAAATTGAAAATCTGTATTGTCAAATAGACTTTGAATGTCAGGAATCGTCGAGATTTTAAGTTTGAACAAAATAAAATATAAATATAAATTAATAAAAATAAGACATTAAATAAAAAAAAAAACTGTTAGTCTCATTCTGTGTGTAACTTTTTCTCCGCACACAATTACTCTGAAATCGTTTAAGATATTGATTATATTTTTATCTTTTTATCTTATTCCGTTGAATGGTTGGGGGGGTGAATTGGGGTAAATGAAAACATTGATTGGCATTAGCCACCCCATTACCACCCCCCACTCTCACACCAATATTAACAGAGGTGAAGAAAATAAAATTGCGATTTAGTGTGTGTAAAAAACCAAAGACTTGAGCATTTTTTTAAATTTCATCTACCCCGCTCTCACCACTTCGACTACCGATATGACACATATAATATCAAATTTTATTCGTTGTGAGAAATTTGGATAGAAAATCTGGATGTGGAAGTAGTTTGGTATAACATTTATCTCAGAAATACTGTTTGGTTTATTTCATTTGACTCAAAAAAATACCAAACTTACGCGATCGTTCAGTAAAAAAATTTAATGTAAAAAAATACCTACTGCAAAACTTGAAGCAAATTTAATTTTGTATTTTTTTTCTGTTTCAACGTACATGCCCTTGAAAATCGTCGTGTTTAGACAAAAATGTGTTGAAAGTCTACGTTTAAATGCCAACAATGGGAAAGTCATTGCAATTTTCATTTGTTCGGGAAATTCACCACTTTACAATAAGGGATTTATAATTCTAGTTAAATGATATATTATATAATTATGTGTAAGCTTTATTACTTTGGGAGTTACCTGATCTATTACGCAACACGTTTTGCTTTTCATCCCGTTGATTATACCAGCAATATCTTCAGTAAATATAGGAAGGTGACTTTAGTTTAAAGAACCGACGGACAAAGTACATGGAAGAAAAATAATTTAACCAAAATGTTCGGTAATTATGGTACGGTGGTGTGGGTGGATGAGGTAAAAATAATTTGAGATCTTTGGTTTTTGTACACACACTAAATCACAATTTTTTTTCTTGCCCCCTTTAATAATTAAGTTATAGACCGACAGACAGATTTTTTTTTCTCAAATTTAAAATCTCGACATTTCATGACATTATAAGCATATTTGAACAAAAACAAATTGCAATTTTACAATAATGAATGTTTTTTATTTAAAATACACTTTAAAATTTATTAAGAAATCCTCATATTATAATATTTTAACTTTATTAATTGAACATTTGCAATTACTTATGTTTCAGACAATTTTACGAGCATTACATGATTTTGGTCTTAAATCAGGCATTTTTATCCATAACGCTGTATTTTAATCATTTTAAATATTAAAAATAATAAATGCCTAATAAAAACCTATGCAATAATATTTAAACTTTGATATAAAATATTCGTTCATTTTGCACAATTTTGGTCTTAAAATCGGCCATTTTGGAGTCAATTATAACATTTTCAACATAATTTTTCCCAGAAAAAAAAAAAGTTAGCAGGCAAGGAAAAGTAGTAAAAAGCTTCATTAATGATTATAGAGCATTAAAATAGTTTTTAGGCAAATCCATTTCCTAATAACTTGCTTTTTTCGCCTGAGTGCAGTCAACTAAATAATTTAAAATTTTAATATTTTTAAAAACTAAATAAAAAACCGCTGCCCAACGAATCACTACCTCCATATCCATATTTTTTGTCCAAATCTCTCACAACAAAAAAATTTTGATACTATATTATTTGCACTCCACTACGTGGAAATAATTGTTTATGGAACTTTAATAATATAATATTTGAAATGTCAACCCCAAAAACCCATAAAACGATATGCCACATCGGTAGTGGTGGCGGAGGTGGTGGTACTGGGGGTGGATAAAGTAAAAAAAATTGTTGAGGCCTTGGATTCTTGTACACACACTAAATCACAATTTTATATTTTCACTTCTTTTAATAATGAGGGTGGCTAATGCCAAAAAATTTTTTGAGACCTTAGCTTCTCTTATGTGTATATATTAAATAACGATTTTATGGACTCTTACTTCCCATCCCCAACCCTTCAACGGAATAAGAACAAAATATAATCTGTGTCCAGAACTCATCATGATGAGATTTGGGAATTGATTATATTTTGATCTTATTCACAAAAGAAGTTACACACAAACAGACCGACCGACGGACTGAAATCTTTTTTGCTCAAATTTAAAATCTCGATGTTTCATGGCATTCTGAGGATATTTGAATAATAGGAATTTTCAGTTTTTTTTTTCGTAACTACCCCAGTTAAGGGTATCTTATTATTTCATGTTTTGGTAGCTATACAGTGTTTCTCCATTTTCACTATAAGGACCGTTAGTCTAATTTTAAATTTAAGTTCATGTAGGTATTCAGGCAAAACGTTCTCGAAACCCTGTCAAAACTACTATAAATAGCTTCTTACACAATACATTTCTCTCTTTCATATTTCCGCGTATTGCTAGAAAATTACCTGCTTTCTCTTTTGTTTGTTAAGTGTGTCTGAATCTAGATTATTAGAAATATTAAAATTCACATTGTTTATTTACTTCGTTTTTTATCTGTTTTGAGAATGTCACTATATTCTTCAAATTTTTAGATACACTATAGTGAGGTCTCATTTGATTATATTTGTTTGATAATAAAGAATACCTTAAAGGTTAAAGCGTTCTAAAGAAAAAATTGGCCGAAGCTGGTTTTAGAATTTAGTAGATCAATGGTATTCAACCTATGCTTATAATAGTACAGCAACTAGATATTTAAATTACAAAGTTTGTCATATAGTTAAATTCGTTTTTTTTTTTTTTATTTAATAGAGAATTCATCAAGTAAACGTTTGGATATTATGCGAATACTTGCATTTGACAGAATATTAATGTCGTTCCTTTTCAGGAGTTACACAAATGACAATAACCATTGAAACTGATAGAGGATCGAATTTAGAAAAAAAAATCTACACAATTTTTCATATAAATTGGGATTTGAAAATTGCGATTTTAACTTGAGAAAACAGGTATCGCAACACCATTTTCGTCAAATAACTCGATAAATAATTTAGCAAATGCTCTAGACCAAAAAGAAAGCGGATGAATTTTGCTTTTACTTCCATATCCATGTATAGACAGACCAGTGTCAATAATTTTTGAAAAAAATAAAATCTTAGCAGTATAAGGGTGGTGGGAAAATTTAAGATTAATGGTATATAAATTGGGAAAAATCTATTGGACCGCAACAGATAACCGGAAGTAGGGTGGGGGTGCGAAAAGTTGTGTTTTTTGGGATTTGGGGGATTTTGGGATTTTACGATTTCTGACAAAAGTAGACCTCCTATCAAAAAAAGTTTAATGCAAAAGTTGTAGATAATTGAGAGATCTACAACCTTTATTTGAACTATTTTTTTGCATAACCTCAAAAATATTGAGAAAAACGCCAAAAACCAATTTTTTGGTTTTTTATTTTTATCTTCCACAAAAATAATTCGGTGAAAATGTACATTTTTATGCCTCAAAAAAGCTGTAATTTTTTTGAGGCATAATTTTTGCGGATTTAATTTGAAAAAAAGGCCTAATTTCCAATCAATAAAGTTGATTACCAAAGTTTTGATTTTTGAAAATTTCAAAACGGTATTTTTTTCGTTGAAACCTCTACTTTAAGATGTAAAAAAAAGGTGTAAAAAAATCATACTGTGACTGTGGAAAAACATTGTCAAAAATGTAAAAAACAAAAAAAAAACACTTTAATCAAGATCGATTTTTCCGTAAGTGTCACTAATTCTTCATTGTAAATGAAGTGTTGAAAGTGATGCAAAATGATAATTTCAATGTAATATGTAATAAGGGAACTTTAATTAACCATTTAAGGTTCGGACTGCTGAAAGCCGCAATGTTTAAACAATAATTTTACCTAACAAATTGTAGGCTAGATAAGTATCAGAATTAAAAAAAAAAAACATAAGTCGGTACAGCAAACTGATAGTGGAATATTGTAGAACATATCATAACTAATGAAGGAAAAATAATCCGAACCACCTGCGATTATCTGTGGGGAAATGGGGTGGGCTTTTAGGGGGAAAAACGGTTTTTTGCAATTTCTAGCTTAACTACGCATCCTATCAAAAAAAAAATTAAATATAAAAGTTGTAAGTAATAAAAAGGTCTACAACTTTTGTGGAGAGCATTTTTATCCTAACCTCAAAATTTTTCGAGATACACGCAAAAAACCTTTTTTTCAGTTTTTTATTTTTTTCTTCCACAAAAATAATCCGATTTAGCTCAAACTTTGTGAAAATATACCTTTTGGTGTCCCACATAAGCACTATTTTTTTTGCAGCAGAATATTTGGCTGTTGTTGTTTAATTCAATTAAAAGAAAAAAAGTGAAATTTTCAAGTGCGATTCCTCATAAAAGTACTTGTCCGATGGGGTTCGGAGAGGGCTCATTTTGTTTGTTTTTACTTCTACTTTCAATGAATAAAAAATATATACTGCAATGGAAAAAATTGCCGGAAAATCGGAAATTCTAAAAAAATGCCTTTTTTCGTTGTATGTTTTATAATTATTGTCAAAAATTTGTTATTATTTATTAAAATTAATATAATTTTGTAATATCAATGTATGCTACAAACAATAAGTAAAATAATTAATAATTAATTACATTCCTCAACCACGTTTGAATTATTAAACAAACAAAAAAGTATGATCTTGATTTCTATGCCTTCTATTGTAACGGTATTGGTACGGCGTATAAATGACCGCATTTTTATTTATTTAATAATCTAAATATATTTACTTTTAATTTTGATTATTAATAACTTTTAAATTGTAAAAATTGGTAAAACTTGCTTCGTTAATTTTAATTATATTAAACATGATTAAATAATTTTTTGTAAAAATAATAAATGTACTTTTTAATACATGATTTTAATATGTTTACATTTTGTAGTAAACATACAATTAATAATAATAATAACAATAACAATAACAATAACAATAACAATAACAATAACAATAACAATAACAATAACAATAACAATAACAATAAAAATAATAATAATAATAATAATAATCAGTAATCAGTGGTACTGATTATAGGAGCCCTCGGTGGAATGAGACACACACTGCTTTCGGAACTTAAGATCATACCGGCATGCCGAAACTCGGCAGAGGTCTTAGCCGGCAGAATGCAGAAGGCCGTCATTCTCGGTTCATTGCGTCTGCTCAGGGCACACGATTCCCGGACCCAGTAGTCACTCACCCCACGGGCGTGGGGAGTGGCTACCGGTACTACCAGCTCCCCTCTGTGAGGGTCGGAGCCACAGAGAAGGGTGACTGGTTTTTAGCTAGCTTAAAAAAAAAAAAAAAAAAAAAAAAAAAAAATAATAATCATAATAATGATAATAATAATGACAGGCTACGTAAGGGCACCCCGGCAGCAGGAAGAAGTGCCAGCCGCACTTCCACCGCGGCAAATAGCTGTTTGGGAACATCCTAGAAGATACGCCGATGTTGACTTAAGGACGAGGGTTAGCCTTAACAGCAGGGCTACCCTAAAGTCACAAGACCTGGCGCGGATGGACGCTGTCATCGATGAGGAATTGCCAGAAGACGCCGACATCTGGCAGATCAACACTGCCGTGTACAACGCTGCTAGCCAACTCGTTCCCCGCGACAGGACAAACAATGCCTCGAGCGGTATCGAAAAGGCTAAGCGGCGTGTACAAAAGATCGAAGGCAAAATACAGTTGGCCAGACAACACGCTTCTCGAATCCAGAGTGTGGTAGAATACGTAACCACTGGCAAGGCATTTACGCCTAAAGTCCGGCGAACAGCAGCCGGACTCAGACGCCAACACCACACTCTAAATCTGACAGTGATGCTCACTATTAAGCAGCACTGTTTAGATAGGATTCGAGCGCTTATGGCTATCAAGAAAAAGCTAAATAGGCGGGTACGAAGTATGGAGCAAAATGCTTTGTTCCGTACGAATCCTTCCCGCCTATTTCAAGAGCCACAGCGTGTTGTCGATAATCCACCAACTGTAGCCGATGTCGAAAACTTCTGGAAAGGAATCTACGAAACGACACGTCCGTTCGATAGCAACACTCCAGCAATAGCACACTTCGAGGCTCTCTGCCACAGAACCTTTGAAGGGCCAGAAGAAGTGTGCACGGCAATCAGTCCGGAGGAAGTCCAGCAAGCTCTTGTTGGCACCAAGAACTTCGTTGCCCCGGGTCCAGACGGCATAAACAACTGGTGGTGGAAAAAATTTCCTTCCACTCACCGTCGTCTGGCCCGAGTTTTCAACACGTGGTTGAATGAGGGGCAGCCAATCCCGGACTGGTTTGTCGAGGGACGTACCGTGCTTATTCCCAAAAAGGGTGATCTGTCCGACCCAAGGAATTATAGGCCAATCACCTGTCTGAACTCCGGCTACAAGATATTTACACGTATCCTGTACGCTCGGACACTACGGCAGGTTGATCCGGTCTTCCAGCAGATATACGAGCAGCGTGGCGCCAAGAAGGGCATGGCAGGTTGTAAAGACAGCCTGCTGGTAGACCGCTGTATTACACAGGATTCTGTGCAATACAAGCGGAATCTATCGATGGCCTGGATTGACTATCGTAAGGCATTTGACACAACATCACATGAACTATTGTTACATTTGCTCAAATGTCTTGCGGTAGCAGAGCCACTAGTGAGATGCATAGAACAACTGCTACCACTCTGGAGGACCCGCTTCACCATAACATCAGGTGCACAGCGGGTTACGACAGAACAGGTAGCACTCAGAAGAGGAGTATTCCAGGGAGATTCTCTGAGTCCCCTCCTCTTTTGCATCTCACTGCTGCCGTTATCTGTTGAACTCCGCCAAACCCGCGGGTACCACTGTGGCCCACCCAGCAACCGGAGGCATAAGGTCACCCATCTGTTCTATATGGATGACCTCAAACTGTATGCCTCCGGTGAGCGTGAACTTCAAAATGCTCTAAGGGTGGTCGAGGAGTACACGCGGGCCATTGGTATGGAGTTCGGGTTGGAGAAGTGCGCGGTCGTCCACCTCAAGAGAGGGCGATGCGGGGAATTCTCTGAAGATGCGCAGCTCGCAGACGGAAGCATTCTGAGACATCTGGATGCCGGGGAGACCTACACATACCTGGGTGTGCAACAACATCACATCCAGGATGTGCAACAAATAAAGGAGTCTCTCCGCGGCAAGTACAGACGCCTACTCCGAAAGATTTGGTCCTCCGAACTTTCGGGGAAGAATAAGGCATCTGCCACTAACATGCTTGCCGTTCCTGTTCTGCTCTACTCCTTTGGGGTAGTAAAATGGACTGTAGATGAGCTGCGCCAACTAGACAGAGATACCCGCAAGATGATGAACATCCATAGGAGTATTCATCCTAGATCGTCCGTTCCTCGTGTTTACTTCCCACGTCATCGGGGGGGCCAAGGACTCTTGGGTCTGGAGTGTATGCATGGCAGAGTAGCGCTGAGTATGGCATGTAACATCCTCAGGAGCTCGGATCCGCTCCTGCTATTAGTGAGAGATCACGAAATCGCAGGGGTGGGCGCAGGATTGTTCAAGGCAGCAAAAAGAGCCGCAGATGAACTTGGTCTCGTATTCGACGTCAGACGAGGTGGCCGGCGCGGTGCTGATCCAGAGTCAGTCACCGAGCTTCAGCCAAATCGTCTGAAAGCCCAAATAAAAGCTGCCGAACAGGAGAATCTGTTCAGGCAGCATGTCGATAAACCCATGCACGGTGTGTACTATAAGAACATAGAAACACTGGGTTTATCGACTAGGCTGACATTCGCCTTTTTAAGGTCAGCTGGGCTTAAGTCGGAGACCGAGGGATTCATTGTGGCCTGTCAGGATGGTGTAATAAACACCTTGGTCTACCGAAGCCGCGTAATGGGTGTAGAGGTCCCTGATATCAACTGCAGGACCTGCCGTCAGGCGCCGGAATCGCTAATGCATTTGCTTTCAGCATGTCTGATATACGCGATTTCGGCCTACATCCACCGCCATAACGCGGCTTTACGAGTGCTATACTACCATCTAAGGCACTCGTACGGGGTAGATCAAACACCAGTGCTGCCTTACATCCCCGGAGATATTGTGTCCGTTGTCGAGAACGAGAGGTGCCGAATTTATTGGAACTACTCGTTCCCGACCGTCAGGCTCATTCAAGCCAACAAGCCTGACATAGTCCTCCTCGACCATCAGAACAAAGTGATGTTTGTCATCGAATTCTCAGCACCTGCTGAGACAAACATCGCTTTGAAGGAGGGGGAAAAACGGACCAAATATCGTGATCTCCGGTATGAGCTCCAAGTGCTGTACCCAGACTACTCGGTCAAGATGGTCGTCCTAATAATCGGCGTACTCGGAGGGATGAAGCCTTCGCTGCTCTCAGGATTAAAGATCATACCGGCCTGTCAGAATTCGGCAGAATGGTTGGCAGGTCAGATGCAGAAGGCGGTTATCTTGGGGTCCCTTCGTCTGCTTAGGGCACATGATTCAGGTGTTTACAGTCACTAACTCCACAGGTCGTGGAGAGTGGCTGTAATTAATTAGCCGGCGCGGCTACCTTGTGGTGTCGGAGGCCACGGAAGCTCTGTCCGGCAACGGGAAACCGAAAAAAAAAAAAAAAATAATGATAATAATAAGGATAATAATAATGATAATAATAATGATAATAATAATGATAACAATAATGATAATAATAATGATGATAATAATGATGATAATAATGATGATAATAATAATGATAATAATAATGATAATAATAATGATTGATAATAATAATGATAATAATAATGATAATAATAATAATGATAATAATAATGATAATAATGATAATAATGATAATAGTGATAATAGTGATAATAGTGATAATAGTGATAATAGTGATAATAGTAATAATAGTAATAATAGTACTAATAGTACTAATAGTAGTAATAGTAGTAATAGTAGTAATAGTAATAATAATAATAATAATAATAATAAAATGGCTTCATTTAGGAATAAATTTACTGCGTATTCCTAAACTAAGTCTAGCTTAGTAGCTACTCAACTTAACCTTTTGCATTATAATAATTTAAATCTAATTTAGGTCTAATCTAACTTTAAGTAAAACAAAACTAAACATATAGTATAGAATTAAACATAAAACTAAAGACTAAGACAAGGCAAATATGTGTATATATACCCACATACACATACATTTGCACATATAAAACCAATTGCTATCTTATAAAATTTGGAGAGAGAGGAAATGAGGTTTTATCGTTTCGCGAAATTTAAAATACTTATATTAGAATATAATATTTTCAATGCGTAATATGCTTTTTTTAATAAAACTGCCACATGCTCCGTGAAACACGTCTTATAGTCAAAAATAAGACCTAAATTTTTTGCTTCATTTAGAATGGGCAAGTATTGCCCATTGATAGCGATCTTTAGATTTGCCTTCGTGTATTCCCGTGTTTTATTAGAAGTAAAGCACAATACTGCACTTTTGGTGGCATTTAGTTTAAGACTGTTTTGATTAACATAATTATGAATAGAGTCTAAGTCCGAATTAATTAAATCACAAATATTTATTGTGTTTTCAGAAGGAAATTTATAAAACAATTGAGTATCATCAGCATAACATTGGACTTTACCATAATTGATATGTTGGACAATATCGGCAGTATGGATTAAGAACAAAACGGGTCCTAAAACCGATTCTTGTGGCACACCCGATGTGATGGGGCAAATATTTGACAGCCAATAAAAATAATGGAAAGATGTTGCCGTTCTAAAATTATCTCCCAAACAATTAAAATTTAACTATATAAATGTTATTTGACGTTTTTTTTTTAATAATATACACATTTATTAATCAACATAAACTCTACATACTTAAATTATTATAATGTAAAAGGTTAAGTTGAGTAGCTATTAAGCTAGACTTCGCCTTAGTTTAGGAATATGCTGTAATTTTATTCCTAAATAAAGCCATTTTATTATTATTATCATTTTTTTTATTATTATTAATATTATTATTATTATTATTATTACTATTAATTGTATGTTTACTACAAAATGTAAATATATTACAATCATGTATTAAAAAGTACATTTAATATTTTTACAAAAAATTATTTATATTGTGTTTAATAATTAAAATTAACAAAGCAATTTTTACCAATTTTTACAATTTAAAAGTTATTAACAATCAAAATCAAAATTAAACGTAAATATATTTAGATTATCAAATAAATAAAAATGCGGTCATTTATACGCCTTACCAATACCGTTACAATAGAAGCCATAGAAATCAAGATCATACTTTTTTGTTTGTTTAATAATTCAAACGTGGTTGAGGAATGTAATTAATTATTAATTATTTTACTTATTGTTTGTAGCATATATTGATATTACAAAATTATATTAATTTTAATAAATAATAACAAATTTTTGACAATAATTATAAAACACAACGAAAAAAGGCATTTTTTAAGAATTTTCGATTTTCCAGCAATTTTTTCCATTGCAGTATATATTTTTTTTTATTCATTGAAAGTAGGAATAAAGACAAACAAAATGAGCCCTGTCCGAACCCTATCGGACAAGTACTTTTATGAGGAATCGCAGTTGAAAATTTCACTTTTTTTTTTAAATTGTATTAAACAACAGCTATATATTCTGCTGCAAAAAAATAGTGCTTATGTGGGACACCAAAAGGTATATTTTCACAAAGTTTGAGCTAAATCGGATTATTTTTGTGGAAGAAAAAAATAAAAAACTGAAAAAAAGGTTTTTTGCGTGTATCTCGAAAAATTTTGAGGTTAGGATAAAAATGCTCTCCACAAAAATTGTAGACCTCTTTATTACTTACAACTTTTATATTTAATTTTTTTTTGATAGGATGCGTAGTTAAGCTAGAAATCGCAAAAAACCGTTTTTCCCCCTAAAAGCCCACCCCATTTCCCCCCAGATAATCGCAGGTGGTTCGGATTATTTTTCCTTCATTAGTTATGATATGTTCTACAATATTCCACCATCAGTTTGCTGTAACGAATCTAGCCTGGTCTATTGCTAGAAATGACCATTTTTAGGCAAGAAAAAACTTTTTTATGCTTTATGGGCACTCTCACATTAAAAATAATTTTATTACGTATTTTACATTAAATCAATTTATAAAGTAGAAATACATAATCAAAATTTATAATAATATTTTAAGTTTAAGCAGAAAACTAATTTCTATCTGTCGGTCTGTCTGTAACTTTTTTGTGCGCAGTATTACTCTGGAACTGTTTATGATATTGACTTAAAATTTTGTACACTTATGTATTATAGCGAGATCTGGAAGCAAATTATATTTTGATCTTTTTTCATTGAAGGATCGGGCGGGGGTAAATGGATGTAAATGGGGATAAATAAGTAAAGCAAACAAGTAAGAGTCCGTGAAATTGGAAATTACTGTATTTGGGAGAAGTCAACATCTCAACAATTTTTGTCAGCAGCCATTAATAATAATAATAATAATAATTTTATTGATCCTAAGAAAATTTTACATTTTATAGACAAGTCAAGGAAAAGAAATATACTTAAGTTATACAATTAATAAAAGTTATTATGGTAAAATACAATACACGGTTATAAATAGTAAAGAACAAAAACAATACATTCAGCGACAAACTTGTTACATTTGTTAAATTACGTAATTCTGAACTAGAAACTAGAAAATGCTTCCATTTTGACCAATAAGTTGGTAAAATTCCTGTATATTATATAAGCAGTTTTCAGTTAGGATTCCTTTAAGCTTATTTTTAAATACGTTTATTGGAAGATTACGAAAGTGAATTGGTAGTGTGTTGAATAAACTAATGCCCATGGGATTATTTTTTTGAAGTCTGTGCAGCGGTGTTACAAGGTTATGTTTATGTCGGGTGTCATGTTCATGTATCTCATTATGTGTAGTATACTTGTTTATATTTTGTTTTATATAGAGAATATTCTGATACACTATAATGGAAAACAGCGACATTATCCTTAGTGATACAAATAGTGGACGACAACTGTCATCCCATTTAGCACCAACTATACTTCTTATTGCAGACTTCTGGATGATAAATACTCTTTGTAAATGGGTATGAGCTGCATTTCCCCATGTTAGTATCCCATACAGGAGTAATGAGTGGAACAAAGAGAAATAGGTAGTGGCTGCAGCTTGTTGATTAACCGTTCTTTTTATTTTTCTGATAGCATATACATTTTTAGATAGTTTTCCACATAGCATGTTAATATGATCATGTTAGTTTGGTGTCAATATGTACCCCCAAAAATTTTACATTGGTTTCATAATTTTCGATTTTTGTGGTAGCTTTGGTTTCAAATGTTAAGGTTACTGTTTTACTCTCATTTATAACTAATTGATTTTGTGCAAACCAAGCTTTAGCATGTTGCAAAATGTTTTGAACAATGACCTGATTATCACTTTCCTTGTCTATATTTGTTACAAAAGTAGTATCATCTGCGTACATAATAGTTGCAGTGTTCAAATTATTTATACTCTGTGGCAGGTCATTAATGTAGACAAGAAAAAGCATGGGCCCAAGAATCGAGCCTTGGAGGACTCCTCTTTTAATTTGCAGTAGTTCACTTTTTTGTTTGCCCCAATTTACTAACTGAGTTCTATTACTTAGATAGGATCTAAATAGCTCCAAACAGTTGCCTCTAATTCCATACCAACTTAATTTATTTAGTAAAATATTATGTTCAACGCTGTCAAAGGCAGCTGTTAGGTCAGTAAATATCCCTAAGCATTGATTTTTATTTTCAAATGCATTTTTTATAGAGTTTGTTAATGATATGATTGCATCAGAACATGTTACACCCTTCCTAAATCCAAACTGCTGCATGCATAATACATTATTTGACTCTAGATGTGTTACTAGGTTATTGGATATTAACGATTCTAATATTTTGGAGAAGGCTGGCAATATAGAAATTTGTCTATAGTTTTGGGGTTGAGAGGTGTCCCCTTTTTTAAAAATTGGGAGAATTTTCCCAATTTTTAGTTTGGAGGGAAAGATGCCTGATGTTAGGCAAGAATTAATTATGTCGGCTAGCGGTTCAATTAGAAAATTGGAAACTTTTTTTAGAATGAACATGCTGATATCATATATATCTTCTGTTTTTTTGTTCTTTATCTTATTAATAGCGATTCTAACATCATCGGGAGTAATAGGTTTTAGGAACATGGAATTTTTTAATTGCAATTTTTTGTCTATAAATGTTAATGGATCAGTTTCTGATAATTTTAAATTTTGTAGGTTTGCATCTGCATTATTGACAAAAAAATGATTTAACTGATTAGCTGTCAATGCATCTGAATATATTTTTTGTGTATTTGATCTTCCCGTTTCGTTATTAATAATACCCCAAACGGTTTTACTATAATTATCAGTTTGGTTTAGAAATTGTTGGTAATAATTTTGCTTAGCAGTAGTTAATAAGTTGTTATACTCTTTTTTATAATTGAGATACAGTTGTTTGTTTTCTTCACTATTGGTTTGCTTGAAGCAGCTATGTAAAAACAGTAAGCGGTTTTTTGCCTCAGTAACTTCAGATGTTATCCAATTTTTGGAGTGGGTTTGATTATTACATTTAGAAATTAATGGGAAGCATATATTGTAATAATACATGAAAGTGCTATGGAATGCATTATATTTGTCTTCGACTGAGTCAACCTCATATACTTCTATCCACATCTCTTTTTGTAAGTAGTACTTAAATGTGTTTATATTGTTTATGCTGTATTTTCTGTTAATATTTTCCCAATTAATATCTTTGTTTACTATGCAACCAGTCAGTTCGAGTAGTTGACCTTTGTGATCTGAAACGCCCGATTCAACTGTAGTGGCATTGGAGCAATAGAAGTTTGTAAAAATATTATCTAAGCAGTTACCTTTATCATTATGTAATAGTCACGTATCATCAAATATTCGTTGTTGAAGACCAAATGTCATGACCAACTGAGTCAATTTCTGGGTGTTTACATTACTGACATCATTAAAATGTACATTGAAGTCTCCAACAAGAAGTATATTAGTTTCAGCATCAAGTGTCTCAGTATAAGTCAGAATATTATACATTATCTCTAGAAAGGTATCAACATTTTGTAATTTTGTAGATCTATAAACACATATAACTACTAGTTTAAATTGCCTTATGTAGCAAGCGGACACCTCACATACCTGTTCAACTGATAGCTGTACTAGATTAGTTAATTCAACACCTTGTATGCTTTTGTGCAGATATATACAGGATCCTCCATTTTTTTTGTGTTCTCGGCAGTAGCAACTAATATTATTAAATTCGTTAATGTTATAGCAAGATATCTCTCCGTGCGTAAGCCAGTGCTCAGTGATACATGCTATTTTGATATTTGGGTTTAGTATTAAAAAGTGTTCTATTTCCAATATTTTATTTCTCAGGCATTGCGTATTTAGGTGGAAAATAGAAACATTTTCTGTGATTTCTACACTATTTTCAGAATTTATTTGTCTAAAAAATTGTTTGCTGTATTTCTGGTATTATTTGAATTTTTTTGTATATACTTGTCCACATAGCAGCCTTCCTACCAGCCCTACTACCGACGCGACGTAGCATATAGGTATATCATTTTATGGATTTTTGAGGTAGACGATTTCAAATATATTATATTATTAAACTTATATGAACAATTATTTCCATATAGTGGAGTGCAAATATAGCATCAAACTATTTTTCGCTGTAAGAGACATTTTGATAGGACATCTGGATATGGAAGCAGTGATTCCTTAGGCAGCGGTTTTTATTTATGAAGACATATATTTTTATGAAGGCCATTTGGAACTATATTTCTTGTCGGTCTCCCTGCATAGTGCGCTTGATAGCATCATGCGCCTACCTTAATTGCGGAAAAGAGCAAAGTTAAAAGCAATAATAATAATAAAAACTCAAATGAACACCAGCAGTAGTGACGAAAAAAAAAATGAAAACAAATTGGTACAATCAATGGAGATAGTCAAGGATGAAAAGCAGGAATCTGTGACTAATATAAATCAAACTACTAAAGAAGACGATAAGAGTGGTGAGCACTGCCCAAACAATATGATCCCTCGGCAATGTAGGAAAATAATGATCCTCTGCGACGAAACAGGCAGAGACATAATAAATATATCAAAAAAGAACTTAAGTGGAACTAATGTCGATTATTCTGCAATAATTAAGCCAGGAGCTAACTTTGCTGCAGTCACTGAAGATTATACCGAATTTATCAAAAAATTTCAATCATGCAGATCATGTTATTCTGCTAGCAGGCCTAAATGATTTCAAATGTAAGAAATACCCATCCTTCAAATACCTCAGTAAACTATTAATGTCCAATTCACATACAAACTTCATCATTGCTCCTGTACCACTCACGAAAAACAATTGCAATCTAAATAAAAAAATCATGAAATACAATAACACCTTGGAGAATTTTATAGAAAGAATTAAATGGATTTCAAATGAAAATATATGGTACTTAAGAAGTGATAATAAATCAAACGGAAAAACTACTCGCCCAAAATATATGGTTGAAAAAATCAGAGAAATCATAGCAAATAAAAGCGAAAAATGAGTTAAATCAATAATAATAATGCAAATCTAACGTATGTGCCCGTAACTAATTCTAGTGAAATCCTAACAAATGAGAACGATGAGGTAAGACTGGTTAGCTCTATAAATGAAATTCAAAGCCATATACCTATAGTAGCTGATGTTTTAAATACTAGCGAAATAGTGGTGTCAAATTTTCTGAAAACAGGCCACACAAGTCAAACAACATAAAACAACACAAGAATGAAAAACTAAGAATATTTCATCAGAATGTGCAGTGTTTATCAAATTGTAAAACTAATCTAGAGGTGTCACTTAGTGATCTTACAGTTCATAACATTGGAATATCTGAACACTGGCAAAGTAATGAAAGTATACATTCACTACAGCTTGAAAACTATAACTTGGTTTCCTCCTTTTGTCGTTCAAATAGTAAAGTGCATGGAGGAGTAGCATTATATGCTCTTCAAGATCTGGTTCAGGTGGTTCGACATGATATCAATGCGATCTCAGAGGAGTTTGTTTTCGAGTGTGCAGCTGCTGAAATAAAAATTATGAATACCATTTATATTTGTGTAGTAGTATATAAACCTCCAAACACAACCAAAGACAGTTTCATACATAAAATGCAAGAGTTATTAGAAATAGGTACCAGCAACTCCAAAAAAAAAAAATGATCATTATGGGTGATTTTAATATTGCTTTATTGCCCTCAGCAAAGTATGAAAAAAATAAGGTCATCTTTTTAAGTTTATTAGAGGCTTACAATATTAAGGTAACTATAAACTCACCAACTAGAGTAACGGACAAATTAAAAACATGCATAGATAATATTCTGGTCTATGGAATTGATACCTATGAAGCAAATATAATAGATACTAATATTTCAGACCACTATGCACAAATCCTGTGCGTAGAAACTCCCAAAAAAAAGCAGCAACATTGGTATAAAAGAATATTTAATAGAGAAACTTTACTTACGGCCTACTATCCAATTTCCACTCTGTTATGAAATATGGTATTATTTTCTGGGCTGGTACACATGCACAAAATGTCTTTATAATTCAGAAAAGGGCAGTTCGAATCATCTCTGGACTGGGCTATAGAGACTCTTGCAAAGAGGTATCAATGTATTAAGTACTTCCGAATGTTACCTGACAATATAAAGAATATTTCAAATATTAATAGATTTAAAAAGGTGATCAAAGTACACTTAGTAGCTGCTGAACCATATCATGCAAATGATATCACTGCTAATACTTTTAAATAAAGGAGTTTGCAAAAGGACTTACGGTGCTTGTTTCTTTTTATTTATTAAATGTAAAATATATTTGTAAAATGTCCTTTTTTTTTGTTATATCTATATATTGTTATTGTCGATATACACTTTATGTTTTACCTCTAAACTTTGACTTGTATTATACAAAATGTTTCTCATGTTTTTTCTTTGGAACAGATTGTCAATGATACTAAATAAATCTATCTATCTATCTATCTATCACGATCTTTGCAACGTTTAAGTTAATAATGCTTGGTGAATATAGAATTACAAATGTTTTGGTCAAAGATCGTAGAAAAATAAAGTAAGAGGGTAGGTAATATTCTATGTTAAAACAATTTGAAACATTAGGTCATAGCGCTGCCGTTTCCATCTGCGCGAACTAACGTTCATAGATGGGAAATTTTTAAAGAAATTTAGAAAAAAATTGGTACAAAATAAAACAATAAAGGTAAACGATTACTAACAGAATAACTAATGCGATTAATAGTATAAAATGTTTTATATACTTAAACTTTTTCATTATGTGTATTCTGTTAGTAGAGTGCTCGGCTCTCAAACATGCACATAAAAATAAGATTTGTAGAACTTACGGCGTATCAAATATTTATTTTTTTCGACTTTTAACTTGAAACAAAAATAACTTGCAACGGAGCTATGAAAATAGTGAAATACAAAATGTGTTCTTAGAGTGGGGTCGCCTACTAGACGGGTTCAAATGGATCATAGGAAATTTGCATCGCATTACATTTAGTTGTATCTTATTTATTATTAGTCGTAAGATTATAAATCATACACTATTGCGTTTGGAAAAGATAAATAAGATATTTATTAAGAGTACAAAGTTTTGATTTGAGCCTACATTTCGGAGATAATACGATGGAAACGCAAGTTGTCTAAATTGAATTAAATTTTAAAGCATTTCAAACCGAGATATTATTGCGGTTTTAAGTTACGTTCTCCCGTAACGTGCATATAACTAGGAACATTCTATGAATCGACTTACTCAAACTGTGGCTGGCAGAAGACTGCCGTTGCGCACGAGTGCCGTTCCTAACATACCAACATCATGCAACCCACTATACACATTAAGCATGGTGTGTTGCATACTGTAACATCTCCTTTTTTTTCTTTAAACAAGTTCAATATTAAAACACAAGTACATATTTAAAACCATATTAAAATTAACAGATACATTTTAAAACAAGTACGGTAATATTTAAATTACAGATATATTAGTGGGACAAGTTTAAAACTTATAACTATGTTCACGATACAACATTTTACTTTGACATTCATTTTGGTAAACGACAATTGTTTAAAATTATTACAAATTTAATCTGTCAGGTCGTTTGATAGTTCTTCCTGAGTATGCGGACTTATTTTTTATAACAAGAATTTCTAACTCAGGACTAGAGTTTAAACTATTATACTCGCTCCCCTCCGAAGATCTATATCAAAATTCCTATCGCTAATACTTATTGCTACGTCACTTTCACCATTGTATATTTCATCCTCGCCTTTTGAAGTTTCCAGCTCTACATCTACGTTTTCTGGCCCTACCAGATTATCACTATTACCGAATTCTATGAACACTTTTAGAGCGTCCTGAGTGGTGTGAGGGTTTCTCGATCTCAAAGTGTTTTTCACCTTTGTGTCCAGATTTTTGTTTTTATTAGGCTTTATAGACTTGCGATTTTGAACATAAATGGTGTTATTTGCA
This sequence comes from Rutpela maculata, assembly GCA_936432065.2. Lineage (NCBI taxonomy): Eukaryota > Metazoa > Arthropoda > Insecta > Coleoptera > Cerambycidae > Rutpela > Rutpela maculata. The sequence continues at coordinate 131,554,810 of OW386286.2, read as the reverse complement.
ACTTTAACCGAATAAGATCTGTCTCTTATTTTATTTACAATAAAAGCAGGAGTCCAGGTTGTATTTGGTTTAAGTTGTACGAAAACATTATCTCCCACTTTTAAAGGTTTTAATTTGTGAAACCTTTTTTTGTTAAAATATTTTTGTTGTAATTCTTGGTTTTTTCGGATCCTGTTATTAACCTTCCAGACATCTACCACTCGCGGTTTTAAATTTGCGTTACTGATAGGTAACATGGAACGCAGGTGTCTAGACATTAAAATTTGTTCAGTAGAAAAATTATCAATGACTGGCATGTTGCGATACTGCAACAATGCTTTATAAAGATCCCTGTTATCTTTTGTTACTTTCCGAAAGAGTTGTTTGGCTGTTTGGACATGGCGTTCAGCCATCCTATTAGCTGCACTGTGGTATGGACTTGATAACGTATGCTCAAATTCCCACTCCCGAATATTTTAGAAGTAAATTGTGGTCCCCCATCGGATATAACTGTTGGAGGTACTCCATGGCGAGCAAAGATGGATTTCATGGCATTTATTACTGAAAAACTAGTTGTATCTTTGGTCAATTTTTCAATTTCTATATATTTGGAGTAGTGGTCAATTACTAGTAAGTATTTAACCCCTTTTAGCTCGAACCGCAACCCGCTTTATTCCAAGCTATTTTTGGTACAAAGTGTGGATCTAATGGTTCTGATCTTTGTGAATTTGCATTTTTATTTCACAAAAAACAGTTTTCAATCAATTATTTTATTTCGTTTTTCATATTAGGCCAAAATACCGATTCCTGAGCGAGTTTCGTGCATTTATTTATCCCCATACGACTGTAATGAATTCTATTTAACATTTCCCGTCTCATATTGCTTGGCACAACAATTACTTGACCTTTAAAGATTATATCATTTAATACTGTGAGTTCGTCTCTAAATTTTGAATACACTTTTATTTCATCTTATCTTTTTATTATTACGGGGCCAACCTTCCAAAATAATCTTTTTTAGTTCTATCGTTATTTGTATTTATTTGAAATTCTTTTAGTTTATTTTCAGTGACATTAATTTGTGAAATTATTAAGCAAACCTGAGCCTGAAGTTGTTTATCAAAATCATCAATTATATGTTCCTTGATATAGGCTCTAGACAAAGCGTCTGCGTAATGTAGTTGAGATCCTCTCTTAAATCTCAACTCGATATCGTACTTTTGTATTTGCAAAAGCATACATTGCAAACGAGCAGGAGTTTTATTTAAAGATTTTTTGAAAATGGCTAATAGGGGCTGATGGTCAGTTTCAATTATGACCTTTTTCCCAAAAATGATCACGAGTAGCTCTTTTTCAATTTGGGAGTACCACGTTTGACATTCTGAAAGAGCTCTGCTTGCGTAAGCAGAAGGCAAGTTGTCCTGAAGTAGGACGGCCCCCAAGCCTGACTTGGAACTATCGACTGATATGGTACTTTGTTTATTTGTGTCGAACATTTGAAGTACGGGCCTTGACATCAATAAGTCCTTTATTTTTTGAAATGCTAAATCATGTGGTTTTCCCCAACAAAATTCCACCTCGTTTTTAATTAAGTCTCGTAAACAGGTTGTTTCCGTTGAAAAATTTGGTATGAATTAGAATAGAATAGAAGAATATTTACTTAGATATGTGAGCATTCCTAATAAACGTTGTACATCCTGCTTACAAGTCGGTTTAGTAAACTTTTGAGTTACAAATACAAATACAAATATCTTTATTTTCATTAGACCTGTGGAGTACAAGTATAGAATAATGTCACCTAAATACTAAAAAACACAAAATAAAGGATCTAATTTGATATGAGTAGTAAGTACATGAAATATTACATGCATTCGAAATTACATTATTCATATAGACATACATTAAAACTAGTTTAAAATATAAGAGAAAAATTAAAATAACTAACATTTTAGTTAAATTCATTGAAATTTAAAAATTCAGCGACTGTATAAAAACCGCTGCCCAAGGAATCACTACTTCCACATCCAGATTCTCTATCCAAGTCACTCACAACGAAAAACTTTGTATGTGAAAATAATTGTTTATGGAACTTTACTAATATAATATTTGAAATCTTCTACCCCAAAAACCCATAAAACGATACCCCACATCGGTAGTGGGGTGGGAGTGGTGATAGGGGGGTGGCAGTGGGGGTGGATGAAGTAAAAAAATATTTTGAGGTTTCTGGTTCCTGCACATACACTAAATCACAAATTTTTTTCATCCCCTTTAATAAGGAGGTGGGGGTTAATGTACTAATATCCAGAAATAGAGACAGCAATACTTGCAGAGATGCGCCGAATAGAAAAAAAGTCGTTAAGCACTATGTAATTTGAAAATAGTCAGAGATATGAGAATATAGTTTTCACTACAATTAGTTTGAATATATACCTACATCCAAAGTATCCTATGTCTTATTAGTAACTGAGAATTTTTAAAAACAAAGGAATTTGAACCACAATACATAGTAAACAATATATTTTACGGTGTACTATTGGCGCAAAAAACACCACTATATCCTCATTTTCTATTTCATGTATTTGTCTAGTTTTGTAATTACTTTGAGTGTTACGAGATGTATTTTTATAATTCGTATTACCTTTTGATTTTCTGTGATTAAACTTATTTTGTGCGTTATGTGAATTTTTCTTTTTGTAACAAGCTTCTGCAAAGTGATTTTATTGTGACAAAAAGAACATATCTTACCAAAAGCTGGACATCTGTTTATAGGGTGGGTTTTGTTACATTTATTACAAGAATTAATTAACTTAACTGAATCAACGTCGCCTTGATGTGATGCCGAGGGGGATTCCATCGCAGATGTTCTCAAGGCTGTGGCTTCTATAACTTTGCACAGCTGAATAGCTTCGTCCAGAGATAAGGAATCATCTTCTAACAGGCGTTGTCTCATGACCTTTAACTTATTTTTCTCTTCCTCCTGGAAGTCAAAGGTTTTATATATTTTGAAGGCTTCCTCGCCTATATAATGTAACACCTGGGCGCATTGAGTGACCTGGTTTTTTTTATTTAGCTCAGTTGCAAGCATAAAATTTTCAAAATGCAATCTCCACATCTTCCAATTTTCTGCCAAGTTACCTGACATATTTAAGGGAGAAATGCCTCTATTGTCCCCCATTTCACTTAATCATTTTTAAAAATGCTTCTTATTTAATTGATGAAACCTTATGTGGCCGGATGATAGCAGATATAAAATTCTTCAGTTTTCCGAAAAACGTGGGCGTACAAAATGCCGGATTTCTCTTCTCTGAACTATTATATTTCTGGTTTCCCTAGCTCCGTGGACTGCGCCATGTAATAGTTTCCTGTTGCTTTGTAATTGGAGCATAGAGCGGATTGAGGAAAACCCAACATTATACAACTACAGATTTATTAATAACTTCTACACGTGCATATAACTAGGAACATTCTATAAATCGACTTACTCAAACTGTGGCTGGCAGAAGACTGCCGTTGCGCACGAGTGCCATTCCTAACATACCGACATCATGCAATCCACTAAATGGGCACGAAGCTCCAAACCCCATTGGTTCCGAGATAAGAACAGCTGAAGCTCTAGAAACCACCCCTACCAAACCACAAGCGGGCTAATCCACCTAACCCTGGGAACAGTGAATTTAGTCGCTTATTTTTCTTGAAATTATTGAATTCCATACCACAAGCGGCATAACCCACTAACCCCCTAACCCACCTAATCCCTAGAAACCACCCCTTCTAAACCACAAGAAGGCTAACCCACCTGACCTTGGGAACAGCGAGTTTAATCGCTTATTTTTCTTGAAAGAATTAAATTCCACACCACAAGTGGGCTAAACCACCTAACCCCCTAGAAACCACCCCTACCAAACCACCAGTAGGCTAATCCACATGACTCTCGGAATATTAGTACAAAAGTTTGAATGGGTGCCAAGCTCAAAAATGTACTGGTTTTGAGTTAGAGCTGCTTGAATGCTGCGACCAGCAAATATTATGTTCGCTAAAAATCGCGAATATTCAAATACCGTTTTCATGATTCAAAATCCGGCTATACTCGTACCAAGAATTTTCGAAGACGCTGATCATGAATCTGGGGTCAGATTATCGATATGGTGACCCATAATTGGTCATTTGTTTCCTAAAGTGAATCAAGGATCTCCCAAAATGGATCAATTTTCGTATATCTCTAAGAAACAGCCGAAGTTCGTATCAGAGGGTTTTCGAATTGTAGTGATCATAAATATTGGAGTCAGATCCCATCCTCCGGACACCCTGGCAGTGGGGTAATTCGATTGCTCTTGTTATTTACAATGATTTGTTATTAAAAAACCAACCTACCCCCAACCCCCTATTGTGTCATAATACTTTGGAATATTATAAAAATATTATACGGAAGTTCGCATAATAACAGAAATGTCTACATAACCTATACTTCATGTGTTCAAGTGTCTGCATATGATACGTTTCATATAATAGTATGTTTACGCCCGAGGGCAATAAAGAGAAAGGCAGTCCATAGCTCGTGTAAAAAACACGAGCTATGGGCTGTCTCTCTTTGTTCCTGAGGGTTGTATACTATTTTTTTCACAGTAGCCTTTAAAATAGCAACTTTCTATACCCGCCCCGGGTATAAAGTTGCTACTTTAAAGGCTTCTGTGTAAAAAATATACAAATCGATTGGTCCGAATTCAGCTGGTCTTATCTCGGAACCAATGGGGTTTGGAGCTTCGCGCCCATTTAGACTTTTTTTCTACTCATTGAGAACTACTATTTCCCAGAGTTTCACGAAATTTGACCGGAGCCGCAAAACCCATGTATTGTGTGTGGAGTCCTTTAGTTTGTGTATTTGTAACATTTTTCTGTTTATTTAAGGCTTTCTTGATCTCTAGAATTTCAAGCATAACTAACATATTTTCTTTATTGACATTGTGTAAAAGTTTACTACACTACACTACTACTGTTGAAAATATGATTTTGGTGCATGCAATGCGTTGTAAAACCCGTTGATTTTATATTCTCTGAAACAGACCTTTTATGTTCATTTACCCTTACATCTAAGCTTCGACCACTCTGACTCTGGGTATCACAATCATCACAATTTATTTCGTGTACTCCAGCTTCAGTTTTTTTCTTTATTATTAACAAACAAGCGACCTAAGTTGTTTTTATTTGAAGATATAGTATTAATGCCTAGTTTGTTTAACCTATTACATATTGAATTGCTAATATGTTTTATATAATTAATACTATGTCACTTTTTATTTTTTTATTATCAAGAAAGAATAAGTAGAAAAATCTCCAAACAGCTTTTGAGGCTTAGAAGTATTTTTGTTCCCATTCAATTTCTTGACACTCCGTTCTCAATTATTTGTTCTGGTTCTGCTTTATTATATCCAAACATTTTGTGCTGAGATTTGTTAGCAACAGAAACATTCTCTAATCTTTCTTTCTGGTAATTATATTCTCACTTAATTTTGTTCTCAGGAACAAAATGGCAAGAATGGTTCTTTTGTTCTTATCTCGATTTTGTTCTAAGTCTCTGATAAATACAGATTATATTAATTATATGATTTGAAAATATGTGAAAATGATTAGTACATATAATTATGAAATCTGCTGTTTATTTTATTTACATGTTTTTTTTTTTTTTCAGATGATAATTGGAAAAAATTCTATCCCTTCATATTCAACTACAACTATAGAAATTACCAGATGCAAAAATGTTACATTTCAAGAAAATTCCGTTGCCGAAATGAAAAACTTGAGAAATATAAATTTAACAGATATAGAATCTATCATATTTGATGAAGAAAGTATGACCTGGTATGGATATAAAGATATTCGAGATCAACATGAAGAATCTTTCGATTTGATTGTACCATCTTTAAAAATAACTATTCACAATAGTAATATAACACTTATATCAAGTCATTCATTTAGAGGAAGAATTAATGAAATAGTATTTGATAGTGTTTTAATAGAAAAAGTATTACCAGTTGCATTTGGTAATTTGTTACAAAATGAAAAAATAATTATAAAAAATTCAATTATAAAGAATTTGGATTTGCAAATATTTAAAAAATTTACCACAGAAAACATAGAACTTGACGGAGTAATAGCAGATGTTATTCCTAGTCGAACTTTCTCTAATGTAACAGTTTATCAAAAAGTACTAATTAACAACTGTACCTTTAATACAATTCGTTCTGGTGCCTTTTCTCTCAATAACCCAAAAGTATTTCAAGTTACAAACAGTAACATTGGTCACTTGAATGGTGAAGCATTTAAAATTATCTCCAGAGGAATTGTTTTATTCAAAAATAATATATTTGATGAAGTTGATGATGGTGCTTTTCGTGGAATAACTTTGAAAAATGATGAGATGCTTAGCGATACAGTGTTTACTTTCGACTCTAACACATTTTCTTCACTAACAAGGGAATCATTAAGTGTGTCTGATGATTTCAGCCCAAAGTTTAAGAGTATATATATTAACGAACCCTGTGATTGTAAAAGTATAGATCATAAAATTAAAGAAACTGTGTATTATACAGATATAATGTGTTTGTATAATAATGACTACATGGTTGTTAAAGAATATAAATCTAATATGTGTTCTATAATTACGAACTATTATGTTACTATAATAATAATATGTGTGGTAATTGTTTTACTCGTAATTGTTATTTCTGTGCTACTATTGTATTACAAATTCGTCTACAGAAGTAAAAAGTATGGCAGTGAAAAACAGAATAAAAACAAAAAAGGAACTCTTAGTTTAATAGTGCCCGATGGACGAACTTATAGAGAAACGGAACTACATGTGATAGTGGAAAAATCTGATCTCTTAACAACAGACTTGTAAATATTTAGGATTACATGTTTATATACAATATGTTCTTTTTGTTTTACATGAATACTCTTAATTATCTGCTTTATTTGTTTGATTAAAAATTTTTTATTATCACTGCCGAAATGGACGTTAATGACTAGTCAATAAAATACCATTGGGTCCTAGTAGACATAGGGCCTCTAGGGCCTCAGACACTGAAATATTATTAACTAACTTTTATATTAATTTTTGAATATTAACTGGATGGAGCGATTCTTTTTGAAGATAAGGCTATTGGTAACTTTTTCATTAAAATTCTCTGTTCCTGCTTTATAACCGCTAAACAGGGAAAATAAAACTAATTTTTTTTTCCGATGTGCTCAAAAATCAATTTGTTTTTATAATAAATTGTTTCATGCGTAATTCTAAGAAAAAAATCCAAAATATGTGCACACAGTGGGTCCAAAATTGTCTCCCGATCCCAGATAGCACAAGACGTCTTTAAGACGTCCATATTAAGTCTTATTTAGTTCTGAACGTCTTATTCCTTAAAAAGATGTCTTGAAGACGTCTTTCCTTAGACGTCTTTAAGATGTCTGATTTCTACGTCTTAAAGACGTTTTAAAGACGTCATAATTACGATGTCAATTCAATTCAATTCAATTCTTTATTCGTGTTAATACAATAAACTGTTTACACATGTCAAATTAGTAAGTAAAGTAATAGAAGTAATAAACTACAATAACGATGATGTGAACAAACTAACAAACAATTAATGTAAAATATAAAATGGAAATAGTTGTATCTTTTAAGTTCCTATTACAAAATCTGAAAAATTGTTATTACAAAATTCATTTAGTGAATAAAAACATTTATTGAGCAAATACTCCTTGATTTTACTTTTAAATAATCTTGGTTGCAGGTTTTTGATATTTCTTGGGAGGAGATTGAAAAATTTAGGTCCAAATTAGGAAATGCTTGTACGTGATTTATATACTCTATGATAATCTAAGTAAATACTGGAATTATTTCTAGTTTCATAATTATGTACATCGTTATGCATTAGATACCGCTCGCTGTTATTTTTTACGTACATAAGGCATTCAAGTATAAATAAACATGGAAAGGACAGAATCTTTTACTCAATGAAACTCTTTTTACAGTCTTCCCTATATTCTAGCCCATCAATTAAACGTACAGCTCTGCATTGAAGATTGAATAATCTTGAGGCCGAAGGTGCATGGCCCCAGGCTAAAATTGCGTAACTTAGCTTAGTTTGGATTAGTGCATGGTAGACAGTTTTAAGTACTGGCTGGGCTACAATTCCTATCAAGTTTCTTATGACAAAGACAATTTTAGTTGTCAGGCTTTTTGCTACATGATTCACATGTGCCTCCCATGTAAGTTTAGGATCTAAGTGTACACCCAAGAAGCGAACTGACTGAGGATTATTCCATTCCTTAGCCTCTCGGAGTGTAAAGATAATGGTCTCAGATTTACTGCTGTTGAGACTGAGTTTATTAGTTGCAAACCAGTTTGTCACCTTCGACTGTGCATCCTCCATATTTTTAAGCAGTAAGGAAAGCTGTTTATTTCTGGATACTACAGTGGCATCATCCGCGAATAGTATAAGGTCATTGTTGGGTACGCTTGATGTTATATCGTTGACGTATATTATAAACAGGATAGGACCCAACACCGAACCCTGAGGAACACCATGTTCGATGATATCAACATTGGAATGTATGTCATTAACAATTACTTTTTGTTTCCTATTGGAGAGATAAGAGTTTATAAGTTGTAGTGAATTATTTTGAAACCCATAGTAATGCAGCTTTTCTATGAGTATTTCAACAGATATACAGTCAAAGGCTTTAGTTAAATCACAGCATAGAGCTCCAACAAATTCGCCTTTATCACAACTAGCTGATATTATTTCAGTTAGTTTATTTATAGCCATTGTAGTCGAGTGGTTCGTACGAAAACCAAACTGTGCTTTATTAAATAAGTTATTAATATCAAAGTATCTATTATCTGTATCTGGATTTAAGGGCTTTTTCAAAAATTTTTCCAATAAGCGGAATTATAGATATTGGCCGAAAAATGGCTGGCTCATTTAGGGAGCCTTTTTTGTGAACAGGTATAACTTTTGAGATTTTTAGAATATCAGGAAATGTATTACTTTGCAGGCACATGTTAAACAGATCAGTTAGTGGTACTACTAAGTAGTCAGCAATGTTTTTGATGATTGTCGTATTTATTCCAAAGATGTCCTTACTGTTTGTATTTTTGAGCGAGGAGATAATGTCATAGATTTCATCGTAAGTGATATTCTCGAATTGAAATTGAGTTTGGGTTTTTCCAATATCAGAGCGTTCCATATATTCTGAGTTAGAATACATAGGAGTCGGCAACTCATCTATTACCTGCCTTGCAACATTAATAAAGTAATTATTTAGTTCATCAGGTGAAAGCGTTGTGTGATTGTGAGTATTTTTGGTGAGCCTGTGACTATTAATCACATTCCAAGTTGCTTTTTGCACATTTCCTGATTCACAAATGTAAGCTTCATAGGCCCTGCACTTTGCTCTTTTAATTGCAAGTTTGTATTGCATCCGATATCGTCTAAGGACATCCCTACACGCGTTGCTATTAGTATGTTTTGCAGCTTCGATAATAAAATGTTAGTATTGCCCAATAGAAGCAAAAAAATGTTAACAAAACTGTTTTTTTCAATTTTACAATGCTTTTTTTATATTTGACAGATATTTCTGTAAAATGTGTAGTGTATTTTGTTTGTGTATTTGAAGTAATTTGTAATTTGTCATTAATAATTTAATTTTAATCTTTTTTATAAATTATTAATGACATTATTAGATATAAATGAAAGATTAATGATAACATAATAAATAACAGCCGAATTGTCCAGCAAAATCTAGTCGTTGCATTTGCTAACTATAGAGTCTTTAAGAGAACAAATCGTAACCGCTCAGTGGCCGAGAGGTTAAAGAATTCACTTACGAGTCAATAGGTCTGTGGTTCTATCCCCACTGATTCCGCTTTTTTTTTCCGTTAAAATAATTGCGAAAAAAGCTTTAGTTGGTTTTTATAAAGGTAGCAGTTGCTTATAAAACCGATATGCAAATGTATTTTTTTTTAATTTTAGGTCTGTTTTAGATCAACAATGGACCTCGAAAAGACGTCTGTAAGACGTCTGGATTTTTAACATAAGACCTAAATAAGACGTTTGTAAGACGTCTGTAAGTCGTAAATGGACGTCTTTAAGACGTAGTGAAAGTCTAAGGAAGGCGTCTTTAAGACATCTTAAAATCATCTCTGTGCTATCTGGGATATTTCTGTAGCTGACAGTACTTCAAAAAATAAAGGTGTCCATTTATATAAAATTATTTTCTAAAATGGATAATAAAGGAGTTATACATCTAAAGGGGGATAAATATCAGTTTTTTTGCTATATTTTCCGATCGTCTTAAAAAATATAAGATTCATGTTTTAAATTTAGATATAACCAGTCTGGACAGCAAATACTGACAACAATCTCATAATATCAGCCAAACTTTCTGCTTAAGGAGCGTGTTAGGAGGAGGCTATCAGTATTTTACCTCCAACTTTTTATGTTTTATATATTTCTGAAAATTCTAATAAAATTTTTTTTTCGGATCATTAGAAATAAAAAAGGTATTCTTATTGTATTTCGATAAGCCAAGCCTTTCTCAAGTAATCTATTAATTGTTTAAAATATATTTGCGTTATACCCTGTATAACAGCAACTCGGTGTTGAAATAAAAAATAGCGTTTTTCTCAAATATTTTTAAACCAAAATGGAAAAAACTTATATAGTCCAGTCAATGACCTTTTTCCCGTATAATTTTGCCAAACAGCACCGATTTTCATAAAAATTTGGATTTAGGTTCTACTTACCCTCCACTCCAAAGTTGACCCTGTACCGGGGGTTGCTTTTACCCTGGGGGTGGATACCACCCCTTCTCGGGGGTGAAAAATGTTTCATTGAAAATAAGTCCGGGAATGGAAAGATTGACTAATTCTAAGCAACTTTTGTTCTATAAAATTTTTTCTGAAAGTCAATACTTTTCGACTTATTCGCGAGTGAAAGTGTCAATTTTTCAACCAATAAACCCACATTTTCAGACGGTTTTTCGCGAATAACTCAAAAAGTAAGTATTTTATCGAAAAAATCATTCTTAGTAAAAATGTAGCTTATAAAAAAACCAAAAGAATGGTGGATTTATGGTGTCTGTAGTCCCAATACAAACAGAGTAATAGCTTGTTGAAAGTTGGTTCTTATTCGTCAAAGGCCAAAATTGAAAGTTTCAACGTGAAGTTGCCAAAAAACAATGCATTTTTCGGGGAAACTCATGCAACCTTTTTTGAAGTGCTTGAAAAAACCTTTATTTTTGTTTTTTTATAAAAGTCCCTAGCATCAAAACTAAGCGAGTTATGACGAAAATAATGTTGGTCCCTATTTTTTCGGCGTCAAAGAAATGTGAAAATCACCGCCTAATTACCACCCCAATTGAAAATAATCGTTACCACTTTACAATTTACTTTATTTATGTATTTGTAACTTTCTCTAGAAGTTTGACCGGTTTAAAGTGCATAGTTTTGAAACAATTTGAGCTAGAAGTGAAAAGAGCATTTTTGTAATTTTACAAAAAATTGCCTTTTCTTCAAAATAACTCAAAAACTATTAATGATACGCAAAATTTTGTAGAGTACAAAATTCTAGGTTTTGCTTTTCTGAAAATTTCCATTTTTTTTTTTTTTTGGATAAAACTTGAGTAAGATATGGCCGTTTAAAGTTTGCATACCCTTTCAAAAATAAGGGCTGAAAGAAAATTAAATTTATATGAGCTTATAGCTCTTGAAAAAACCTACAAAATGGTTTTTTGGACTTGATAGCTTAAAACTAATCGAGTTATGGGCAAAAAAAACAATCACATATTTTGGCAAAACCAGTTATGGCTGGGAAATAAAAATATTAATCCACTTGATTGGGGTTGGGTTAATATTGAAGGTGTATTAAATCCAATCAAAACTCCGAATCAACCTGCACCTGAAGAGCTGTTGAAACTGATTTTTTGTAGCTGTAAAAAAGGGTTCAGTTCAACGTGCGGTTGCCGAAGACTAGGACTTTTCTGCAGTTCGACATGTATAAATAACATGCAGTGGAGACAATTGCCAAAATAGTGCTCCAATTATGAATCAAGAAGAGGACGAGGAGGAAGACAAGGATGAGGCGGACGTGGAAAGGAATGAGGACGAAGAGGAAAAGGAAGACGATAGTGAAGAGGATTTTTGATTATTTATATGTTTTTTGTAATAAAAAGAAAATGTTGTAATAATATAAAAAAAAATTAAAACCCATATAAAAATAAAATTTTTATTTTCATGCAAATCGGTGATATTTCATCATTCCAAGTTGCTAAAGAACATTTTGAAGATATTTTTTTAAATTATAACTATTCTAGGGGGTGGCTTTTAGGAAAGAAACTGTTTAATAAATCATAAATTATGCCCATTAATGTAATTTGGCGTTCATTCAACTTATTTAAAGATTATTTCAATTGATTACATGCTCGAATCTACAATTCTAAAATTATTTTCGAACAGGGGTAGTTTTCACCCCTAAAAAATAAAAAGCAACCCCGGCACAGGGTCAACTTTGAAGTAGAGGGTAAGTAGAACCTAAATCCAAATTTTTGTGCAAATCGGTGCTGTTTGGCAAAATTATACAGTATCACCGTATTTTACCTTCAATGACTGGACTATTATCAAAATAGCTAGTATTTAAAATATATTTTACTTTTAAATTTCAAAAATACTGTATTTAATAATAAATAATTTAACATATAGATGCTTATATTGAAATGGTTCTCACATACATAATATATTGATTTAGTAGTAAGGCTCTTCTATTACTTCCACGTCCAGTGGAAGTATAGTAATGACAAAAAATTTTTAAAAAATTTTTATTGTCCAAATAGGCTTAAAATGTCATGAAACGTCGAGATTTTAAGTTTGAGCGAAAAAAAAATTTCTGTCTGTCGGTCTGTCTGTAACTTTTTTTTGTGCGCACGTTTACTCTGGAACCGTTTAAGATATTGACTTGAAATTTGGTACACATATGTACTTTAACGAGATCTAGAACTAGATTATATTTTCATCTTGTTCCGTCGAAGGGTTGGGGAGTAAATTGGGGTAAATTTGGGGTAAATGGGTAAATCAAGCAGGTAACAGTCCATGAAATTGGTATTTAGTATATACAAGAGAAGCTAAGTTCTCAAAAAAATTTTTGGCATTAGCCACCCCCATTACCACCCCCACCTCCTTATTAAAGGGGATGAAAAAAAATTGTGATTTAGTGTATGTACAGGAACCAGAAACCTCAAAATATTTTTTTACTTCATCCACCCCCCTATCACCACCCCCACCCCACTACCGACGTGGGGTATCATTTTATGGGTTTTTGGGGTAGAGGATTTCAAATATTATATTATTAAAGTTCCATAAACAATTATTTTCACATACAAAGTTTTTTCGTTGTGAGTGACTTGGATAGAGAATCTGGATGTGGAAGTAGTGATTCCTTGGGCAGCGGTTTTTTTTTATAGTTTGTTGCCATTTCTTTCGCATTTTTAAATCTCTAGGAATGGTAATAAATATTTTAGTAGCTGTTTTCACCGAGGTGCTTTGACAATTAGGAACATTACAATATTTATAATTCTGTTTACCATCACTATTATTCATTGTTAATATAAATCGGTGAAAATAGTTGATAAACCGAAATTCTTCACCAACACGCTAGTTTCAACGCCCACTGCTTGAGTTAACGATTTATAATATAGTGAAACAGTAATAACACGTTGTAGCTAGCCGCTTCAGCCAGCAGATTCCTATTAAGTGACGTCACGGTCGAGACTCGACAAGGCGTATGCAGTCCATGTTTATGATTTTTTTAGACGATTTACAAGTCTCACAAAATTCTTGTTTTTTGCAAAGGGTCTTGAGCCCATTGCCCAATTGAAATTTTTTCTAAAATGCTGTTTTTCGTTAATATATATCATCACCTAGATGCTCAATTTTTTTTGTCCATTTAAAACACTTGCTTTAGAAAAAAATTCCATCTGCTATCCAAATGGCAGTAGCCATTTTGAATTTTTTAATTTTGATTTCAGATTCGTAATCAGCGATTTCAAAAACATAAATATTCTACGTTTCAAAAATAAATCAGTAATACTTTTGCAGATCTTAACACCTTGACGCCCAACTACCAGTATAATGGTAGTTGGCATTTCTAGTGAGATACCGACTACCACTATACTGCCAAAAATTTACATGCACTTTAAGTGGATATACATTTACACTGGAACCAGATTAAGGCACCGCGAATGAACAACTGGTATTAGATACCTTTTCTGAGTAATTTCGTGAGCCAGTAAAGTGGTAGTTGGATTCTGATGGGTAATTATAGTTTCTAGTATTTTTTTCTACCTATATATTTGTATTCCTGTATATTACGTATTTGTACCTTTTAATAATAAAGGTATTTTTTAGTTTGTGTTTTTTTTTCTACCTATGTATTTGTATTCCTGTATATTACGTATTTGTACCTTTTAATAATAAAGGTATTTTTTAGTTTGTGTTAGCTTTGAATTTTAAATATTTTTTTTCTGCTAAAGAACCTAGTACCACTATACTGGTATTCGATACATGATATAAAAAAAAACCTTTGATACACCGATTACCACTATACTGGCATGCTATAAAACTCCTTATCGGGTTCCACCAAGAACTCGGTTTTTGGGTGCGGGTGTCAAAGTGTTAAATATCCAAATTTAGGTTTTCCCCTTGAGGGTAAGTGCAAGTGTCCGTACTATATAGAAACTGAAAATAATACCTTTTACTACAATAATAACCCATAAAGGAAAATTATCATTTCATATGAGATTATTCCGAAATTTTGCATATTACCTCTAGGTACTGCACTAATTCTATTATACTTAATGTCTACCTTTAATATTTTTGCAGTTTATGATCAGACATGTCAATATTTAGGTGGAAGTAGTCACATAATGCTTTACATATATCTGACTACACTATAATAACATATGCCTTCAGTTTTATTTTAAGTAAATCTATTTGTGTAATATACTTACCTATTATGTATAAAGCTAAGATTTTCAATAGTTTTTTTTTAATTTCTTTTCTTTTCCCTTCCTATATGTATATGTATAAGTACAAAGCTAGTTATTGCCTAATAGTTTATGATCTGTCCTTAGTAAAATTTTAGAAAAGTAGCGTATCTTCAAGTTGAAAAATATTTCTACTAAAATGAACTTTTCCCAATAAATCAACCAGGTTTTAGAACAGGGGACAGTTGTACTACTGCTCTAGTAAATATATCGGATGACCTAGTGAAACAATTAGATAAAAATCAGGCAATTGCACTCGGATTATCAGACTTCTCGAAAGCATTCGACTGTGTAAATCACGCATTAATGTGTGTAAAATTAAAATACTATGGTTTCAACGAAAATGCAGTATTATTTTTCATGTCATATTTGTATAACAGACACCAAATAGTGCGTACTACTACTAAATTTGGTCAATCTGAGGCTAAGTTGGTTAAATTTGGGGTACCTCAAGGTTCCATATTGTTTCTATTTTACATGTCTGATATTTATCTTCATATCGAACACTGCAACATGCAAACTTATGCCACAGATCAAACAAACCAGATGTTTCACTTATGACGTTTCATGGTTTAGATAATAAATCAACTCCTGGAAGGTACGAATTTGTGTAGTGATCTGCGCATATACCAAGCAGTCTTAACCAGCGAGTATAGACACAGGAGGGAGGTGATGACACGTAACAATAATTAAAAGTCACCTAATAAATACTCAAAAAAACCACTTAAATGTATAACAATAAGAACTCTAAGCTTCAATAGAATACACTGCATTCCAAAATAATTAATATCACTGGTGTAGCTGATGACGACTTCCATCTCTGAGATTTCAGTACTAAATACTCTCTCCTGTGATATTGTACTCGCTGGTCTTAACTTCCATGTCAACCGCTAGGTTGCTCTGTTTATGACTTCTGCGCAGAATCCTGGAAGGTAAACGTCACTCGACAAAAAATGAAACTGGTTACATAGGGAATACTATTAAGTGAAACATCTGGTTTGTTTGATCTGTGCTTATGCTGACGATACACAACTGCTTCATAGTTCTCATCCAGATAACTATAATTTTGCAGCTAGACATATTAATGTGGATCTCATGTCAATTTATACATATAGCTTAAGTCATAATCTTATTTTAAATCCATCTAAATCTGCCGTGATATTATTCTGCTCCAAAAACTATTATGCACAGTTAACTAACAATATGAAAATAAAGATCAATAATAAGAATATATCTTACAAAGAAGAAGTTAAAAACTAGTTATTTTTGGTCATAGATTAGGATTTGAACAGCATATAAACAACCTAGTTAAAAAATCTTATTTACATTTAAAAAATCGCTGCCCAAGGAATCACTACTTCCACATCCAGATTCTCTATCCAAGTCACTCACAACGAAAAAATTTTGTATGTGAAAATTATTTTTTATGGAACTTTAATAATATAATATTTGAAATCCTCTACCCCAAAAACCCATAAAACGATACCCCACATCGGTAGTGGGGTGAGGGTGGTGATGGGGGGGGTGATAGTGGGGGATGGATGAAGTAAAAAAATATTTTGAGGTTTCTGGTTCCTGTACATACACTAAATCACAATTTTTTTTCATCTCCTTTAATAAGGGGGTGGGGGTGGTAATGGGGGTGGCTAATGCCAGACATTTTTTTGAGACCTTAGCTTCTCTTGTATATACTAAATACCAATTTTATGGACTCTTACCTGCTTGATTGACCTATTTACCCCAAATTTACCCCAATTTACCCCCTAACCCTTCGACGGAACAAGATGAAAATATAATCTAGTTCTAGATCTCGTTAAAGTACATATGTGTACCAAATTTCAAGTCAATATCTTAAACGGTTCCAGAGTAAACGTGCGCACAAAAAAAAGTTACAGACAGACAGACCGACAGACAGACAGACCGACAGACAGACAGAATTTTTTTTTTCGCTCAAACTTAAAATCTCGATGTTTCATGACATTTTAAACCTATTTGGACAATAAAAATTTTAAAAAATTTTTTTGTCGTTACTATACTTCCACTGGACGTGGAAGTAATTATTATATTCTAATAATTAAGTTTTAAATTATAATATTAAGAAAAAGCTTTGTGAAACAATTGTTTTGCCTATTTTTTACTTTTGTCTTACAATGTATTATCCTTTCCAAAATACTGGTAACAAAAATAGGTTACAAAAGATTCAAAATACTTGTTGTTTTATTTTTAATTTACGTAAATATGATATATATGTTCAAAAATTAAAGACTTGAAATGGTTAAAAATAGATGATACTTGTAAATTTAATCTTTTAATGCTTGTACATCGTTTGGCGCTTACTTCCGCACCTGAGTACCTTAAGAATAAACTTTACCACGAAACCATTGCCTGTCTAGGGATTACAGGAGCAATGCGCTCATGTCCCACAGCAGCTATAGAGGCAATGTTGGACTTACTTCCTCTGCATTTGCATGTAAGGAAGGAGGCAGCAGTTAGTGCCTTAAAGCTGCATCAGGCACTTAAATTCAGACCAGGCTGGTCGGTCACTTAAGATTTCTAGAGCTAATCCAATTCGAATCCATGACCAAACCCACTTAACCCGGTCAAAATAGACATTCAAGGTTACAATAATTCGCATAGAGCTGAAAATTGGTACGAATGTTGGGAACACCATTATAAATGAAATGTGAAAGTCCTCATCGATCCCACATCTGCAAAAAAAAATTATTCAAGGTCAAAGTTCGCAAATATGGGTTTTTTTGCATTTTTCAGTCAAACAGTAAGTTTTATCATAAAAATAGGTCAGACAAAAATTGTAGATCATGCAATTATCTATAAAAATTGTTCTTAGACTTTTTTTTCCTAAGAATCACCATTTCTGAGATATAGCGATTCAAAAAGTTGAAAAAGTTGTGTTCTCCATAATATGCATGAGTACGCGCCTATATACACCGTAATACAAGTAAAAATATTGGTCTGTTAACTTACACCTACAAATTGTACAATTCTGGGAATATAAACACAAAAGAAACCCAGTACCTCATTTTATATGCCCATATAACCTTGCACTGCAAAAAATGACCGTCGTTGTGTGTAAAATTACACCCAATTTTAATGTAACTTTACCCACAAAAAGAGTGTAAAATTTTATTTACCAGGGAGGATTACCCAAAATATAGTGTAAATAAAAATTTTACACTCTTTTTGCGGGTAAAGTTACATTAAAATTGGGTGTAATTTTACACGCAACGACGGTAAATTTACATTCATTTTTTACAGTGTGAGCAACATCTGTCTGCTATTCAATTGTCCGCGTGGCAACGCTCGTATACCTGCTCCTTTTTCAAAGGCCTGAACGAAATACTATTAATCTTGAATGTTCCTTCGTAGTGAAAACACGTGGTTATTGCTAATATTTCCTAACAAAGTTTGTCGTCCTCAAGATCAAGCTTGCAATGGAAGAAATATTTACATACATTGAAAATAGCGATGATTGTCAGTTTACATTAGACCAATTAAAAAATATTTGCAAAAATTCAGCTTTAGACAACAGAACCATACGATTAAAGTTGAGGTATGGCGATAAAATTATTATAACTGAAAAAGGAACATCAACATTCATATGTTTTATTGATAATCACCATGATATTCTTAATCAAGCTTGGTACGAAAAAGAAATTCAAATGAAAAAGAAGAATGATTCACGGTCCTGGAAGCTGCGGCAGCAATCATTCGAAAAGATATTATAAGCAGTTATTCTAAAAAATAAACGATTAAATTTAGAACATTTAAAATTAGTATGCACAAATATTAGCCATAGTATTATGACTGCTGTTCGGCCTAGGTCTTTCAAATCCAAATTAAAATTACAATTTATTTGTATCCAGCAGGAAGAAGAACGAAGAGAAGAAGACATTACACTTGAAGTTCCATTAGATAATTATCAATCAGACGAATAGTTTTCCCAATTACTCATAATTCACACCGCTTTCATCATTTCTATTATAGTTTGTTTTTAAATCAGGAGGACCGTTTCAAATTTACCGCGCTAAATCATACATCTGCAGTTGGATCCCCCTTTGCCAGTTTTACACAGGGCAATAGTCGTAAATTTTGACATATAATAAATTTTAATTTCATGTCAAATTATTTTGTTCAAATTTCTATTTTATCGTTTGCACATTATATATTAGTTTTTAATCCCTTTTGAATAAATCTGAAGGTAAAAGTGGCTAATTATTTGGTGCCTTTATATTGCCTAAATGGTATGGAATATATAGAGGTCAAATAGAGGTCGATGCATTATATAATGTAATATAATGTAATAAAATGCACACAAATATACTGTAGTGGTGTATTGTTGGTTGCTCAAAATGCCAAAAAGGTTCTAGTGTATTTTCTGGTAACTTCTATGGTGTGAATGGGACTTCTATACTATATTCAGTCCTCCTGGTTTAAAAACAGACTATAGTACCATTTTTTATTTAATACAATATTATTTAATCAAACAGGACCACAATAGATTGTGGAATAGGTATACTGGGGAAATGACGTTAAAAAAAACGCGCCAAGTAGACTACCTCTCAGGTGGCGTGCATATTATGGAGAACACAACTTTTTCAACATTTTGAATCGCTATATTTCAGAACTGGTGATTCTTAGGAAAAAAAGTGTAGGAACAATTTTTATAGATAATTGCATGGTCTACAATTTTTGTCTGACCCATTTTTATGATAAAATTTACCGTTTGGCTGAAAAATGCAAAAAACCTATATTTGCGAACTGTGACCTTAAATAATGTTTTTTGCAGATGTGGAATCGATGAGGACTCTTCACATTTCATTTATAATGGTGTTCCCAACATTCGTACCAATTTTCAGCTCTATGCAAATTATTGTAAGCTTACCCCCATTTTTTGAGCTATTTTGACCGGGTTAACTGACTCAATGCCACTCAAGCATGACTTTGACTGCCCGCTTGATGTGCTCATTGAAACCCGTCAGGCGAACATGGTCGAAGTACTGCGGTTGGAGAAAGAGTCACACATCTGGTACACAGATGGATCCAAGATGGATGAAGAGGTTGGTGTGGGCATAGCAGGGCCTAAATGCAGGCTATCTAAAGCCCTCGGTAACACCACAACCATCTTCCAGGCAGAAATCTATGCCCAGGAATGCCTAAATAGAGGCACTAGAAGGGCAAAGATCTATGTACTTTCAGATAGCCATGCAGCATTAAAGGCTCTCAGGTCCTATACCTTCGAATCAAAAATTGCCTTGGAATGCAGACAATCTCTCAAGCAACTGGCAAAAAACAACAATGGTGTGGGTACCGGGGCATGAGGGAATAGAAGGCAATGAATTGGTTGATAGCCTCGCAAGAAGGACTCGAACCGTTCTGTGGCTTATCTAAGGGACACATAATGAAGGAGGTCCTAAAATGGGAAAAGGAACAAAAGAAGACCTACTGGAGGAATACTCCAGGCCAAAGACAAGCGAAAAGGTTTATAAGCTATTTTACAAAAAATGCCACAAGGCTTCTCGAACTTGAAAAGTCTGACCAAAGGCTGATCACAGGCTTTCTAACTGGCCATTGCCCCTTGAGATATCATCTCAAGAACATGGGCATGGCACAAGATGACAAATGCAGATACTGTGAAGCTGCAATTGAAACTGCGGAACATATACTTTGTGAATGCAAGGTACTAATCCGCATTATGCTAAAGCACCTAGAACAGGCGGAATTAACGCCTAAAGACATAGGGGAATTAGCTTCCATGAAAATCTCAAGCTTTGCAAAAAGTCTTGGAATCGTGGGTAACAACTAGTTGCAGGGTAATTCACAAAAGACCTGTTAGGTCGAGGTGAACAAAGGCCAACCCAGAGCCAAGCCACCCCTTAAACAATCTACAATCTACCACGAAACCAAGTTCATGCTGTCAATATAAATATAAAGAAATATAAAAAATTATACAATGCTTTTGCACACATCTGCTCTTTTCCAAAAATCTTTCTCATACAATGCTGTAAAACACTATAATAGTGTTCATAAATCTGCAAAAACGTTTTTTCATTATGAAATTCTGTAAATATATAAAAAATAAATTACTGAATTCATAAGTGACTTTTAATAAATATCGCTAGCTGATTTTCAATGCTTGTCGTGTTCTATATTTCAATTTCTGTCGTATTCTAGATTATGGTTAATTCTGAATATTGTTCATTTCTTCATTCAGTTTTGCTTTATTTACAATAGCGGCATTAAGGTAGGGCAACCGCCCAGGGCGCCCCTTTCCTTTTTTTTTACGGGATAGCAGATGAGGGGTGCCGTAGAAATCTCGCCCCAGAGCGCTGGTAGAGCTAAAACCGGCACTGTTTATATAAGTACATACATATACATATATACATCTTTCTTTTATCTTTACATTCATCAATATTTAGTTACTATTAGACTAATGTTAGTTACGCAATTGAAATGTAATAATGGGGTATTTTCCATTTTTTTTAAATTCAGTTTTGGTGATATATATCAAGTAAAGTTATTATTTTAACAATTACTGCATAATCAATTTAAACCAAAACAATAATTTCTTAAATAAATATAAGAAATAAGAATACGCCTGTCTAGACACAGATTTCAAATGATTTTATTTGACGGGAAATAATTTAACCAATCATAGATAACTTTCGCTTAGACTGTAACTAACTTATATGAATGCCAAATTGTGTATTTACTTTACATTATTTTACCTATGACACTTCTATTTTTCTCAATATCTTGAATATCAATAAATATTATACACATGTATTTAGAAGGAATTAAAAGGTATTTATATTTGTAATTATGTAGAAGTTATCTTAAAAATGTAAACAAAACTTACGGCGAGGATTATGTGGCAACATTTCATGCGTGCCACCAGCTAACATTTCTTGTCACAATACAAGTGAAAGAGATATATTGCTTAGAGTTATTTGTTACTAAGTTTTTCGAATATCAATTTTTTCGGAACAGTTACAAAATTTTTTTCCGAAGCACTTATATCTGTGTTTCCACAACTTTTATAAAATACCTTTTAAATGACATTATCTACTATTTGTAAATTACAGCAAATACCTCGATGAAAGAAACTGAAATGCTTCAAATCAACACGATGGCGACGTTAGAACACATCTGTCATTTGACTAGCCTTTGACATTGTTGTCATGTTTTGCTAAATATGTTTTTAAAAATCTAATCGGCATTAAAAATTATTTAAAATATTTAATAATTTACGCCTATTATTATTTTTTACATAAGAAAATTAAATTTCGTGGATAAATATATTAAAATTGATTTAATAAATAAGCTTTATACTCCTGTTTTCTTCAATTATCTTTGCTAGAACTAGAGAAGGAATTTCAACTTGGCAACATCACACTGTTTTGTATAAAATCAATTTATCAACAAATTCATACAGTCCAGCTACATCATCAGCCAAACTACCTACGTCACCAATTTAAAACACCTGTTGCTCCACTTATTTTAACTTCTGTTTTCTCAAAAAATTGATAATTATTTTCGCGGAAATCTGTATTGGAAGTGTACATATTCTGATATTATTCAATAAAAAAAAAAAAAAAAAAAAATGGGAAAATACCCCATTGTAGGCAAATTTGAAATAACTTTAAAATAATAAAAGAATGAGTTTCCCTATTCTCGTTGCTACCTTATTTATTCTTATTTTATTGAGATAGAAGTATATAAGGAATTTGTATTTCTTGATCCAAGAAATTTTCATAAAACTTCTAAGCTAGTAAATAATGAAAAGTTAAGTATTAAATGTATTGATGAACTATACCAAGAATTGTTTTGCACACAATTTTAATAAATTTAAAATAAACCAAATATATTATAAAAGAATAAAGAATGACAATATGATTTTTCCGTCATCAGTTTCTTAGAAGACAACATATCCATTAAACAGTGGCTTTGGTTCGCATAGGAGTCCTTTAACAAATAAAAAAGGGCAACTTTTAACCCCCTCCCCTCTCTTGTAATACTTGTGAAGCCCCCCCCCCCCTCTTAAGCGAACATTCGTTTGCAAACTACCCATCCCCATTAGCTTTTTTAAAAATATTCTATTGATTAATTTGCCATAAAATAACCAATTTAAAATGTTAAACATACCTATTTTCCAGTCAATTTTTTAGCCAGAACTTTCACTTTATATGTGCATCCCTTCCCCCTTATTCATTTTGTCCCATTTTCAATAAACTCCCCCCACCTTCCTAAAAGCGAACATTTGTTGAATGGTCCCATAAAAAAAATCTCATCGGGCAAGTCCCACATTGTTTATTATTCTTCATATCGCAAAATTATGTTGTAAACGAATAAAAAAATATATGAAAGTTTGAAAATTTTACAAAACTTTAAACTCAAACACTGACTTTTCAGTATTTCAGTTCAGAAAGAGAAATCACTTCTTATTACTTAAGAAACACTCCGCATGTATCTATTATTATTACTTATTGCTTGTTCACCAAGCTCTGAGAGCACATGTAAACAAATATATGTGCGTTATCACGTGACCATGCCATAACACCTCCTCATTGGTTGCATTTGACGACAACAGTGACAGTGACAATTACTCTCAGATCTTGGTGAATAGACAATAGATTGTACGTTTTTAATTTCTTCTTAAGTAGGTACATTATTATTAAATTATTACGTCAGTGTGTCTACATTATTTAAATTTTATAATTACAATCACAGACTTAAAATAAAAGGATTTATCTATTTATATTATTTAAAGATAACTACAATGAACCACACATCACCCAAGCAACTACTAAAATCATTTTAATAATAAAATAAATAATCAAATACGTCAATAATATAATTTATTACTTAACTTTTTCTACTCACATTTTTTCTATGCTAAAATAGCACTTTGCATACATAAACAACACAAAACTCTTAAAGAACACCACCAATTAGGAGACGGAAGGAGTGAAGCAATATAATTTCCCTTATTAGTGGAGTAAACGTAGTCAAAAAACAGGCATTGTTTCGGAATAATTTGTAACTGCATAAAAAATCATAAAAACTTTTTAAATGTATTCTAAATAGGTTTAAGTTCAAAGTCTACCGGATGGTATTGTACGCTAAATCTCTATTTGTTTATTACTAACAAAAAACTGCAAAATTAGTTGTTAAATGAAATATCACAAAATAAATCGAGAAGAAATCATGAAAATCAGGTACTAGAGGTTTTTGGTCATACTAATTACGAATTTGATGTCAGATTTGCAAAATTTAAAATGGCGGATACAAAATGGCCGACCGAAACGTATTAGGAGTGCGAAATTTGCCATAAAAATGAGCGTTAATGGGTTTTTACGGGTTTTCGGGTATGCTGATGACGAATCTGATGTCAAATTCATAAAAATTGTGTAGATAAATGTAAAATGTCTAATAGAAATAAATACAATGTACTATAAAAATACTTTTATTATAAACTACAATGAAAGGAAGTATTTTAACTATAATATATGATACATACGGTTTTTCAATCAAGAATGTAAAAAATTGTATATTATTCAACGAGCGGTAATGTAGGTAATAACTCACACAGATGAAAGTTTACGCATGGGCCGTAGGCGAGTGCTGTAATTCATCAAGTGAGTTATTACCATTACCGCAAGTTGAATAGTATACTTTATCTACGATTATAACAATAAATATTAAATTGAGAAAATTTTGTTTAAATTACTTAGTTTGTTTATTAATAAAATTAACTGTAAAATTTAATTTTTGTTCACCCTTTTATATTTGTAGTCTTCAAAGATGTAGCCACCTTTAAGCGGAGGTAGAATGTGATTTTTAATCGAAATAGTGCATAAACTGCTTGTTGCAAAAAATCAGCTTTGTAGATTAACATTAAGTGGCGGAAAATGCAAAACTTCTCCGCGAACTGCAATAGCCCAGAGCACATATTCGGTCAAAAGTCTTGTTTTTTATGTTAGAGAAAAAATTAAAAAAGCGTCGGAAAGCTCAATCAATTCTCTTTACATAAGCTGTCTACAAATTTTTCGAAAAAAACGATAATTATCGAGATATTCGAGGAAATGTAAGAAATTACACGTTTTCCTACGAGTGCATGTAAATCTTAAAGAAATAATTTTTCTCAGAAACCTTTGTTTCGAAGGGCCAAGATTAACGGAGCGTCAAAATAGTACGATATTAAGTGAACATCATATATGAGATCGATTTCAGTTAATTACCGATTAATTACGGTGACAAAATGGAGAAATTTTACCGAAAAAAAAAAAAGTCCCAAATCCCGCCCTCTCTAATTCCTTCATTTTTGTCGGAATTCAAAAAATGAAAAAAGGAATTTTAGCAAATTTAATTCTACTTAAGTTAACTAGAGTAGTCTTTTGGCGTAGGAGCCAAGATTAAAAAGTTGACAACTGTAGAAGCTCAAAATTTGTTATTTTTGCCATACATGGCCAACATTTCAGTAGTTATCTCCGAAATGGAAAAAAAATCAAAATTCTGATAGTAGCAAAAGATTCATAATGGAAAATACTCGTTTGACCTTGTTTTTTATTTTGAGCTAACTCCCACCGTGTCGGATATATCTGCGAAAAATAACAGAAGACAGCTTAAATTTCAGAGTCGAAAAAATTGCAAAATATGCAATCTTGACATGTTCATATTATTCGAAAAAAACCATTGAGACGGCCGTACGATGTCGCGACGTAAAGAGGAAGTCTTCCAGATAAACCTGATCGTAAATTGCACTGCGAAATTCGAAAATTCGGCTCGGCACGAATGAATCAAAAGTAGCATTTTGTGATATTTCAGAAAATCTTTATAGATATTAACGTGAATAATCTGTCACTACCTCCCTGGCCTCACCTTCGTGTGTTGCGCGTTACGTCGATTGGACAGGCTAGATATGAAGATAAAGGTGATTGGCTCTGTACCTAGTGAGTTATAATAACTCACGCATTATAACTCATGCTGTTTGTTTATGGGTACTATTAATTCATCAAGAGCAGTTCATTAATTAGTATATAACCTAATAAGAGTAGATAAAAGACTTTATTTATGAACATACAGTGATTTTCTGATAATTGATTTCTAAATACAAACACTTTGAACGAAAAGGGCAGATAAAACTTTTTACCATTCTGAATCTTCTGATTGTACTTGCTGACTTATTTGCAAAAAATGAATATAAAAACGCGTATGTATCATAAAATAAATCATTGGCGCTTTTAGTACACATCTTTACCTTCAAATTGATCACTTATAAAGTGCCAATATCACGATATTAAGCTTTGATATTGACGACTGAAATTTGGTGTCAACAGTGGAAAACGTCTTTTTTCGGAAAAGTACTAATAGCGGAGCGGATCTGGTTTTGAAATGAAACCAACTTTTTTAATTTTTTTTTTTTTGACAATTCGGTTACACGCGTTCTCTTTTATCAAGGTGTATTAAATAGGTGGTCCGACGTACGGCACTTTCCTATGATAATAATGGCTTCATAAGTTCTACTGGTCTTGTAAATTAGCCTCTCTTTTTTTTATTTTTGTTTTTTGTTATTCTCTCATACTGTGCTATCTTATGATATTAGTTTATTTACTATGTCAGTCAGTTACTGTGTTACAGTTTGTCTTATACATTAATTTATCATATTTGATGTTACCATGTGTTTCCTGTAAATGGGTGTAACCTGTTGGAAATAAAGATCTAAATAAATAAGTGCATGCTTTCTATTTAATTTAGTAGATGGCGCAAGCTATAAGGTACTACAAAATCCTGTATTTAGATAGATGAATTTGCTTTGCTGCATGTAGTGTTGTGTATATTCTTCAATGTTTTTAATTTAGCTACTTGATGTCACTGGACTCTTGTTTCACTAAACACAAACGAAATGCCGGGAATGTATGCAACACTGTATGCATGCATGCACAGAAAATATAAAATTGTCTTTCTATGCATAAATAACAACAGAACTTATTTCTTCTGCCATCTATTACATTATATTCAAAGTAAGCACTTATGAAGCCACTCAACGAGTCCTTGTCGCATCACCTATTTAATACACCCTGTCTTTTATCATGTTTTCAACTTACTTCAACTTAATCACACAGAGGAATTCGCAGTTAAAATTCGCAAAAACACGTTTTTCCACGATAACTTTGTTATTATTGACCTGACGAAAAAAAAGAAAAATTAAAAATTGAAGATCTCGCATAATTTTTTTCAAATCGGACGGTCACTTTTTGTGAAAATACTCGTTTTTTGCCCTAACACTAACACACAAAAAAGTAATTCGTTAATTTTTTTATGAAAAAAAGAAGTTAGGGGGATGAGATTTTTTTGAGGTAGGTGAAATAGATAAGAATTGATGGGGCCGGAGGATTGGGGTGGTCGGTCAATTAGGGGAGGGGAGGGAGGTAGGGAAAGGAAAATTATTCAACCCCCTCAAACTTTTTTCCCTGTTGTGCGATTTTCAAAAACCAAAATGGAATTTGTTCGTTATTACGTCTAATATTTGACTGAATAATTTTTTTAATTTTTTTCAAATAAACAAACTTGTGGGAGGGGAAAAACCTTTTGCATTTTTTTTTTAAATGCGTTTTTGAGTACGAAGGAAAGGGCTCAGAAGACAAATTTTTTTACAGTTAAGTGAGATTTTTTTATCTTTAATTTAAAAAAAAAATTATTGCAATCCAAGCAATAGGAAGGGAGGGAGGGGGCATAATGCATTTGCGGGAATAAAGGGTTAAGGAAAAGGGATAGGGACTTCGGAGCTTAATATTCGGATATATAAATCTTTTTTCCATCTTAATATTTTATCAGTCTACCCTCCATCAAATATTAAACTTATTATAAATAATTATTTAACACTGTCACAGTTTTCGCGGCGCATTTCTCTAGTTTTAGGTGTGTATTGGATATATAAAACAATTATTTCGCTTAACTAGCTCTAACTCAAAAACGGCACAATGGATTTCTCTCAAATTTTTATCGTGTTATCACTATATATTTGTTAACATAATGTGTTAATATGTAGGTCAAATTTTAATAAGTGTAGAAAGCATTATTTTTTTTCTAAGGCTATGTCAAAAATTTGCATTCTCAAATGTAACATGCGGGAAACTTTTTTATCTTTCGAAATAGATACCAAGTGTATCGAGAAGTAACGAATACAATACAATACAATACGTTTATTCATGTTAATATACATATACAAGTATTTACATAAGTCAAAATATGGATGAAAAGAATAAAATTATTACAGTACAACATATATTATTAATAAATAGATAAAAGCAATTAAGTTGCAATATAAAACATTAAAATAGCTATTGAACAGAACATATTTGTAAATATAGTTAGGTACAGTGTTTAATTTCCTCACAAATGTCCTCAACTGTGAAGAAAGCCTTACTGATGAAAAACATTTTAATTGTAGTTCTGAATTTGTCCTTGGGTAGCTCTCTGATTTTGGGGGGAAGAATATTAAAAAGTTTAAATCCGAAATGATTTATGTCTGTTTGTCCTTTTGTTAACCATGTGAAGATCGTTCTTAAATGATCCTTGGTCCTGGTCTCATAATTATGGACTTCTTTATTTGATATGTATTCGTTAATATGTTTTTTAATGTATGTTAAGCATTCCAAGGCATATATACAGGGAAATGTTAAAATTTTAAATTTTATAAAAAGATTCTGTGTTTCGCTTCTATAATCTACCCCAGCCATAACTCTGACAGCTCTTCTTTGTAAACTAAAAACTCTGTGTCTGCAAGCGGAATGACCCCATGCGATAATAGCATACGACATACGAGATTGGCATAGTGCAAAATATGCTGTCCTCAGAACTTGTATTGAGACAGTTTGGGATAACTGTCGAAGACAATATATATTTTCAGTGAGGGTAATGGCCAGATGCTCACCCTGAGTATCCCATTGCTGTTTTGGGTCTAGGAATACTCCTAGAAACTTTACAGAAGCTGGGTTACTATCTATACCACTTAGATCACGAAGGGAAGAAGTCATGACTATCGTTTTATCTGGGTTTAACCGCAGTCGATTTATTGCGAACCAGTTTTCTGCCCTTGACTGTGCCGATATACTTTTGGCTTTCAGAGAGTTTGGGTCAGTGTCTTTCAGTATAAGTGTAGTGTCATCTGCATATAATAGACAGTTTACATCAGTAAGTGTTGAAGACAGGTCATTAATGTACAATAAAAATAACAATGGGCCCAGGATAGAACCCTGGGGCACACCAACATTTACATGAAGTTCTTTAGAGTTAACTGAGCCTAAGCGTACTGAGCACGATTAGAGAGATAAGACCGCACAAGATGGCGACTAGCAGCACTGAAGTTGTATACAGCTAGTTTATCAATTAAAATGTTGTGGTTAACACAATCAAAGGCTTTACTGAGGTCGCAGAACACTGCTGCTGAATAAAGACCTTGTTCAAAACAATTAATAGTGTGTTCTGTAAATTTCAGGATGGCATCTGTTGTTGAGAGCCGTTCCCTAAAACCAAATTGGTTGTTATTTAAAATATTGTTCCTCATTAAATACTCGTCAATACGCATTTTCATGGCTTTTTCGAATATTTTAGAAAAGATTGGCAAAATAGAAATGGGCCTATAATTTCCAATGCTATTAATGTCACCTTTATTTTTGTAAATAGGAACTACTGATGCAATTTTAAGTAGGTTGGGAAATGTTCCAGTCTTGAAACACAGATTAATTAGTTTACAAATTGGCGAAATCAGGATATTTTTTACGAACTTGATCAGAGAGACATTTAGACCAAAAACGTCCACTGAGTTACTATTTTTCAGTGAGTTATTTTTAATTATGTGCCTAACATTATTCAGGGTAATTTCTTTAAAATTAAAAGAATTTTCAATGTCGATATTTAGGTCAAATAATCTGGGGTCTTCTACTGTTGCTGGAAGTGTATTTACGATTTCCTCTGCTATATTTACAAAATAGTTATTAAAGTCTTCAGCAGAAATATTACAATTTACTTCGTTTCTTTGTGATACTATCTTATTAGAGTTTATAATATTTCACATTGTTTTAAATGGATTGTTGGCATGACAAATAAAATTATCGTGGGCATCTATTTTTGTTTTTCTTAAAGCATTTCTGTATGTTAATTTGAATTTATTTCTTTGGTTTCGCAGCTCAAGACTTTCTGGGTATAAATTACACAATTCATTTAATAGGTGCAAATGATTTCTCATATCTTTTAGATCTTGAGTGAACCAGTTAATATGAATAAAATTGTCATTGGGGACTTTTTTTACTTTGCATGGGAAACAAGAGTAAAAACAATCTAGTATGATATCTAAAAATTTCTTGAATACTTCGTCTATATTATCAGAGGGATCATCAAGAAAGGAGAAATCACAGTCTAATAATCGTTGATAAAAAAGGTACTTACCCTCATTAGTAATGGGTCGATGTACTTTAATAACAATCTTTTTATTTTGTTTTGGAACATTAAATTTTAGGATTTGTCCTAGGTGATCTGATAGGAGGGTATCAATATTAAAAGCTTCCCAATCATTGTTAGTGAAATTTATAAATATATTGTCAATACAGTTATTTTTTCTTGTACTTGACGTAATGGTAGAATTAAAACCATACGTAAGAAGTAAATCACAGGGACTAACACAGTGAGGATCGGTTGTTCCAAATTTCACATTGAAGTCGCCGCAGATTATTGTAGGTAAATTGATATTTATAGAGCTAAGAATACTTTCTACAATTGAAGAGAATGTTTTAAAATCACCTAGAGGTGATCTATAAATAGTTGAACATTATGGGGTAAGATTTTCACTGCGGATATCTCGCAATCTTTTTCTCTTGATAGTTTATTAAGATTTTGTAATGGCAAAAAGTGCAAGTCATTTTTTAGTAGAATCATGGTTCCCCCATGAACAAATTCAGACCTACAAAATTGAGATACAACACTAAAACCTTTGATATTAAATTGATTTACTTCCGTCGGGTTCAGCCAATGATCACTTATACAAAGAGCGTTAATTTCGGGACATTTGTCTAAGAGAAGGGCTTCGAGTTCATTTCCCTTATTTCTTATACTCTGGATATTCAAGTGCATGATGGTGAAGGGGTTTACCTTGGCACATTTGCCAGGCTGCGGGTATTGGTATCCTGGAGAACGTTCGTCCTTTGAAAGGTCACCTTTTTGCGGCTTTGCAGATTCAGAAAATGGTTTATAATAACTCCTGTTTACCATAAATCGGGAATTAAATAGATAAGATAAAAGACGGACGTTAACTTTTTTATTTGAAACTTTTTTTTCTAGAATGAGCCCCCTCCCTCCCTTCCTATTGCTTGGATTGAAATCAATTTTTTTTTTAAATTAAATATTAAAAAAATCTCACTTACCGGTAAAACAATTTCTCTTCTGAGCCCTTTCCTTCGTACTCAAAAACGCATTTAAAAACAAATGCAAAAGGTTTTTCCCCTCCCACAAGTTTGTTTATTTGAAAAAAATTAAAAAAATTATTCAGTCAAATATTAGACGTAATAACGAACAAATTCCATTTTGGTTTTTGAAAATCGCACGACAGGGAAAAAAGTTCGAGGAGGTTGAATAATTTTCCTTTCCCTACCTCCCTCCCCTCTCCTAATTGGCCCACCACCCCAATCCTCCGGCTCCATTAATTCTTATCTATTTCACCTAAAAAAACCTCATCCCCATAACTTCTTTTTTTCGTAAAAAAATTAAGGAATTACTTTTTTGTGTATTAGTGTTAGGGCAAAAAACGAGTACTTTCAAAAAAAATTTTCACGAAAAGTTACCGCCCGATTTGAAAACAATTTTACCAGATTATGCGCTTCCGTGAGATCTTCAATTTTTAATTTCACTTTTTTTTCGTCAGGTCAATAATAACAAAGTTATCATGGAAAAACGTGTTTTTGCGAATTTTAAATGCAAATTCCTCCGCCACCCTGTGTGATTAAGCCGAACTAAGTTGATAACATGATAAAAGAGAACCCGTGTAACCGAATTGTCAAAAAAAAATTAAAAAAAGTTGGTTTCAAAACTCCTCTTTTTCTCGCCAGATCCGCTCTAGTATAAGTTTAAAGGTCTGAATTTCCAAAAATAATTTTTTAAAATTTTTTTGGCTGAATACATATTTTTAGATAATCCCTTTAAATGTGCTATCCAATTTTTTTTTTTTTTTAATAAATTATTCATTTTACAATGATTTTTACAAACAAAATTACCGGCCGATTTGTAACTAAATATTTTCAGTAAAGTTTTTGTAACGCATTGGTCATAATTATTTATTTAACTCTGTTAATACCTCAGTAATTACAGAGCAACATGTTTTTTCCTAAGAGATCAGCTGAATCGAATCTGGTATTATATTATAAATATATTTTAAATGCTATGGATTACCAAATCCAAGTCGACTTCGCGTACATCAATGTCAGTAAAGCATTACAGCAAATAAATCACAATATATTGATTGCTAAATTGGCTGAAGTTGGAGTTCATGGGGATTTCCTGAGATGGTTCACATCTTATGTTTAAGACAGGTCACAAATAGTAGGTAACGGTTAAGGGATACAAGTTATTTCCTTATATAATTACCTTAGGATTACTCCAGGGTTTGCACCCTCCGACTATTTTTGATCTATATGAACAATATCCATATTTGTCTTAAAGTTTACCAATTTTTGGTATACACAGACAGGCTCAAAATATATTCCCATATAAATAATATAGCTAGCTTCACCTTATTCCAAGAAGGTTTGGACTCTTTTTACAAATACTGCAAACTGTTTTTAAATTTAGAAAAGTGTCACCATATCTGTTTTATGCGCAATTTAAACATCTTTAAATACGTTTACAATTACAACAAGGTGCTAAAACAAGTACAGCAAATAAAAGATCCAGGAAAAATTTTTTATTCAAAAATAATCTTCTCTCCAGACATAGATTATGTAATATCAAAGAATAATAAAATGCTGGGTTTTATCAACGGAATATGTAAAAAATTTAAATCCTTAATTGCAATAAAAACAATTTATTTTTCACTCGTGCAAAGTAAGTTAAATTTTGCTTCAATATTCTGGAACCTACAATATCTGGATAAGAATCTGTACAAAACACATTCATGAGATATTTAAATTTTAAGGTGGCTGGAGAATACGACTTCCAGAGCAGACCATTCTCAATGATCTCCCCAATACTTACCTGAGCAGTGATGAATTTCTTACAGACATAAATATTGACAATATTTCTCTCTCTGAAATTCGGAAGGTTACTATAAATGAGGTGAGAGATGAAATATTTAAATTAAGCAATAAAAATAGTAAGGACATACAGTATGTCCTCAGTTAGAGTGAATAAGTGGGTAAACTTTTTTATTTATCATTTTACGAGGAAAATTTATTCTTCATAAAAAGTTTTGCTTTTATTAAAAATATGATTGCCATTGAGTAAGTTAACATATCATGTACAGGGTGTTCAGAAAATTTAAAAATCTGAAAATTATGTAAGAGTAAATTGTTCAATTTTAACGATATGAAAAACTGTCACTAAGATTGTTTAGGACTAAAATTTATGACAGAATTCCAATTTGTGGATAAATCTGCGTAATTCGACTTAAAAAAAAATGTACAAGCCGAAGACATCAAAACAACAATTAATAAATTAAAAACAAAAAGACCGAGGATTATATGATATGAATATATACATAACAAAAAAAATGTGTGAACCATTTAGCTGATTTAATTAATGTATGCACTGTCCAGGGACACTTCCCTGGTTCATCGAAAAAGCAGGGAAAAGTGATTCCTGTATAGTTGAAAGTTGAATGAAATAGTCTTTATTAACCCAAAAGAATTACAAAATTACACATGGGGTTATCCTCTACTATTGATAAAAAAATACAAAAGATAACAATATAGCAAAAGAGATGGGACGATGGTTTTATATACATATTGCACATAGTCACGATATTATAATAATAATAATGACCGTGAGACAATTCCCAAGTAGCAAAATAGAATCCTAAAGGAACTGAATTATTTTACAGTTATCGTCTAGCGCCGTTTGAAGAACAGTTTTATTTCTTAGAGTATCAAATTAATACAATTTTATCGTATAAGAGAACGTTTCTATAATATTGTTGTCTAAATGTTCTTATAGCTCATATTATAGGACAAAATCTTACTGTACTACTCACAAATTTTATAACATTTGTATAACATTTTATACAACCATCTATAAATATATTTTAAAAGAATCGTATCAAAATTATATTACAATTGTATACCTATTCTAACAACTTATGTATTAAAAAATAGTTGTATGGAAGTTGTATAAAAAGCTGTATTAAAGTTCCTTAAGCTAATTTATAAAACTGTTCTTACAGTAGCAGTGTACAATAAGCATAAAATCATTTTAAATTAACCTATAAGTACATCAATTTACTCTATTATAAATACCTTATGGAACAAAAATGTAGTCCTCTAAGATAAAGTTATCGGAAATTCTGCGTTATAAAATCTGTTTACTGTCATAAAAATTAGACTAATTTTACTAGTCAGTTTTAAAAAATATATCGAGCAGTATCTCAGTGGATGAAAATTAAAGCGGATTTTTTAAAAGAACAGTTCGACCTTTGCAAACTGCAACTAATAATTCATCTAACCGCAACCAAGGGGCTAATTTGGAAATAAAAATAATATTATCTACCACTGCCAGGCATCATAAAAATGATACTCCAATAGAAGAGCTGCCAATAGACATGGTAGAATATTTTCTTGCTGGGTTTTGCCTAGTAATCTTTATCAACATTTTCTCTTATTATTTTGTGCAATTACAATATGCTCCTCAAAAATGTATACATTTGTTTTTGCTTTTAGCCGCATCGATGTTTGAAAACGATTAATGCATATCCTTTTGAAAACAGACTTTTTTACATTAAAAATTTACTTATAAATAATTTCCATTTAATGGAAATTGTCATCTGCCACAAATAGCTAATAAATTGGGTAAAAGGCTAGAAGTTGATAGGATATGTACCAAGTTCTCCAAGGGCACAAAAGTTTCCAAATTTAAAAAAATGTTGAATTAACAACTAACAACAAAACATACCAATTAAATGTGTTCAATTTTGTAAGTTAGGTTACTAATGTCTACGTACTCTATACTGGAGTTGATTGCAACAGAACAGAACAGAATAATTGTTTAGTGCAATATATACAATCGTTACGTGATACATTTGTTTTGTAACGTGGTTTATGGACGAACTACAGGATAACATCGAAAGTTAACACATGGGGTTGCCACGATATGCAAAAATTGAATAAAATTAGGGAAAACTATGTTTGGCCAATAAATTACATTTTCTTCTTCTTCTGCATGGTATTGAATCCGAGAACTTTAGCAGGCCGACACACAAATCGTCGTGCTAAGGGTGCCACTCAATATTTTACATGTTTTAAATCACTATTCTTTACTAGTTTGTAGATTGATTTATTTATCGTTTGTAATGGATTTATCACCCACACTTTATATCTCTCAAACTATTGCCGGAGAAATAGAAATTTTACAGGATTTAAATCTTATTGGTGTAAATAACCCTCAAATGCATAACAATATATTGGATCAATCAATAGCATTTCAATCAGCAGTTAATATGCTAAAATTTCACTATAGAAAATATTGACTATGATTTTTTTAATTGGTAGCAAACTATTTTCATAAAATGTTGGCTAATATACTATAAACTCGAAATTAAAGGAAAAAAGATTTGACTATATCTATGCAATTACTTAAATTGTCGTACTTTATAAAAAACGTGTGAGAAAATAGTTTAATATATTTTGAAATCTGGCAACCTCTAAAGTTAAACTTGTTGGTTTATTTCGAGAATATTTTTATAGCGCCTATAGAAACAACATTATAGGATTTTAATATCGTATAGTTTCGAATAACACAAAAGCGTTGTATAACGTTTCATATGGGACAAAATTATCGTATTATATTACGCCATATTTATTTAAGGATTTAGCTGTTCATTAATTGCCGCCATTATGCAGAATTCTCATAGAAATGTAAAAATGCCTATTAAAAATTAATTTTTCAGAAAGGCAAAGATTATTTTCTTATTAATAATAATAATCAATATTTTGTTTAAACTGAAAATGCAACCATTTTAAATGTAATAAAATATATTTTTTTAATTTTTAATAAACCAAACGCGTATGCTATACTGGGGCCCTTCAGTTTTTTGCTAAAAATATATACATATTTTGTCAGAAAATTTCGTCGCGCAAGAGAATTTTCTTGCTACTAGCGTGTTAATTATACTGTTTAATAACGGGATTTTACCATGTTTAATGGATCTTGAGCGCCATTATTGAGGTTGTTATTCGAAATAATAACTACAACATGTTTGCGTTATATAACCATTCTTGCAATAATTTTGTTCTGAATTTCATCACTAGAAAATAAAATGATTGTATAAATTTTTGTTAGTGGGATACCGTCTACATTATAACTCACTTATACAATTACTGTACAATAATTTTATAGCAGTTG
The DNA here is from genome assembly GCA_936432065.2 of Rutpela maculata. Taxonomy (NCBI): domain Eukaryota; kingdom Metazoa; phylum Arthropoda; class Insecta; order Coleoptera; family Cerambycidae; genus Rutpela; species Rutpela maculata. Next base: position 131,518,117 of record OW386286.2, on the reverse strand, counting down.
CCAAGTGCACATGTAAATATGTTGTATAAGTAATCCTGAGAATATACTTATAGGACAGTTTTATAATCATCGCGTAAAATAGTTTTATAATGGTTGTATGGTTTTCTAATAGAATTCTTATAGTATCAAAAGGTTGTATAAAAGTGGGCCCTTTTTGGTTGTATAAACATTGTATAATGGTATTTAACTGCCTTATATAATTTACATGTTTCTATAAAATATGTCGTATAGCAGTTCTAACAACCTTTATAAAAATTATTTTGCTACTTGGGTTGAGTGTCTTATCGACACTCATTTCCCGTCGCCCCCGGCGATGGAATTCAGATCGGAGACAGGAAGAAGGCGTCGGAGGTGATAACATATGAAAAATTAAGATGGGCCATATCAACATTTGACCCATTTAAATCGCCGGGACCTGGTGGCTCTTATACAAAAGGGCGCGGAGGTACTATTGGGACACCTGTATCATGTAGATACTTAGATCCTGCCTAGCTCTGGGATACATACCAGTGTCCTGGAGAGAGGTAAAAGTGGTCTTTATACCAAAGACCGGTCGTACCATAAATAACCAGACTAAGGCATTTAGACAGATAAGCCTGACTTCCTTTCTTTTGAAGATATTGGAAAGGTTAATAGAAAGGTATATAAAGGATGGGGTACTGGTGTCATTACCAATTCATCCCAATCAACATGCATACCAAACCAGTAAATCTGCAGAGACGGCCCTTCATCAGATCGTTGTCAGAGCTAAGAAGGTGTTAGAGCAGTAAGAACTGGCATTGATAGCATTCTTGGATATCGAAGGAGCATTCAACAACCCAATCTTCGATTCTCTCTGTCAAGCAGTTGCAGACCGCAGCGTGGAAGGCACCATAATTAAGTGGATATTATCCATGCTGAGCACCCGCAACATTGAAATCACGCTTCGCAATGATTCGGTTAGGGCCAAGGCGGGCTGAGGTTGTCCGTAGGGTGGGGTACTGTCCCTGCTATTGTAGAATCTCATGTTTGACGGGCTACTGGACGAATTGAGCGAAGCAGGTTACTATGCTATAATGATAAGAGGCCGATTTGAAGTGATTATTGCAGGGCTCATGCATAGTTCAGTTATGGTGTAACAGACACGGGCTCTCGGTCAACCCTGGCAAAATAGAGCTAATGCTGTTCACTAACAGGAGCAAAATAAGCGATTTTTAGCTTCCTTCTCTCATGGGTACACGTCTGTGTCATTCCCGTACAGTGAGGTACCTGGGAGCCCAGTAAACACACATATATTTTTTAAATGTATTATCAACGTGTCATTGGTTGATAAATTGTGTTACGTTAGAAATTCGACGGTTTGTTTTTGGTGTATAAAAACACTGTTTTATTTTAACGTTATAAATACGTAGTTTTCTGATCAAAACTTGAATAACCAATATTCTCACTTTAAAATAACGGTATTTACATACCATATAGGTACTAATATCATCAACGTTTTTGTAACGTGCCTTCTAACTAATTTAGTAAGTATGGGATATATAAAACTCCTATAATGTTTCGAGATTACGTTATTAAAATGTTCCTTTAGATGGTTTCAACAACATTTTGAGATATTCAATTCAGTTCAATTCAATTCAATTCAACTAAATTCTTTATTCTTGTTAATACAATAAACTGTTTACACATGTCAAATTAGTAAGTAAAGTAATAAAAGTAATAAACTACAATAACGATGATGTGAACAAACTAACAATAAACAATTAATGTAAAATATAAAATGGAAATAGTTGTATCTTTTAAGTTCCTATTACAAAATCTGAAAAATTATTATTACAAAATTCATTTAGTGAATAAAAACATTTATTGAGCAAATACTCCTTGATTTTGTTTTTAAATAATCTTGGTTGCAGGTTTTTGATATTACTTGGGAGGAGATTGAAAAATTTAGGTCCAAGGTAGGAAATACTTTTACGTGATTTATATACTCTATGATAATCTAAGTAAATACTGGAATTATTTCTAGTTTCATAATTATGTACGTCGTTATGCATTAGATACCGCTAGCTGTTATTTTTTACGTACATAAGGCATTCAAGTATAAATAAACATGGAAAGGACAGAATCTTTAACTCAATGAAACTCTTTTTACAGTCTTCCCTATATCCTAGCCCATCAATTAAACGTACAGCTCTGCGTTGAAGATTGAATAATCTTGAGGCCGAAGGTGCATGGCCCCAGGCTAAAATTGCGTAACTTAGCTTAGTTTGGATTAGTGCATGGTAGACAGTTTTAAGTACTGGCTGGGCTACAATTCCTATCAAGTTTCTTATGACAAAGATATTAGTTGTCAGGCTTTTTGCTACATGATTCACATGTGCCTCCCATGTAAGTTTAGGATCTAAGTGTACACCTAAAAAGCGAACTGACTGAGGATTATTCCATTAATTAGCCTCTCGCAGTGTAAAGATAATGGTCTCAGATTTACTGCTGTTGAGACTGAGTTTATTAGTTGCAAACCAGTTTGTCACCTTCGACTGTGCATCTTCCATATTTTTAAGCAGTAAGGAAAGCTGTTTATTTCTGGATACTACAGTGGTATCATCCGCGAATAGTATAAGGTCATTGTTGGGTACACTTGATGTTATATCGTTGACGTATATTATCAACAGGATAGGACCCAACACCGAACCCTGAGGAACACCATGTTTGATGATATCAACATTGGAATGTATGTCATTAACAATTACTTGTTGTTTCCTGTTGAAGAGATAAGAGTTTATAAGTTGTAGTGAATTATTGTGAAACCCATAGTAATGCAGCTTTTCTATGAGTATTTCAATAGATATACAGTCAAAGGCTTTAGTTAAATCACAACATAGAGCTCCAACAAATTCGCCTTTATCATAACTAGCTGATATTATTTCAGTTAGTTTATTTATACCCATTGTAGTCGAGTGGTTCGTACGAAAACCAAACTGTGCTTTATTAAATAAGTTATTAATATCAAAATATCTATTAATCCTGGATTTAAGGGCTTTTTCAAAAATTTTTCCAATAAGCGGAATTATAGATATTGGCCGAAAAATGGCTGGCTCATTTAGGGAGCCTTTTTTGTGAACAGGTATAACTTTTGAAATTTTTAGAATATCAGGAAATGTATTACTTTGCAGGCACATGTTAAACAGATGAGTTAGTGGTACTACTAAGTAGTCAGCAATGTTTTTGATGATTGTCATATTTATTCCAAAGATGTCCTTACTGTTGTATTTTTGAGCGAGGAGATAATGTCATAGATTTCATCGTAAGTGATATTCTCGAATTGAAATTGAGTTTGGATTTTTCCAGTATGGGAGCGTTCCATATATTCTGAGTTAGAATATATAGGAGTCGGCAACTCATCTATTACCTGCCTTGCAACATTTATAAAGTAATTATTTAGTTTATCAGGTGAAAGCGTTGCGTGATTGTGAGTATTTTTGGTGAGCCTGTGACTATTAATCACATTCCAAGTTGCTTTTTGCACATTTCCTGATTCACAAATGTAAGCTTCATAGGCCCTGCACTTTGCTCTTTTAATTGCAAGTTTGTATTGCATCCAATATCGTCTAAGAACATCCCTACACGCGTTGCTATTAGTATGTTTTGTAGCTTCGATAATAAAATTAAAATTTTGTCTCATTATTTTAAGTTCATTAGTAAACCAGTTAACTTTAGGTGTATTATCAGCTGTAGCCTTTACTGTTTTTTCAGCAAATGCTGTGTTCATTCCTGTAACCAGAATATTTATCAGTTTATCGAATTTATTGTTTACCCCGACTTTCCTATCATAAATAAAGTCCCAGTTAATATTAGTGATAAAGTTTTTAAGTAATTGCAATCCAGCCGTAGTTATTGGTCTTATTTTTATATATTTAGGTGTAGTGGTAGTGTAATTGCATAAGGTTATTGTTATAGTATAGTGGTCTGATAAATGTGGATCGTAACTAGAGGTTTCAAAGTCATCAATGTGAGCATTAGTAAAAATATTATCTATACAGTTGTTTAGGCGGGTGTTTGCAGTTATGGTGGGTTTTAGTCCATAAGTTGAGATTAAGTCAATTAATTTTATAGTTTTATTGTCTTGTTTATTAAAACAGACATTAAAGTCTCCATTAATTACCAAAGTGTGTCTGTAGGTGGTCGCATAGTCTAGGACCTTTAGCAAAGTATCATAGAAGATCTCAAAGTCCCCTAAGGGTGATCTATAAATAGTTATGATAAGCAGGTTGGGGTCATGCATTTCCATGGCTGCTATTTCACAATGTAGTTCAATTGATAAGGTATTTAAAAAATGGTTTGATTTAGGCACATTATTAATATTGAGATTATTTCTAGCAAAGATAGCTGTCCCTCCACGAGTGATTACATTGCGACTAAAACTAGATATTAAATTATAACCATCTATATGTGTATGTTCAATCTCCTCACAAGTTAACCAATGTTCTGTAATACATATATAATTATAGGTTGTATTTTCATATTTAAGGAAAGTTTCAAGTTCCAGAATCTTATTTCTCAGGCACTGTATGTTAATATGAAGTATATTTGTATCTTTTTTTATTAGTTTACTTGATTTTATGTGTTTAGTAGTAAGGTCTGGACTCCCTATAAGTTCTTCTCTCGAAATTTCTTTGCTGATAGTGCCGCTTTCTGTCTTTCCGAAAAAATGTAAACTTATTTACAATGATACCTTGAGGCCAGAGTTCGGGATTCAATAACTGATTTGCAATAGCTTCTCGTGCTTCCACTCGAAAACTTGCGTAATCTCCAGAATGGACCTTACGCTTTTCAATGGAAAATGTCTCATTGCCAAAGTGGTTCTGTAGATGTTCCAAGAGGTCGGCCTCAGTTACCTCATTAGCTAAGCATTTTACCTGGACTGAACTTTTCTTATAAGTTACAGCAGCTACCAGTTTACAGTTTGATTGGTTGGTTTTCAGAGTTCCAATAACAGAAGCTGGTTTACGAAAGTTCTCAACTTGACCTGACTTGTTTGACCCGTTTTGTTTGGCTTTTGGTTTATTGATGTTGTTTATTAGCTTAAGAGTACCATTTCCATGTTCTTTATTAGCAGACTTATTTTCTGGTGGTATCTCCTTTCCAGATAACATTGCATGGTCGGTCTTCTGGGTATGTAATACTGGTGGGAGTTGTTTGATTGCGAGTTTGTATGCCATGAGTTTTAATATTATCATTTTGCAGAAGCTTAATTAAGTCAATGTTAGTTTCTTTTAATATTGCCAGGTCGTTGTGGAGATCAATTTCTGATTTTGAAGGTTAGTGATGTGTTTCGTCACGTTTTCTTCCATTTCAGTTATTATACTGCAGAGTTCTTGAGATGTTCTCTGCGAATTTTTATTAGCCGTACATTCAGGGCACCAAAAAAATTGAGTCTTTTTTTTAAGAGTACCGCTCTTATTTCAGTCGCTGTTAATTGTGTACAGCTCTGACATAACTTTGAGTTACACTTATCACAATTTATTAGATCAGAGTCTGAGTTTCCACACTTTGAGCATTTATTCATTTTGTGTAGAAATGTTTGAGTACGGTCCTGATTTGTATTTATTAGAAGTATAGAAACTAGTTTTTGTGTACTGTGGTTTTTGTGATTTATGTTTTGTTTTTATTTGATTACCCTGATCAATATTTATGTTTGTTTATATTTATTTATACTGAAAGTTGATGATGAAAGTTTGTTTACTGACTAGTAGCAGCTAGATATATCAGCTTATTTCTTGTAGACCAAATTTTACAAATATTTTACAATATTTGCCGGTATAAAAACGTAAATTTACACTATTAAACTAAACGTTTGTACCTAGTTAGGTACTTAAATGTATGTAGTTTAAAACGAGTTTGAAATATTTCTCGGTCTTGGCTTATAGACCAAATATTTGCTATTTTCGGCGCCAAGTCAAAAGGTTCCTGTCTGACTCATAGGAAAATATTAGCGTCTTAGAAAATATTATTACCAGGATATTAATTCACTGTCGCAAACTTTGCCTGTATAGTACATACGCTGAAATATATAATTTGACACATTTACACATTTTTATAGAAATTCGTTTCAAAACATTTAAATAAATGATTTACCATTGTTTCTGAATCCGTTAGAATTCACGAGGCAAAAAACGTTATTTACACGTTCAGGCAAACGTGTAATTAATCGATTTTAATGAACGAAGCATTCTGATTTGTAAAAGAAGTGATGGCGTGTTGATTATTATTTCTCTGCTGGAACTTCGTTACAACAGTAGCAAATGGTCCAACTACGCTTTCGTTGCTGTGGTTTGTGGCTCTCTGTGATTTACTTTTGTTTGGTGTTGTTTTGGGTAAGTACAAGCTGTATGTTCTTAAATTAAAAGTAACAGACGTGTCAACGTACATATCTAAACAGTAAGGAGATTGAACATACACATATAGATGGTTATGATTTAATATCTAGTTTTAGTCGCAATGTAATCACTCACGGAGGGACAGCTATCTTTGCTAGAAATAATCTCAATATTAATAATGTGCCTAAATCAAACCATTTTTTAAATGCCTTATCAATTGAACTACATTGTGAAATAGCAGCCATGGAAGTGCATGACCCCAACCTGGTTATCATAACTATTTATAGATCACCCTTAGGGGACTTTGAGATCTTCTATGATACTTTGCTAAAGGTCCTAGACTATGCGACTACTTACAGACACACTTTGGTAATTAATGGAGACTTTAATCTGTTTTAATAAACAAGACAATAAAACTATAAAATTAATTGACTTAATGTCAACCTATGGACTAAAACCCACCATAACTGCAAACACCTGCCTAAACAACTGTATAGATAATATTTTTACTAATGCTCACATTGATGACTTTGAAACCTCTAGTTACGATCCACATTTATCAGACCATGCTATAATAATAACCTTACGCAGTCACACTACCACTACACCTAAATGTATAAAAATAAGACCAATAACTACGGCAGGACTGCAATTACTTAAAAACTTTATCACTAATATTAACTGGGACTTTATTTATGATAGGAAAGTTGGGGTAAACAATAAATTTGATAAATTGATAAATATTCTGCTTACAGGAATGAACACAGCATTTGCTGAAAAAATAGTAAAGGCTACAGCTGATAATACACCTGAAGTTAACTGATTTACTAATGAACTTAAGATAATGAGACAAAATCTTAATTTTATTATCGAAGCTGCAAAACATACTAATAGCAACACGTGTAGGGATGTCCTTAGACGATATCGGATGCAATACAAACTTGCAATTAAAAGAGTAAAGTGCAGGGCCTATGACGCTTACATTTGTGAATCAGGAAATGTGCAAAAAGCAACTTGGAATGTGATTAATAGTCACAGGTTCACCAAAAATACCCACAATCACACAATGCTTTCACCTGATGAACTAAATAATTACTTTATTAATGTTGCAAGGCAGGTAATAGATGAGTTGCCGACTCCCATGTATTCTAACTCAGAATATATGGAACGCTCTGATATTGGAAAAACTCAAACTCAATTTCAATTCGAGAATATCACTTACGATGAAATCTATGACATTATCTCCTCACTCAAAAATACAAACAGTAAGGACATCTTTGGAATAAATACGACAATCATCAAAAACATTGCTGACTACTTAGTAGTACCACTAACTGATCTGTTTAACATGTGCCTGCAAAGTAATTCATTTCCTGATATTCTAAAAATCTCAAAAGTTATACCTGTACACAAAAAAGGCTCCCTAAATGAGTCAGCCAACTTTCGGCCAATATCTATAATTCCGCTTATTGGAAAATTTTTTGAAAAAGCCCTTAAATCCAGGATTAATATTCAAATTTTTTCAAATTCAAATTCAAAATTTTATTTATCTTTTGTGCTATTGAGTACAATAGATAAGACAAGTCAAAAAAATTACAAGTGTAAAAGTATAAGACAGACATCGTAGTTAAACTAACAAATTGTTTTACAATTTCAAACATTTAATATACAATATACATATACGATAAAAGGAGAGTTTAGGAGATATATAGACTAATTAATGGTCTGGATGAACTCGTCAATGGTATAGAAGCAATTTGAACTTAGATATTCTTTTAAAGTTCTTTTAAAAGTGGAGATCGGTAAGCATTGTAGGTCTGTGGATAACAGGTTATATAATCGGGTGCCAGAGTATAGTGGTGATTTCTCATATTTTGAATAGTAGTGTTTATTTTGACAGATATTGTTTTTCCCTCTGGTGTTGATGGTATGGATATCAGAGTGTTTAGTTAGTAAAGTCCTATTTCCATGAATGTATGTCAAAATTTTAAGTAAGTATATACTGGTGACTGTTAGAATTTTCCTGTCACGAAATGTAGGTCTACAAGAGGTATAGATGTCAAGATTGAACATCATTCTAATTACACGTTTTTGCAGCACAAAGATTCTGTTTATGTCACCGGACAGACCCCAGACAATAATATTGCAGCTGATTGCTGAAAAAAAGTGTGCATAATAAACTGACATCAATGAATCTACGTCAAGTTTGTTTTTCAGGTTTTTTATCAAGTAATATGCTTTATTTAATTTTTTGGATACAAAGTCAATATGTAGGACCCAGTTCAGTTGGCTGTCGACTACTGTTCCTAAAAATTTTGTAGAATTTACAGGGGTTATAGTATTGTTTTGAATAACTGGGTGAAAGGCTGTATGTTTGTCTATTCTGTTGTAAAATTTTATAATAATTGTTTTATTTATATTAATCATTAACTGATTTTTAGCGCACCAGTCACTAAACTGTTTTATGATGGTGATTACTTTATATTGTACTTCTTCTGTATTTTTACCTGATGTAATTATTGAGGTATCATCTGCATACATGATAGTTTTCCTCCAGTGATGTGTTCGGGGAGATCGTTAACATACATTAAAAAAATGAGCGGTCCAAGGACACTGCCTTGCGGTGTGCCTATGTTAGTGATGTGTTCTTTTGATTTCATGTTGTCATGTTTCACAATGAACCTCCTATTACTGAGATAGGACATTAATAAGGAGTTGGCATTTCCTCTAATTCCTAAGCTTTCTAATTTTTCCGATACAAATCGAATGTTCAATGTGTCGAAGGCACGAGAAAGATCGAAGAAAATTCCGATGGTACTTTCGTTACTATCAAGTTTATCATGGAGATACTGAACGAATTCTAAGGTGGCTGTTTCTGTAGAGAAATTTTTCCTAAACCCATGTTGACAGCTGGTAAGTATGTGAAATGTGTTAAGATAATCCTTTATTTTCTCTGCAATTACCGTTTCAATTATTTTTGAGAATATGCTTAGTATAGCAATAGGACGGTAATTCTCAATATCATGAGGATCGCCAGATTTTGGTATAGGTATCAAAAGTGCTAGTTTTAATGGTTCCGGAAATTGTCCGAGTTGAATGGACTTGTTTATGATATATGCCAGTGGGCCTGAGAGTTCACAACTACATTTTTTGACAAGTTCAACCGACACCTCATCAAATCCGGTCGACTTTTTGTTAGGTAGCGAGGCAATTACTTTTTGAACATCGTGTTCTGAAACGGGTGTACAGAAGAAACTAGTTGCTACATTTTTAGTATAAGTACAGTTTTTGGGTAGCTCGCCATTAAAGTGTTGTAACAGTTTGTCCTCTATGACAGTGGAGAAGTGATCCCCAAATTTTTCAGCTATTTCAGAACTATCAGTGATAGTTATGTCATCGATATGCAGAGACGTAGCAATTTTAGCATTTTTGGTTGGATTGGTGTTTTCTTTAATAAGTTTCCAGAGTGTTCGGGATTGGTTATGGGAGTTGTTTATTTTGTCTTTGTAATAATTTTGTTTTTCTGCTCTAATACAATGCTCTAATTCTTTTTTTGAGTGTTTATATTTTTCATTTAAGTATTCACAGTTGAGTTGTTTCTTTAAATAGTTATGATCTCTAAGATCTTGTAATTTTTTTGTTGCACCAGTACTAAGTTTTATTTTATCATCAATAGATACTTTGATATTAATAACTTATTTAATAAAGCACAGTTTGGTTTTCGTACGAACCACTCGACTACAATGGCTATAAATAAACAACTGAAATAATATCAGCTAGTTATGATAAAGGCGAATTTGTTGGAGCTCTATGCTGTGATTTACTAAAGCCTTTGACTGTATATCTGTTGAAATACCCATAGAAAAGCTGCATTACTATGGGTTTCACAATAATTCACTACAACTTATAAACTCTTATCTCTCCAACAGGAAACAACAAGTAATTGTTAATGACATACATTCCAATGTTGATATCATTGAACATGGTGTTCCTCGGGGTTCGGTGTTGGGTCCTATCCTGTTTATAATATACGTCAACGATATAACATCAAGTGTACCCAACAATGACCTTATACTATTCGCGGATGATACCACTGTAGTATCCAGAAATAAACAGCTTTCCTTGCTGTTTAAAAATATGGAGGATGCACAGACGAAGGTGACAAACTGATTTGCAACAAATAAACTCAGACTCAACAGCAGTAAATCTGAGACCATTATCTTTACACTGCGATAGGCTAAGGTCAGTCAATTCGCTTTTTGGGTGTACACTTAGATCCTAAACTTACATGGGAGGCACATGTGAATCATGTAGCAAAAAGCCTGACAACTAATATCTTTGTCATAAGAAACTTGATAGGAATTGTAGCCCAGCCAGTACTTAAAACTGTCTACCATGCACTAATCCAAACTAAGTTACGCAATTTTAGCCTAGGGCCATGCACCTAGGATATAGGGAAGACTGTAAAAAGAGTTTCATTGAGTTAAAGATTCTGTCCTTTCCATGTTTATTTATTTATACTTGAATGCCTTATGTACGTAAAAAATAACAGCAAGCGGTATCTAATGCATAACGATGTACATAATGATGAAACTAGAAATAATTCCAGTATTTACTTAGATTATCATAGAGTATATAAATCACGTACAAGCATTTCCTATTTTGGACCTAAATTTTTCAATCTCCTCCCAAGTAATATCAAAAACCTGCAACCAAGATTATTTAAAGATAAAATCAAGGAGTATTTGCTCAATAAATGTTTTTATTCACTAAATGAATTTTGTAATAATAATTTTTCAGATTTTGTAATAGGAACTTGAAAGTTACAACTATTTCCATTTTATATTTTACATTAATTGTTTATTGTTAGTTTGTTCACATCATCGTTATTGTAGTTTATGACTTTTATTACTTTACTTACTAATTTGACATGTGTAAACAGTTTATTGTATTAACACGAATAAAGAATTGAATTGAATTGATATGTTACCTAGGGTTTTTAAAATGGGTGCACACTTTATAGAGTATCCTCGATAGACTCAATGACTCAAATTTAATTTTCAAACATGGTTATCGTATTGAAAATATCGTTATGCAAAAACTCTCTATTGTCAAGTATCTCATATGATTGTGTAGATGGTAGTAATATACATGTACTTCTCGTGCATGGTGTTCTGGGGGTGCCGGGGGTAAATATGCCAATAACTTTTTAGTATGGTATTTTTTTCTAGATACTATGTATTAAAATGAAAACGACTACGCGGCAACAGTTTTTCCCAAATTTTGCAGCAATAAAGGCTTTTTTCCAAGCCGTATGCAGATTATAGGATGACTCGGGATGACGTGGCGCCCTATCGATCGGGGCTATCCACGTTTCGTTCCCTTCCGTCTCTTCATTTTCCCGAATTTCATTCGTAATTAAGAACTATATAAATTAGAGTTGTGTAAACGTTGATTTTGGCATGAAACGTGTCCGATTTGTATAGAATGCTGACAAATTACGTGAACCATACGCATTTCTTAGATTGAGAATTTTGTTTCAGAGGCAGCGAAGTTGGACTTTTCAGCCAATGAAAAAAACGATATGCTATAAAGGGATGGCTAAACCATTCAGCAGCGCGACTTAATCAAGCCAATAGAATAAATAAATAATTTCTCTTTTTATATTATCTATAAATTTTATAAAGTAGAATATTTTATTGTTGTTTTTAACCGTTGTTTTTCTAAATAATATTTATAATCACAAGATTTTTTATTATTTGTTTGTTACTACAGACTGTATATACTTTGTAGTTTAGTTTTTTTAATAAATTTAGGTACGAATAAAACTGTATTATCATTAGAAATCCGGGCGTATTTACAACTGTTCATTTTTCATGCAGCATATTTGAAGCACAATTTTTACAATGCAAAATATAGCTAAATACATATTTTTGCCAGCATGTGAAATATAAGAAGGTGGTAGCAGTCAACTGATTTACTATCTCCTTGCATTTTACATCATCGCAAAAGTGATTTGTTATATTTACCATTGTAAAAATTGTTTCAAAGATGCTGTATGAAAAATGCACAAGTGAATACGTCCTAATTTTAAAAGTAACTTCTAAAGAACATTTGAAAGTACCAATAAAAGTAATAATTATTAGTTAAAGCAACGTTAATAAACACGTTTTTAGAACGAACACTTTTACTCCTTCATTTACGTTGAAAACATGTATATAAAACGCTACACAATAACGTTGAAATTATAAGATCTTAACATGTATAATATTCGTGTTTTATGTGCTAAATCAAACGTTTATATATTCATACTTTGCAACGTGTAAATCTGCGACATTTAAAAGTTGATTCTACGTAATGGAGACTCGTATTTTTCTAATGGTGTTTATAATATAAAAAACGTTTTATACACGTATGTGTGTTTACTGGGAGTAACCCTAGACTCCAAACTGTCATGAAAGGACCACGTGGAAGCTCAAGCGAGAAAAGCTTGCGCATCCCTATGGATGTGCAAGCGTATCTTCGGTCTTAAGTGGGGAATAAATCCAAGGACCACCCTCTGGATGTACACCGTTATGGTGAAACCCCTCATAACACATGCAGCTCTTGAGTCGTGGTGCTCCCAGGAGAGCTCCACAATTAGGGCTCGCCTGTGAAAATTTTTAGCACAAATAGCAATCCTATTAAATTCGCCCATTTCTAATCACGTGTGCTGAAACAACCAATCAGAACAAAATTACACTGATAAGATCCCTTAGGGATCTTTTCACTTATGTCATCCAGTTTGACAGTTCAATAATTTATAATTTATTTTTTGGCAATGTCGATTTGGAACTGCAAATAACGATTTAATGAATATAATAATAGAGAAAAACACACCAAATAATACATAATCTACATTTAATTTTACAAATTGCTCTTTTAATAATTGTGTTTTTAATAAATAGTTTTGAACAAATAAATAAAATAAATTGCAAAAAATTTTCTATGCGAATAACCCTCGAACATTGATAAATAGCTCATAATTTTCTCACAACTTCCTCAAGCACGTTGCTTTTAGGTAACATCCCTCCGCCTACGGCGTCGGGATATTACCAAGCAAGTGCTTTCGGAAACTGTGATAAAATTATTTCGTATTATCAACGTCCTTGGGATATTATAGCTGACAATTTCAAGGCTAGTTTGCCAAGGAATAACAGGAGCAATCAGGACCACCCCAATGGCTGCAATGGAGACCATCCTTGAACTCACTCCCTTGCATGTCGAAGTGGAGCTGGAAGCTAGGAAAGCAGCAAATAGACTGTTTAAAGGTGGAATGTGGAATGCGATAGGACAAGGGCTGGGGCACACAAAGGCTCTAGCTCTACCTATAAGGGACCAGGTCGTTGCGCAGTCAGAGGACGACTGATGTCTCTCCGTCTATGAGTTCACTATTTCATATACAGTCGTGTTCCCTAGTCAAGACGACTGGGAACGCGATAAAATGAATCTTCTGAATCCCGGAGGTCTGGAATGGTACACAGACGGATCGAAGACTCAGGAGGGAACCAGTGCTGGTGTACACGGATGCAAGCCAAGGACACAGCGCCACTTGGTAAGTATCCTAGTGTATTTCAGGCTGAAATATATGCCATTTTACTGTGTGCAAGCGAAAACCTTAAAAGAGGCTCCGTTAATAAGCATATTTATATATATAGTGAGTCAGGCAGCTTTAAGGGCTCTTGCATCAAACAAGATGCTGGTGGTGAACTGTCGAAACATTCTGACTGAGCTGTGTGAATGCAACTCAGTTAAACTTATACAGTATCAGAAAGTCCTGGACTGGGTATTGCATAGTTTCAACGACTTAACCGACCGCCCACAATAAAGGTGTCTACCAGTGCTCTAGAAAAGGGGCAAATAGTGACACGCGCATCAAGAAAATCATATGTACATCATTGACCATTTAAGTATCTGAACCTTTTCAGCAGGCGTGGAGTATAAACTGACATTTTCAGTAGCTACTAAATAAAAACAAATCAAACTTTTGCTTATTAGGCTAAACGGAAACAAATTGAAATTCCACAGACAGAGCTGCCTACGCACATGTGGTGGGGAAAGCAGGTGGCACGAGTAGGATGTGTTATACGATAAAAAAGAATAGCCCTAGTTGTTTCGCTCTCGCTTGCTCTTATTGCCGTACCTAATCAAACGCTTGCCGATACTGTATGGGTGCCGGACACAGTGGAGTCGAGGACAACGAAGAAGCAGACCATTTGGCGGGTGAAGGAGCAAAAACTCCTTTCCCTGGCCCCGAGCCAGCCTTCGGTCTGCCAAGAAGTCTGATACAATCAGAGCTGCAAGACTGGGCTATGGCACAGTTTAACAACTGTTGGGCTCAGGCCCCCGGAATGAGCCAGTCAAGGGCTCCATATAAAGGGGCCCTCGACTGACTCCACCGTAATGTGGCTGATTGGGCTCGATAGAAAGCGATTGAGACGAATGGTAGGCCTGATAATAGGACACTGTCCTCTGAACAAGCATCTGCATACAATGCAGTTGAAAGATGATCCTACTTGTAGGATGTGTGGAGTGGAGAATGAAACCATCACTCATATTCTATGCCATTGTGCACCAATAGGAGTGTCAAGGTATAGGTATTTCGGAAGGCAGTTTCTACAGCCGGAGCAACTACGGGATCTACCCTGGAAATTGCTGCTCTCCTTAGTGGAGAGCACTGGTCTCTTCTAGGGGATCCTAAATGTCGTGAATGTACAATGGGCCGATAGGCCTGAGTGCTGCGGATCTTCGGATCTGCTGGCCTTTTTCTAATAATTAATTAATTAATTATATAAAAAGCTTGAAAATTACCAACAGATTTCAATTTTACCATCTATATCAAAGATCATAGAAACTGTGATGTTCAACAATGTGATTTCTTATCTAGACTCAAACAGCGGCGGCTGGTGAAATTTCAATATTTTTTTTCTCGTCTATGGCGCATGGGACCCATACGAAATTTGGGAAATAACATCTAGAGAAGCACTTCTCTAATGACCCCTAAAAAATTTTGAAAAAGCGATTTGCGAAAAAATTTTTGAAAATTCGTTAGCCTCCCCTGGGTCTAGGAGCTCCTGTTTATTTTTATTTTTTTTTGTCATATGCATTTGACTTTTCATAAAAATACAACAACAGATTTTGGAGTTTATGAAAATATTTTCATTACTAACTGAGATACAACGAATTGAAATATTGTAATTTGTTAAATTGTAAATGACAAAATTTCAGTTCATTGTATTTCAGTTAGTAATGAAAATATTTTCATAAACTCCAAAATCTGTTGTTGTATTTTTATGAAAAGTCAAGTGCATATGACAAAAAAAAATAAAAATCAACAGGAGCTCCTAGACCCAGGGGAGGCTAACGAATTTTCAAAAATTTTTTCGCAAACTGCTTTTTCAAAATTTTTTAGGGGTCATTAGAGAAGTGCTTCTCTAGATGTTATTTCCCAAATTTCGTATTGGTCCCATGCGCCATAGACGAGAAAAAAAATATTGAAATTTCACCAGCCGCCACTGGACTCAAATGCAATATTAAGTGCTTAACAATTTGGTTTTAGGAGGGGATTGTCTACTTCAGACGCAATCTTAACCTTAACCAATATGACCATTTATAGGATGAAGTATTTAGTTTAAAATGTTGAATATCTTAGAAACTGTAACACTTCCATAAAAAATTCTAAGGAACGAAATTAAAGATAATTAGATTAGATAATGTGCATTTTCACACTTTCTTTAACAAAATGTCGCCATTTTGTTATTATAATTGCTCAGTAATTATATTTTAAAAAAAATGCTGTTTTTCATTAATATATATAATCACCTAGATGCTCAATTTATTTTGTTCATTTAAAACACTTGTTTTAGAACAAAAAATTTCATCCCTCATATTAAAGCCGCCATTTTGATTTTTTAATTTTGAGTTCAGATTCGTAATCAGCGATTCCAAAAACATAACTAACCTCTACATTTCAAAAATAAATTAGTAACACTTTTTCAAATATTCAATATTTAAATTTAGGAGCGGTTTTCACCCTTTGAGAGCAGGCCTGTAACTAGAGCAGGAGGGAGAAATCCAAAAAAATTTGTTTTAGTCCGAAAAATTTTTTTGAAGAGCAGGGGGGAAAAATTCAAAAAAATATTTTTTTTTAAGAGGCGGGGGTGGGGGAATCCAAAAAATTTCTTTTATCCGAAAAAAAGTATCCGGACCATACTACAAAAATAACCTATAAAAAAATCAAACCTAAAGTCCCTGACATTTTCAGATTTCCAGAACAGAGCGGGGGGGGACACTGTGGAGTCACTAAATAATTGGCATGAAATTAGAAGTACAAAATTCAAATTTTTTTTTGATGAAAAATTATTTTTAAATTTCCTGACTTTTCCAGGTTTTCCAGGTCACTATGGACCCTGCATTATATATGAAATTATTCCGAAATTTTACATATTTTTCACCTCTAGCTAATGTACTAGTAATGGCATCAATAAACTTACTCGCCGATCTACGTTAAGTTAAATATAAATGGTAAAGTCACCGACAATCTAATGATGTAACGGAACATTTTGCAAACTATTTAGCTTCAGTCGCTTTGTCGCTAATTTATTACACACTTGCACTTCCTGTGAACTCAATGATCAGTTCACCTTCATTTATCCAATTACACTGATAAAATAAGACATTATATTTGAATTAAAAACTAAACAAGCTTTTGGTCACAATGGATTGTCCACTAAGTTTGTTAAGTATGCTTGTGATTTCATTATTGAACCATTGTGCATTTTGATTAATACATCTTGTCAATCAGCTATTTTTCCACCTGTCTTACAAATAGACCCTATTATCCCCATATTAAAAAAAAAAATGATTCTTTGCAACCAGAATATTATCTAGTATCCATCTTAAGTGTGATTTCTAAAATAATGGAAAGAATTGCATCTAATCAATAATGGCATTTTTAAATCCCTGACGGATCGCCAATGAGGGTTCCGTAAAAATCATTTTACTGACACTGCTATAGTTCAGCTTTTGCAGTTTCTTTATAATGAAATGGACACACGATTATTCTTTGATTTATCAAGAGCGTTTGACTTTCTTAACCTGTCTTTCGAGTAGTTTTTTCGCAGTGGATCGTGTTGTATTTAATGGACAGATCTCTTTAGGTAGAAATCAATAAAAAACTTTCAAGTGATCATGACGTTAGTCTTGGAGTGCCATAAAGCTCGGTATTGGCCCTGGTTCTTCATTCGTAACACAAAATGCTTTCAACTAAACCTCTGAATGTGCTTTACATGTCACATGTGTGGTCAAAACTAGAGTACTTGGTGGTCATTTTGTCCCCATTTTATGATAAATATGTATAATAGCCTCGAAAGCGTACAAAGTAGGTATTTCAAATGTAAGTACTTGCTACATGAAAGAACATTCTTACAGACTTATTACAAAACTGGAACTTTAGAAAAACGTAGAATAATAATTGGCCACTTATATTTATTTGCATGGTATAGTGAACAATGTAATTGATAACTCTGAATTTCTTGCGTCAATACATATTAGAGTCCCCAGATTCATCAATAGCCGAATAAGTAGTACTTTTTCTTTACCAATTCTTCGAACTAATATCATGAAAAGTTCTGCCTTATATCAGATACTATAACGCCCTGTACCTAGGTCATGTATTTGCAAATTAATTTCCTAAAGTTCAAACAAAATCTACATAATTTGTAATTTTTTTAGGCTTTCCAAACAATACAAATCAAAATTAAATATATCCATATAACAATTAAATCGATTTCATGCATAATTTACTTAAATACAGAAATATTATTTTCTTTATAATATTGTGTACAGTTTTAACAGGGGTTATTTTCGACGCAAAAGTTGAGGTTCTCACAAACGTATTCAGCTAAAAGAATGTATTACATAAACAGAAAGATCATCAACGTAAACGATAGCAAGCCATATTCATTATAGACTTAAGTTCGAAATTTCATATTAATGGGTAATTTAGATAACTGAAGGGCTGGCCAAGCGCTAGATGCCTACGTGACAAATTCTGCGTAGTTCGCGAAGCCGCTTAGTTTACTGTTCTTCTCACCCTTTCAGTTTAAGAATTTATGTCTCTATTTTAAAACGGTATATAAGCGCGGTTTTGGGGAACCAAATTTGTCTTTTATTGACCTGCTCTTCGAGAGTACACTTGCTGGCAGTATTAACTACTCCGGTACCTACTTTTGTTTGAGTTCAGCTGTGCGACCATCCCCAAAGGTGGTACGTAGTTGCGACCATTGTCAGATGGTATGTATTTGTGGGCCGTCACTAGATGGTTGCGTAGTGCGGGCTATCCGTGGATAGTTTCGTAGTTGCGGGTCATCCTAGATGATTTCGTATTTACACAGATTTCTTTTTCGAATCTGTGAAAGCTGAACGACGAAGCAGGGGACCATTGAAATAAAAAGGTTTACTGGCTTTTTCAATCTCCACACAGAGCAACAAGTGCCTTTGAGTAGGTAATTTATTGTCTGTCTGAGTTTAACCCTCTGGGGTCACGCTTGGGTAGACAGCGAGGTGCCTACAGCGGGTCACTCGACCGCCCTACTGGGGAAGGCAAACGTTAGTTAACTTTGCTAACACTGTGTACTTTCAAGTCAGCCCTTAAGATGGGCGACGAGCATGACGCCGATGCCACTATGGGAGCTGGGGGAGATTTAGGTGGAGACCTCACAGTATATCAAACAAAAAGTATAAAAATTATTTAATCATATGCGAAACGTTGTCATTTTTTTGTTTTGTACTTAACTTTAATATGAAATTAAACTCGAATTTTTATTTTCTAAATTTACCAAATTTAACCTAATGACAACGTTAATCGCTTTTTCTTTTTCTCATTAAAACTTACGGCTCTATATTTGCGAAGGCAACTCAGGTAATTTATGTTTATTGTCTCACTGTGGTACCTTGACAATACTCACTCATTTGAACTATGTGAATTTTACCTGTATAAAAAAAAATTAACGTAATATTGAAATTATTTTACAACCATCATAATTTTTATGGAAAGATTTCCTTGGACTTACAACGATTGTTGTTTTGATCCGAATGTTAATCCGTCCAATTATGCAAATAACCTCTAGTATAACCGCGAAAGTTACAGCGTAGGTTTGGCAGTCATTACCTTTTGCAGTTGCATTTAAGGGCTCTGGATTGACATCCCGTCATTGTAATATATTTGATTATATGATTTACCTGTGATAAGATTTGAACCAGAGCATATTTTAAGTAATAAACTGGGCGGCACTAGTGCCGCCTAGTGAAGAGCTTAGTGCCGCCTAGTGGCAGGCATTAGTGCCGACGCCGAAAAATAATTAGTTGCAAATAAATTCAATATGAAAAGTTGATGCATTTTTCACTTAGAAAAAAATACTGAAATTGCATATACCGGGTGCCACAGGCTAGTGGCTCCCCCCTATATTTCCTTTATTTTTTAACTTATCCGTTTGAAATTTGGGGTGCATAAACTACCTGTAAAAATGGATTTTCGGACATAAAAAACGGTATAAGACCATTTCCCGTTTACCCGGAAATGACGGCAACTTTCGATTTTTAAATGGAACACCCTGCATATTTTTACATATTTAGATTCAAGACAACATTCTTAGTATACCATGAGATTTTCGCGAATTTCTGAGTCGATGTTCAGTTTTTTAAGCATTTTAAGACATTCGTCTAGAGTGCTTTGGAATACCAAAATTTGTTCTACGGCAGGTAAAGTCCAAGAGAAAAATATATTTTTTCGTTTAATTTCATTAATAACTATTTACGAAGCCTCCAAAATTGAACAAATCACTTTTTTATCGAAAACATTTTTTTTTTTCAAATGTCATACTGTTCCATAAATTATAGATTTTTCTCTGAATTCATTGACATCCATTTCAAGTCTATGCTATTTGTTTTTCTATTTTATTGAATTTATTTAAAAATAAAAAATCACTTTAAATATAATTTTTCTTGAACTTCAACTTTGCAAAAATCATATGTCTAATAATGAAATGTGAATAACTACCTCTTTGTGAATAATAATTTTGTTCCGGTAAACCGGAAATGGTCTCATACCATTTTTTATGTCCGAAAATCCATTTTTACAGGTAGTTTATGCACCCCAAATTTCAAAGAGATAAGTTAAAAAATAAAGGAAATATAGGGGGAGCCACTAGCCTGTGGCACCCGATATAACGGATCGGTTAGTGCCGCCTAGTGCAAATTCCTTAAAATATGCTCTGACTTGAACACAGCTCTTTGTTTCACTTAGTCGAATATTTTCGACGTGCAAATGCCAAGATTTGTTGATTGTCACTACTTCTACAAAGCTAACTTCGATAGGTGTTTATTAGAGATCCATTGATCTCACATACATTTACCTTTGTAAATGGTGCCATCAAATCGTCGAAACACCGAAACCAGTTGTTCTGACATTCTATAAATTTTGTTTTTGTTTTAATGTAATGTCATCTCTGGGACATTTCCCTAGTCTGTGTCAAATTTTATCAAGGGCGACTCTTACTCAAGCTTTCTGAAAATGAGTATTGTCATAGTAAACAATATTTGCGTTGTTTGCATAGCTGGCCTGATTATTGAATTGTAATAAGGTAACGATTAACCAACGAATACTTTCCATTATTTGTTATGTTGCAGTTGCCCCACCTATACTTTATGGTACTTTTAATTAATTATTGTGACTATTGTCCCCACACTGATTATTATACTTAACCAACACTATCAGTTGCCACGGCTAATGTTGTATTGATAACAATATTTTTTTTATAAAATAAACATATTAAAACGTTTTCTGTCTTTTCCTTAAATTGTTGGCATTAGCCACTCCCATTACCACCCCTCCCCATTATTAAAGGGGATGAAAAAAAAATTGCGATTTAGTATATGTACAAGGGCCAAAAGCCTCAAAATATTTTTTTACTTCATCCACCCCCACTACCATTCCCCCCCCTATCACCACCCCCACACTACTGTGTGGAATATCATTTTATGGGTTTTTAGGGTAGACGATTTCAAATATTGTATTATTAAAGTTCTATAAACAATTATTTCCACATACAAAATTTTTTTGTTATGAGAGACTTGGATATAGAATATGGATGTGGAAGTAATGATTCCTTGGGCAGCGGTTTTTAACCTTAATTTCACCACCATCACTCATTCAAAAGTCACATAATATTAACAGTACCGTCCATATATCTGTTTTCTTTGTTAAAGTATATTAAATGTAATATTAATCAATTTAAAACTAATGCAAATTATCATAGTTACAATACTCATCGCCATGGTGACTTTAGTAGGTCTACCTTGTCATAATACATGTCATTTTGAAGGGTCACCTTATTACTCTGGTCTTAGTTTTTACAACAAATGATCTATAATGATTAGAAATATCAACAATTTTAAT
Source organism: Rutpela maculata (assembly GCA_936432065.2). Taxonomy (NCBI): domain Eukaryota; kingdom Metazoa; phylum Arthropoda; class Insecta; order Coleoptera; family Cerambycidae; genus Rutpela; species Rutpela maculata. Next base: position 131,496,265 of record OW386286.2, on the reverse strand, counting down.
AAACACAAATCTAGTCAAACAGTTTTTACTTGATAAATGTTTATATTCATACAATTAATTTTAATCTGTATTTTTTCATATTCTAATTACTATATTTTATGTCTACTTCTTTTTATTGTCTCATCTTATAAACCAAATTATGTATTTTTTTCTCTTATTGACGTTCACATCTGCATTATAACAGCCTAAATGATTATATAAATAAATAAATGTAGAGTTATCAAATATTTATTTAGTTCCTTTAGGTTTGGTATAAAACGATATGCACTATTGGGTTTCTTTCTTAAAAAGTAAGGAGACAAACATTCGCTCTTACAGTGTATGGTCGGAACGACTTGGTTTCTTGGTTAAAAAATTGCAGCTGGTGATTGAATTTTTTCCTGGTGGTCTCTCACTTCCATACGGGATACATCTGTGGCCTGCCAGTACCTTGTGTTTCCCCTCCTCCCTCCTTTCAGCTAGCTTCCATTTTTTGAAGGACGGAAAAATACAAATAAGTGCCTCTCACTTACCTGTCATCAAAAATGAAGGTCAGTCTGTTCTACGTTGCTGCATTTAATAGGCAGACTGTCATAAAAGTATAACTCTAATGAGATCTACCCACATATTTATGTACACTACGCATGCAAACCTACGGTTTCTGTCCTGCAGCCATAGGTTTTAGTTTGAAAAATTCTTCTTTATAAAAATGTAAAATTACTTGTTTTCAGTTTTCAGATTACAAAAAGTTAATAAAGCAACATATTTATTCTTAATTAACATCATAATAACTAAGTATGAGCTACAATTTTGGATGAAGTTTGATAATTTCTTAGACTTATAATGGACCTGAACAGTAGGTCAATATAATCATTTGAAACTTAGTGAGAGTAAAGCTTTAATCCTGAGGGGTAAGTATACTATTTATATTTAATTATTGTACAAAATTTAATTTTAAAATGTGTGTTTTATTATTTTATAATCATTAAATTTATACAGATTTTATGTTGACTGGTTGTTATCAATACATTTTTTTTTGATAGTTCTAAAATCTTGTTGACTAGAGTATCATCCAATTTTTGAAACCATTTTTCTTTTTTATTATAACGCCTATGATTCTATAAATCATTACCAAAGGTTGTGAATGTCTGGCCACAATACAACTAAAAAGTGCAAGTGTTCTTTTCTTTGATTTATGTAAAGAAGTCCAAATCTGTTTAAACTTGAAGTCGCAGACAAAAACTAGTACAATATAATATGTAAAAATTATGTACTAAAAGTAGTTTAAGGCTTAACATCAAAATGGCCCTCACAATAGCACACACAGGTTTTAGCCCCAACATGATTATAATGTTTAATCATTTTCTTCGGATCTTGGCATCATAAGGAACTAGGAAAAAAGTTTTTCGGGAGTCTTTGTAGCGGTATCAAACATATCGAAACAATACATGACTTTCTTAAATTTAGATTGGCTATTTTTGTACAAATTATTGAGTGTGTAAATCACTAGTTTGCGCTCAACAAGATTCTATTTCTTGGTAATTTTTCAAGACATTCAAAAATTAAAGACAGTAGTTTTTTATAATTTTCAGTTCATTAATAATGTTTTTTTATTTATTTTGGATTGTTTATATGTAGGTAATAATAATAATAGTTTATTTATGTTAAAATAATAAAAATGTACACACGTCAAAAAAAAGGTTTATACATAAATTCACAAGTATATATTGTACATATAACACTACTTCAATTACCAAAGGTTGTGAATGTGAATAAAAGAACTGAGATAATTCCAGCTTAATAGTGTGATGTAGCGTGACGTACATCCAGAACAGAGGGTGCAACCGACACTCTCAGCCATGAGACGATCCAGAACACGTCCAGAACAGTCTACGTCTACCCACAGTGTGAACCAGTCGCGTTGAGCTACACAGTCTGGGATTGACATTTATAGCATTATGTATCATTGTACTCTGCGAAAATACCATAAATACAATTGTAAATAAATTCGTTAGTGTCAAACTATTGTCTTCATTTCACCGAAACTACAAATATAACAAATAATGTATCACATTTTCCATATTTGTAATTTTACCTTCAATTTCTTCTGAGAAGAATGCATTTTTTAGAAAAAAAGTCTTTAATTGTAGATCTGAATTTTATTGAAGGCAAAATTTTCATGCTGCTGGGTAACATGTTGTAGATTTTAATAAGCAGATGCAGTGGTTATTTGAGCTACTGGACCAGACTTACAATATATAATACATGCATATTGCCCCATTTTAATTACTGTTCTTCAATTCTATACCTCTTAAATAAAAATGAAATGGGTAGACTTCAAAAGCTTCAAAGCAGAAGTATGAGAATAATTTTAGGTTGCTGTAGACTGACACCTATTAGATTTATGTTAAATACACTAGGATGGCTTTCTGTAAAAAATTATGTAACATTTTTCACTATGGTGTTTATATATAAAATTAAAAATGACTGAACTCCCGAATATCTGCAGAATAAGTTAGTTTATAATACAGATATTCATAGTTATAATACTAGAAACAATCTAAACTTTCACTTGCAAACATACAGGAAAAATCAACCTAAAATAGTTTATTCTATAAGGGATTAAGTGAATATAATCATCTGCCACTAAGTATTAGTAACAGTCCCACATTAAATATATTCAAAAGTCGACTTAAAAAGTATTTGTTGGATGAGTAGCTGCTTGTATAGTTTGTCAAACCTCCCAATTAAAAACTGAATTAACTGTCTTAATCTTGATGGAATATCGGTTGCTGTACTACTATTGTTAATCTAGATGCTCATTGTGTAATTTTATAGTGTGACATGTAAAATTTGTCTGTCTGATGATTTGTTTTATATATATATTGTTTTATATCTGTATGATGTTTCTGTGTATTCATGATGTATTAGTCTTTTGGCTAAATAAAGAATTTTATATATATTATATAATACTGTAGTCAATGAAATACATTTCAATATGTATGTGCAAGGCAAGGCAAGTTAAGTGATATAAAGAGATATTTAGTATCATCGCGCTAACATACATTACCCACAATCCTGACAGTTCTCATTTGAAGACCAAAAAGTCTGCTTACCAGCCAAATGTCCCCAAATAAGAATGACATAATACAGCCGACACAATGCAGAGTAGGCTATTTTTAGCACATTTAAGATACAGAATTAGAAAACAGTCTTAAGAAATATATATATTTTTGGTCAGTTGTTCCGCAATACAGTATACTGCTAACACACTAGAAATAAATGATAACAAGACACAACATCTTACATTTAGCTTACGAGCTTACGATAAAGGATGGGGTACTGGTGTCATCACCAATTCATCCCAATCAACATGCATACTAAGCCGGTAAATCTGCAGAGACGGCCCTTCATCAGATTGTTGTTAGAGCTGAAAAGGCGCTAGAGCAGAAAGAACTGGCATCGGGAGCATTCCTGGATATCGAAGGAGCATTCAACAACCTTCGATTCTCTCTGTCAAGCAGTTGCGGACCGCGACGTGGAAGGCACCATAATTAAGTGGATATCATCCATGCTGAGCACCGGCAACATTGAAATCACGCTTCGCAATGATTCGGTTAGGGCCAAGGCGGGCCGAGGTTGTCCTCAGGGTGGGGTACTGTCCCCGCTATTGTGGAACCTCATGCTCGATGGGCTACTGGTCGAATTGAACGAAGCAGGTTTCTGTGCGCAAGCATATGCAGACGATCTGGCTATCATGATAAGAGGCCGATTTGAAGTGACTATCGCAGGGCTCATGCAAAGGGCTCTTAACATAGTTCAGTTATGGTGTAACGGAAACGTCTTTCCCATACAGTGAGGTACCTGGGAATAACCCTAGACTCCAAACTGTCATGGAAGAACCACGTGGAAACTCAAGCGAGGAAAGCCTGCGCATCCCTATGGATGTGCAAGCGTATCTTTGGTCTTAAGAGTGGAATAAATCTAAAGACCACCCTCTGGATGTACACCGTTATGGTGAAACCCCTCATAACATATGCGGCTCTTGTGTGGTGGGGCTCCCAGGAGCGCTCCACAATTGGGGCTCGCCTAGGTCAAGTTCAAACGCTAGCTTGCGTAGGAATAACAGGAGCAATCAGGACCACCTCAACGGCCAGAGACCATCCTTGGCTTGGACTAACTCCCTTGCATGTCGAAGTGGAACTGGAAGCTAGGAAAGCAGCAAATAGACTGTTTAAAGGTGGAATGTGGAACGCAACAGGACAAGGGCTGGGGCACACAAAGGCTCTAGCTCTATCTATAAGGGACCAGGTCGTTGCTCAGTCAAAGGACGACCGGTGTCTCCCCGTCTTTCAAATCAAATCAAATCAAATATGCTTTATTGTCTAAAAAATACAGAAGATTTTTATTGACAAAGCCAGTCCTTAATCTATGTATAAAAACAAAACATCCTAGTATAAAATACAAGCATAATGACACAAAAACCTTTATTTTTGTATAAAACAGGGACTTAGTCTAAAGAAACAAACAATAAAATCAAATATATAAAGTCAATCAAATGTGCCCTGAAAGAATTCATCGACTGAATAGTAAGCTTTACTAAGTAACAATTTCTTTAATTCTTTTCTAAATTTAATTTCGTTGATAATTCGCCTCAAATTTATAGGAAGATGATTGAATATTTTTTTGCTGTTATATAAAATAGAATTCTTTGTCTGAGCTGATGATGGAATGGGGAGAAGGATGTTATGAGTACGACGTGTGTAGTGAACTGGGTTAGCGTTTATCTCATGTCTAAATTTTTTATGCATGAGGCATGCAGTCTCAAAAATAAAAATACATGCAAGTGTCATAATTCCATGTTTCAAAAACAGAGGTTTACACCGGTCCCTTACATTAGCCTTACTCATATATTTTATGGCCCTTTGAGTTCACTATTCCATATACAGTCGTGTTCCCTAGTCGAGACGACTGAGAACGCGATAAAATGATTCTTCTGAGTCCCGGAGGTCTGGAATGGTACACAGACAGATCGAAGACTCAGGAGGGAACCGGTGCTGGTGTACACGGATGCAAGCCAAGAGCTCATATATCGAAACCACTTGGTAAGTATCCTAGTGTATTTCAGGCAGAGAGATATATGCCATTTTACTGTGTGCAAACGAAAACCTCAAGAGAAGCTTCGTTAATAAGCATATTTATATATGTAGCGATGGTATGGCAGCCTTGAGGGCTCTTGCATCAAACAAGGTGACCTCTAAGCTTGTGCAGAACTGTCGAAACATTCTGACTGAGCTGTGTGAACGCAACTCAGTTAAACTTATACGGACACAGTGGAGTCAAGGGCAACGAAGAAGCAGACCGTTTGGCAGGCGAAGGAGCAAAAACTCCTTTCCCTGGCCCCGAGCCAGCCTTCGGTCTGCCAAGAAGTCTGATACAATCAGAGCTGTAAGAGTGGGCTATGGCGCAGTTTAACAACTATTGGGCTCAGGCCCCCTGGAATGAGGCAATCGAGGCTCTATATACAGGGGCCCTCTATTGACTCTGCCGTAGAGTGGCTGATTGGGCTCGATAGAGAGCGATTGAGACGGAGAGCACTGGTCTTTTCTAGGGGATCCTAAATGTCGCGAATGTACAATGGGCCGATAGGCCTGAGTGCTGCGGATCTTTGGATCCACTCGCGTTTTCTAATAATAGCTTACGACCTACAAACACCAGTAAACAGACAAAAAACGAATCGGTAAAATTTTTAGGTGTCCACCTAGATCCTATGCTGACTTGGGAAAGACATGTGGGTAACATCTCAAAAAAAATTTCGAGAAACATTTATTTAATCAGGAACCTAGTGAATTCAGTCAGCCAAAAAGTTTTAATAGCAACATACTATGGTCACATACACTCAAATATAAGCTATGCGATCTCAATTGGGGACACTCCGCCCATGCATCTAAAATATTTGGATTACAAAGGTGATGCATTAGAATTTTAGATAAATTGAAATACTGAGATTGCTGCTTTCAAAAAACTTAATATATTTACGCTACCATGTATTTTTATATTAGAATTCCTTATACATACGAAGAAAAATTTACCCAACAAACATAGTGATGTTCACAATTATGAAACAAGAAGTAACAATAATGTCGTACCAAACTTTTACAGGCTGTCAAGAACCAGAAATGGTACCGGTTATCACTGCATAAAATTTTTCAGTGTCTTGCCAGAGGCAATAAACCAATTAAATATAAGCCAGTTCAAAACGAAGCTAAAAGCTTATGTAAAAAGAAAAATGTTTTACATATCTGAGAAATACCTCCAAAATACTTTTGAGGATCTCATTTTTAGTATGTAGTTTTATCTAGTTTTGTCCTTTGTCTAGTTTTATCTTTTTATTCAACTTTTAACTTTGTGTTGTGTTAATTATTAATCTTTGTAAAGCTAAATAATGACTTATGTATGCACCCAGTGTATTAACATCATTAAACCATTATTATTATTATTATTACTGGCTTTTCGAGTCTTTTTGTTTCTTTTTTACCACAACCTCTAATAATCATAATTCTAAGACTACATTGGTCATTTAAAAACTCATCCTCTATTGGCGGAACCTTTTTTGCGCTGGGCAGAGATAATTGTTAAGATCACATTTACCAGAACAAATATCGAACAGACTATTTGTGGAGCATTTTTTCAAATGGGAATAAGTCACATTTAGAAAAAATGTTATGAATGTTATGAAAATCTATAGCTTGGTTAGGTCCTAGAATTCTTTTAAAACTCATAACTGTATATTTTCACTAATTAGCTCCTGAATAAGAGTATCTATGTCAAAAATGTCCATAGGTCATAACTATTTCAGAGTTTTTTCATTTTTTGAGCTGTAAGTTAATAGCTCAAGAAATGGAGTTATTCTCATTTGAAATAAAATTATATAAAAGATATATTTTTAAGAAAAAGCTTTTATTTGAAGAAACTGTACTAAAAAGTAAAAATATATTTTTTTAAATTCAGGTGTATGAAAAAAGCCAAAAGCTTTGGGGACGGTCATATAGCGCTATTGCATAGTTACTTTGCTCAATTGACCGCCCCCAAAGCTTTTGGTTTCCAGGTGTATGAATTTTAAAAAAATTATTTTTACTTTTTAGTACAGTTTTTCAAATAAAAGCTTTTTCTTAAAAATACTTTTTTTATATAATTTTATTTTTTACTTTTTAATCTACTTATTTCAGAGACAAACAGACAGACAAAAAAACTTTCATTTGATACCCATGGCAAGGGAGTCGTGAAGAAAAAGATAATTTGCCATCCTAGGGCGTCCGCCATATTGGATTTAGAATGACGTCACATAGTTTATCATATTTTACTCGTCAAACCCTTTCATGTGATACCCATATCAAGGGGATTGTGAAGAAAAAGATACTCCGCCATCTTGGGGCGTCCGCCATATTGAATTTAGAATGACGTCACATGGTTTACCGTATTTTACTCGTCAAACCCTTTCATTTGATACACATATCAAGGGGGTTGTGAAGTAAAAGTTACTCCGCCATATTGAATTTAGAATGACGTCACATAGCTTATCGTATTTTACTCGTCAAACCCTTTCATTTGATATCAAGGGGATCGTGAAGAAAAAGGCGATCCGCCATCTTGGAACGTCCGCCACATTGAATTTAGAATGACGTCACATAGTTTATCGTATTTTACTCATTTTACTACCTTTCATTTGATACCCATATCAAGGTGGTTGTGAAGAGAAAGGCGAACCGCCATCTTGGGACGTCCGCCATATTGGATTTAGACCGATAATGGCTATAGACTATCTGCAGAAAGGCGGAGCTTAGCGATTCGTGACAACAGCGCTCGCGGCGGCTTACTCTATAAGTTTCGTGCAGGCATTTTACAAGTAGACAATACGCAAAATCCGATTTATTACTCATTATATCATTGTAATCATTGCGGAAGCCTTCAAATTCTTAAAAGTAATAAACTATAACTTGAACATGAAGTACTGTGGACGTCACATCTTGAATTAGCATCGGGCATATTAGCAGTGCAGTGTTTTGTGTCAGGCTACATAACCTCAACCTCGTGACATGAATAAACGTACGTACGGAAATGTTTGCTGCATAGTGAACTGTAAAAATACACAATATATTGCCAAGAATGTACAGTTTTATTCATTTTCTATGAAGCCACATAAAGTAGAGAAAAGAGAGAAGTGGATTAAAGCAGTACGGGGAAAAAGTGAGTAATTAACTTAAAAATACTTTGGTAATTAAATAGTTTGTTAGTTAATATATAAATTGCAAGGTGTTCATTTTGTTTATTAATGTTACAATGCAGATGGATCTTTGTGGCAGCCCAATAAGTATACGAAGATTTGTAGTGAACATTTCATCGGCAATGCCAAATCGGAGCACCTGTTAAGTCCAAGTTTCTTATCGACGATTTTCCCTCTGTGCTATTTGAAGTCCACTCCGTCTGAAAAGTTTATTTCGAGTGCAAAACGGCGGTGAATTTCATTTGCATATATTTACAATTAATGTCTTAGCGATATATCCAATGAATAAACTAAATGAAATTTTATTTAGGTTTGTCAAGTTTGTATTGGCTGGGAGCAACGAAGCGGTCAAACCGAAGATTAGGAAAATGTCTGAATCGGAAAGTGCAACATTATTTCAAGATTTTCATGAATCAGTGCTGGAAAGTACACTTGAAAACCAAGAAACTGAAGAGATTCCACCAAAGTATGTTGATATAAGCGTACAAGTGCACATTTTACCATAGCGAATCGATGAGGGTAGTAATTTGCTCATTTGCAACAGATTTGAGAAAGACAGTGTTTGTGAAGTTCAAACTCAGGCAAATTTGCAGCCGATTTTGCAAAAAAATTTTACTTTTAATACTGTAAAAGTTTCTGATAAATGTGGTGGGTCAGATATAACCATTGAAGAGAAATGTATTGGTCCAGATAGTGATGATCTTAATGACAAATTGATGATTAAACGCAGGGAAGGTTTCCACGGAATGCAGTCTGTTACAAATGATAACGACATGAATGATATTGCTGGAGTGAAATTAGCTGCGTTCAAGTTATTGCTGAAATTTATTTCCCCAGCAAAGAATGAAAAATTGTCTAAAGAAAATCGTTTATTGCTGTTCCTCATGAAAACGAAATTAGAGCTGACAACTTCAGCCCTGGATGTGATGTTTAATGTACACCAAAGCACTGCTTCGCACATTTTCAAATCTGTTTTGACAGTTTTGACAAGGAAGTGTAAAAATTTAGTAACTTGGCCACCACGAGATACAGTTCATGATTTATTACCAGAGTCCTTTCAGGAAAAGAATCAGAATTGTCATGTAATCATCGACTGCACAGAATTCCCTGTAGAACAACCTCTGGAAGTTAACCAACGCGTGCATTTTTATTCACATTATAAAAAAGGATTTACAATTAAGCTGTTAGTTGGTTGCACACCAAATGGGTATATTTCTTTCTTATCAAAAACATATGGAGAACAACCGATGCTCAAATAACAAATGAGAGTGGTATTTTAAAACTTTTGGAACCTGGAGACATTGTTATGGCCGATAAAAGCTTCTCAGAAATTAAAACCAAATTGGACGAGATGGGGAATCATGTTGTCTTAGTAATGCCACCATTTTTGCGCAAACCCAGATAGCACAGAGATGTCTTTAAGATGTCTTAAAGACGCCTTCCTTAGACTTTCACTACGTCTTAAAGACGCCCATTTACGCCTTACAGACGTCTTACAAACGTCTTATTTAGGTCTTATGTTAAAAATCCAGACATCTTTTCGAGGTCCATTATTGGTCTAAAACAGACTTAAAATTGAAAAAAAAAAAATACATTCGCATATCGGTTTTATAAGCAACTGTTACCTTTATAAAAACCAACTAAAACTTTTTTCGCAATTATTTTAACGAAAAAAAAAAAAAAAGCGGAATCAGTAGGGATTGAACCGTAGACCTATTGACTCGTAAGTGAACTATTTAACTCCGCGGCCACTGAGCGGTTATGATTTATTTTCTTAAAGACTCTATAGTTAACAAATGCAACGACTAGATTTTGCTGGACAATCCGGCTGTTATTTATTATGTTATCATTTAATCTTTCATTTATATCTAATAATGTCATTCGTAATCTATAAAAAAAGATTAAAATTAAATTATTAATGACAAGTTACAAATTACTACAAATACACAAACAAAATACACTACACATTTTACAGAAATATCTGTCAAATATAAACAAAAACACTGTAAAATTGAAAAAACAGTTTTGTTATCATTTTTTGCTCCTGTTGGGCAATACTAACATTGTCGTAATTATGACGTCTTTAAAACGTCTTTACGACGTAGAAATCAGACATCTTAAAGACGTCTAAGGAAAGACGTCTTCAAGACATCTTTATAAGGAATAAGACGTTCAGACCTAAATAAGACTTAATATGGACATCTTAAAGACATCTTGTGCTATCTGGGAAAGAATATTTCACAAGCGACGAGGTTAGGGAAACACTAGAGATTGCAAGCGTACGCATACATGTAGAAAGAATAATACAAAGAATTATCATATTTTACACAAATTGAGCATTCCAATGTTGCCATATATCGATGCCATTGTTCTTATCGCAGCTATTTTGGTCAATTTACAGCCTCCAATTTTGAAAGTAAGCACTCATGAAGAGTTTTGCGAATAGAGATTAGTAAAATATATTTCTGTGCAAAATTAATATAAATGAGAAATGTTCAAATTTGAAGATTAAAATAATGCATACATGTGTATGTAACGAAATCCATATTATTTATTTTTTCGGCGCAGCAATAACAGAGTTGTATAAAACACTTGTAAAACATATATATGATATAAATAGATATAGATTGTCATTCAATAAAATATAAATATCATTAAATTTGATTATTTACTCAATTGCACTATTGTTGTACATACTATCCTAATTTTGCACATTATTATTTTCTTTACCAGACTTCTTCACTCAATTCTTTCAAGTAATATGTGAAATAAAACATGGTCAATGAAGGAAGTAGTTCTTTCAAGAAATGTTCATCCCTTTTCACTGTAACTGTGCATATTCCATGAGGGGACCACACAATAAATCACAGATTGTCATTCCTGTACAGTATATTTGCAGCTGACATTGAGTGTAGTAGACATGGCTTTTCTTTAACGTTATTTCGTTATTCATTAGGTACTTGTAAATAAGAAACATTAACCTTTTTAGCTTCCTCATCTACAATTGGTTTATTTTTGCAAGATATTGGACATTTTATTTCTAGCAGCTTTGTAATTTGTCCACATTCAATACAAAAATGTAAAATTCTTTCTTTATCCCAAAACAGTACAAAAACCGACTCGACGCATATAACACAATACAAAATCCACTGTACAAAAATTATGAAAAATTCCGCGCGCGGCGCTTCTAGTTATTCTGCAGATAGTCTATATTGCATTGTCACCGGACTTATACATATATGCTAAATTCCAAAGCTCTAGCTTAATTAGAACTAGTCGTAATTCAGCTTGCAAGATTTGACCTAAACAAACAAACTAACATACAAACATTGCAAGTTAAATAAAAGCTTTTAAAAATGCTCCACATTTAGAATATTAGATTTGAACTTATGTACTGATTCTTTGAAGGTGTTTGAATGTTTCCTGGGAGCCCTTGAAGATTTTTTTTTATTTGTTCAGCCTGTTCGTGGAGTTTCAAAATCAAATATAGAATGTTGTTCGTAGTAGAAGCCTTCTTCCATAACTCTTCATCAGAAGTTGAACTTAATAAAATAAACAAGCCTGCATTTGTATGTATCTCAGAGTCATGGCTTCGTGAATCTGAGATAGGTAGTGTGTCTTTAGAAGGCTACCGTTTGATTAGTCATTCTAGTCGATCGCTACATCGAGGTGGAGGCACAGCAATATGGGCAATAAAGGGCCTTGAAGTAAATCCAGTTGATTTCAATGAACTATATGCAGAAAAAGATTTTGAATTCTGTGTCTGCGAGAGTAAAATTAACGATGTTTGGCATAAAATAATAACTATATATAGATCCCCAACAGGCAACTTTCAGGTATTCCTCGACAAATACCAGCAACTACTCAATAATATTTTCACAATATCAGAAATCAGAAATCAGAAATCTTTATTCATCACAAAATTGATACAATGTACAGCATCAATTATCGGACTAGTCAAACAAAAGCTTAAAACTAAAAGACAAATCACTAACAGAATATACATTAAATTTAAAATTGAAATTCAAGACATACAAGATAAAAGATATGGTAAAATACATAAGATGTGATTTAATAAAATACATAAAAGCGTGAATAAATAAATTACATAAAAAAAAATATATATATATATATTATTTTTCTTTAGAAAAATTTTTTTTAAGGAATTCATCCACAGAATAGAATGACTCATTTACTAGAAAAGCATGTAATTCTTTTTTAAATAAATTTACATTATCAAAGTCTAAGATACTTTTTATCCTGTTGTAACATATAACTCCTATATAAGTTGGATTACATTGGCTTATTGAGAGTCTAGAATATGGCTGATGTATATTTTCCATGTTTCGTGTACAATATGAGTGCGTGTCACTATTCTTTAATAGATTCATTAATAGATTCATATATATGGATTACTGGCGATTTCAATATTAATTTCAACATTTCCTCGCCGGAAAGTGAGGAGATTACTAATATAATGGCTCAATTTGGGCTACATAGTATCGTGCATGAAAACACCCGTAATACATCACATAGCAACACAAAAATTGACAATATATTTGTAAATGTGTCTGACACTCATTTGTCTGATCATAGGATGATTATAGTGCCAGATGACGCAGGGTTCCTACATCCACATTTAACCAAGAAAAACTTCAAGTTCTGTAGAATATATAACAAAAATAATAAAAAACTGTTTGAACAACTTCTCAAAAATGAAATGTGGAAGAACGTGTACGATGTAAATGACATAAACAACAAATACGAAGCGTTTGTAGGTACTTTATTGAGTCACTTCAACAGAGCTTTCCCATTAAAAAAAAAATTTCGTAAGTCCACTGAAAAAACGTGGATCTCTGACGAAGTCAAATCTTCAAGTACCCAACTGAAGGATTTACATGAACTACAAAAACTCTACCCAAACCTCCAACCTATATATAAAGAACGAAAACGTGAGCACAAAAATCTACTTGAAAACAATAGAAAAAAACACTTTGAAAAAATTATTCAAAACTCCTCCAACAAGAGTAAATCCACATGGGCAATTATCAACAAACTAAGAAATAAAAATAACCCTACCTTATCCAATTTAGAAATATCGCTTAATGGTGAAACAATACACTCACCTGCTCAAGTAGCAAACATTTTCAATAATTTTTTTATTAATGCACCAAAATCTGTGATACAAAATATAAGCCCAGTACATGTCAAACATTATACTGACCCTCTAGTTAGTAATCCACAGAGTATGATACTTCTCCCTTTCTCGGAGGAGGAAATGTTGAAAATTTTTTCAAAATTAAAAAATAAATCTAGTACTACCGGACCTGATGATCTACCAACCAATATTATAAAAGAATTTTGCAATGAACTACTAGCACCAATAACCCATGTCATAAACTTTTCATTTGAATGTGGAACATTTCCAGAAGGCCTGAAAGTTGCAAAAGTAATACCTGTTCACAAAAAGAACTCAAAGAATCACGTAGACAACTACAGACCAATTTCCTTGACGTCAGCAATATCAAAAATTTTTGAATATTGCATGTTAGAAAGACTCGACTCCTTTATTGTGAGATACGGCCGAATACCTAACGAACAACATGGATTTAGGAGAAACAAATCAACAACAACAGCCACTACAGAATTTTACATGTATATCCTTGATGAATTAGACAAAAGAAGGTGTCCAGTTGGTGTCTATTGCGATCTTAGCAAAGCCTTCGACTGCGTCCCACACCCTCGGCTACTCCACAAGCTGTGGGTGCTGGGCATAAGAGGCAGTGCACACAACTGGTTTAAATCCTATCTCACAAATAGAAAACAATATATTGAGATATCTCACAATGAAGGGGATGGAAGTAGCAGTAGGTATTGCTCTGATACTCTGAATGTAGAGATAGGAGTACCTCAGGGAAGTATTCTTGCACCTGTACTATTCTCTCTCTATGTTGCTGATTTTGCAAAACACTTATCCGATTATAAAATAACGATGTACGCAGACGATCTGTCAATATTAATTTCAAAAGAATCCCATGAATCAAACCAAGAAGCTTGTAATAACTTAATGAAAAAAATAGAACAGTGGTTCTCGATAAACTTATTATTCTTAAATTCAAGCAAGACCGAATACTTATTGTTTCATACCAGACAAAAACAAGTACTAAACATCGACATAAGCATAGGTGAAACGAACATAGAGAGAAGTAGCACTGTGAAATTTTTAGGTGTAACAATAACGGACACTCTTGAATGGACCAGTCATATAGATTTTATTACTAAAAAATTGAACACGAAAATTTATCAAATAAGGTGTATACGTTCTTTACTCAACACTGAAGTATTAAAAAACTTCTATTTCGCTGAGGTACAATCTAGTCTACTGTACGGAATTATACTGTGGGGAGCCTCTCCAGCAGCAAAAAAATTATTTTCAGCCCAAAAAAGATGCATATGTACTATGCTAAATAAAAGTCAAAGCGAATCATGTAGGCAATTATTCTCACATCTCAATATTCTTCCTCTGTGTTGTTTGTATATTCTAGAAGTTGCATGCTATATTTTTAAAAATAAACATAACTTTCAATGTCACAGGGACTTACACAAGTATGACACAAGAAATGGCGCTGCTCTGTGCACACCTCAAAACTCTCTAAATATAACCCTAAAAGGACCCTTAAGTAATGGTATTAGAATCTTTAACAAAATTCCAACTTACATAAAGGAGCAACCTACCTATTTCAGATTCAAAAAGTCATTAAAAAATTATCTAAGGATTGGACTATATTATAACTTAGACGAGTTCTTCTTATGAGAACTTCTCTGTATAAATTTTATTATGGATAACTGCATTGTTTATCATTGTTATTGTCATTAGTGTTCAATGTTGAATTTTATAGTATTGTATGTATTTATCTTTTCTTTAAAAATGTATTTTTAATATGTCTCACAATCCCATGTAGTTTGCTAAATTTGTATTTGACTTGTTTTATACCTTGTTCTTAGGTCTTTAAACCAATAAATTCTATCTATCTATCTATCTTCAAGCTTTAAAGCCACTCGCATAGCTGTTAGCTTTTTTGCCCCGATTTCAACTGATTTGGAACCCACTCAAAATATTTCAAAATATCTAATTTAGTTGGCAGTACACTGAAATCATTTATATCTTTGGGTTGACCGATAATCGGAGCTTCCATAGTTTTTCGTGTTAAGTGAGCTTTTTTACTCATGATTGTAAACACAGAAACCACCCTCAATTCACTGAATAACACTAATTATAATTATTAACTTTTAAAAAAGAGAATTAATAGGTGGCGGTAACACACAAGAAGCACTTACGACAGCTACTGCTTGTACTAGCCAACTGACAAAAGGAACAGCTCTCACCACCTGCGTAGCTTGACAGTGCGGCGACTAATCCTCACCTATGCCTCACCTATGCTTTGTTAACTGTGCATTCTATTTTCTTTCAGATCATATTAAAGATGTTTGTCACTTGGTAAAAACAATTATTGTTAAATTGCATTAGATTTGTCGTTTGCAGCACCATTGACACTAACTTACATGTATTACGAAAATAAGCCAAATTCGCTAAAATTACTCAATTTTAGGCTAAGTGCGAGACCTGAATGTTTTTAGAGTAATATTTTTTAATACTTTTATTTCACACTCCATTGTTAAAATTTTTCAACTTGAAAAATAAAATCACTTCAATCTTCATCCTTCATTACAAAAAAAATATATGGAATAAGTCAATTTTTTTAAGAAAATTATAAATTTTAGGCTTCTTGCGGGAGACCTACATTTTTTTCAACTGGGCTAAATTTTTTTGTGATATATGCAGGTTCATAGAGACAACTTTTTATCAACTTGGAATTTTGAATTTCCAAAAAAGTTTTTTTTGATACACTTTAGGTACTGTATATTATACGAAGCAATGGTCAGATTGAATCCAAATTCTCATTGAACTTGCTGTCAAACCGAAGACAAATTAAAATAATCAAATCGCCACAGCAAGAGAATTCATATTTCACCTCTTTTATGTTTAGTTTTGCTCCACTGATTGATGTTTCTAAGTTTCCGTTTGAACAACATAACCGGGTCTACTTGACTCTCAGTAACATCTCATTTAAATAGCCCTATATACTAAAAAAATTATTTAAATTCATTCGTCGAACGTAGAGGAAACTACCAGCTCTGCAAATTATTTTTTGAATTGCAATTTAATGGAATCTGTATAACTATCACTTACCTATATGGTAACATCCCATCTAATGCCTGATGCACTGTCGGTGGTGAACTAAGTGCCAAACCTCTTGACAACAATGAACCATGCTGCTTAAATATTTCTGAGGTATTTGCTTCAGAAATTTCCATATCAATATCTTCTCCATCTAGAAAATACGAAATAGTGGTTCCAATATATCAAGCGTTGCTGATCATTCCTTAAATGTTACGTCAGGTTTACTACGTTTAGGCGATTTTAAGTTATTACATAAAACGTTTAATTAAATCATTCACGATAATATTAATATTGAAAAACTCACTTACTAAACTTTCCCTAATTATAAGATTATCATTGATAAACCAACAAACTAAAACGCAATCAATTAAACGTACAACAAAATGACGATGCAAGCTAATTCGAGTTATTCGAGCAACACCAATAGCAATATACCATGCAAACAAAGTTGTACAAGCATGTGGCGCAATACCTACTTAAGGGTTCTATATATAATAATAATAATAATAAGAGACTCTATATACCTCGAAAAGAAGGAGGCAGAGGACTAGTAAATATAAGAAACCTTTGTCTCAAACAAGAGCAAAATATATGGCAACGTCTCCTAGCATCTCAAGACGAGCTGATAAAATTAGTGATGCGCGAGGATAAGGAATACACTCCACTGAAATTGAGCATAGAAAACTATGAATTAGATATCCCAATCAACTAAAACAGCATAAACCAGCAGATGGAACAAAGATTACATGGAAAATATTCCAAGCTCTTGCAATCAGATGAAGTCGACAGACGATCGCCATTGATGTGGCACTTAGAGAGACTGAGGGCTTTGTAATAGCCATTCAAGACAGAGTCATAAAAACTAAAAACTATGAGAAACATTGCCTAGAATTGGATAGTACATAGGTGTCGAAAGTGCAGCACTATTGGAGAAACCATAGAATCATGGACGCCTGCCGCACTCTTGCTGACTCTGATAATTTGGGAAGGCATAATCAGCTCGCTAAAATTATCAACAAACTGCGCTCAAATATTACCTGTTAGGTCCATCAACACCATCTTATTATAAGTATTATGGTATGTAATAATAAAAAAGAAACATATGGATTGATAATAGATATTGCTGTGCCACTATCTCACAACATTCGGAAAACTAAGGTTGGAAAACTAAATACGAGAACCTGGCTAACGAATTAAAAAACCTGTGGAAGCTTCATTTGTAATGTCGGTAGAGAGAATTGTTACCAAAAACGATGAGTCTTCATAACATAAAAAAAAATTTCCCTAAAAATCAATCAATCAATCATCCAACATTGTTACTGATACATGTTATGTCCTATTAAGTGATTAATAAAATTTGTAAATATAAAGATGAATCAACGTTGCACTCATAGTTAAAACATTACGAGAATAAGGAACAATGAGCAATAGTCAATTTCTCGTTATTCTCATCATATTTTAACTATGAGCGCAACGTTGATACAATTCTATATTTACATATTTTATTAAACACTTAATAATACATTAACATATATCAGTAACAAAGTGTTGGGCGATTGATTGATTTTTAGGGGAATTTTTCTTATGTTGTGGACACTCATCCCTTCCTTAAAAATTTAAAAGAATTCAAACTTTCTAAAAACATCCTCAATGTAGGACAGTGCCCTGTACTAACGCAAACAATTCACATTGTTCGAAAATTCCTTGGATGAGAGGAACTGAATTGTTTTCTCAACCATTAAGTCAACCGGACCCAAACCCAATACCAACAGGGATAGGAAGAGCAAAAAAAATATAATAATAATAATAATCCAAACCACAACAGATTATTTTCAATCACATACCAAACGACAGATCTCACACAATTTTCATCAACAATGAAATGATACATCCCACAACTCTTAGAAAAAAAGAAATTATTAGAAACCATTTTCACATTTTGACCTACAAAAAGAAAGGGATTAGTCCAGTGGCGGCAAGCAGAATATAAATAAATATGCAGACCCTTTGTGGCCATCTATTATTGTTTATAAATTGTAACACTCCAGCTAAAAAGAATATACAAGTTGGTGAAACTTCAGCAATAAGAAAAAATCACGAACATTCGGCATCCAAGAAATCCTTTACATAACGTCCCGACAATATCCTTTATGAATCAACTACAACAGTCCGGATCAACATCAGATTAAAAACTCTCTCGACAAGATTCGCTAAGCCCACTTTTAACTTCGACATACTTAACAAGTTTTGCATTACACGAGAGCCCGGTATACCAGCAAAATATAAATTCCCACAACAAATCACATGGGAACTTCTACAAGAACTTATATTAAAATTATTTTATAAATGCTAAAACTTACTAAATTATGGGCCAAAGGACTACGGTCAATGGCCTTTTGATATTTAATTGGCAATAAAGTACTTTATTATTATTTTATAAATAAGTAAAACATACAGAGAAATTCATGCCAATCGACAAGACTTTGTCGTACATAATAGAAAAGAGAAATCATATTTGTTGATTGTTGTGTTCATCTGAAAGATGCCAAGGAAACAGAGAAGTTGAGCAAGTACAAATACCTCCAAATTGAAGTTAGCAGAATGTGGAATGCAAAGACCCCAGTCATGCCAGTGATTGTAGGAGTCCTTGGAACTGTTAAGAAGATCCATCCATCATAGTGCATAACAAAAAGGAAGGTTGGGCCTGTTCATTGATGTTTGTACTCGATGATATCAATGTGTTACTCAAAGATGAAGAGAAAATGAGCAAGTTAAAAAACCAACCAGAGAATGTGAAACATTATAACGTATAATAAAAAGTGCTATGAGCAATTTTCTATTAAATTGGTTAATTTCTTCTTATACAACTTTAATAATTTATTTTTCAACACTGAAATTTTCTACTTTCCTTATTATCTCCGGTCCTAGTAATTGTATCCAAAAATAAAAATAGCGAATTACTCGCAATACAATTTTGAATAGGACTAGGCCTATGAAGAAACTATCTGATAATTTCTTAATTTGTAAAAAAATAAAAACCACCAAAAATTGCCCTTTTTTCACAGTTTAAGAAATGTAACGTAATGATGATGCATCAATTTCAACGAAAGTTGGTGAAACTGCCCTATATTGAGTTAAACCTTCATGCTAAATTTTAGCACAAAATATTTGTTAAAATAGCTAAAAACCAATAATTAATTCGAAATTTTCATCGCTTATTGTTTAAGTGCAGTAGGAGGAGAATTTTTTTTTTCAAAATATAGGTTTTTACATGAGTTTTACAATGATATTAAGAGAAAAAAAGTGATATCTTTTAGCCCAGACGACAGAGAACATTTTATAATGAAACCTACAAAAACTTGCAAAATGAATAATTTTTTTAATGAGTTCATCAAAGTGTATAGAATAATATCCTGAAAAGTTTACATTCAGCTCAGATGCGAACATAAAAAAAAACTGAAAAAAATGTTTCATCCATTTTTTCAAAATTTTGAAATTACGTCGGGGTAGGAAAAAATAAAAAATAGAGGTGGATAGACCACGTGTTTCTGAACAAAAAATACCGTAACAAAATTTATTGGTAAAGCCATGGTATTCCTGGAAAAAATAGTGAAGTAACTTTATTTACTCTGTGCGGTCAAGCGCACAGTTAAATGTATACGTACTAAAAATGTTAGCTCTTCTAATGAGTAAAATAAAGCTTTTTTCTCTTTCTGATTACACATTTTTAACATTTTTTTTAGTGAATAGGAAAATAAATAGTGAGTATGGAGTGAAAATACCGTGCGCGTAGCGGAACGCTAGGCATAGGGAGTAAAATTACATCACGCGTACCAGCAGGCGGCAATGAGCCAATGTGAAGAGAGATCTTCGTAATAAACAAATTTTAGCTAAAAACTTTCTTCAATAGTATTCAAATAATAATAATAAAAGTTCTTTATTGAATACATAAAAAATACATATTCAAACGGCTATCGACCGGAGTCCTTCAGCCTGTTTTTCCTACATTGTTACTGTTGATACATTATTTTATGTGAAATATTTAAAAATGAATACATTTTATGGAAAAAAAAAAATAAAAAAGAAAAAAAAAGCAAACAAATTTTTGTGCAAAAAATTTTTATATTAATTAGTTTTGAATTAATGAAGATATTTTTTCAATAAGAGACATCTCTGGGTGTTTGAATTTTGATCTTCTGTTGCGGTTTCTTGTACGGCAGAGAGGTCGTAACAGTTGCATATTATGTGGGCAATTTGCAAATTTGGTTGTTAATATTTGAAGTCTGCTCAAGATTGGGGTTATCCTAGTTTTTTCATATAGTAAATTATTCGGCGGATTGTGGAGGTTGTTGAGTGGATGCCGAATTTTAGTTATAATGCGTAGCGAAGAGGTTTCGGCAACTTTTAAGTTGTTTAGTGCCGGCGCTTGGCAGTTGACATATAGAGTGTGTCCATATTCCAGTATAGGTCGACATATAGATGTGTAGATGTGTAGATTTTTGTGGCTGTTTTGGTAGATATTCCTTCATTTTTATATGTGAGTGATTTGAAGTGTTTTGCTCGGTTCTTTATTCTCGATTTAATAATGGCTGAGTGTTGGTTAAAATTCAGTTTTTGATCCATGGTAATTCCTAAATATTTGGCCGAAGGTGTTGGTTTTACATGTTCGTTTGCAATGCTTATTGTAGGGGAGGACAAAGAGGGAGTGTGGTTAAATATAACGAATTGTGATTTATTAGGATTTGGAAGTAGACGCCATTTATTGAACCACACTTGAACCTCATTCATCTTTGCCTGCAACTTAGGAATTAAACTCTGCAATGATTTATCATGTCCCACCATGTCGTGTCATCAGCATATTGCAGTATGTATGTTGTGTCTTCAGATGGATTTTGTAGAGTGGTGATGTCATAGCTGTATAAGTTGTACAATAGAGGTGAAAGTGGTGATCTTTGTGGAACCCCTTGCTCAATAATAAATTCTTCCGATGTTGCGCCATCAACCTTTACGTGTAGTGTTCTATTTTCTAGGTAGTTTCTTAATAGGTGTATCAGATAATCAGGCGTATCTACTTTTTTTAATTTGTAAAGTAATCCTTTGTGCCAAACGCTATCAAACGCTTTTTTGATATCAAGAAATATTGCTGCCGATTTTAAATTTTCGTGCTTAGCAGCCTGGACGTTTGAGGTGAGAATCGTCAGTGGATGAATGGTGGCACATTTTTCTTTAAAACCAAACTGGTGATTAGGAATTATGTTCCTAGTGTTATCATATAATTTGTTTCTTATAATTTTTTCAAATAGTGTTCCTAATACTGGTAGTAGCGTAATTGGTCGATAGTTGTTAATTTTTTTGTGATTAGTATTCGGTTTTGGTATATTTATTATCTCACCTCTTTTCCAGTTTTCGGGAAATAAATGGTGCTTCAGACAATATTTGTAGATTTTTAGAATGTAACAATGAACCTGATAATTTAGTTGTTTAATTATTGACCATGGTATTCCGTCGACTCCTGGTGATGTATTTTTTTGCTTGTGTAGACTGTTGAAGTATTCTTCTTCCTCGATTTCTATAGGGTTGTTAGGAATCTCGGTGTTAAAGTATTCGTGGTACCATCTATTTACTTCATCATATTTATTTTGATCAAAAACTGGATTTTGACTCTCTGCAAATTGTAGTTCGTAATAGTTTGCGAATATGGTTGCCTTGTCTTCATTTTTATTAAATATTTGCCCATTTTCTTCAATTTCTGGAGTATTGTTTTGATAATTTTTTGATTTTTTGGTAAAATAGCCGTCCATTTGATTCCTCGATTTCCTGACATGTCTGCAGCCAACAATGTGTCTTATATTGAAGTATCATTTTTTGTACTATTTTGTTGTATTCATTTATTTTCCGTTTTATATTGGGGTCTGGGCTTGTGTAATATTCCCATGACATTTTTCTTTTGGTTTTTATCATTTTAATTATGTATGGTGGAAGTTGATGGGAATAGTACTGTGTTTTAAAAGTTGGGGTATTTTTTTGTATTTCATCTGTTATTTTCTTATTAAATTGTTTTATATCTTCTATATTTTCAACCTTGTCTTCCTTAACTTCTATAAAAGAACACATCACCTCATTTAATTTATCTATGTTACATTTCTTGAAATTATAGATTTCTTTGGGTTGCCAAGCCGATGGGAGTTCATTTGTATCGAAGATGATTTTCATTGCCAAGTGGTCCGAACCAAAGTCTGGGATTAGTTCAACTTTCTTGAAGTTTTTCTTTATATTTTTTGTATGTAGAATAACATCTGGAGTTGTATCTTGGTTGTTTGGCATTAGAAAAGTTGGTGGTGTATCTATTTTCACAAAATCACTGTTATCCAAAAAATTTTTTAAACGTTTTTGTTTACTTCGATTAATGTTGAAATCACCTATGATAATTGCATATTTGTACAGAGATGCTTTAACGAACACATTTTCTTCAATTTTGGAATTGGGGTGTATATATACTAGAAATATATGTAAGTGATCTCCTGAGAAGGGAATTGTAAAGTGTATACACTCATTTAGCAAATTATTCATTTTTGGAGCATTGGCTTTTCCCATTTGCAAAATTGGATGACTTTGAATTAGGCTGCCTCCCCTTGTATGATTCGTTATTAAATTTCCTTGCTGCTGAATAGTATTGCAGTTTCTGTAGGAGATGCTGGAGTTTTTTTTAATCTTCGAATAGTATTCATTTACTTACAAGAATATCTCTTTTTCAGTTTAACAACGCCAACCGTTTGGCTAAAAACTGCTTTTTCCCAGGCAAGATTTTTAGTAGTGCCTTTTAATAGATCGTGCCACCTACAGCACTACAATAAGGCATCTGCATCATGTAATCAACATAACCTTAAATTTTAATTTCATCAAGTTTATTCTCATTTTTAATTTTTGTATATGCATTTTTAGCTTGGAGCCAGTACGGCTCCAAGCTAAATATTTAAAAATTCAGGTAAAGAATTTTTCAATATTGTTGATTAACAAGTAAAATTGAAAATTTTTAAAAACCCCCGATCAATGTATCTAATCGTACCAGTTTCATATTACCAAATCAATATGAGGCCTAAATCATGTTCGGCTACCATAATTGTCTGCACATTTTCAATTTTACTTCAATCGGACAATTTCTAGAGAAGTTCAACATGGCGAATTCAAGATGGCGACCAAACATCAAAATCTAATATGGCCTATAACCTTCTCGACAAAATACTCTTTCAAATAAAAAACTGCATCAAAACGGATTACCCGTTGCAGAAATATGAAGCCACAGACAGACAGACAGACAAACAAACATACAAACATACGCGTCAAACTTATAAATATATTCTTTTGGGGTCGGGGGTTAATAAAAATAGACTGCTACATTGAATTTTCAACCTACAAAAAGAGTCCTATTTTATTAGGACAAAATATTTAGAACTTCATAAACATTACACTGAACTAGATTTTAGTTGAAAATATGGGAACCAGGCAGAAATTTTAATAATAGCTGCATAATACTCTTAAATTTTAAGAAACACATATTTTTGAGGTTAACTGTGACGTCAGATGCCCTATAATAGCCATACTACCTATCATTCGCCCCACTTCAGCTTTAGCTTTACCGATGAAACTTTGTGATTGGCGTTATCTTCTCTTAATAAACCATAATAATCATGAAGGGTACATTCTTTTTAACAGTTCTCAATGAAGAAATAATTTTTTGAAGGGCTTTTATTTTTTCGGTATTTTTTATTGCGACCATGTAGCATTTTAAAGTGCTACGACTCTAATTTCTGCTTATTTGTATATAAAATCGATTTAGTGCTGCCTAAACAAAACCACGATTTATTGTCAGGGACTAAGTAGATAGGCAACCAACTTGATGGTACGGGGTGTGGCATACTGCAAAATGTTTGTGTCTGGTAATTTGTGATGTTATTTTAAAGGTTTATAACTGAATTAGGTTTATTTATTCATTTAATAGGGTTTAAATAGTTTCAGTCTATCGAATTTACTCCTCTTATGTTCTTAAAATTAAGTATAACACGTTTCATTGCCCAAGGGAGTAGAGGAATTTTTCGTAACTAGTTTTACGTTGGTAACGCTGGGCAAATGGCCTGAAGACGATTTTCTTGGGAAAACCGCGAAGCCCTGCGGACACGCTGGTCTTTTTGAAGGAATTTTGTGGCATCGCAGCCAAAGTAATATTTGTTGGACCTATGGATAATGTCCTGGCATGTCCTCTTGCTCTACTTCTTGCCACAAATATTCAAAGTGTTTAGAAGTCACGTTTAGCGGAGGTAAGCTTTTTATTTAGAATTTGTATGATGGAATTCTTATTTGAATTGTGCATTGTAGAGTGTTTGGATTCAGTGATTTATTCGGGTAATGTTCTGAAAAAACACCTGGTTTTATTATTGGTTATGTTGATCCTCTTGGAAACACCTCGTGCTGGCTTGTTTAATTGGTCTTGGTCCGCGCCGTCCTGTCACTCACTGTGATGAAATTAGTCACGTTGATCCGGAGGCACTTATGCTGGAGTAGCAGCTGTTTTCTGGAATATTGTGGGGAAAAGTCACACGAAGACACTGAAGCATTGAGAGATGTATTCTAGGTATCAAGAAGGACGACTCAGAATCTCGCCGGACTAACGGAATTTACAAGGTTTTCTCTTTCTTAATCTTTCTGTAATAATCTCACAGTGGTTTTGAGCCACTCATTTAGTAAACTTTTTGTGGTGACTATTTAATTAAATTATTTTACAATATTAGATCATTAAAGAAATCATAAATTGTGAACCTTCAGTTCAATTTTAAGTGCATTTAAATGAACTTTTGTGAGCATGTCACTGTAAAAGTTAAACATGGTACCATGAGCTGCTTAGGCATTACGCATAAAGTAGTAGGAGAATAGTTTAGTTATGTTATCAACTTTTAACCTCACATAAGTAGCTCTTTTAGTAAAAATTCTTTATTAGTAAATTTATTAGCGAAAAGGGCATGGCACCCTGTCACATACTTAAATTCAAATACAAGCAATACAACTTAGTATTCTTTTAGTTAAAATTTCAATTTGAATCACCAATATATTTAATCTTAAGTGTTATTTTTTTGTACATACAATTTGGGTATTTTTAATAAATGTTGTCCATGTCTAAGTACTCTCATTTCTTGATACTCTCCTAGAATTTATTAAAATTTTATAATTAATAGTTTGTTACCATAGTCAGAACTAATACTAGTTCGAGCTTTAATACGTTTCATCGCATATCATATGCCAGCTAAAGTTTTGCTTCTTGGCTGACAAAATTTCTCTTCTTAACTTATTATTGGCCTTAACTTATTATTGGCACCCTCTTTTGTTTACCTATGTCTACTCATTTTGCTCTCCAAAACAAACTAGCTGCCTTACGCAAGTGAACGTCTTTTTTGCATTAGGCATAAAAAGTGTTGCACAGAGAATGACGCTGCAACGTGGGGTCGAATGAACACAGACTTTGTTTTGTTTGAGTAATTTAATCTGGTAATATATTATTTTGAGAAACTATCAAGAATGAGCAGGTAGACATTGATTTAGGCACATTTACATTTTATTTTATGCAGGAAGTTAGCTCTCAGTGTTTTTGTGAAACTTACAATAAAGATTGGCATTTCTTTAAACTCCACAGCGGTTGATTTGCGACATTACCACTTTAAAAAATTGCATCGTATTTTGCGATAAATTGTTACACTCAACCCTAGTTGAACGAAAATTATCAATATGTATATCTGATATTGATATAAATAAAGACAACTTCCGTCCAAGTAGGAGCGGTGTGTACCGACTAGCCGATCTGGTGCGGGGCAGGGAACCGTGAGTCCTGTTTTAACTGAACCAGAGGAGAAACTAAATATTTTCACAGAACTTTACCGTAAAGATTGCCTCGCTACATAAAGAAAGCCTAAAAAAAAATATTAAGATGTTGATTCAGGTGCCATCCACAGCGTGAATAGGATTGAATAACTCTCTTTATTATAGCGAGACCAGCTGCTGTGGAACAGCAACGACACAACATAAATAATAAAAATTGAAAGTAAGATAAAATGCACAATTTATTAAATCTTCGGAAGTTATGATGTATGTACATTAATGTTGAAGCAAAGATTAATAAATGGTAATCAGATACAGCCAATCTGGCTTAATGCCATTGTACAAATAATTATGTTAATTTATTACGAAATGAGCGAAGCAGAATAAAAATATCTATAAAAATGTACACTTTCTCACCACCTGAATATGGATACAGAAGAGACGAGTCCTAGGTGAGGTCTAGTAGTCCCTGCTAATATACCACGCTCTGCCCTCTTTACTAACATTTGATGGTAAGGTACTGCTATGCTACTGCTATGCTACTACTATGCCTAAAGTTTGCCTGAAGTTCTATTTTGCCGATGTTTTCCCGAAAGGTGAGTTTTAATATGAGATAAATTCTCTTATTCTCAGCTACAGACTTTACATTGGTTGTTTTAAAGATGACCACTCTCCACAGTTGTTTGAATGACTATTACATAACACATAATTTATGTAATAATAAGTAAAATTATTTAATTTACTTGGGTTGACTTAAGTTGTCTAACTTCGTCCAAGATTGACTCAAAATTGACTTTAAAATGACTATAAAACGTCTATATAGTCTATAATTGTTATTAAAGTCTTATAATCGGCATGCTTATAAAAGTCTTATAAACGGTAGAACTCCTGGCAAAGAAAAAAGAAAGAGAAATACTTTGTTAGCACGTGGTAGTAAAAATAAGGTTATTATAAAAAAAACTAAATAAATTCCACAAATTGGGAAAATATAGCCGAAGGCTGCAATATATTGTTAATTAAAATCATTTAAGAAAATAAATTACCTTCAAAATGTATGGATGACACTAAATGAAGATTGATAATTTTAAATTAACACCGGGCATCTGCCCATATATATAATGCCCATGCCCATCTATATAATACCAGACAGAAAGATAACTTAAATTATCCCGTACATAATACAAACTTACTGGAAAGAGGTAGTTATTATCAATGTATTAAGTACTTCCGAATGTTACCTGATAATGTAAAAAATATTTCAAATATTAATAGATTTAAAAAGGTGATCAAAGCACACTTAGTAGCTGCTGAACCATATCATGCAAATGATATCACTGCTAATATTTTTAAATAAATGAGTTTGCAAAAGGACTTACGGTGCTCATTTCTTTTTATTTATTAAATGTAAAATACATTTGTAAAATGTCCTTTTTTTTATATATCTATATATTGTTATTGTTGATATACACTTTATGTTTTACCTGTAAACTTTGACTTGTATTATACAAAATGTTTCTCATGTTTTTCTTTGGAACAGATTGTCAATGATACTAAATAAATCTATCTATCTATCTATCTATAGATTATCAAATGGAGTTACTGATTTATACCGTTGCAAAAGGGTCAATGAGTTAGTAAATGCACGAACTCGACAAGGAAGACTAATATCCCCTCTAAAAAGAAAACTGCGCGGCATTCAACTCGTTTGCTAATTGATATGTAGGCAACCTAATATTCTACAATATCATAATAATTCAAACCTTATTCAATTACTACCAGTATTTAATAATTAATCTGAATGTATTTAAATATAAACAATGTAAAGAGGCACGAGTGATTATGGTATAATAGCAGGAGCTAGAACATAAAATAAATACATATTTAACAAAAAGATATAATGTCACACTGCTTACAATTAAACTGAAATAAAATATTGGATGAAAACATTCATAGTACGGGTGATTAATCTATAAAGATGGTAAAAATATTGTACAGCAAACTCAAGTAAACCAAAGGATTTAGTGTGTTTTAACTAAAAGTGCATGTTATTTCATATGGCATGCTACACACTCCTCTAATTCGAAAAGAAATATTGAAGCTTACTGAAATATTTCTATATCCAAACTTAAACCAATAGAAAAATAAATATGTAATTAAATGAACTGGACTAAGTTGAAAGTGTAATGAAAAATAAAAAAATCAAAAATATTTAAGCGTAAGTTATTTGTATCATCGTATTGTATGATTGGTTGAGTGGTAAACATTTCGTATGCGTGGTTATAAACAAAATATTATTAGCATTGTTGAAATACCCTTGGGTAAAAAAAAATTTCAAACAATTAACTAATATAAACGTTGTCGAAACACCAAAAGGTCTAAGTTCAAACAATCAAATTTAAATAATTCCTACAAAATTATTTAATACAAGTCCCAATATAATGGTGACTAATAACTAAGAATCCAATTTCCTTTAAAGAAATTTTTGGAAACAAAAGTATTCCTATCCACTAGGATTATACTTAAAATAACCACGTGTAAAAAAAATTTTACACAACTACGTATTAAATGTTTTTTTAAAACCACCACGGAATAAAATACAACTATGATTCACAATTCAACTACGTATTAAATATGGTACTAAGTACCCTGACTATTGTTCTATTGCTGTTAATTGCAATATAAGATCAAAAAAAAATTTTTAAAGTGCCCGCTGTACTGAAACTGAAGAATTAATAAAAGTAATTTCAAGTTAAAATTCTATCAATCGTCAAATCACAAACTTCGTAATTAAAATAATTAAAATATTCACATAAGTGTCAAGGATATGCATCGATCCGAACACACCAGTATGCAAATGGTTAAAAATAGAATAAAAAGAAAACAGAACAGTGTCTGTCTGTATGTGACTGTACTCGAATCTGATCGATAGAGACAAATCACCTAAATTCAAAGTTTGACGATTTTTAAAAGCAGATATTTTGTGTTAAGTATCGCTTTGTTATGCGGTCTAGTTGAAAGTTACGCATATTTTGTGCCCCTACCTCCCTAATGGTAATATTATTAGTGACGAAAAGCAAAAAAAATGTTTAAAATTCTTGCACTAGTCAAGAGATATCACGATGATACATATGAGCAAAAAAAAACTTTTAAGTCACTATTTAAGTGCGTTGTTATGCACAGGTAAGTGTCCAAATTAAATTGGTACTAGCAAAACTAAATCTAATGTTACTAAATTAAATGATCGGCCAATCAAACTAATTCTAAGCTAAACCTATCCTATCTAAGAATTTAAGCCTGATCTAACCTAACTTATACCTAACCAAAAGGTGTAAACCTATAAGGGTTTAGGGAATCACAAGGATTCTTAACGAGAGATATGGTTGCTGATCAACCCTCTCTACAACACAAAGTGCTGTCTAATACTCAAGTACTATAAATGAAATAATATTCGGCCCCAAAATTTATAAAAATTTTGCAATGATAAAAATGCAGCTTGACTAAAATGCAAGTCAAGTAAATTGTTTGGGCCTTACTCATGTTCGAGACTAAGCTCTACTACAGAAATAAATTTGACTATCGAGTCAACGCTCGAAATATGCGTCGCGACGCATGACGTCGCCATCAATAAATTATCGGATTTATGCCCGAACTGAAAATAGAATTAAATAATTATAATTAAAGGTGTTTAATTACCAATTAAAAATTAATTTTATCCATGGTTGATTAAGAGATTACCAGTCTCGTTGAAAATGTAATTTTTCATTTAGGATAAATAAATTAGTGGTTGATTAAGAGAGTACCATTCTCAAAAAATTAATTTTATCCATGGTTGATTAAGAGATTACCAGTCTCATTGAAAATGTAATTTTTCATTTAGGATAAATAAATTAGTGGTTGATTAAGAGAGTACCATTCTCATTGAAAATAAATTAATTATTTATTCCTGCCCAAGAATAAAAATTTACTATATCCCTTCTCATGGGAATAATTAAATGTTAGGCGTCCCTAAACACAGTTAATAAAAAAAATTAAATAGTTTGTTGTTGACCTAGCAACTGTTAAAAGTCTAAACAACAGAAATAAGTATTAATTTTGTTTGTCTACTCTGTGGTAGAAACAAACGTAATGGGCAGTAAATTACTCAATAATTACAGTACACTGAACGGTCTTAAGGCAAATTAAATTAATCAATAAATGACTTAGAAAAGTCAACTAGGGGCTAGGTAGAAGTAAAAAAAATATTAAATTAAAAATTTGAGGAATATACACTGCTTAAAAAAAATAATTAAAATACTAAGTGCATTCTGAAGCGGTTAAGCCTAGACCTCATGCAGACTGGCATTAGAGCCCAAATATGGCTTGAGCTTGGAGACATGGTAAGTGCCAGCTGGAGTACCATCTAGGTGTTTAAGCTCATATGCAACATTAGATAAAACTTTACCGACAGTGCAAAGAACATAGCGATTTGCTAATTTGGCGGAAAAGAACTCCGCAGCGTTACTTAACACAAAATTGCGCAGCCAGACTTTTTCTCCCAACTTGAAAACTTTATCTCGTTTTCTGAGATTGTAATACTTAGCGCTACGTTTATATGCCACATTTAGTTTTTCTTGGACAGTCTTATAAATTTGGGGTAGCTTATCAAGCTCATTGGCGTATGATTTTCTGCTCTCCCCAAGGTCAGCTAGATCAGAAACGGCGGCGTCGTCATAATAATTGCCTGATACTGGCAGTTTTCGCCCATAATTCAGGAATGCCGGGGTGAAACCTGTCACCTCGTGCACTGCCGAATTTATGGCGGACTGAATATTTAAGAGATTAGCGTCCCATTTCTGATGCGAACCCTCGAGGTAGCTTCGAATCATCGTGCCAATCGTGCGGTTTGTTCTTTCCACGTGGTTTATCTGTGGATGGTAAAAACAGCTGTACCACAGTTTAGAAATGATATATTTCTTGACAAACGCATTGAACATTCTGCTAGTATGCGCGCTAGCATTATCCAACAACAAAATCTGTGGAACCCCATAAGTTAAAAAGACTTCCTCCAAAAAGGTTGTAATAGCCTTAGAAGTGGCCTCACGAGCGGGTTTTAAAACTACATATTTGGAGAAATAGTCTACTGCAACTAGTAGAAACCTATTGCCCTTCATACTCCTGGGAAACGGTCCCATGGTATCGTACGCTAAGAATTGAAATGGAAAAGATGCCTTTTTCTCAGCACCCATTTGCCCGAACCTTTGAGTGTTCAGTGACTTCTCCCTGCCACAGATGTCACATTTACGAACGTAAGTTAGTATGTCCTTGCGCATTCTAGGCCAATAAAAGTTTTCCGCTATCCTGTGTAGCGTTTTATAGTAACCTAAATGCCCAGAATTTTCATTCTTGTGGCAGTCAACCATTACTTTTTGCCTTTCTGCTAAAGGGACTACTAACTTCCATTCTGAAATATTAGTGCGTAATATTATTTTGTGTTTGGTGTATTTAAATAAATACCCATCCCTAACCATCCACTGTAGGTACTTATGTGGATATTTATTAACTCTCTCTCTATGTTTTAAATACCAAGGTTCAAGATTTTCTAATGAAATACCCAGAGTATTAATTTCTGTAACCGGTACTGAACGCGATAAGGCATCGGGGACAACATGTAGTGTACCCTTCCTGTGAATAATTTCAAAATCAAACATGGAAAGTCTCAAAGCCCAACGAGACAGACGCCCGGTTGGATTTGACAATTTGTTCAAATATCTCAAACTAGAATGGTCTGTGATGACCTTAAAATGAACGCCCTGTACATAACCGGCAAAAGTCTCCACCCCATGTAAGACTGATAAAATTTCTCTTTCGCAGGTTGAGTAATTACGCTCAGCTTGTGACAAACTTCTGCTTGCATAAGCTATGACTTTTTCTACACCCTGTATTTTTTGGGTAAGTACCGAACCCACGCCATACGCGCTACTATCCGACTGTATACAAAATTCTTGAGAAAAATCAGGTGATGCGAGTATTGGTGCAGAAATTAACCTCTGTTTTATGTCTCTAAAGGCAGTTTCGGCTCTGTCGTTCCATGGTGTCGACTGTTTCTTAACCCGTCCCTTAAGTAAATCATTAAGTGGACTAATTAAAGTACTGAAATGTGGGATGAAACGTCGGTACCAAGAACACATGCCTACGAAACGCCTGATTTCTGTGGTATTTCTAGGTCTAGGATAATTTAACATCGCTTCGATTTTTTTACTCGAAGTTCTCAAACCTTGTGAGTCTACTACAAAACCTAGGTAGTTTAAAGACTCTCTAAAGAATTTACATTTTTGAAAATTGACAGTCAAGTTGGCCTGTGCTAAACGTTTATGCACTTCCCTAAGTAAGCTAATATTTTAAAAAATAAATATCTTGTATTTCTGCTTACATCATTGTTATAAAATATTATTTTGGGTATTCAGCAGATAACTTTCAAAGGAACGAATGATTTCTTTGAAAGTTATCTGCTGAATACCCAAAATAATATTTTATAAGCTAATATGTTCTTCAAAAGAACTCGAAGTTATTATGATGTCATCTAAGTAAATAGTAAAAATAGTATATAGTAAAATAGTAAAAATAGTAAATAGTAAAAAATCAATGCTTAGGGATATTTACTGACCTAACAGCTGCCTTTGACAGCGTTGAGCATAATATTTTACTAAATAAATTAAGTTGGTATGGAATTAGAGGCAACTGTTTGGAGCTATTTAGATCCTATCTAAGTAATAGAACTCAGTTAGTAAATTGGGGCAAACAAAAAAGTGAACTACTGCAAATTAAAAGAGGAGTCCCCCAAGGCTCGATTCTTGGGCCCATGCTTTTTCTTGTCTACATTAATGACCTGCCACAGAGTATAAATAATTTGAACACTGCAACTATTATGTACGCAGATGATACTACTTTTGTAACAAATATAGACAAGGAAAGTGATAATCAGGTCATTGTTCAAAACATTTTGCAACATGCTAAAGCTTGGTTTGCACAAAATCAATTAGTTATAAATGAGAGTAAAACAGTAACCTTAACATTTGAAACCAAAGCTACCACAAAAATCGAAAATTATGAAACCAATGTAAAATTTTTGGGGGTACATATTGACACCAAACTAACATGGGTAGATCATATTAACATGCTATGTGGAAAACTATCTAAAAATGTATGCTATCAGAAAAATAAAAAAGAACAGTTAATCAACAAGCTGCAGCCACTACCTATTTCTCTTTGTTCCACTCATTACTCCTGTATGGGATACTAACATGGGGAAATGCAGCTCATACCCATTTACAAAGAGTATTTATCATCCAGAAGTCTGCAATAAGAAGTATAGTTGGTGCCAAATGGGATGACAGTTGTCGTCCACTATTTGTATCACTAAGGATAATGTCGCTGTTTTCCATTATAGTGTATCAGAATATTCTCTATATAAAACAAAATATAAACAAATATACTACACATAATGAGATACATAAACATGACACCCGACATAAACATAACCTTGTAATACCGCTGCACAGACTTCAAAAAAATAATCCCATGGGCATTAGTTTATTCAACACACTACCAATTCACTTTCGTAATCTTCCAATAAACGTATTTAAAAATAAGCTTAAAGGAATCCTAACTGAAAACTGCTTATATAATATACAGGAATTTTACCAACTTATTGCTCAAAATGGAAGCATTTTCTAGTTTCTAGTTCAGAATTACGTAATTTAACAAATGTAACAAGTTTGTCGCTGAATGTATTGTTTTTGTGCTTTACTATTTATAACCGTGTATTGTATTTTACCATAATAACTTTTATTAATTGTATAACTTAAGTATATTTCTTTTCCTTGACTTGTCTATAAAATGTAAAATTTTCTTAGGATCAATAAAATTATTATTATTATTATTATTATTATTATTATTATTATTATTATTAAACAAAAACTTTAGGTTGTAGTTCCGGGGTAAAAATCCTATTCATTAAACGTTGGGTTATCTGTGCCGAATTGGCCAGCCCAAAAGGTAAAACTTTAAATTGAAAAAGACCCCTCCCTGGAATCAAAAAAGCTGTTTTTTCTTTACTAGATTCATCTAAAGGTAATTGCCAAAAAGCTGATTTGAGGTCCACACTAGAGATAAACTTTGCATTTGACAACATTTTTAAGATGTCGTCAACTAATGGTAATGGATAAGAATCCTTTTTTGTGACTGTGTTGAGAGCCCTACCATCAAAGCAAAAACGCCATTCCCCAGTACCCTTTTTAACTAAAATTACTGGACTGCTCCAAGGACTAAAAGATGGCTCAATTACGTCCTGCTGCAGCATCTTGTCCAACTCGACATTAAGGTGCTGCTGCATGTAAGGGGAAAGTTTATACTGCCGCTTTTTAAACGGTAAGACATCTCCCGTCTCAATATGTGCTTCCATTAAATGAGTACGTCCCAGTTTATCCCTAGATAGGTTTTTAAACAAATTTATTGTTCGGTTAAATTCTCTATTTTGGGCCTCAGTTAGTTTTAGATTGTTAGTTAAATTTGGCTCACTTTGTATTGGTGGTTCGGTAATCACATTAATTAGTATCTCATGCTCATCACTAAACACGTTCCAGGTATTATCTTGGAAGTTAAGTGACATGGAAAATAATTTACAAAAATCGCTACCAAGTATTAGGCTACATCGCAAGGACGGTACTACATTTACATCGATTAGTTTACACACGCCATTAATACACAGTGGTAGTTGGCAAACCCCTGTAATATTCTGAGATTTTCCGTCAGCTGTCTTTACTACTTTTTGTGGACTTCTGTCCATTTTGATCTCATATTTTTTTATTAGATGTAAAGAAAATGAACCTAAACACGTGATATTCGCACCACTATCTACTAATGAGATTACCTCGTCATCAAACAAAGTTACGGCTATATATGGCCCGTTATCATATGGTTTTTGTACAAAAACCGGTGAAGTAACTAATTTACTTGACTCTAAAAATTTTCTGACTGTCATTTTCCAATTATGCCAATCGGACATGTCTGTTTGTGGTTTGACTAAATTGAGAGAAGAATTATTATGTGCTCTAGAAATATTCTTTGTCTGTCTAAATTTAGAATTATAAAATACTTGGCCTTTTCTAGGAGTTGTCTGGTGTCGGCCTGGGACAACAGACCTCCCAGCTAGTTTTTTGGAGTATAAGTTACAGTATTGCAAACATTGCATGTCTTATATGTACAATCTGTTTTACCACATTTATGACAAAAACGTTTTAATGGAATTCTACATTTATTAAAATCATGCCCAACTTTGTGACAGTTGAAACATGTAACTTTATCTGGAATTTTATTGACAGGAACTGAAGTAGTCGCCTGCTGCACCCTGTTATTTGATGTTGAATATTTATTAGAAAAATGTTTGCTTTTTACTTTGGTAACTTTATGTTGCCTTTTCGAGAATGAAGGTTTAGGATCGTCGACATAAGCCAAATCCGACTCTAGCGTATTCGTCGCACTAGGCGGCGTATGTTTACTTTTTGCCTGCATTGCATCGTCGATTTTTCGGCAATATGTAACTAACTCATTCGTATCCCTAACATCTACTAAAGCCAAACGCTCAACATAAATGGGCAAAATATTTTTCTTTATTATTCTAAGTTTCTCAGCATCACTTACAGGTGACGTTAGTCTATTGAAAAGATTTTGCATTGTGGCTACAAAAATTGCAATTTTTTCGTTGCGCCCCTGCCTTCGCGCTTTTATCTCGTCGAGTAAAGCCTCGTTATATTCCAGCGGTAAAAATGTGTTATTTAATTCCTCGACTAATTGATCCCAAGTGGTAATTTTATCCCTGACAGACCTGTACCATATAAGTGCATGTCCTTCGAATAAGTCAATTGCTGACTCAAATAACTCTCTGAAGGAGACGTTGCGAGCTTTAGCTAACTCAATTACCCTTTCTATAAAAGACTTAATACTAGTACGGCTATCGTACTTAATGTTCCACTTGTATACAGGTATTGACTTTTTATAACTTGTTGTGGGGTTTTCGACTACGTCACTGGTATCTAAATCTACAGTTGAAACAACATCATTAGCCAGCTTAGCTTCCAGCTCGATGCAAAATGTTTGCCAATCTTCCTTAAATTCAGTGTATAAATTTTTTTGGTCTAAGGGTTCTTCGGGAACCAGAAAGTGGTCCACCCTGTAGGTTAGTGAAGCTAAACGTGATGTAATAATTAAGTACATTGAATCAATTACCGTAGCGGAAAAATCTGAAATTAACGATTCTAGTTCTAAAAGTGTAGTTTCTATGAAAGCTTTTTCATCCTCTAAATTAAAATCTGGATTTTTTAATTTACTCATATCGCCTTTAGATTTGTCCAATAATCTTTTGAGAACTAGTTTCTTATCTTGAAGTTTCCTACATGTACTAGGTACTCCTCTGATTTTAAGTTCGTAGTCTAACTCGTGTTCCGTTAAATAAGAAGCATTTATTACTAGTGGTGACTCCATTTTATCCACTAAAATATTTAAAAACTAATCCACAACAAATTAAAATCAATACTTGTATTTTTCTCTGCAGTAGAAACAGACTATAAGTGGTATTTTAATAATACCGAAAAAAATATTAAATTATCCAAACAAAGAAATTTCTAAATTTTAGCGCAAAATAAAAATAATAATTAACCAGAGTTATTCTGATTAAAAAGGATTGCAATCACCCTGCAATCGGTGACTTAATAAATTGACGAAGTAAAATAAAGTGGTAGGGAATTATTTTAAATTTTAAGTAAAGTTATCTACTCGCTATTCTATAAATTTGATAGCGTTGATAAATATCAAATGATAACCAAGTTACTTGTAGGCACTTTAAACTTTTTATCTCTGAATGTTAAATTCTTTAAGAGATAAAGTTTTTTTTTTTTTATTTGTCAAGCATAAAAACTGTGTTTCTCTCTAAGTGAGAAATTATAAAGATAATAAATTGAACTATAAAATATAAAATTTTATACTTCGAGTCTGTACGAAATATTTACCTTCTCATAGAAAATATTAAATATACAAAAATGATAGAACTTAAACTAGCAAATAGGCAAATAAATAGACATAAAATAAACAGTGAAAATAATATATGTGCTCACATATAAATCTGTCATGATTATTTTCTAATCGGCCTCGATTAGTACTGTGAAAAAAGTTAAAAGTTTAACTCTGTGTTCAGTCAAAATTAGAGAAAATAATTAATTAGGTAAAAATTAAATTTATTAAACTATGCAACTGAAAAGCATAATAATTTAATATTGAAAAGTCTAAAACTTTGGGTATAATTTTTACTCTAAAAAAAAAACTAATTTTTGCAACTTTGAAAATGGTGCTAATTTGAGCTCTATTGAAAATGGTGCCCCTTAGGCTAAAGACTACAAAATAAGCTACAAATCGGCAATACGTTGCCTTGCACCATTGAAGATGGTGCCACGTAGGCTAAAGACTACTAAATGATATACAAATCGGCCCCACGCGCTTGGGCGCTATTGTTACACTCAACCCTAGTTGAACGAAAATTATCAATATGTATATCTGATATTGATATAAATAAAGACAACTTCCGTCCAAGTAGGAGCGGTGTGCACCGACTAGCCGATCTGGTGCGGGGCGGGGAACCGTGAGTCCTGTTTTAACTGAACCAGAGGAGAAACTAAATATTTTCACAGAACTTTACCGTAGCAGATTGCCTCGCTACATAAAGAAAGCCTAAAAAAAAAATATTAAGGTGTTAATTCAGGCGCCATCCACAGCGTGAATAGGATTGAATAACTCTCTTTATTATAGCGAGACCAGCTGCTGTGGAACAGTC
This sequence comes from Rutpela maculata, assembly GCA_936432065.2. Taxonomy (NCBI): domain Eukaryota; kingdom Metazoa; phylum Arthropoda; class Insecta; order Coleoptera; family Cerambycidae; genus Rutpela; species Rutpela maculata. The sequence continues at coordinate 131,458,036 of OW386286.2, read as the reverse complement.
TGGAAAATAATCGTACGACACAACATAAATAATAAAAATTGAAAGTAAGATAAAATGCACAATTTATTAAATCTTCGGAAGTTATGATGTATGTACATTAATGTTGAAGCAAAGATTAATAAATGGTAATCAGATACAGCCAATCTGGCTTAATGCCATCGTACAAATAATTATGTTAATTTATTACGAAATGAGCGAAGCACAATAAAAATATCTATAAAAATGTACACTTTCTCACCACCTGAATATGGATACAGAAGAGACGAGTCCTAGGTGAGGTCTAGTAGTCCCTGCTAATATACCACGCTCTGCCCTCTTTACTAACATTTGATGGTAAGGTACTGCTATGATACTACTATGCTACTGCTATGCCTAAAGTTTGCCTGAAGTTCTATTTTGCCGATGTTTTCCCGAAAGGTGAGTTTTAATATGAGATAAATTCTCTTATTCTCAGCTACAGACTTTACATTGGTTGTTTTAAAGATGACCACTCTCCACAGTTGTTTGAATGACTATTACATAACACATAATTTATGTAATAATAAGTAAAATTATTTAATTTACTTGGGTTGACTTAAGTTGTCTAACTTCGTCCAAGATTGACTCAAAATTGACTTTAAAATGACTATAAAACGTCTATATAGTCTATAATTGTTATTAAAGGCTTATAATCGGCATGCTTATAAAAGTCTTATAAACGGTAGAACTCCTGGCAAAGCAAAAAGAAAGAGAAATACTTTGTTAGCACGTGGTAGTAAAAATAAGGTTATTATAAAAAAAACTAAATAAATTCCACAAATTGGGAAAATATAGCCGAAGGCTGCAATATATTGTTAATTAAAATCATTTAAGAAAATAAATTACCTTCAAAATGTATGGATGACACTAAATGAAGATTGATAATTTTAAATTAACACCGGGCATCTGCCCATATAGATTATCAAACGGAGTTACTGATTTATACCGTTGCAAAAGGGTCAATGAGTTAGTAAATGTACGAACTCGACAAGGAAGACTAATATCCCCTCTAAAAAGAAAACTGCGCGGCATTCAACTCGTTTGCTAATTGATATGTAGGCAACCTAATATTCTACAATATCATAATAATTCAAACCTTATTCAATTACTACCAGTATTTAATAATTAATCTGAATGTATTTAAATATAAACAATGTAAAGAGGCACGAGTGATTATGGTATAATAGCAGGAGCTAGAACATAAAATAAATACATATTTAACAGAAAGATATAATGTCACACCGCTTACAATTAAACTGAAATAAAATATTGGATGAAAACATTCATAGTACGGGTGATTAATCTATAAAGATGGTAAAAATATTGTACAGCAAACTCAAGTAAACCAAAGGATTTAGTGTGTTTTAACTAAAAGTGCATGTTATTTCATATGGCATGCTACAAAATTTTTTTGCAAAGTTAGTATTAAAATATATAGAAAATCTCTTAAATTCTAAGGAGAATTATTAAATCAATAAACAGGGTGGAATGGAACTTTCCAAAAATTAGTAATTTTTTTATTGAATAATATCATAGAATATGTATAAACAAGCCTTCCAATACAGATTTCCGCGAAAATAATTATCAATTTTTTGAGAAAACAGAAGTTAAAATAGGCGGCGTGAAACGCGTTTTAAATTGGTGGCGTTTTGATATGTTCATAGAATGGTTTTATACAAAACAAAGTGGTGTTGCCAAGTTGAAATGTCTTCTCTAGTTCCAGTAAAGATGATTGAAGGAAACAGGAGTATAAAGCTTATTTATTAAATCAATTTTAATATATTTATCCACGAAATTTAATTTTGTGATCTGAAAAATAATAACAAGTGTGAATTATTAAATATTTTAAATAATTTTTAATGCCGATTAGATTTTTAAAAACATATTTAGCATCAATGTCAACGTCTAGTCAAATGACATGTGTTCTAACGTCGTGTTGATTTGAAACATTTTTAATTTTATCGAGGTATTTGTTATAATTAAGAAATAATAAGAAATGTTATTTTAGAAGGCGTTTTATAAAAAGTTGTGGAAACACAAATATAAGTGCTCCGGAAAAAAATTTTTAACTGTTCTGAAAAATATGGATATTCGAAGAACTTGGTGGCAAGCTTCCAATATTTCTGATCACATCCCTACAAAAATCCAAATTTTGTTTACAGAAAGAATCATGTCATAATCAACTTTGGGCAAATTGGATGAACCTCCTTTCACAAAATTCAGCTCCATCTTAATAGTTTATTGATAAAATATAGAATAACGAAATCAAACGCCACATAAACAAACAACAAATAAATTTAACCTATATATCTCTTTCACTTGTATTGTGACAAGAAGTGATCACTGACAGCACGCAAGCAAAGTTGGAAGACGAGGAGAGCTGTTTTTATACAATGTTGCCACATAATCCTCGCTGTGAGTTTTGTTTACATTTTTAAGATAACTTCTAAATAATAACAAACATAAATACCTTTTAATTCCTTCTAAATACATGTCAATAAATATTATATTTATTGATTTTCAGGTTATTGAGCCAAATAGAAGTTTAATAGAAAAAATAAAGTAAATACATAATTTGGCATTCATTTAAGATAATCTAAGCGAAAGTTGTCTATATTATATTGGTTAAATTATTTCCCTCCAAATCAAATCATTTGAAATCTGTGTCTAGAAGGGGGTATATTTATTTATTATTTTTATTTAAGAAATTATTGTTTTGGTTTAAATTGATTATGCAGTAATTGTTAAAATAATATTACTTGATATATATCACCAAAATTGAATTTTAAAAAAATGGAAAACACCCCATTCTAGCTGTAGTTTTAACTTTGCGTTTGCATACTAAAATAAGTACAGAGTGGATAGTAAATATTGAGACTTTGAAATTTTTAGAACATTTTTACTATTTTAACTAGCGGACTACTGACTGGTGTGCTTTCTGCATTGAATGCTGAATTTAAGTTAGGAATTTGCGCAAGTAAACTTTTCAAATCTTTGGTTGAAAATGGAAGACACATTTAAACGCAATCATTTATTGCTCGATGAGTTGGAATATGAGTTAAACATTAGGAATGTCTATTCCACGACGGACCAGAAAGAAAAGCGGAAAATTTTGAACAGATTATTGAACAAAGAGCGTGCTAGGTAGGGTTGTCTTATCGATTTAGATAGTTATGAACTAGATTTTGAGGCAGAACAGCAAGCTATGATTGCCACATTAGACTCAATTTTAAATTTAATAGCTGATTTCGAAGGCACTTCCTCTGATTCCCTGTTTAGACTTCTGTAATGTCTCGTATTGCTCATGTTAGCGGTCGTGTTAGACGTATTATTGTAAAAGGAGATGAAGCGCAGGCTGCGACTCTTTTTAAAAATGAATCCTACGCTGTTTGTCTTGAATTGGAGCCCGACTTACATGAACGTATAACAGCTACAGCTCCAAATGAGGACTTAAACCAAACGATGCACAGTCAAATTGTTCATATGCCTACCCAGGTAGTAACGTCCGCAATCAAACCAATTCCAATTTCTCAATGGGGAGTAAAATTTAATGGGGATCCCAAGAGTGTCTACTCTTTTATTGAACGTGTTACTGAACTGGCACAGGGGTGTAAAGTTAATGAGCAAGATCTTTTCAATGCGGTGGTAGAACTTTTTGTTGGAGATGCTTTTGTTTGGTATCGCAGCATAAAAAGTAGTGTAGATAGCTGGGCCGCTATGGTTTCTCTAATAAAGAGCGATTTCTTACCATCTATTGTGGAAGATGAGATTTGGGAACAAATCAAAGATCGCGAGCAAAAGAACCACGAGAAAGTAACTATATTTTTTGCGCAAATGGAAAATTTGTATAGTAGACTCAGTCATACTTCTAGCGAAGTCACTAAGATTTAAGCATATTCGGAATAATTTACTGCCAGAATATTTAGGTCAATTAGCTTTATCAGAGGTGGATACTGTTCCTAAATTATTTGGTTTATGTAAAAAATTAGAGGAAGCTGCTTAGCTAAAAACCTAGACATGACTATGTTCCTCAAGTTTCTAACTAATTAGTTGAAGAGTCACCTTCAACTAATCGATGCTGTTGTTCATTCAGTAGTAGACATAATGTGGAGAGCAAACATCCATTTAGTGGTGCAGGGGGTACAACTCCTAATGTCGAACAAGTAGTCACGAGTACCTCAGGAAGTGGGGATGGCGTGAACATACAACGCAGGCCCAAGGTAATAGGACTTGTTGGAATTGTGGGAAGTCAAACCACACTTTTCAATCTTGCAAAGCTAAAAGAAAAGTATTTTGTTATCGTTGTGGAACGCCTAATGTTAAGATAGCTAAGTGCAAGAAATGTTCAAAAAAACCAGTAAGGGAGGTGTGTTCTGGTCGCCACACAGTTCCCAGCAATAGGGCCGAAGAGGAGTTTTTGTATTTTAGTGAGAAAAACTGGAAGTCTTGGCTTTCACATGTCTCTGATTTTTCGGTTGATACAAATTCGAGGGGACAAGTTGCACCTTTGTTTGTTAGGCAAGCTACTGACTACAGACCTTATATATGAGATATATGAGTAAAAGTATTTGGCAGGGACGTAGTGGCTTTCAGCGGGTCTATTGGACACTGAGTTTAGGGGCCCGCTCATCAATTATTAAGCGCGAGGGCCCGCTGGCTTTCGAGGGGCCCGCCAATGAATTTGATACCGGGGCCCATGATTTGATGCGGGGGGCCTGATGGCTTTACTCGATTCGGGGGCAACGGCGTCTATTATTGGTTCAGGTGGCATTGAATTATTGAGAGAATTAGGCTAGATATCAATCCTTCTTGTGTTCCAAGCGTGTCTGTTGCGAATGGGAATCAACAAGCGGTGATCGGTCGCATGCTCAGTTGCTTTCAGAGGTCGATCTACCTATATGTGTTGGAGATGTCTGTCAAATTGTAAAAGCTTTAGTAGTGCCTTCCTTGCCTTAGCCTTTTATTTTTGGTAGCGACTTTGCCAAGCAATTTCAAATTTTGATTGATTTTAAGGGAGATCATTGGTATGTGCAAAGCGCATTGGATCATGCTGGTATTGAGTTGGCTCGAGATAGCATGGGTGGTGACAAGGTTTACAATCTGAAGACACTTGAAGACCTCAACATTCATCAGGGAGGAAAAGCTTAGAAAGTTATTAAGTCTTTTGAGGAGGTTAGTAGTGAACACACTTTGGGGCGCACTGACAAAGATAACTTTAACCATTGACACTGGGGATGCGAAACTATTCAAGAAGAAACAATATCACATGTCGCCTTACATGATGAAAATCCTGAATTCGGAATTGGATGAGATGCTCAAATTGTGGAACCTTCCCACAGCTCCAGGAGCTCTCCAGTGCTCCTGGTTAAAAAGAATTGTGGAGAGTACCGGTTTTGTTTTGACGGTTGTCCTCTGAACGAGATAACGAAGCATGACTTATACCCGTTGCCGAATCCCAAGTAGCAAAATGGAATCCTAAAGAAACTGAATTATTTAATAGTTATCGTCTAGCGCCATTTGAAGAACAGTTTTATTTCTTAGAGTATCCAATTAAAACAATTTTATCGTATAAGAGAACGTTTCTATAATACTGTTGTGTAAATGTCCTTATAGCTCATATTATAGGACAAAATCTTATTGTACTACTCACAAATTTTATAACATTTGTATAACATTTTATACAACCATCTATAAAAATATTTTAAAAGAATTGTATAAAAATTATATTACAATTGTATACCTATTCTAACAACTTTTAATTTCTGTATTAAAAAATAGTTGAATGGAAGTTGTATAAAAAGCTGTATTAAAGTTCTTTAAGCTAATTTATAAAACTGTTCTTACAGTAGCAGTATACAATAGGCATAAAATCATTTTATAATTAACCTATAAGTACATCAGTTTACTCTATTATAAATACCTTATAGAATAAAAATGCAGTCCTCGAACATAAAGTTATCGGGAATTCTGAGTTATAAAATCTGTTTGCACATAACCCCATTTTGTCATAAAAATTAAACTAATTTTACTAGTCAGTTTTAAAAAATATATCGAGCAATATCTCAGTGGATGAAAATTAAAGAAGTGGATTTTTTAAAAGAACAGTTAAAAAAAATTACCATCAAATTCTTGGGAGTTACTAATAATTCATATAACTGCAACCATGGGGCTAATTTGAAAATAAAAACAGTATTATCTACCACTGCCTGGCATCATAAAAATGATACTCCAGTAGAAGAGCTGCTAATCAACATGGACTTGGTTTGCGGACGAACTACAGGATAACCACGAAAGTTAACACGGGGTTGCCACGTTATGCAAAAATTGGATAAAATTAGGGAAAACTATGTTTGGCCAATAAATTACATTTTCTTCTTCTTCTACATGGTATTGAATCTGAGAACTTTAGCAGGCCGACACACAAATCGTCGTGCTAAGGGTATCACTCAATATTTTACATGTTTTCAATCACTATTCTTTACTAGTTTGTAGATTGATTTATTTATTATTTGTAATGGATTTATCACCCACACTTTATATCTCTCAAACTATTGCCGGAGAAACGGAAATATTATAGACTGCTAAACAGGATTTAAATCTTATTGTCAAATGCATAACAATATATTGGATCAATCAATAGCATTTCAATCAGCTGTTAATGTGCTAAATTTTAACTATAAAAAATAATAACAATTGGTAGCAAACTCACATTTTCATAAAATGTTGGTTAATTCGTGTACTATAAACTCGAAATTAGAGGAAAATAAATTTGACTATATCTCTGCAATTACTTAAATTGTCGTACTCTATAAAAAATATGTGAGAAAATAGTTTAATATATTTTGAAATCTGGCAACCTCTAAAATTTATCAAAGTTCAACTTGTTGGTTTATTTCGAGAATATTTTTATAGCGCCTATAGAAACAACATTATAGGATTTTAATATCCTATAGAGTTTTGAATAACACAAAAACGTTGTATAACGTTTCATATGGGACAAAATTATCGTATTATATTACGCCATATTTACTTAAGGATTTAGCTGTTCATCAATTGCCGCCATTATGCAGAATTCTCATAGAAATGTATAAATGTCTATTAAAAATTAACTTTTCAGAAAGGCAAAGATTATTTTCTTATTAATTTAATCAATATTTTGTTTAAACCGAAAATTCAACCATTTTAAATTTAATAAAGTATATTTTTTTAATCTGTAATAAACCAAACGCGTATGCTAAACTGAGGCCCTTCAGTTTTTTGCTAAAAATATATACATATTTTGTCAGAAAATTTCGCCGCGCAAAAGAATTTTCTTGCTACTAGCGTGTTAATTATACTGCTTAATAACGGGATTTTACCATGTTTAATGGATCTTGAGCGCCATTATTGAGGTTGTTATTTGAAATAATAACTACACAACATGTTTGCGTTATATAATCATTCTTGCAATAATTTTGTTCTGAATTTCATCACTAGAAAATAAAATGATTGTATAAATTTTTGTTAGTGAGATACCGTCTACATTATAACTCACTTATACAATTACTAAACAATAATTTTATAGCAGTTGCCAAGTGCATATGTAAATATGTTGTATAAGTAATCCTGAGGATATACTTATAGGACAGTTTTATAATCATCACGTAAAATAGTTTTATAATGGTTGTATAGTTTTCTAATAGAATTCCTATAATGCCAAAATGTTGTATAAAAGTGGGCCCTTTTTAGTTGTATAGACATTGTATAATGGTATTTAACTGCCTTATACAATTTACATGTTTCTATAAAATATGTTGTATAGCAGTTCTAACAACCTTTATAAAAGTTATTTTGCTACTTGGGATATTGATAGAATACTTAATCTGTTGCGTGACGCCAAGTACATCTCCTCAACAGATTTGAGGAAAGCTTTTTGGCAGGTTCCATTGGATGAGTCATCCAAGGAAAAGACAGCATTCAATGTAGCGGGGAGAGGTTTGTTCCACTTAACGGTGATGCCATTTGGTTTGTGCAACGCTAGCCAAACACAGCAGAGATTGGTTGACACAATTGTTGGTCACAAGTATGAGCCTAAGATTTTCGCATACTTGGATGATGTGATTATCACTAGCTCTACCACTTCATGCTGATGCCATTTGGTTTGTGCAATGCTAGCCAAACACAGCAGAGATTGGTTGAAGCAATTTTCGGTCCCAAGTATGAGCTTAAGATCTTCGCATACTTGGATGATGTGATTATCACTAGCTCTACCTTTGAGACGCATGCTCAGTTGCTTTCAGAGGTGAGAGACCTTCTAAAAGAGGCCAATCTCACTATCAATCTGAAAATGTGCGAGTTTTTCAAAACGTTTTTAAAGTTTTTAGGTTTTGTTGTGGGTTCAAATGGTCTGAGTACGGACCCTGAGAAGGTATCTTCAATGGTGAATTATCCCCGTGGCACGAATGTGACAGAAGTCAAACGATTTCTTGATCTTTGTTCATGGTATATAAGGTTCATAAGTAACTTTTCTACAGCTCTCTTAAGTGATCTCATGAAAGAAAAGAGGAAGAAACAGTCTATCTCATGGTCCACAGAAGCAGATACTTCCTTTCTGCGGATCAAGGAAGCGTTGGTTTCCGCCCCTATCTTGTCACAACCTGACTTCTCAAAACCTTTCACGATTCAGACTGACGCGTCAGATACCGAGACAGGTGACGTGCTTATTCAGTCCTTGGAAGGTGAGGAGAGAGTCATTGCTTATGCAAGCAGGTCATTATCGCGAGCCGAAAGAAATTATTCAGTCACCCCGTGGGAATGTTTGAGTGTTCTATTCTGTACGGAGAATTCCTTGCTCTGGTTGAATAACTTAAAAAACATTAAAAATCCGACAGGGAAATTGGCCCGTTGGGCAGTCCAACTGCTCAATGATGAGCTTCCAGAAAATGCCACCATATGGCAGATCAACAGTGCCGTGTACGTAGCCGCTAGGCAACTCGTTCCCCAGCAACGCCTGGCAAGCGTGTTGGGTAAGGTCGAGAAGACTAAGCGGCGCGTACAGAAAATATAGGCAAAAATTAAATTGGCGAGACAACACGCGTCTCGAATCCAGAGTGTGGTGGAGTACGTAACGGCAGCTAAGCCATTCACGTCGAAAATTCGGCGTATAGTTGCCGGTATAAGACGACAACACCGCACTCTTAATCTGGCAGTGCTGCAAACCATCAAACAGCACTGTCTAGATAGGATTCGAGCACTCATGGTCATCAAAAAATCTTTGGTCAGACGAGCACGGGCCATGGAATAAAACCATCTGTTCCAAATAAGTCCCTCTCGTCTGTTCCAAGACCCACCGCGTGTTGTCGAAAATCCGCCGTCTGTTGAAACTGTCGAGGCTTTCTGGAAGGGAATCTATGAGACTACGAGTCCATTCGACAGCGGCACTCCAGCGATAGCATGCTTCGAGGAGCTCTGCAACACTCTGTTGGGAGAGCAAGACGAAGTGTGTCCGGCGATCAATACCGAGGAAGTTCAACAAGCACTTGTTGGAACTAAGAACTTCGCTGCTCCGGGTCCAGATGGCATAAACAACTGGTGGTGGAAGAAATTCCCTTCCACCCACCGCCATCTGGCCCGAGTTTTCAACTCATGGTTGAACGAGGGGCAGCCGATTCCGGACTGGTTTGCCGAGGGGCGCACTGTACTGATCCCCAAAAAGGGAGATCTGTCCAACCCGAAGAATTATAGACCGATCACCTGCCTCAATTCCTGCTACAAGATATTTACACGTATCGTGTATGCCAGGACATTGAGGTAAGTTGAGCTGGTCTACCGACAGATACACGAACAGCGTGGTGGCAAGAAAGGTGTGGCAGGCTGCAAAGAGAACCTATTGATAGACCGCTGTATTACACAGGATTCTGTGCAATACAAGCGTAATCTATCAATGGCGTGGATTGATTACCGCAAGGCATTTGATACAACATCTCATGCACTATTATTACACTTGTTGCAATGCCTTGTGGTACCTGCCCCACTAGTGAGATGCATCGAACAACTGATGCCACTCTGGAGAACCCGCTTCCCCATAACATCTGGTGCTTAGCGGGTATCAACAGAGTTGGTAACTTTTAGGAGAGGAGTTTTCCAGGGTGACTCCCTGAGTCCTCTCCTATTTTGCATCTCACTGCTGCCGTTATCTGTCAGGCTCCGCCAAACCAGCGGATACCAATGTGGCCCACCTAGCAATCGGAGGCATAAGGTCACCCATCTGTTTTACATGGATGGCCTAAAACTTTATGCCTCCGGAGAGTGCGAACTCCAAAACTCTCTAAGAGTGGTCCAAGAGTATACACGGGCCACTGGCATGAAATTCGGGCTGGACAAGTGTGCAGTCGTCCACCTCAAGAGAGGACGAAGCGGGATATTCCTTGAAGACGCGCAGCTTGCAGACGGAAGCATCCTACGACATCTGGATGCCGGAGAGACCTACACGTACCTGGGTGTGGAACAACATCACATCCAGGACGTGAAACAAATTAAGGATACTCTCCGCGGCAAGTAATAATAACTTTATTGGAAATAGGACACCTAATATAAATGTAATATAAAATATAATATAAACTGGTTGGTTTTAAAACTATGTTAAAAAACACATACAAATCTAAATTAGACATATCATATACATTGAAAAACATACCCCCCCCCCCTAAATAGCACTCCCAAAGAATTATAGTGAATTTAATCGTAACCATCCCAACGAGAAGATAAACAAAAGAAATAACTGTTTTACAGGACTAGGACCTCAGATAAGCCAGCAAATTATGTTTAAAGTTGTTAAGATTGCTACTATTTTTAACAATGCTAGGTAGGTTGTTGTATTCATTAAGACCCTTGAAAAATAATGTGTTCATTGATTTTTTAAAATTTGTTTTGGCAATATAAAAATCATTATGGTTTCTAGTGAAATGGTTATGTACCTGATAATTAAATGTAATATTTTCATTAAGATAACTTGGAAGCATTCCATTCATAATTTTGAATATAAAAATCATTGTAAAATAATTCCACCTTTCCCTAACCGAGAGCCAGTCGAGTGTTTTTAGCATCAAATTAACAGGTGTAAACCTGTTACACTTGATAATCATTCTCATTCCCCTAGTCTGTAGTTTTTGCAGTGCTGATGTACAATTACTATCCAGTAGATACAAAATACTAGCACAGTAGTCAAAATGTGGTTGTATGATTGTCTTAAAAACCGTTATTTTGGTGTATATGGACAAGTTATTTGATATTCGAGAAAAGAAATAGAGTTTTTTTGATATTTTCTTGTATATGTAGGTAAAATGGTTTTTTAATGTAAGTGTATTGTCTATTATTATACCTAAGTATTTAATTTCATTTACTATTTCAATGTTTCGGTTTTCTATTTTCAAATTAATACTGTTTATGTCAATTGAATTGTATTTGTATCTACTGGTTATTATCATAGCAATTGTTTTATCAACATTAATTTTTAACTTATTCGTCTGCATGTATTGTTCAGTTTTAATAAGCTCCGTGTTCATTAAATCAATAGCTACATTAAGATCATTACTACTAATTGCAATGAGTGTATCATCAGCATATAAATTAATAAATTCACAATTTGTAATACAGTTAATTCCATTCAAATAGATTATAAATAGCAGTGGGCCTAGTACACTTCCTTGGGGTACACCCATTTCAATTAGCTGTGAAGATGAGAAAGTATTATTTATTTTAGTAACTTGCTTTCTGTTCGATAGATAGTCATTCAACCAATCAAGCACAGCACCACCAAGACCATAATGTTTTAATTTATTCAATAAAATAGCTCTATCTATTGTTTCAAATGCTCGTTTCAGGTCTATGAATACTGCCACAATATAATTCCCTTTATCAACCATTTCTTTCCATTTCGTTAGAGTTAGTTGTATGGCTGTCTCACAAGAATGTTTAGCTCTGAAGCCAGACTGATTTACTACAAAAATACCGTTGTTTTGAAAATATTCAACCAATTGATTATACACAGCTAGTTCCAGAACTTTTTCAAGAGGAGGTAGAGTATTAATTGGCCTAAAGTTGGCAGCTACAGTAGTATTAGGAATTTTAGGGATACTGTAGGGACTGTACTTATTTTCAATTCTAGCGGAAATTTTCCCTGACTGAGTGACATATTAATGAAATGGAGCAAAGCAAAACCTATGACATCAAATGTGCTTTTTAAAATCCTACTATTTAGTTCATATTGCATACTGCATTTATTATCTAAATCCTTAATTATTTTAGTTAATTCATATATAGTTAGTGGCTTAAATTCTGTTAAAGTTGAACATACGTTGTCTACATCAGGTAACCAATCTGCACTTGGTGGAATGGTACTAATTATTTCTGTAATGCTAGTTATAAAATAGGTATTGAAATATGCTGCTATATCTTTTTCATCATTAACAAATACAACATCGTTTCCTATCTGAAATTTGATTTTTACATTGTCAAAAGGACTTTTTTCACAATTAACTATTTTCTTTAAATTTTTCCACATCAGCCTAGAGTTATTTTTGTACTTATCTATTTCATTTTCATAATATGTTTGCTTTTTTACTTTTATTAAATTAACAACTTCATTTCTTTTTACCCTATAGGGAAATTGACTGTCTCAATGAAATGTTAAAACTTAACCTACCCAACCATGAATCAATAAAAGAAGAATTTAAAAAATGTAAATGTAAATATGAGCAACAAATCATTGAACTAAAGAAAAATCAAGCAAATATAGAAATAATGGAATCTGATAACAAACAAAAAACTATCTGGAACATTGTAAATAAAAATGTGTCTAACACAGGCAAAAAAGAAGCTAGCTCAATCTCTTCTGAAAAATACAATAACTTCTTTACTAATATAGTAAATGATATAATCAAACAGATACCACAGTCAAATTGTTCTCACATGGATTACCTGAAAAATATGTCTCAAAAGAATGACTTATCAATCTTCTTGTACCCCGCTTTACAGACAGAGGTAGAGAATGTCATAAAATCCTTAAAACAATCTAAGTCCACGGACGTGTATAATCAATCAGTAAATATATACAAAGAACATATTTTATCGCTCTCTGCACCCATTACTTATCTTGTAAATCTTATATTACAGACAGGAATATTTCCCAATAAATTAAAAATAGCCAAGGTCATTCCACTTTTTAAATCAGGAGATATTAATGATGAATCAAATTATCGACCTATTGCATTATTACCCATTTTAGCAAAAATTGTTGAAAAAATAATTGCTCTAAGAATTATAAATTATTTCGAGTCAAATAACCTTTTCACAAATAAACAGTTCGGGTTTAGAAAAGGGAGAAACACATCAAATGCTGTGCTTAATCTTGTTAATTTTATAACTGAGGGGTTGGAAGATAAGAAATCAACTTTAGCGATTTTTCTGGACCTAAGCAAGGCATTTGACTGTGTTTCTAATGATATCTTATTAGATAAACTAGAGTATTATGGTTTCAGAGGTCTGGCTCTAAATTTAATGTCATCTTATCTAACGGATAGACAACAGTGTGTGTTCCACAATGGTGTTATCAGTAGTTTGTTGCCTATATCGAGGGGTGTTCCGCAGGGTAGCGTCCTAGGACCACTATTGTTTTTGATTTATGTCAATAACCTACCACATGTTATGCCGGTATTTTCAGTTCTATTTGCCGACGACACTACGTTTGCGGAGCGACTAGACGATATAGGGGACAAAAATATTGATAAAACAAAAACAAACATTATAGATCAATCACTAGATTGGTTTAATGCAAACAAACTTTGTCTAAATATGAAAAAAACGAACACACTAATGTTCTCTACCCAAAAAACCACCTCTGAAGTAGTGAAATCACTAGGTATAATTCTAGACTCTAAATTAACATGGCAGGCACATATTGACAATCTGTGTACCAATTTGTCAAAAAAAGTTTATGCGATTAGACAAATAAGAATTAGAGTTAATACAGATGCTGCAATCATGACATACCATGCCCTATTTCATAGTGCAATGACTTATGGCCTAATAAATTGGGGGTCATCTACCCACATTCAGAAAGTTTTTATTGTTCAAAAGAGGGCAATCAGAGCAATAGTAGATGTAAACCAAATGGTTAGTTGTAAGCCTTGGTTCAGAAAACTTAACATTCTAACGTCACCGTCGGCAATAATTTACTGTAACTTGATACACATAAAGGAGCATATTATTAACTTCACAAAAAATGGTAATACACATGATTATAATACTCGTACAAGGAACGATATACGAATACCCAATCAAAGACTGGAATTAACTAAAAGAAATAATTTGGGAATAACACTGTTCAACTTTCTCCCAGATTCTCTGAAAGAACTGCCTCTAAAACATTTCAAAACTAAATTAAAAAATCACCTGTTAGCCAGTGCCTACTATGATATTTCCGATTTTAATTATTTATAAAATTACTGATGTCATAATATATGGTGTCTATGTTGTTTTATATTGGACGATATTAGGACTAGATTAATAACTATATTTATGTTGTTTTTTTTTATATGTATATTTTGTAACTGACTTATCGAACACTAAGGTGTGTAAAATTTATCAATAAAGTGATTCTATTCTATTCTATTCTATTCTATTCTATAAATTTCCCAATAATAGTCCTTCTCATGTTGCAAGGAACATTTTTTGAACAGTTTATACGCTTTATCACGATTCGCTGCCTTATCTTTGATCTCCTTGTCCCACCACGGAACATTTCTTTTATTAGTAATGTTAATAACAGGAGCTATTTCATCAATTACCTCTTTACATTTGCTATTAATTTTTTCATAAATATCATCTACATCAACAGAGTCATATGGCCAATCAATTTCAATAAGATTTACACTAATTTTATCAAGATTACTACTGCTTAAATTACGGAATTTTATGTTAGAGCTTACATTCCTATTTTTATGGTTATTATTGACAATATTTACAGTTATTACATTATGATCAGTAATTCTTGGAGCATCATGAACTGTAGCCCTAATGTTCAGCTGGTTTGTAAGGACATAGTCAATTATTGTTTCACTTACGTTTGTGCACCTGGTTGGCACGTTAATAAGTTGATCTACACCAAATTTCATAATCGTATGCTTTATTTTATTACTGTAAAATCCATTATCAGAGTAGTTAATATTGAAGTCTCCTAATAGAATAAACCGATCATTGTTGCTTGTAAAGTTTTCACATAACATTTCTAAGGCATCAATTAGAACTGCATGGCTGGCACTTGGTGAGTGGTAAAGAACTCCTAAGTTGTATTTAATGCCATGTAAGCACACTTTAATAACTAAACTCCAGTAATTACCATCTAGAATCAAATTTTGTTTCACTGCAAAGTTTAATCCACTTTTAATATAAATAAGTACTCCACCCGTATGTCTATTTGAAGAGTTACATTGAACTATGTTATATCCAGGAATTCTCAGCTCCACTTCTTCAAAATCATCTGTGACTCTCGTCTCGCTGAGCAGCACGATTTGCGGATTATAGCATATTATCTCATTATTAAGAATGTCTTTATGTGCATTTAGGCTCTGTATATTTAGGTATATTATATCACAGTGGTATTGAATAAAGTTAGTATTTACTTTTTTGAGTTAGCTGATTCACTCTTCTTAACAATTGTGGGAACATTATTAACATATTTTATTGTTTTGTCTTTTTCTCCGTTAGCAATCATATTTTCCAGTTTTGCTTTAACTGATCGAAAGTATTCTCGTTGCTTAATCGTTTGATCACTGTACACTCTAACACTAGGTACTTTGTTTATTATTTTATCTCTATTTTTTAGTATGTTAAGGGCTTGTTCTGTGCTAGATAAGATAACTTTAATTGGACGGTTTTTTGTGTTATCATATTTTCCTAATCGTACTACCTTGAAATTATATATATTACCATCAATTTCCGATAGCAGCTCACCGACAGTGTTGCATTCATCAGTGATTCTTGCATCCTTATTTGGAGCGCTGGACTCTTTGATATTAAATATTATAACATAACAAGTACAGACACCGGCTCCGAAAGATTTGGTCTTCCGAACTTTCGGGGAAGAACAAGGTGTCTGCAACTAATATGCTTGCCGTTCCGATTCTGCTCTACTCCTTCGGAGTAGTTAAGTGGACACTAGATGAGCTGCGCCAATTGGATAGGGATACCCGCAAGATGATGCATATTCACAGGAGCATCCATCCTAGGTCGTCCGTTCCTCGAGTGTACCTCCCACGCCAACGGGGGGGCCGAGAACTCTTGAGTCTGGAGTGTGCGCATGGCAGAGTAGCACTGGGTGTGGCATGCAACGTCCTTAGGAGCTCGGACCCACTCCTGCGTTTTGTGAGAGATCATGAAACTGCAGGAGTTGGCGCATTTTTATTTAAGGCAGCACGTAAGGCCGCAGATGATCTCGGTCTCATATTCAATTTCAGGCGAGGAGGCCGGCGAGGTGCTGAGCTAGAATCAGTAACTGAGCTTGCGCCAAATCGCCTGACAGCCCAAATTAAAGCTGCCGAGCAGAGGAATCTGTTCAGGCAGCACGTCGATAAGCCCATGCACGGTGTATTCTATAACAACATAGAGACACTGGGTTTATCGACAAAGCTGACCTTCGCTTTCTTAGGGTCAGCAGGGCTAAAGTCGGAGACTGAGGGATTCATTGTGGCCTGCCAAGATGGTGTTATTAACACCTTGGTTTACCGCAGTCACGTTATGGGTATGGAGGTCCCTGACATTACCTGTAGGACCTGCCGTCAGGCGCCGGAGTCGCTCATGCACTTACTATCTGCATGTCCGGTATATGCGACTTCGGCCTACATCCATAGGCATAACGCGGCTCTACGAGTGCTGTACTACCATCTTCGGCACTCGTACGAAGTAGACCAAACACCAGTGCTGCCTTACGTCCCCGGAGAGATCGAGTTCGTTGTCGAGAACGAGAAGTGCCGAATATATTGGAACTACTCGTTTCCGACGGTCAGGCAGATACAAGCAAACAAGCCTGACATAGTCCTCCTCGACCATCAAATCAAGGTGATGTATGTCATGGAATTCTCGGCACCTGCCGAAACAAACATCATCTTGAAGGAGGGGGGAAAAATGGGCTAAATACCGAGATCTCCGGTATGAGCTCCGAGCGCTATACCCAGACTAGTCGGTCAAGATGGCCGTCCTGATAATCGGTGTACTCGGTGGAATAAGGCCTACGCTGCTCTCGGAATTAAAGGCCATACCAGCCTGCCAAAAGTCAGCCGAATGGTTGGCAGGCCAAATGCAGAAGGCAGTTATCCTGGGGTCCCTCCGTTTGCTTAGGGCACATGAGTCTGGAATTTACAGTCACTGACCCTGCGGGATGCGGGGAGTGGCTGTGAATAATTCGCTGGCGCTTCTCTCGTGAGAATGTCGGAGACACGGGAGAACTGTCCAGAATCGCGTGCGCGGAAAAAAAAAATAATAATAATAACCTTTATTCAATAATACCATAAAACGATGTAGAACAAGTCAAAAAGAACATGCAGTCTTGGTAAGTAAAAATAGGTATAAACATTACAATTACATACAAAAAAAGTGTATAAAAAATAGTACATTTAAATTATATAAAATAATAGTTACATTTAAATAAAAACATTACTTTACAATGACGGATCAAAATGATGGGTAAAATATTCTGAAACACAGTAAAATGACTTTTCACATAAATAAGTTTTCAGCTTTACTTTAAAATTTTTTCTTGATATTCTTGTGGTATTTTGTTGTAACCTTTTGTTGTAAACTTTTATCACCTGCATTACTACATTACGCTGTACTTGGGTGAAATTCGTTCCTGCACAACCTCTAATATTAAACATATGGCTGGTTTCATATCTGCTAAATAATTCTTGGTAATGTTCTTTGACGAAGCATGCACATTCATATATATACAAACATGGTACGGTAAGTATGTTTTTCTCTTTAAATAGTTGAGTACAGGTCTCTCTTCTTTTTAGGTGGAAAATACTTCTAACACAAGATTTTTGGAGTTTGAAAATTCTAGATGAACATGAAGTGACCGGGTTTTCCTCTCATTCTTGAATTTTGGCAGACATGTTCCCATCTCAGGTAATTATTATTATGGAGGCGTTATAAACAGGCTAGAAACAATGTGGTCAAAGTAATAAAAAATGAAAAAAGAAAGTACTATGAAAGAAAGATTGATGTGATTAAGGGAAATCCTCGCGAAATGTGGAAGATATTAAAAAGAATTATCCCCAACGATAAAGCTGTAAATAACATGATCTCGCAAGTAGAATTTGACAGTAATGACATTATTAATGATACAGCAGAAATCCCTAATTTATTAAATGTGTATTATGTCAGAAGTATAGAGAATATTAGGAACAAAATTGTTGCGATAGGTCCAGATTTTCCTTTTAGTAGCAGGATAGTTGATGAAAAGTTTCATAGCTTTTCTTTATTAAGTGCTGATGAATTGAAAAGTCTAATTTTTGCTCTGCCCAACAAAAACAGCCCTGACGATGTGAGCATAATATTAATTAAGAATTGTTATGAGAATTTATCAACTCCTTTGTTAAATATGATAAACTTGTCACTTTTGGAAGGTAAAGTACCGATGGATATTAAGGTTACTACCATTATACCTGTTCCAAAGATTCCAAATTCAATAAAAGCTAGTGATCTGCGACCAATTAACCTGATAAATGCAATGGGGAAAATTCTTGAAAAAGTAGTCTGTGAACAACTAGTAGCTTTCTTGGAAAAAAATAAAGTATTAACAAGCTTCCAATCTGGTTTTCGTAGCAAACACAGTTGTGAAACAGCCGTACAATGTGTGTTGCATGGATGGAAATTAAGTCTGGAAAAAAATCAAGTTACCCTTGCAGTATTTCTAGACTTGCAACGTGCGTTTGAGACGATAGATAGGGCAAGGCTGTTAATGAAATTAGAAAATATAGGTATTGATGGTATTGCATTACTATGGTTGACTGACTATTTGGATAATAGATGGCAGAAATTAAAATTAAATAATATAACATCTTCTAAAATAAGTAATAATACTGGAATACCGCAAGGCAGCGTATTGGGGCCGCTATTATTTTTGGTGTATATAAATGACATAGTGGAGGTTATAGATAATTGTAAAATACATTTATTTGCTGATGACACCCTAATCTATGTTAGTAGTGTAAATAGTAGTGATTGTTTCACAATAATAAATAACACACTGGAAAACGTTAACAGGTACTGCTGTATTAATCTACTCAAGGTTAATTCACAAAAAACTAAGTGGATGCTTATTGGAACAGGAGCAAATTTAATAAATAGACGCGTAATTCATATTGGTACAGATGAAATCGAGAGAGTTACAAAAATTAAATATCTGGGAGTAATTATTGACAACCAATTATCATATAAAGATCACACTAAATATATATGTAAGACGATAGGATTCAAAATAAATTTCTTAAGCAGATGCAGTGGTTATTTGAGCTACTGGACCAGACTTACAATATATAATACATGCATATTGCCCCATTTTAATTACTGTTCTTCAATTCTATACCTTTTAAATAAAAATGAAATGGGTAGACTTCAAAAGCTTCAAAACAGAAGTATGAGAATAATTTTAGGTTGCTGTAGACTGACACCTATCAGATTTATGTTAAATACACTAGGATGGCTTTCTGTAAAAAATTATGTAACATTTTTCACTATGGTGTTTATATATAAAATTAAAAATGACTTAACTCCCGAATATCTGCAGGATAAGTTAGTTTATAATACAGATATTCATAGTTATAATACTAGAAACAATCTAAACTTTCACTTGCAAACATACAGGAAAAAATCCACCCAAAATAGTTTATTCTATAAGGGATTAAGTGAATATAATAATCTGCCACTAAGTATTAGTAACAGTTCCACATTAAATATATTCAAAAGTAGACTTAAAACGTATTTGTTGGATGAGTAGCTGCTTGTATAGTTTGTCAAACCTCCCAATTAAAAACTGAATTAACTGCCTTAATCTTGATGGGATATCGGTTGCTGTACTACTATTGTTATTCTAGATGCTCATTGTGTAATTTTATAGTGTGACGTATAAAATTTATCTGTCTGATGATTTGTTTTATATATATATTGTTTTATATCTATATGATGTTTCTGTGTATTCATGATGTATTAGTCTTTTTGGCTAAATAAAGGATTTATATATATATCATGGTGAAGTAGTTTCAACTGATGATGTTGAAATATTGCCAGGAGATAGGTAAGCCTATGCTTTAGAGTTGAAGTGTTTTGTTGATGTTTTTTGGAAACTTCATCTTGCGTATCAGTGTAACTCTAAAGTTTACAATCTCCGTAAAAGAGATGTTTCTTTCAAGGAGGGCAATCGTGTTTGGCGCAGGAATAAGGTTCTTTCGGGCGCTGCAATAGGGTTTTCAAAGAAATTAGCTCCTAAGTATGTGTTGTGCACAGTGCATTTCTCGTGTCGTGTATGCACTCACCAATGTTGATGGAAATGGCGCTGGTGAATGGCACATAAAGAACCTAAAAACTTATTTCGGTTCAAATACAGAGATTTCAGTGGGTTGAAATCTCATCTGACTCATCCTTAAGTTTTACCTGGTTGTATTGGTAATTGTGTTCTGTACATAGATTCTCTTGGTCATGAGATCATCATGGCTTGTGGTGTTTTGTTTGTCATTCGTTTGTCCTATTCATTTTTAAGCTCTTCAGTGTGTAGTCTCAGGATTTTGAAATAAACTTGGATAAGACCTTCCCTTCCCGATTGTGACCTTAAACTGATTTTGACCTCCCTATTTTGACTTACCTCTGACTAGTTTCCTTGCGGACGTGTGGTATACACATAGTTACCAAAGATCTGAGATATTCTTGTCATGTAAATTTTCTGTGGTAATGGTGTTGTTATTGGTAGATGTTAAGAATAAAAAGAAAATTTTTTGGTTTTTCTCTTTTTATTTTTAAAAAATTATTCATTTTGCTGCATCTTTGTAGGCAAATACCTTCATCGACTGGGCTATTTATTTAAACCCTTTTTTTTTAATTCGTTTATAATTATTACAATTATAGTTGCAAACAAATTCAAATAACTGAATTTTTTATCAAACCAAAAGCATCAAATGAATTATGAAAATAGACAAAATATCTAAAATTTTTCTAAAAGAATTAATAATCTACTTGGATTAGTGGCCAAGATACGTCAGTTTTCAATTTTTTTATAACTTTTCTAATTTTTGTCGCAAAAAGGGAAAACCAACCTAACCTGAACAAATATCCTTCTGTTCATGTACAGAGCTTTTTAAAACTTTAATCTTGCTGATACACAAAAAAAAAAAATTTCACAAACAGGATTTGAAAAAAAAAGTGATGGTTGTCTTAAACAATGGGCTATCTGATGACTAAAGACTAATTTGTAAAATCATAAGATAATATTTAGTGCTATTTGGAGATTTTCGGATCTTTAATATAATCACGAGACTTTCGAGTTTATATACATCATATTTTAGTAATTGTGTTTCTGAATAGTTTTCAACTAGCTGAGACAAAAATGTAAGTATTGAAGAATAACCAGTCCAAATTTTAAGAAGAAATATCAATTTGCTTATTTATAAGCGACTGACACGCAAAGACTGACGTATTTCGTCTCCACATGCAAGATCATTATTTTTTTTTAGAAAAATTCGTAATTTGTTTGCCGTTTTAGGTTTGATTAAAAAAATCTACAATTATTTGAATTTGTTAAACACATTTCAAAAAAATGGTTTAAATGAATATATAATTTTTTTCTTAATATCACTGTAAAATACATATATTTCGAAAAAAAATTGTACTCCTACGAGTCCATGCACTTAAACAATAAGTGAAGGAAATTTCGAAATTATTGTTAGTTTTCAGCGTTTGAATATATATTTTGCGCTAAAATTTTGCAAGAAGGTTTAGTTCAATATATGGCATAGGTCCACCAACTTTTGATAACATTGATGCATTATTATGTTATATTTCTTAAATTGACAGAAAAAGACAATTTTTGTGATTTTTATTTTTCAGAAAATTTTTTCACATAGATCTGTGAAAAAATTTTATTGCGAACAATTTGGTATTTTCATTTTTGTGATAAGATTTCTAGGATCAGAGATAAGGAAAATAGTGGAAAATTTCAGTGTTGAAAAATAAATTGTTGTTTACAAGAAACAATGGACCGATTTAAAAATTGCTTACAGCGCTTGTTATTATACCTACAACAAATTAAAATTGCTGGAGCCAGAGAATTCCTTATTCACCTATTTTGATGCTTAATTTGACTCCACTATAAGTGTAAAACTGCTCTTAAGTGTGATGTCATCAGCAAACAGATAAACATTACAAAATTCAATGACATGTTGTCAAAGCTGGGCAAATATGTACTTACAAATACCTCATAAGTATTTAAATACTAGAAAGTATTTAAATACAGAGTATTTAAATACTTCTTGCATCAAGTATTTGTATTTATACTTGCAAATACTTTATCTGAAATATTTACTACTTAGTATTTGTGAAAATGATCCTAAAGTATTTATAAATACTTAAACTATTTAAATAATTGGGAAGTATTTAAATACTTCTAAAAAAGTATTTAAATCCTCTTCTGCTACTTTCAGAAGTATTTGAATCTCAAAAGTATTTAAATAAATACAACAAATATAATCAAATACGCCAGGGAGACAGGCAGATACTCGTCAAGAATCAAGATATGTACTATACTATGTAGTTAATAAAAACACTACATCATTCAGTCTTCAGTCATTCACGTCTTAATAATTCCCAGAAAGTTAGTTGAGAGCAGATATAGACAATAAGTGTTAACTGTTAATGATTACACGTTTTGTGATTGTGATTGTGACAGAGAACAGTTGAACTAGTCTCTGTGCTTTATTTGGGTATTTGCAGAAGACGCAAAGGTCTAGCTCTATGGATAAGTAAAAGTCCAATACCCAACTAGAACTGATTAAGTATAGAGGTATTAAAATAGTGTTGTAGAAGTTCATGAAAGTCATGAAACCTAAAATTTTAACACCTCAAATAGTCAAATAGTATGTAATATAATAATGACAATGATAATAATAAGTCTTTATTGATTTGTACAAAAATAGAAAATACAATTTGTTAAAGTAGCCCAGACAACAGAGAATATTTTATAGTGAAACCCACAAAAACTTGCAAACTAAATAATTTTTTTTTAATGAGTTCGTGAAAGTGTATAGAATAATATCCTCAATATCCTGAAAAGTTTACATTCCGCTCGGATGCAGAACATACAAAAAAGGGAAAGAAAATTTTTCTTCATCCATTTTTTCAAAATTTTTAAATTAAGTCAGGGAAGAAAAAAACAAAAATAGAATAGACCACATATTTCTGAACAAAAAATATTCTAATAAAATTTATCGCTAAAGCCACGGTATTCCTGGAAAAAAATAATAAAGCAACTTTGCCACTCTGCGCAGCCAAGCGCACGGTTAAATGCATACTATGGAACCTCTAAAAATTCTTAGCAGTTCTAACGAGTAAAATAAAGCTTTCTTCTCTTTCTGACGTTTCTAACATTTCTCTTAATGAATAGAAGGATAAATAGTGAATCTGGAGAGAAAATATATAATTATCAACGCATACATAGCTGCTGAATCGCTCGCATGAATTTTTACGTGCCTTTACTGTATTGTATTTATTACCTCTCCACATTTCAGCTATATCCAATGGATTCCTTATTCATTTGTTAATGTACTGGAAAAGTTCCAGAATTTCTATTCAAAACAATCAAAGATACACTGTGTGTAATTGCGGACTGGGCATGTATTTCCACGTAGCGCGAGAGATATGACAACCACTCGCCCGTCGTCGGCATAGATTAAAGAGTCGGTGCTAGATCACTGAAGCATCCCCGTTCTCAGTTATTTGATTTCAGCCAGCTGGCACACGCGATGTTGCAATTCTAACTCCCCATGCCCAGCCCGCCACTACACACACTGTATTTTCATAGTTATAAGGACAAGATCGTGAAAATCGCAATTTCTTATCATGATCTGATTGATCATACTTTCGAAAAAATGTATACGAGTACACGAATTTGTGTTTCAACATTCGAAAAATATACATTTTTTCCGAAATAGTGATATTTTATTTTTTCCAATGGGTCAAGTTCTGGGTAAGTTACAGCCTTCAATATATATATTTATCAAAAAAATCATCAAACAAGGAAATTAAAATGATTTGAAATGTACTTTTTTTTATCCACGTTACTACAATTTAATAAGCCATAATAATCATGAAGTGTACATACTTTTTAACAGATCTCAATGAAGAAAGAATTTTTTTGAAGGGCTTTTACTTTTTTCTGTATTTTTTATTGCGACGATTGAGTTTGGGCGTGATAATATATATAAGTATATTTTTTCCATCCATCCTCTGCTTGTATTGTTTAAAACAAAAAAGCATCAGAAAGCTGCAATTTCAATCTTTTAAATGAACCGACACTCATATAGATTGAACAAATTCTGATTTAGTAACATGTAATTCAGTGCGTCGGTGTCATAAGCATGCGTATTCAAGCCCGCGCATGAATGTATCTCGCTCCGAGTTATAACGTTACATTTGATTACTTTTTTCCGGGAAATCCGTGGCTTTAGATGTAAATTTTGTTAGGACATTTTTTGTTCATAAATACGTTATCTAACCATCTGTATTTTTTATTTTTTCCTAGCTTGACTTAATTTCAAAATTTTGAAAAAATGGATGAAAAAAATTTTGTTTCACATTTTTTTTTTCATGTTCTGCATCCGAGCGAAATGTAAACTGTTCAGGATATTATTCTATACACTTTCACGAATTTAATTAAAAAAAATATTTAGTTTGCAAATTTTTGTAGGTAAATACCTACATCGACTGGGCTAAAGTTTAGCCATTAAAGGCTATTTTTACACTTAACTATGCTTCAAAATATTTCAATGTTATCAAGTATTTAAATATTCAGAAAGTATTTAAATACTAAGTTTAAACTATTTAATTACTTTTGTTATTTATTATTTAAATACTTTTATCTTTTGAAAATACTTAATATTTAAACACTTTCAATTTTCTGAAAGTATTTAGTATTTAATATTTAAATACTTTTTCAAAGTATTTGTCCAGCTCTGCATGTTGTCAATAGAAATAAAAATAGAAAACGAACGTCCCAAAATGGAACCCTGTGGTAACTACGGTGAGAATCAGATACATAAATATTTTCTGAAGTCTAAACTACTCTGTGCTGATTTTTATTAAATAAGTAACTGTGGAACCACTGCAGGTAATTATCTATACAGAATTAGCAAGTTGATTTATGACGTCAGAAAACTTGTAGTGATGTTGTGCAATGCTTGATATTTTGGAAGTATTATATACAATCGTTAAATTCGATTCAAAATTTTAGCCTATTTTTTATTAGCATAGATTACTCTTTTACTAGTGTAGTTAGAAAGCAACTGTGCATGATCATTATTATTGATTATGGCGTACTTCACGCTGATGCAATCCCATATATCCATATGCATTAAACAGAGTATTTTCTATGCAAAGAAAAGCAATTAGGATAGTCGAAGGTTTAGCTTATAGGGATAACTGCCAAAAAGCATTTAAAAAATTAAAGGTTAGGTTGGGTGTTTGTGTGTTAGAAAATGCTCAAAGATGTATGGTAAAACTTTTAATGTTTAAGTCAAATTAGATATTTTAAATTATACAGAACGGCTAAGGAAATTTAATTTAGAACCGTTAAATCATACACACTTTAAGTCTCAATGCAAATTTGGATTTAAAATGTCCTAGATTGTCCTGAAATTTTATTTCATTTTAATTTTAAAGTTAAAGCCAGTCATAATATATGAAATAGAAACTTATTTACATTAAGTAAATTCTAAAATAATTATAATAAATATTCTGTGGTATATAGAGTCCAAAGTGTCTGAATGTTTATTTATTATTTGTTTCATAGATATACAGTCTTGTAGATAGTTAACCATTCCTACGAACCTGTGTTCTTTCTTATTCGATGGAGTTGGATAATTGTGTGTTTGTACATTATATAGTTTAGACCAGCTTGCTATATATAAATAACATAAAAATATTACGTTATTGTTCGTCTTATCTAATTGTGATGTTAATTTTGTGTTTCATCAATGTAAGGAATGAATTAAGAATATGTTCCGTTAATACCCAATTGGAACCAGCACAAACCAGAAGTTTTTGACAGCGGTTGCATATTGGTTAATCGGTTACATAGTTATTAACGGGACACTTGAACTGGAATTATTCTTTTGTCAACATAACGTAAGATTTCTAATAAATTTTCTGACAAATGGATGCTGCAGCAGTGTTTTTTTTTCCAAGAAGAAATTCTGGATAATAGCAGTGGTTCAAGTAGTGAAGATGAATTTCCAATGCAAGGCCATATGGTTCTTACATTTTGTTGACGTCTTGCCCTTACCCAAACACTTTCTGATTCTGACAGTTTGACGTACCCCCTCCTAAATTGAACCGCTGTTACCTAAAACGTCGGCCGTTTTTCAGGAACCGCGTTCCATAATTTAACTTATTTTCAGGGATATGACATTTACGGGACAGTCAAAGCCCAACCAAGAAAACCAAATCGATTAATGGAACATATTCCAAGATTTTACATTTTGCTATTAAGTTTAGTTTAGTAACAGTGTTAGTTTGCTAAGCAAATTACTGTATTGTACTATTTGGGTTTTTTCTTGTAATCTACATACTGATAAATAATTAATAGCCCAGACGAAGAGAACATTTTGTAGTGAAACCCAAAGAAACTTGCAAACTGAATAATTTTTTTTAATGAGTTCGTGAAAGGGTATAGAATAATATCCTGAAAAGTTTACATTCCGCTTGAATGCAGAACATAAAAAAAGTGAAAAAAAAATTTTTTTCATGCATTTTTTCAAAATTTTTAAATTAAGTCAGGGTAGAAAAGAACAAAAAATACAGGTAGATAGACCATGTGTTTCTGAACAAAAAATTTCCTAATAAAATTTATCGCCAAAGCCACAGTTTTCCCGGAAAAAAATAGTGAAGTAACTTTGACACTATGTGCGGCCAAGTGCATGGTTAAATGCACACTACGGAAACTCTAAAAGTTCATAGCAGTTCTAACGAGCAAAATAAAGCTTTTTCTCTTTCTGATTATACATTTTTCACATTTTTCTTAGTGAACAGGAGGATAAATAGTGAGTCTGGAGGAAAAATATACAATTATGAACGCATACACAGACACCACACATAGCCGCTGAATCGCTAGCATGAATTTTTACGTGCCTTTACTATATCGTACTTATTACAGGTACACCTATCCACATTTCAGCTATATCCAATGGATTCCTTATACATTTGTTAATGTATTGGAAAAGTTCCAGAATTTATATTCAAAACAATCAAAGATATTTTCATAGTTATAAGGATAAGATCATGAAAATCGCAATTTCTTATCATGATCTGATATTTTCGAACAAATGCATACAAGTAAACGAATTTGTGTTTGAACATTTGAAAAGTATACATTTTTTCCGAAATAGTAATATTTTATTTTTTCCAACGGGTCAATTTCTCGGCAAGTTACAGCCTCCAATATATGTATTGAAAAAAATAAAGGAGAATTCTATAAAAGAAATCGAAATCGACAATAATATGGAAAGTGATGTAGATAAAATCGTTAATTCTTTTAACCAATACTTCATAAATTTACCGGTAAATTTAAGGCAAAACTTTGAAAATTCAAACTTTACATCTTTTTCTATAAAACTGCAATACCCAACAATGTTTATTAGACCTGTTTCAGAAACTGAAATTTTTAACATAATAATGGATCTCAAGCAATCAAATTCTTCTGGAGTGGATAATATTAGTGCAAAGATGTTGAAGGTAGTTGCTAACGATATTGTAAAGCCTTTGACTTTCCTAATAAATCGATCTTTATCTGAGGGTATATTCCCTAATAACTTGAAGTTAGCTAAAGTAATACCTTTGCATAAGAAAGGGTCTACAACAAGAATTGATAATTATCGTCCAGTTTCTTTACTGTCAACTATTTCAAAAATAATGGAAAGAGTAGTGTATTCTCGAATGATAAACTTTATTAATAAGTTCCACATAATGTCTGATGCTCAACATGGATTTCGAGCAAAAAGGTCCACTCAGACAGCTGTTATGCAATTCCTCGATAAGTTATATGATGCCATAAATAAAAATGAAAAATGTTTTGGAATCTTCATGGATTTAAGCAAGGCATTCGATCTGGTGGATCATGACTTGCTTATTAAAAAACTATCCAGATACGGATTTAGAGGAAAAATTAGCAGCTGGCTGCAGTCATATCTTTCAAACCGAAGTCAAATTGTTGAGCTAAATAACATAAAATCAGACGAACTAAATGTATCCTGTGGTGTTCCACAGGGTTCCGTTCTTGGACCACTGCTCTTTTTATTATTTATTAACGATTTACCGAGAACAGTTGATCATGATAATTTGATAATGTTTGCTGATGACAATTCATATCTAAGTACTAGTTCGAATATGTCTAACCTAATAGATATTTCACAAAACAAAATAAAAACTTTTACATCCTGGTTTTATGAAAACAAATTACTTTTAAATGCATCTAAGACAGTATTTATCCATTTCACACCTAGATTATCAAATTACAACATAAGCAGTTTAATAAAAATTAATGGTAAATCACTTGAACAAGTTCAGCATACACGTTTTCTAGGTATTTATATTGATAATGCCCTAAACTGGGAAATACATATTGACCATTTGTGCAGAAAGCTCTCTTCAACATGCTTTGCCTTATACAGGTTAAACAAACTTACTAGCACATCAGTTGTTCTTTCCTATTATTATGCTCAGTTTTACTCCCGGGTGAAATATCGCATCATATTTTGGGGTTCATCTCATTTCTTAGAACGAATATTCAAAATCCAAAAAATGGCAGTAAGAAACATAAAAGGATTAAATAAAACCGTATCTTGTAGAAATGTTTTCAGGGAACTGCATATATTAACAATACCAAGTATATTTATATATGAAATAGTCATATTTGTTAAGCAGAATTTACATGAATTTTTATGTAATAATTATAATCATGCCTATGAAACCAGGAAGGAAAATGACTTATCAATACCAGTCCATACACTGTCTGTTTTCGAAAAAAGTCCACGATATATGGGTATTAAACTGTATAATAAACTGCCTCAAACAATAAAAGAAATAAATAGCATAAGAACATTTAAAAAAGAAGTTAAAGAATTACTTTTAAATAATGTATATTACAATGTAAGGGAATATTTTGAAACACAGTTTTGAGATATGATGTATTTATTATGTGTTTAATTATGTAGTCCCAGTAATTATGACCTGACTGTTTGATATTGTTTTATTTATTTTTTTATTTTTTGTCTTGCTGTAGTTTGTGTACCTAACTTTTAGTATTTTATTACCTTCATTTATTTATGTATTTTATTCTTTGAAGTAATCATTTGACGAGTCCGATACCATTTACTGTAATGTGGTCTATGGATAATAAAGATTATTATTATTATTATTATTATTATTATATCAAGTAAATCATCAAGCAAGGAAATTAAAATTATTTGAGAATCACTTTTTTTTGAATCCATGTTACTACAACTTAATAAACCATAATAATCATGAAGTGTACATACTTTTTAACAGTTCTCAATGAAGAAGAAATTTTTTTGAAGGGCTTTTATTTTTTTCTATATTTTTTATTGCGACAATTGAGTTCGGGCGTGATAATATATATATAAGTATATTTTTCCCATCCATCCTTTGCTTGTATTGTTTAAACCAAAAAAGCATCAGAAAGCTACAATTTCCATCTTTTAAATGAACCAACACTCATATAGATTGAACAAATTCTTATTTAGTGACATGTAATTCAGTGCGTCTATGTCACAGTCATGCTTATTCAAGGGCGCGCACGCATGTATCTCGCTCTGAGTTATAACGTTACACTTGACTATTTTTTTCCAGGATTTATCTATCTGTATTTTTTATTTTTTCCTAGGTTGAATTAATTTCAAAATTTTGAAAAAACGGCTGAAAAAAAATTTTTTCACTTTTTTTTATGTTCTGCATCCGGGCAAAACGTAAACTTTTCAGGATATTATTCTATACACTTTCACAAACTTATTAAAAAAATATATATATTCAGTTTACAAATTTTTGTGGGTAAATACCTTCATCGACTGGGCTATAAATAAGTTAGCCAGTTATACCTTGATCAATCTAATTTTTCTACTGACCTGCAAACTGGTAATTCTATACATTACATTTGCTCTTACCTTCAGTAGAAGGAAGTAGTAAATCCTTTTTCATTAGACTCGCTGCACACATTCCTCCCAAGAATGACAACTCAGCTTCTAAATTTTTAAGTCCTGTGTTTAAATTTAAACTACCTTCAGGTGGCCATTCATAACCCACAATAAGACATTTGAATCCATAAGCGCTAAGTCTTTCATCTTTTAAATAATCTGAAGCGGTTTCTAGAGAAAATATTACTTCATTTCCTGGCAAAATAACTGAATTTGTAGGCCATTGTAAGCTGAAAATGTACAAAACATGAATAAATGTATTTTTAGCTTATAAGTAAAATATAGGAATATATTCAGGAGATTGATAATAAAATAGCTCAGTGTTCCACATAGTCTATGGAAAATAGTGATTTTTGTTGTATAATATCTAAGCAATTAAGCATATAACTCACAGTTTACTTATACAATACAGATATTTTTCTGTATTGTATTTATTTTAACAATAATACTTGTTATTGAATGACATCCATAGGGTTGCCAATCGTCCCGATATATCGGGACTGTCACCGCTATTGACCTCCGTGTCCCGATGTCAGGATAAAGACAATGAAATTTCTTAAAATAAGAAGCAGTTTTAATTTGGTTAAAAAGACAATAATATATATATATTTTTTTTTACGGATATGCCTTTTTTATTAGGGGATATACAGTGTCCAAAGTTAGTTTCCAGAAATTATGGCAACCCTAGACATCCAACATGTAATATACCGGGTGTTGTAACAGGATCATGATACCCCCCCTTCCCCCCCCCTTTTTTTTCCTTTAGTTTTAAAGATAAATGATTGAAATTTGGAACATCCTATATACTTAATAAACATCACTTTTTGGCTTATAAATGATTTATTTTCCATTTCCGGTTTCACCGGAAGTAACACTAACTTTTAATTTTCAAATGGAACACCCTGTATATTATAGACAACCTAAATGAGTGTATTGTATCATTTCTCACTGATAGAAAAATCAAAGCCAAAATAGAAAACTCTCTTTCATATGAACATGATGAGCTAAAACATTGGAACATCCTAGGGTAGCGTGCTAGGTACTCTGATATTCCTGCTGTAAATGATTTTCGTGTGCAGGGTGAGGTAAAAAAATATTCAAGGAAATGAAGTACATCGTAATCATTTTGAAAAAATTTTTTTTATGGGTTTCTCTGTACGCACATTTAAAAAACTCCAAAAAATAGCTACACTTTAATGTGCTGGACATGACTCTTGCTTAAAAAGATAAAAAAAAATATGGGCCTGGGGAGTTTTAAGTGGCGGACCCTGACATTACTATAAAATTTGTCACTTTCTCACTATGTCGTTACTTACTCCAAATTTAACGTTAATTCGTTCATTACTTTGTATAGATTTCCAGTGGCGGCTGGTGAAATTTCAATATTTTTTTCTCGTCTATGGCGCATGGGACCCATACCAAATTTGGGAAATAACATCTAAAGAAGCACTTCTCTAATGACCCCTAAAAAATTTTGAAAAAGCAGTTTGCGAAAACATTTTTGAAAATTCGTTAGCCTCCCCTGGGTCTAGGAGCTCCTGTTTATTTTTATTTTTTTTTTTGTCATATGCATTTGACTTTTCATAAAAGTACAACAACAGATTTTGGTGTTTGAAAATATTTTCATTACTAACTGAAATACAGTGAACTGAAATTTTGTAATTTACAATTTAACAAATTACAATATTTCAATTCGTTGTATCTCAGTTAGTAATGAAAATATTTTCATAAATTCCAAAATCTGTTATGAAAAGTCAAATGCATATGACAAAAAAAAAATAAAAATAAACAGGAGCTCCCAGACCCAGGGGAGGCTAACTTTCAAAATTTTTTTCGCAAACTGCTTTTTCAAAATTTTTTAGGGGTCATTAGAGAAGTGCTTCTCTAGATGTTATTTCCCAAATTTCGTATGGGTCCCATGCGCCATAGAGAAAAAAAATATTGAAATTTCACCAGCCGCCGCTGTAGATTTCACATTCACCTTTTTAAGAGCACAGTTCGCGCCACTTTAATTAGGCACAGCTTTTATTCTATAAGCGAATATTTAAGTTGTACTAGTTTTCATGATACTTAGTTTATATTAGCACTTCTCGTCTTTATTTATTTATTTGTTCTGTATCATGTTTACAATATGATCTTGTCTAGACTTATGTGTTTTTAATATATTTAATGTAAATGAAAATTTGACTATATTTCAATACCTGTAACAGGGTCTTATGAAAATAAAGACATTATTATTATTATTATTATTATAAAAAAATTGTAATAGTTACTTGTGCAGCAAGGAAAAGTGTTTTTTTTTTGGGTGTAGGCTTTTTGATTGAGGCGATGGCCGAGATTAATAATATGCCGTATTTGGAAAAAAAAAACACTTTGTGTACGTGTTGCACACATGATATTTTCTACTGACGTTTGGAAGAATGATTAATCTGAGATGTTTTTTGAATTTTATTTATACAATATTTGATATTCATATACTAATTACTTTTTCTTCAAATGTCAGAAAAACATGACATTTCTTAACTCATTTCACGACATTAAAGTTTGACTTTTTAGACAGTTGTGAGTTGCCATTAACAACGGAGGTAAAAGTACTTTTTCTGACATTGTGAGCGGCATATTTTATTTGGAGTAAAAGCCACTTGTTGTGACTCGTCTGTAATTGTCAGACTCACTTCATTCGTATGGCAAACCTACAGACTCGTCTCAAAAGTATTACTTTTACTCCTAATAAAACAATATACTATTTTTTGACAATAATTATAAATTAAAAAGTTGGATCAAGAAATTTAATTTTCTTACTCGGGAATGTTGGCTTTTAGTGCGGAAATATCTTTTCTGCCATAGTTAGGAAAAGTTCAACTTCTCCTAACTAAAATTAGTACTGAAATATAGAACATTTCCAAACGTCAGTAGAAGTATTTACGCAACACTTTCCTCACTATTTAGCACCTTTCATTTATTCCCTATTTTTTCAGAATGTGTATATTTTTTAACATGTTTCTCTGGCAATAGTGACAATTACATTCCAAATATTACTCTTCTCAATTCTTAATTAGTTATTTTTTAGAGTGGCCACCTTGTATGCTGTTCACTAAAAGTATGTCAGGTTTCTCCTCGATAATTGCGTCATCTACAGTCCAAATATTATTTTTTATAGCGATCAAGGTATATTTTTCATATTTTTCTTCCCTGACAGATGTGTTTACTACATGCGAAATATTATCGTCTGTCACATTTTTTCATTAATTTTCTTTTTGTTTGACCACCCATAATTTTTTACAGTTTTTCTTTGGCAGTTGTGGTAATTACATGCGAAATAATGTTACCCTCTGTCACAATTTCTTCTATTTTTATTTAGGGTGACCACTCTGTATATTTTTAATACTTTTCTTCCTTGCTGGTTGTGTTAAATACATGCCAAATATTATCTTTCTACGTCATATTTTTTTCATTATTTTTTTAGGGTGTATATTTTTCTTGTTTGACAGTTGCATTAACTGCATACGAAATATTATTGCCTTCATCACATTTTTTTTTTATTTGTTTATGGTGACCAACCTGTATATTTTTCTTCATTGACAGTTGTGTTAACTACATGCCAAATACTACTGCCTTCAGTCACATTTTTTCCTTATTATATTTTTTATGGGATTCAATCTGTATATTTTTTAACAGAGTTGGCAGCAACGTTAACTACTTACCAAATATTATTCTTCTCCGTCAAGTGATTTTCTAAATATATCGCCAACAGAGACATACCAGACAGACAGACGGAACTAAAAGACTTTAATTTTGGTAATCTACATACTCTGAAACATGAAAATCCGGAGAAATCTCGGAGGGTGATTTCTTCACGATTACAATACTTCCCTTCGGTAAGTGAAGGAAGTAAAAACATTAATGATGTCTATATAATCAATTACATTTTTGAAGATTGCATCATTACATCAGTTGACGTCATCAGCATGTGCACTCAGCCATATTTAGTCAGGAAAATGTCTATTCATTTTTATTTATTTATCAAAAATTCCACAAAGATCATTATGCAATGACATGAGTTCGTCGGTAATCAAATTAATGTAAAGGTAAAATAAGAACATATAAGATCATATAAAACTTACAACTACACATATAAGTATATAAGACTTAATAATAACAGAAAAAAAACACACAAAACAAAACCTGTACCGTGCCAGCACAGAGCAACCCTGAGAATCGCGAATAGTGAATAGTGACAGGCCACCAGGGAGAATAAAAAGAAGTACAATTCAAATCAGATCGCTGGTAAAATATTCATTTAAGCTGTAAAAACTATGTTTTAAGAGAAGGGTTTTGATTTCCTTTTTAAATGTATTAATCGAATTTATGGATTTACAATTTTCAGGTAAATGATTGAAAATTTTTATAGGCATTATATAGCTACTTTTAACCGTTGAGGCAAGTCTATGTTGGGGTAATCTTAGGTTGTCATTAGAGCGTAGCGTATAGTTGCTAACTATATCTGCAGTTGATGTATAATGATTAATGTTATTCTTGACGTAAATTGCACACTGAAGGATATATATAGAGATAACAGTAAGAATTTTTAAGTCTCTAAACAGATCCCGACAGGAGTGTCTAGGGCCTTTAAATTTCATTGTACGAACTACTTTTTTTTGCGCAGTTAGTACCTCATTTATCCGATTTGCATTGCCCCAGCTGACAATGCCATAACACAATACTGAATTTACATACGAAAAATAGTATGAAAGTAAAATTTTTAAATTCACATACGACCTTAGTCTCCAGATGATAAAACAATTGAGTGAAAGTTTTTTTAGAACACTATTAATTTGAGAGTTCCATGATAACCTGCTGTCAATCTGGATACCCAAGAATTTTGTGTTATCAGTCTGATTAATGCTAGGAGCACCCGTCATAGTTCTGACCAGAAGACTATAGTTGGGAGCTGTAGTATTAAACATCACAAGTTCAGTTTTATCGAAGTTTAATAATAGATTGTTCGTAAGGCTGTAGTCAAGGACAGTATTTGTACAATCAATAGCTGCTGTACTAAGCATATTTACATTGTCGGCTGAGACAATTGCTGACATATCGTCTGCAAATAAAGTTATTGAGCTGTGGAAATGTTTATCGAATGATGATTTGGAAAGTTTGTTTCAAAGTACTGATGAACTGGTTGTGGAAAATGAAGTATTATTTAACAATAAATAAAAAAATCTAGATATAGCTCTTTTTTGAACTTGAACTATTACCAAAAAAGATGTATTTAGTAATGCCTTTGAAGTAGTTTCCACAAATACCAAAACATTTGAACACTACATTCGAATACCATCACTCGACGGAAGATTTGCCAACCATGTTGGCATCACCTGGAGATGTTTAAAATGGGTGGTAATCTGATTTAAATTGTACATACGTTAAATTTCATGTAGCTATGTATAGCGTTCTCAAAAGCAAATAGAACATACATATTATTGATTAGAAATAAACTTTAATAATAAATGAGTTAGGTATTAATGAAGTGCTACTATTTGCAATACAAACCTTCCACTAAACTTATGTAAAACTGGCCAATAAGGCAACGGTGGAGAATCATTATCTTCTAAATAAAAGTTTCCATAGTTTTTGCTCGAAAGGTATTCAATTGCTGGAACATAGAGCTGTAGAGTGTCTTCAGGTTGTACTGTGGAACAAGCTGGATCAAATTCAAGCGACATCCATTTTACCGTTTCAGGGAACACAACTCTAAAATAAAATAGTATATATGAATTGACATGAGATATTTTTTATCCAGAGATTTGAAAATTCATTAAGTGCCACTACCCATACTTAAACAAATTAATTCATATTTCAGCTCTAATTTTGCTATTTAAATTCACTATAATGGGTTGTGGCTTCAAATCAATTGCTACAATACTTTACGACTGATGGCCTTGGAACACTGTTGTTTTTGTGCCGCCCAGTATCAACATTTCTGGTTATTACAACTATTTGATTTACTTGAAAGTATCGAAAGCATAGAATTTCCAGATGCTGCAGAGATACCAAATACAAAAAGTTAGAAAATATAAGAGGCTGGAACACGTATCATCTAATAAATTAGGCAGGGCCGGATTAAGGATTGGCGCGCCCCTAGGCTAATCATGTATTTGCGCCCTCTTATTGATAATAAGAACATTAATGAGCGGGGAGGTGACATCTGAAATAAACATTTAGATTCAAAATTGACGAGCGGGGGGAAAGAAATCTAAAAAAAAATTTTAATAATAATAATGATCTTTATTGACTGATAATCAATTGACCAGCAGATGCAGCAGATCATACATATTTATTTTTAAAATATAATATATACTATTGTGTTATAATTATACATATGTAAAAAAAAACAAATTCAGTTAACTGTAAGTGTTTCAGTATGTTTGGATTTTTTCCCAGATGGTGTATTCTGGATGTTTATATCTATTCCTTGCTCTAGGGTCTCTTCTAATACAAAAAAGGTGTTCTCTGGTCGTTGGCAAAACTTTTGCGAAAGATATGCTATTCTATCTTCAATAGGTTGTATACGTGAGGTTTGGTATAATAAGGTATTTGGAGGGTGATGAATTGGGTTATTAGGGTTTTGGTGATTGAACGTATGGAACTAGTTTCAGCTACTTTTAAATTTCGTAAGGTGGGATTTTTGAGGTTAAGGAATATTATATGTCCATACTCTATTATGGGTCGACAAATTAACTTGTAGATCTTACATTTTGTTTCTAGCCATTGCTTTTCCATGATAGACATCTAAAATGTTTTGTTCTTGATATTATGCTCTTTTTAGTATTTTTGGTGTGATAATTGAAGTTGATTTTGTAGTCTATGTTTATTCCTAGATATTTAGCACAGGCTTCAGGCCTAATAATATGGATATACATTCTTAACGTTGGAGAAGTTTGGGATGGTGTATGAAAAAATATAATTAGATGTGATTTTTCAGGGTTAGGTTTGAGTCTCCATTTACTGAACCACATGATTGTTTTGTTTGCAAGGTCTTGGAGTTTCTCCATAGTACTAGTTAAAGTTTTTCCATGGGATACCAGTGCGGTGTCATCTGCATATTGTAATATATATTTTTCATGTGAGAAGTACTGAACATCATTGTTGTAGATATCAGAGCAATATATGTTATATAGAATTGGCGACAATGGAGACCCCCCTGTGGTAATCCTTGTTCTGGCGTAAATTCTTGAGAATATGCGGTTTGAATCTTAACTTTCAACTTGCGATTTTGCAACAGGTTATTGATAAGTAGCACTAGGTATTTAGGACATCCTTGTTGATGTAGTTTGAAAATTAGCCCTCTATACCACACGCTGTCGAATGCCTTGCTAATATCCATGAAGAGTGCTGCTGTTTTATTGTTGGCGAGTTTGGAGGTTTCTATGTTGTTCGTAAGTATGGCCAGTGGGTGTATTGTTGAACATTTGAATTTGAAGCCAAACTGATAGCTGGGTATAGTGTGACCTATACTTTCTTGAATTCTGTGTTTAATAATTTTTTCTAGATTTTTCCCTAGGACAGGCAGTAACGTAATAGGTCTATAATTATTGGGATTAGCGTGATTTAAATTAGGTTTTGGGATGGTTACGATTGTGCCTACTTTCCACTCTTCAGGAAAGTAGCAATGTTGTATGCAATACTCGTATGTTTTCTTTATATATAAATGAATTTGATAGTCTTGCTTTACTATATTTTTTGTTATATAATCATGTCATAATCATGTCGGCCATATATGTATCATACCAGTTATTGACGAAGGTATAATGATGATTATCGAAACTGGCGTCCTGTGATTCCCTATATGTCTTTTAAAACTGTTTAGCAAACAAGCCTACTTTCTCCTCATTGGTCTCATAAACTTGCCCATTTTCTTTTAAAGGTGTATAATTTTGACTTTTGTTTTTATATTTCGATAATTTTTTTATATCGTTCCAGTAAGTTTTACCTTTTTTGTGATTGATCTCTTCGCATCTGCTGATCCATTGATGTTGTCTATATTCCTGAATAAGTAGCTGAATGTTTTTATTATATTTATTCAATTGAGCTTTAATTTCTTGATTACCATCCTTTCTGTAGTCTCTATACATTTTTCATTTTGTTTTGATTAAGCGAATTATGAATGGGGGTAGTTCTTGTGTGTAGTGGTTGACTTCTGTTTTAGGTGTGTTTTCTAATACTGTTTGAGATAACTTTACATTAAAATTGGAAATTTGTTCTTGATCTAGTGCTTTTCCTTCAATTTCATGAACATATTTGACTATGGTTTTGTTGATTTCATTGATATTCGTTTTGTTAAGGTTGTATCTGATTATTTTCCTGTAGCAGATTGGTTTCTGCATATCGATGGTAATTTTGAAACTTAGATGGTCAGAGCAAAGATCAGGTGTAACTTCAACGTTTAACAGGTTATTTTTTAAAATTGTTGAGTAGAGAAGTATATCTGGTGTAGAATCGTTATTTAGTGGCATTAAAAAGGTGGGTGGGGTGTCATATTTGCTGAAATTGGTATTCTTAATGAAGTCATTGAGTTGTTTCTTTTTTATTCTGCTGTTAATGTTAAAATCTCCTACAATTAAGGAATATTTATATAAGGTACTTTTAATAAATATATTTTCTTCGATTCTTGAGTGGGGGTGTATATAGACAAGAAAAATATGTAGTCTGTCATCTAAGAAAGGAATGGTAAAATGTATACACTCATTCAGTGGGTTATTAATTATTGGCGCGTTGGCTTTCCCCATTTTTAATTCTGGTTGCATTTGAACCAAACTACCGCCTCTGGTATGGTTATGTAATTGGTGCCCATTACATTGTATGATGTTCCAATCTCTGTAAGATGTATTACTGTTCTTTTTAGTTTTGGATTCTACAAACATTACACCATTAATGTTGTTATTTTCGATATAGTTATGAATTAGTTGTTTCTTTCGAGTGTAGCTATTAATGTTTGAGTAAACTAGGTCAATGTGCGACATGTTCATATTGAAAACTGCTTGAATGGTTTATTAATTCTGTGGGAGATGTGTGATCCTGTAATTCCATATCAAAAATAAGTATGTATACCCTGTTTCCAGAGAAACCGCTGTTGTATCTACTCTAAAGTTGTACATAAATCTTTTTCTTAATTGTGTCCGTAATACCTCTCTATTGATATTTGTTGGTTCATTTAGTTCATTGATATAAGTATTGACGATAGTATCGTGTATGGTGATGGGTTGGTGTATTCTGCTTTTTTTCTTTTCGTTTGAAATTTCATGTGATTTTTTGTTAAGAGATTTAATTTGAATATTTGGTACACCATGTATTGGACCTTTTGGTCTATTAGGGCATTTATATGACCAGGCTTGGTGATCGTCGGAATGGCAACTATTACATTTGGGTGGTAACGTAGATGTACACTTGTTTGACGAGTTGTTCCCAAAACATTTTGTGCATTTAACAGGTGTATTACAAATCTCTGTAGCATGTTCAAATGAAAGGCATTTGCCACACGGTTTAGGGGATGGTGGCGGTGGTTTACTGGGGTAAACAGGGTAATGTCGATATTTAAAAAACAGTCCTTCTGTGGGGAGAGTTGTAGAGGTTTCTTGAGAACTGGTGATTATCCTGATGAGAGAAGTAGGTTTGTTAGTCGTTTTCGAGATAATTCTCTTACAATACCGATGTTCCAGTTTAGATTTGTTTAAATAATCGCTTATTGTTTGGTCTTCAATTTCCTGTTCTACTGCGCCTATAACTACCGAGTAGCTTGTAGATGTAAGTTCAGATCGAATTGGTTTAGTATTTGGAGATGGTTCTGTATATCTGATTATTTTACCTAATTCATCATTTTATTTAATGTATTTGTAATCGACTCCTTGGTAGTATCTGTTTTCAATAGTAGTCCAAGTTTGGTTTTTAGGATTATATCTTTTGAATTGGGATATAT
This sequence comes from Rutpela maculata, assembly GCA_936432065.2. Lineage (NCBI taxonomy): Eukaryota > Metazoa > Arthropoda > Insecta > Coleoptera > Cerambycidae > Rutpela > Rutpela maculata. The sequence continues at coordinate 131,417,545 of OW386286.2, read as the reverse complement.
TTTTCCCCAGTAACCTGTAAAATTAAATCTCGTGTAGTTTGTATCAATTGTTATGTAAAAAAGATGTTGGTATCTTTTTTGGTTAATCTCTTTCATTAAAGGAGAGAAGTTTGTGTTTTTTGTATGTGTGTTTTTAGCTGATTGTTTTTACTTGTGGTAGCTTTTTGTGTAGTATTTATCTGTGTTGTTTTTGTACTAGAGGGTAAAGATTGCCCTAGAATAATACTGTTAATATCTTCTTGTGTAAATTCATTTGTCCGTTTCCTTTTAGGTTTTCTGTTTTTTTTCTTTGCTTCTGTCCAGTTTTCTTCCTCCACTACTTCCATTTCACTATTTCCATCACTTTCTGATGATATTATTAGAATTTATGCGCAAAAGACTTAAATAAACTCAGAAGAGCAGCTAATAGATGTCACACCACGACTGCTAATGAACGAAAAAAAAAAAAAAAATTTAATAATCAACATTGATGACCAGGGAGAGTGGCCAGCGGCTACAATAAAGGCAGCGGCATTACTATAGGAGCGGAAAGATATAATATCTATCTCTTTCGGTTTCTATTTTCCTTTAAATAATCCTGTAAAATGTCGATATATTGAAAAGGAACATATAGGAGACGTATACATTTCCTTAATTGGCACAAACAGTTGAACTGGCGCATGTCGGTCAAATTGTACCGTTTTTTGCTTTAGCGCTTTAGGACGAACAATGAGACCGGCGGGGAAGGTATACAGAGGTGTACAGACGATCCAACCACCCAACCAACCAACCTTCTAGATACACTTTGAAAATTTCCATGACAACTCGTAAAAGTGAGCTGGTCTGCTGGAATTCCAGCGTCTTCAAAGCGTACCGACAGCAGACCAGCTCACTTTTACGAGTTCGCATGGCAATATCCAAAGTGTACCGAGAAGGTCGGTTGGTTGGTTGGATCGTCTGTAGAGCTCTATATAAAGTGCAGAGCAGGTCGAGTGTTTTTTGTACTATCCGCGGCTTTAGGTAAACATCTCTTCGCTGAACTATACAATGCAGCGGTAATAAATTCGACAATTTTATCAAAATAATATAATCAAATAACAAATAATTTTCTTGTATAAAAAAATATACCGACGTAGATATAAGGAAGGCCTTCGGCTATACCCGGAAGGATCAGGCCCCCCGCATCAAATCATGGGCCCCGCCACTAAATTCACTGGCGGGCCCCCGCGCCTAATAATTGATGAGCGGGAAAATTTTTTTTGTCAAAATCTCTGGCAGGCCCCTCGGAACAACGGGCTCTCGCGCTTAATAATTGATGAGCGAAAGGAAGAAATTTGAAAAAAAAATTTTGCCAAAATCTCTGGTGGGTCCCCGCTACGGGCCCATCCAAACACAACGGGCCCCCGTGCTTAATAATTGATGAGCGGAGGGGAGAAATTTGCAAAAAAAAAAATTTGCCAAAATGTCTGGTGGGCCCCTCGAGAGCCAACGGGCCCTCACTCTTAATAATTGATGAGCAGGGAGAGAAATTTGAAAAAAAATGCTAAAATCTCTAGCGGGCCCCTTGGTACCCAATAGACCCCACCCCATACGGGGGGGCCTGGGAAGGATTACGGCAATAAAAACTTCAGATATGGATAATTACTTTAAAAGTATGAACAGGACTCTACTTTAAATTATATCGCATTTTCTATTTCATATTATTTACTTCTCTCTCAGATCCTGATATCTCTTAAAAATAAATATAAGTAAACAAATATTTAGGTATTTTGGTATTTATAATTAATAAAATAGTTACATAGAATGGGTTTACATAGGCTTACACAAATTTATTAATTTCGGCCCAGATAAGACGGCGGGTACAAAAGCTTTTTATGCTTGTCTCTCCTTAAACAAACATTTTTTTAAGCTCATTATCCCAACTCGATTTTATGGCTATTTTTTTCGCCAGCCCCTTATGCATTATGCGACGTTACAATGCGTTTATTTTCCAAAAGTCAATGGTAAACAGTACATGTCACGTTGGCCGTCGGGAGATAAATTTAGTTAGTTTTGAATTGCCTTAGCGCCCCCTCGCGCTTCGGCGCCTCTAGGCTATAGCCTATTTAGCCTTATGGATAATCCGGCCCTGAAATTAGGAGAGTTTAAAGAAAATAATACAGGGTCTACCAAATAAAGCTAGCAGGGATGAAGGGATAAGTGTATCATTATTAAAGAATCCAATTCATATAGTGGCAACAGTGTTAAAGTAATTCCAATATAAAAAGCGGTGCACGTCCCTGTTAAACTTAAAAAAAGCGAATATAATTACAAAACAAAAATAATTAATCCACATATATCCGATCATCTTGGACAAATTCTTATGGTCAGCAGTGAAAGTGGATGCCGTAAAACAATAAAAGCAATCAAGAGTAGAGAAATAAATGAAGCAAATATCAACCTATTTAAAAACACACTTAGCATGACAAATTGGCAAACAACAACAAATAAAACTGCAGAACATGCGTTCACTGAATTCCATAACCAGATTAATTCAATTCAATTCAATTCAATTCTTTATTCGTGTTAATACAATAAACTGTTTACACATGTCAAATTAGTAAGTAAAGTAATAAAAGTAATAAACTACAATAACGATGATGTGAACAAACTAACAATAAACAATTAATGTAAAATATAAAATGGAAATAGTTGTATCTTTTAAGTTCCTATTACAAAATCTGAAAAATTGTTATTACAGAATTCATTTAGTGAATAAAAACATTTATTGAGCAAATACTCCTTGATTTTATTTTTAAATAATCTTGGTTGCAGGTTTTTGATATTACTTGGGAGGAGATTGAAAAATTTAGGTCCAAAATAGGAAATGCTTGTACGCGATTTATATACTCTATGATAATCTAAGTAAATACTGGAATTATTTCTAGTTTCATAATTATGTACATCGTTATGCATTAGATACCGCTCGCTGTTATTTTTTACGTACATAAGGCATTCAAGTATAAATAAACATGGAAAGGACAGAATCTTTAACTCAATGAAACTCTTTTTACAGTCTTCCCTATATCCTAGCCCATCAATTAAACGTACAGCTCTGCGTTGAAGACTGAATAATCTTGAGGCCGAAGGTGCATGGCCCCAGGCTAAAATTGCGTAACTTAGCTTAGATTGGATTAGTGCATGGTAAACAGTTTTAAGTACTGGCTGGGCTACAATTCCTATCAAGTTTCTTATGACAAAGATATTAGTTGTCATTATAAAATGTTTCGAAGAATCGTTCCCTGAAACCACAAAAAAAATTAAGAATAAAGAAAAGAACATAAAATGGTACACAGAAGAGCTAAAAAAAATATAAAAAACACTTTAGATGCCCTAAACACTATATATACGAAGAGATATGGAATCATTAAATGGATATGTCGTAGTCATTTGATGAAATCCGTCATTTCGTGAAAAGCCTAGGCAGTACATGATCTGCCGGCATATCATGCAAATTCTTGAGGTTGCACAATCTGCCTAGGCATTTCATGAAACACCGTGTTCATCTCGGCACTTGACGTTTAAAGTCATCCTACACGATCTGCCGCAAATTAGACCGGCGGATTGTGTTCCATCACTTGCTGCCTACTTGTTTTGTATATTATGGAAAGTAAGAGTGAAAAAGACTTGTTCAATGATCATTACAAATAACATTACAGAGCAAATCCGAATAAATGACCGTATACCATCAGGAAATTAAATGAAGTGCGAAAAATATTTAATTAATCTTGAGGTTAGGTTAGGTTAAGTTATTTTATTCGTAATTCGTAATTTCGTTAGCAATATAAAACCCGAAACTTACCAAATAAATCTGAACCTAACCTCAAAATTAATTAAATCTCCATCTTTCTGTCGTTGTATACTTCACCATAGAATTCTTAGGCGTGTAAAAAATACCGGCGTCTTTGACCTTTACCGTACCGCCAAAGACGCAGCCATTTTTTACACGCCTAAGAATTCTGTGGTGGACTTTAATGATCACTGAACAAGTCTTTTTCACTCTGAATTTCCACAATAAACAAAACAAACAGATCAACATGGCTTCCGGGCAAATAAATCGACCGAAACGGCAACTAACCTAATCTCAAACACATAACACAACACAATCTGCCGGGTATCAGTCACTTCATGAACAGTCAACACCCAATTTGCGGCAGATCGTGTAGAACGACTTTAAACATCATGTGCCGAGACAACCACGGCGTTTCACGAAATGCCTAGGCAGATTGTGCAACCTCAAGAATGTACATGATATGCCGGCAGTTCATGTACTGCCTAGGCTTTTCACGAAATGACGGATTTCATCAAATGACTACGACAGATATAAAGAATATAAAAAATTATATATTGCACATTTAAACGAAACTAAAAGGAAGCATAATGAAAACTATATAAACAACACAAACAACAAAACAAAAGCAATATGGGAAGTAATAAAAGTAGAGACTGGTAAAGAAAAAATCGACAATGAATTATAATCACAATTAATGGTTAATTTTTTTGATTACTGTAATATCAAGGGAAGTTTCAAGCAAGAAATAAATAACGATAACGAGTGATCGTAATATATTTATTAAAAAATAATTATTAATTATTTTCGTGAAATCACAATCACATAAAAGCAGGGACCGTAACCGAAACGAAACCGTAACCGAAAACCGCACCATAATTACGATTTTTTTCTAACCATAACCGAAACCAAAAGCAGAAATGAGGGATTCTGGAAAACCGAAACCGTAACCGAAAACCGAATTGGCGCTGCTTTGAAAACTGAAACCGAAACCGAAAACAAAATTAACACTGCTCTGAAAACCGAAACCGTAACTGAAAACCTAAAATGGTGAACGTTAGGTAACCGTAACAGAAACCGAGCCAAAATAAATCTCGTTTTCAGTCCCTGCAAGCATTAATTTAATTTTAACCGAAACCCTAACCGAAAACCGCACCGTAAATAAGATTTTTTCTAACCGTAACCGGAATGTGAGATTCTGACAAACCAAAACCGTAACCGAAAACCGAAATGACACCGAATCTGAAAACCAAATTAACGCTGCTCTGAAAACCGTAACCGAAAATGGTGTACGTCAGTTAACCGTAAACGAAACCGAACCGAAATAAATTTCGGTTTTGGTCCCTGCATTAAAACCTCCCCACAATAAAATTGTGGGAGGTTACTACAATTAGTCCAAAATCGAAAATTGAGATAACATCAAATCTTTACGTTTTGAGGTCCCAGGAACCCAAAAAAGTTGTTTTTGAAAAATGTCTGTGTGTGTGTGTATGTATGTTAGCACGATATGTAATCTTTATTAAATAATATAGGACAAACCTAATGCATGTCTTCGACACATTCACAATATATAACAATTTTATAACGATATCTTACATTTAAAAGCACCAACAAAATATAAAAACTAGTAGACAGTATGAAAGAGAAAGAGAATAAGAATAAGATAATAAAAACAATAATAAAATAAAAATAATAATGTGCATGGGTGCCATGCTAAGAACTTTTAACATGTTCCAATAACTTTTGTTTAAATACAATCAAGTTAGTACTTTCTTTGACTTCATTTGGTAAGATATTGTATTCCCGACACCCATCAGAAAACAATGTGTGCATATGTTTGGTACATTTCTTTCTTTCAATGTATAAATGACTATTTAATCTAGTTAAGTGATTATGCACTTGATTATTAAAAGTAATATATTTGTTGAAATAAGAAGGGAGTAAACCATTCAAAATCTTGTATATAAAAATTAAAGTAAAATATTTTAAGCGTTGTTTCACGCTTAACCAGTCAAGTACATTCAACATTGTTCTAATAGGTGTAAGTCTGTTGCATCTTAATATAATCCGCATTCCTCTGTTCTGCAGTTTCTGTAATACAGCAATGCTGTTGTTATCAAGAAAATTTAGGATACTTGCACAATAATCGAAGTGAGGCTGAATTATTGTTTTAAAAACTGTTATGCTTGTTGCTATTGTTAAATATTTGGAAATTCTGGAAAAGAAAAACAGTTTTTTCGTTATTTTCTTTTGTACATATATAAAATGTTTTTTTAAACTTAAGTCATTACTAATCATGAAGCCTAAATATTTTATTTCTGTTACCAATTCTAATTTATTGTTACCAAAGACTATATTAATATTATTTATATTTAATTTAGAGTAATTATATTTTTTAGTACAAATCATTGCTTTGGTTTTATTTATATTTAATTTTAATTTATTAGTGTTGAGATATCCTGATAGTTTATTTAATTCGATATTCATTTTTTCGATGGCAATGTTAATATCACTATGTGTAATTGCAATCAAGGTGTCATCAGCAAACAAGTTAATGAAGTCACAATTAATAGCAGAATTTAAATCATTAAGATATACAATAAACAGGAGTGGTCCAAGTACACTGCCTTGGGGTACACCAATATTAATTGGCATTGTACTTGATACCTTATTGTTAAATTTCGTGCACTGTAACCTATTAGACAAGTAACTTTTACACCATTCCAACACAGTTCCTCCTATGCCGTAATATTTAAGTTTATTTATCAAAATATTTCTATCAATTGTTTCGAATGCTCTTTTAAAATCCAAGAATACTGCCACCACGTATTTATTGTCATCAATTTCATTATTCCAGTGTGCAATCGTCAACTGAAGTGCAGTTTCGCATGAATGTTTAGCTCTAAAACCAGTTTGATTACCTATAAAGAGATTATTATTATTAAAATAGGCTGATAATTGATGATAAACAGCTAATTCCAATATTTTTTCTAGAGGTGGAAAAGTATTAATTGGTCTAAAATCACATGCTTCATTTGAGTTTTCTATTTTTGGAATGGGAACAGCTGTGCTAGTTTTCAGTGCTTCAGGAAATTTTCCTTTAGATAGACTGATATTAACAAAATGTAAAATAACATGTCCTATAACTTGAAAGATATGTTTTAAAGTTTTTGAATTTAATACCAAGTTCGGGCTAGACTTATTGTCTAAGGTTAATACAATTGATCTTAATTGACTTAAAGATAGTAGTGAAAATTCATTAAATTCAGATTTAATAGTTTCATAGTTGTTCGATGACCACTGATTTGCATTAGGGATGGAGTCAGTTATTTCAACAACACTAGCTATAAAAAAGTTCAGCAATTTCCTCATTTCTATAAGATACATAAACTGAATTATTTATTTCAAAACGTATATTATTTTCACAAACTTTATAACTTTTTGGTTTAATTAAGGATTTTAAGGTTTTCCACATTAATTTAGGATTATTATTGTAAGCATCAATTTTTTGTTCATAATACTGGGTCTTTTTTAATTTCAATGTGTTAACCACTTCATTCCTTTTTTGTTTAAAAATTACCCATAAATTTTGTTTTTCATTATTATTACATTTCCTGAATTTCTTATATGCAACATCTCTCTCTTTTGATTTATATTTTATTTCCATATCATACCATGGTAGATCATTACATTTTTTTTCAAACATTTGTATCGGAGATACAATATTTACTACATTATCACATTTATTTGACATTTTATCATAAATATCATTTACATCAACAGAGTTTAAAGGCCAATCTTGTTGCATCAGTTCTAAACAAATGTTATTCATGTTATGATCACTAAGATTTCTAAATACTTTTTTCACATTATTATTATTACTTTCCATGGAACATGCTAACATTTTTATAGAGATTATAGAGTGATCAGTAATTTTCGGACAATTATGAACTTCACATTTAATTGAATCACAGTTAGTTATAACAAGATCAATTAATGAATTACTTGTATCAGTACGTCTTGTATAATCATTAACAATTTGTTCAAATCCAAATATAGTTATTAAATTAATTAGTTTTTTACAGTAAAAAGAATCTTCTTTATAATTAATATTAAAATCGCCAACTATAATAAATTTTTGATTTTTACTGCTTAACGTTTCACACAGTGTTTCAAAGTCTTCTAAAAATGTTTGAATACTTCCACTTGGAGATCTATAAAGAACACCTATTTTCCACTTAATACGGTTTAATGTGATATTTGCCGACATGGACCAATAGTTTCCCGCTTTCACACTTTGTTCAATTCCAGAATATTCAATACCATGTTTAACATACATTACGACGCCACCTGTATGCCTGCTGTCTGAATCACATCTTAATATATGGTACTTATCTATAGATATTTCATGTGTTTGAATATCATTGGTAACTCTTGTTTCACTTAGTAATATAAGACGTGGGTATACTTTTGCTATTTCATTTACAATTTGGTCTTTATGAGCTATTAAACTTTGAGCATTAAGATAGATTAGTTCTTCATGTAACAAAGTATTAGTGTTAGCTATGTTTGAAGAGAGCTGATCTGTGCTAAAAAAGAATTCACTTGTGAATTAGAGTTGGTATTTAATTTATGTGAATTATCGAGGAAGCGCCGTCCCATTTTAAAGTTAAAACGACCATATATAACCTTTTTAGGCCAAAAATTTGGGTCATAAACTGTATTCAGAAGTCCAGGATCAACCCCCACCATGAACGATTGGTTGTCTTGTCCAGCATTGAGTATGGGCAATTTTTTTATATGTACATCATTAGTACTAGTTCGTTTTTCGATGTATTGTTTTATATTATTATCTGATATAGAATCAGGAACTCTAGATATAAATAACCATATTTTTCTATTAGTTTTTTCTTCTCTTCCATGAAATGTGTTGTCCCCCTCTCCATTTCCAACTTTCAATTGCCTTCTCGGTCTCCTAACTTCACGAAAACCTCCATCATTTTCAGCTTGATCCTTAATACTATTATCTGTAGAAGGTATTGGGTAAGATGAACTGTTATCTATTTTATTAGCAGATTTCTGCAAGTTATTGTTGGATATAGTTTTTGAATTGGTGCTGGTGAGTGCAGTTTTATATGGAAAAGCATTGGAAGTCAATATTTTCTCTGAACTAGTTGAACAAGCTGTATTTGAGTTTTGATTAGGCTTATTTCCATGAGTCGTACTATTATCAGTATTTTTACTCTTTGATTCTGTTAAGAGTCTTATCATATCTATATTGCTATCTCGTATTGTTTGTAGTTTATTCCTTAACTGTTGTATTTCCATGCGATAATTATCTTGTTGTACTGATATGGTTTTATTTGTCTCATTAATTGCTTGTATATATGTTGCTTGTACATTTTTCAAGGTTAATTCAAGATTAAGAAGTTTATTGGAAATATCTGACAATGGAGTCTGTTCTATCGTATGCTTCAATCTAGAATTTTCTTCGGTTAATTGTTGATTGAGTTTTAATATATTTTCGATTTCAGTGACAGTGTCATAACATTCAGGACAGTAGTAGCGCAACCGTCTTTCTTTTTTTAATTCTAAACATTTGATAGCGGCGAAGCTACTAAACGGATTAGGATGAAACTTTGCATGAGGGTTTCTTTAGTGCTCCAGAAGATCTGAAAAGGTTTTGGTTGAGATCGGATTACATTTAGTGCCGTTTTGGCACAACAAGTTGTTTATTTTATGATTACTTACAATTTGTAATTGAACCATTGAAAAGCACTAAAAATTCCGATTTCAACGATATATCACACTTGCACTTTTTCGATTTGATTTCCGTGAAAAAAATTAAAAAACAAAAATTTCACTTGTTTTGTCTTCAAAGCAGTGCAATGTACAGGGTGATATTCTAATAATGACAGAGGTGTTCAGTGATTTCGGCTAATAACTCGGGAACGGTTGAAGATATCGAACTGAAATTTGAAACGTAGGTATAAATATTGTAGACGGACGAATTAATAATACACCTACGTCACAAATAAGAAAAATTCGTAGAAACTGGTGCAGATATCGACTTAACTATTGGAAACATCCAATTAAAGTTTGAAACGTAGGTGGAAATATTGTAGATGGATGGAATATGAGTGAATTAAAAATACACCTACGTTCTGATGACGTCGTAAAAGCATAAAATTCTTATAACAGGCGAACTGATGATATCAAAAAAATATTTCTACACGAGTCACGAAATTTTTTTTTATTTCCAAGAAATAATAATAATAATAAAAAATATAAAATTTTCGGAGAAATGTCACTTTTCAGAAAAATGTCAGATTTTTAAAAAATGTCAAATTTTCAGGAAAATGTCAAATTTTCGGAGAAATGTCACTTTTTAGAAAAATGTCAAATTTTCGAAAAAATGTTAAATTTTCAGGGAAATGTCACTTTTCAGAAATGTCAAATTTTCAGAAAAATGTCACTGTTCAGAAAAATGTCAAATTTTCGAAAAAACGTAAAATTTTCGAAGAAATGTCACCTTTCAGAAAAATGCCAAATGTTTGAAAATTGTCAAATTTTCGGAGTAATGTTACTTCAGAAAAATGTCAAATTTTCGAAAAAAATGTCAAATTTTCAGAGAAATGTCACTTTTCAGAAAAATGTCAAAAATTCAGGAAAATGTCAAATTTTCGGAAAAATGTCACTTTTCAGAAAAATGTCAAATTCTCGAAAAAACGTCAAATTTTCGAAGAAATGTCACCTTTCAGAAAAATGTCAAATGTTTGAAAATTGTCATATTTTCGGAGTAGTCACTTCAGAAAAATGTCAAATTTTCGAAAAAATGTCAAAGTTTCGGAGAAATGTCACTTCAGAAAAATGTCAAATTTTCGGAAAAATATCACTTTTCAGAAAAATGTCAAATTTTCAGAAAAATGGCAAATTTTATTAAATGAGCTCAAAGGAAAATTCCCAAAAAATACTACGGGTCCATTTGTGGTATAAGTTCTCTGCTAGTGTGTTAAAGCGTGCAGACTGTATGCTGAGTATTTTTGACGTGTCAAGTGCATCGAGAGATTACAAGTTTTTTCGACGTTTATAAAGCCCACGGATGGTGTGAGAGGCCATCCTGAACCGCTTATAAGCCCTACAAGTGTAAGTAACCCCACCGGAACGCTTTCGGTGAGTTTTTTCCAATAAAACTTTAAAAGTGACAGAGACATTATATTTTAAAACTATTTCCGCTACTTCCGGCATCCCGCTGGAAATTCTTCCGGCAACATAACCTAAAAATAGTACTACATAACCTAAAAACAATTTAAGACATTGGTACCAACCTAAACATTTTCCAAAAACCAAATTCCCCAGAGAAACATTGGAACCAAAAATTTGACAGCTATCACTTCCCCGACCGATTTAGTGAAAAATTGGTCGAGGCCAAAAGATAAAACAAAATATACCAACTCAAACTTAAACGATCCACCATGAACACTACCCTGGCCACATCTGGCAGGGAAGCTGTCCACCAAGAGTTATATGGTTTTTTCCAAAGATGGCCATCCCTGCCATCCATCCCATTACCAACGAACAGGTTTTTTCGTTTAGTTGTTTCCCGTATCAATAATCAAAATTATTAAGTGCTTTTGCCTACGAACGTTTTTATAGAATTGTGTTTATTTTTATATTAATTTTAGGTCCATGTGGACACATTATAATTTTAACCTAGTCTTTAAGCCTGCCTACAGAAGACAGGAGCTACTTTTCTATTTTTCTCCAAGCCAAACCGGACCTACCCCGTCCAGACTCACACTCACCACGGCGGTGTTCACCGTGGTTGTCTGGCTGGCCCCGGGCTAGGATCCGATGAAGCATATATTTGTATTAAAAACATTGAATAAAATATTAATGTTGTGCAGACTATAAATTTAACACTCAAGTTCTTAGGTCCAAATCCCACCGTACGCAAAACTTTTTGTCTGATTTAATACGAAAAAAATATTTCAACTTAATAAATATAATTAAATGAGATCGTTCATATTGTTTAGTGCTCTTTTCGGGTTCAAAGATTCACCGGGTGGGGAGGTTCCAGCTGCTTCCAGTAGCTGCCGATTTTTTTTTAATTTTAAATTATATTATTTAAAAAAAAATACAATTTTTATTTTCTCATATTAGATTGTTTAACATAAGAAAAAGAAAATAAAGTTTTTGCCATGTTCTTCGTGACGTGGTGGACCCCCGAGCATTCTGATTCCACCAGATAAACATGCCTTATCTTTAGAATAACCTATGCGGCACCTAGACCTTCGGATAACAGTTTTATCTAAGATAAAAATAGTCACACCTACACGGTTCCTCCTTTGACTGACACAATTGCTATTTTATCTTCTAACCCAACTCTTAAAAAATTTGGTTTGTGTGTTTTAGCTTTAAATTTATAATGAGATACAAATCATCATATTTAATAAAAAAAATATTTGTAAAATGATATCATAAACCCTATAGAAATCGAGGAAGAAGAATACTTCAATATTCTACACAAGCAAAAGAATACATCACCAGGAGTGGACAGAATACCATGGTCAGTAATTAGACAACTTATTAGACAAATTATCAGTTTCACTGTTACATTCTAAAAATGTACAAATATTGTCTAAAGCACCATTTATTTGCCGAAGACTGGAAAAGAGGCCAGAATAATAAAGATACCAAAACCGAATACTAATCACAAAAAAATTAACAATTATCGACCAATTACACTACTACCAGTACTAGGAAAATTATTTGAAAAAATTATAAGAAACAAATAATATAATAACACTAGGAACATAATTCCTAATCATCAGTTTGGTTTCAAAGAAAAATGTGCAACCATTCATCCACTGACGATTCTCACCTCAAACGTCCAGACTGCCAAGCACGAAAATTTAAAATCGGCAGCAATATTTCTTGATATCAAAAAGGCGTTTGATAGAGTTTGGCACAAAGAATTACTATACAAATTAAAAAAAGTAGATACGCCTGATTATCTGATACACCTATTAAGAAACTACCTAGAAAATAGAACACTACATGTAAAGGTTGACAGCGCAACATCGGAAGAATTATTATTGAGCAAGGGATTCTACAAAGATCACCACTCTCACCCCTATTGTACAACTTACACAGCTATGACATCACCACCCTACAAAATCCATCTGAAGACACAACATATGTACTACAATATGCTGATGACACAACACTGGTGGGACATGATAAATCATTGCAGAGTTTAATTCCTAAGTTGCAGGCAAAGATTAACGAGGTTCAAGTGTGGTTCAACAAATGGCGTCTTCTTCCAAATCCTAACAAATCCCAATTCGTTATATTTAACCACGCTCCCTTTCCGTCCTCCCCTACAATAAGCATTGCAAAGGAACATGTAAAGCCAACACCTTTGACCAAATATTTAGGAATTACCATGGATCAGAAACTCAATTTTAACCAACACTCGGCAATTATTAAATCTAGAATAAAAAACCGAGCAAAACACTTCAAATCACTCACATATAAAAATGAAGGAATATCTACAAAAACAGCCACAAAAATCTACACATCCATAAGTCGACTTATACTGGAATATGGACACACTCTATATGTCAATTGCCAAGGGCCGGTATTTTAGTGCATCCTGCCAACATCCTCCACAATCTGCCGAATAAATTGCTATATGAAGAAATTAGGATAACCCCAATTTTGAGCAGACTTCAAATATTAATAACCAAATTTGCAAGTTGGCCACATAATATGCAACTGTTATGACCTCTCTGCAGGACAAGAAACAGCAACAGAAGATCAAAATTCAAACACTCACAAGCATCACGAGCCTTCTTAACAGCTCCGAGGACTCCTACAATCACTTGCACGGCTGTGGTACTTGCATTCTCTATTCCGCTAGCTTCTGGGAGGTCTGTGTACTTGCTCACGTTGGTATCATTTGGTATGGACACAATGTTCTGCAAACATGATTTCTCCTTTCTATTATTTACGACGATGTTTGGTCGATTTGCGTGAATTTCTTTGTCAGTTATAATCGGTAAGTCCCACATAAGAGTGATGTCGTTGGTATTGATAACCTTCCAGGGGTATGTATATTCATAATATTTTTGTGGCACCGGTATATCGAAGTGCTTGCACATGACCCAGTAGAGATATCTGGTCACTTATTAATATTATTATATGCATATTGAAGACACACTTTCTTAGCAGTAGCTGGAAACTATCCACCGATTCCTCATGCGAGTTTGGGATTCGGGTCTGTTGGAACCTGTTCCAGGTTTTTAGGTCCTTTAGGTGATGTTGATGAAGTTTGGTCCAACAGCTCAGAGTCCAGACCTCAACAAAGAATTTCTGAGGCTTCTAATCCAAAACTTTTCTTAAAATATGCGCGATTCTCTGTCAGTTATAATCGGCAAGTGCCACATAAGTGTGATGTAGTTGGTATTGGCAAAACAAGAAAACCGAGCATTATTAAAATTAACATAATTTTGTAATAAAAATATTTGTTTCCCACCTTTCATAATATATTTTAATTTTGGAAATGATCTGAAAGCATTTGCACTTTTAATGGGATCATTATTATCGAACTTCTTTGAAAATATTCTTTGGACCAATTCTGATTGGTTTAGAGAGTTTTACTTCAGTGTTACTAATTTCTACATTGGACCACCTAATTTCATTTCAATAATAGTTGTTAATTTTTACGACTTGAACACACATCATTTAAGTATGATTTTAGCCATTGAAAAAGCATACCATGAGTATATTGAGATAATACATCAAATAGCAGAAGATGATCTACTTTGACAAATGCCTAATCGTTCACTCGAATATTTTAGGTATGTGTGAAATTTTGGATATGGGTCTCTAATTAATCACCATTTCTTTGTCACCAGTTTTATTATAGTTAGGCGCGATATAAGATTTTTTCCAGATTGTTGGAAAAATTCCTTCCGACAGTGATTTATTAAATAATAGCCTTGATAAGGCAAATGCACACGATGTTAAAAAATAAGAAGATATTTCATCAGGTTCAGGACCTTTCTTGCAATCAAGATTGTTCAGTTTATTTAAAATCTTGGTTATTTCTGCATACAAACAACTGATGTTGATAGAGCTTTGATTATTCTGTAGATGGTTATAATTTCGTAAGGCAGTGGAACGTTGAGTTAGAACGACGGGAGAAGCAGTCACGTGATTAAAAATGGCATCACTTCATCAAGGTGTTACTACTTTTCCGTCAAATAGTGACAGTTTGTTTTCCGTGCGATTTATTGTGATTTTTACTGATAGTTTGTTAGATTTTGGACAATAAACATTAAAAGGACTATGGTGTCGTGTGCCAAAAGAAGTTGCTCTTCTAGAGATAATATTGACAAGAAGAAATTAACCGGAATAATATTTCATAGATAGTGTAAACAACAAACAGATCCGCATTTAAAAAAACAGCTAATTAAATGTAATAAAATTCATCATTTAGAGGCAATAAATATATATCAATTTGTTTATTTTATGTTTTATTTGAATATGTTTGTTCTAATTGTTTTTGCTAAAAATCTTGCATTTATTGAATTCAAGATTTTTTTGTTCTTATAATTTGAAATACACTCTAACTCTTCGAAAATAACAAATAACTCATCACGCCTACTGCCGTAAATTGTTTAGTTTTGCTTTTAATATTTTAACTTAAACAATACAACTTTTATATAATTAAATAATATAATATAATATTTTACATCCAACTTACAAATAAAAAATAGTTATGAAGAATTTAATAAAGATTTTGGAAAATTGTGATGAGAGTGACTGTGTAACTTGCAATTAAACTTGAGAATAACATAGATTATATAAACGATTTAGCGATATTAAATATGAATATTCGGAGCATGAGGAAAAATTTTGACGAACTTGTTATATTTTACCAACAATTAAATTTAGAGTTTGATGTTATCATATTATATTTATGTTTATATAGATTACATGAGCTAACAGATTGTAAACTGCCACACACAAACATTTGTTTATGTGGCATGTACATCAGATTGTGAGCATTGTAATAATTTTTGAAAATAAAATCACTGAATCATTGAATCAAATAGTCCGGGTCTGGTAAAACCACCACTTTGTTGCTACATTTAGCCTCGCCTACCGGTGCCGTTTCTATATAGGAAATTTGTACAGTATTCCATCTCTTTATATTCTAACTCAATGCAGTGGAAGTATAAACAGAAGAAAAATGTTTCACAATTAGATTTGAAATTAAATTTCCGTCATCGGCAGTTTCGTCAAGATATCTCATGCTATTAGGAATATCTTAATTTTTAATAGGTACATAATCCCAGAAGACTCTTGCATCAGATAAAATATTGTTTTCTACATTATTTATACGGTTATTATAACAACTGGCTGATTGTTCTTTACAGACTGCTCTTAAAAGAAAAATTGTTATAATCATCTTGACTTTTAGTAATTTTATATTGTCTATGAGCTGCTCGCTTATTTATAACATTTTGTGTCAGTTCATTACACAGGCCCACAAAAAAAAAAGTTGTCTATGCTGGGGTACTGACCATACCTATCTTTTGTATTTTGAGCCGCTGAACACGAATCTGACCTTAGTTCTTCCCCAGCACGTTAGGTTTTTTTTAACACTAAGAAAGTCTGTTGGATCGAAATATTGCTTACCCAGCTCATTTAAATCAGGCTCCAAAAGCGATTCAACTTTAAAAATTTTAACCTAATAACATTGTGGTACTTCAGTATTGACCACATAACTCAAAGGAAACCGTAAGACCTCATAACTCCTTAACCCCGTAACCGATGAAAACAGTGGGGCATCTTGACTGGGGAGTTAATAAAATTGTGATCTCGGATCCTTATGCTTGAGTATCATAATAATAATAATAATAATAATAATAATAATATGTTTATTATTTACCCAAAAAAGATATAAATAACATTAAATAATACACAATATGGGGAGGGTAAACAAAAGGCCATATGTTAGGTAAAATACCAATTCTTCCACATATGCCTGAGAAAATTACAAATTAAAATTAAAGTTACGAATACGCAATAACATAGAAATATACTACAACATAACTATTAACAAACTATTAAAAGTATAATAAATATATTAAACATAAGTATATCAATACAGAATACAGATAATTATTGATGATCAAACAAAAGTCTTTTGTACCTAGGTTTAAACATGTTAAACGATATTGAAAAACTGGACACATCCATGACATCGTCGCAGATCGCTATATTATAAGAAAAAGACCGTTCAAAAATTTCTTTTTTTGTGACGAGGTATAGTAAGGGCATTTTGGTGACGTAGATTTAAGTTGTGCACATCTGTCCTATATGAAACCTACTATGCAAATAAGCAGGTGTTTTATATTTCAATATTTTAAAGAAAAAACATGCCGCATGTAGTTTTCTGCGGTTGAACATATTAAGCCAGTGAGCATCTCTCAATTTATGCGATATACGTTCTGTATGTTTTATGCCAAAAATGAGCCTCAAGCAGCTGTTCTGGGTTTTTTGAATCCACAGCCTCATTATCCCATAACGCCTTAACTCTGAAGATCCAACAAAAAAAATGGAGATTCTAAGCAAGCTGATTCGTCCATTATGACATAAGAATCTTGGAAACAAGCAGTCTATGGTGCCATAGCTCTTCAACGGCAATCCCTCTATCCTCATAACCTCATATCCCCGAGACAATGAAAAATTAGGAGGCTCTCGATTGGGGAATCAATTAAATTGAGCCCTCGGAACCTTGTTACCAAGTAAGCCTATTTCAGCAGCAAACCCTTCTCTATAAAACCCAGTAAACCCATAACATGCATAACTCTGGGAATATAACAGAAGAATGTGAAAAATCTGAATAGGGGAATTTATGAAATTGTGTTCTCAGAATCTTGAAATCAAGCCCGTGACCCTTCAGCTCTTGAACAGCAAAACTTTTAGCCGAATAACCCCCTGATTCTGGGGATTAAATAAAAGCAAATTAGAGAATCTTAATTGGGGATTCAGCGAGAATGTAACTTTGGAAGTGGAGTATCTTTTCAAGCGAACTCTTTTATCTTCGAACGGCCTATGCAAAGGATTTCTTTTACGCTTCTTACTCTACATCACATGTTCCCCCTTCAACATCCAACAAAAGTCTGCCATCATATGTTCATCCCCCTTTTCTTGATATCCTAAGACAAAAGAGTTCGCAAAAGCAAGAGATCAAATGAAGTCACCTAAACAGAAATCACCTGAAAAGATACTCCACTTCCAAAGATACATTCTCATTGAATCTTCTAATTCTCTAATTTGCTATTATTGAATACTCAGAATCACAGGATTACACGCCTAAAAGTTTTGCTGTTCAAGAGCTAGGGCTACTCGATTTCAAGATTCCAAGAACACAATCTCATGAATTACTCTGTTTTGATTCTTCACATTCTTCTATTATATTCCCAGAGTTATGCAGTTATGGGTTTACCAGGTTACTGAGTTATGTAGTAGAAGGTCTGCTGCCGGAGCGCTATAGGCTTACTTGGCAACAAGGTAACAACATCCTGAGGGTACAATCTAATTGGTTCCCCAAACAAGAGCCTCCTATTTTTTTCATTGAATCCTCAGGGTTATGGGGTTATGAGGATAGAGGGATTGCCGTTGAAGAGCTATGGTGCCATAGGGTGCTCGTTTCCAAGATTCTAATGTCACAATGTCACGAATCACCCTATTTAGAATCTCCATTTTTTCCATTGGATCTTCAGAGTTAAAGGGTTACGGGATGGGATGCTGAGGATATGGGATCATGAGGTTGTGGATGTATGATACTCAAGCACAAGGATCCGAGGTCACAATCTCATTGACTCTCAAATCAAGATTCCCTACTCTTTTCATCGGATTCTAAGGGTTATGGGGTTGAGGGATTATGGGGCTTTACGGTTTCCTTTGACATGTGGTTAATACTGAAGTACCACAATATTATTAGGTTAAAGTTTTAAAGTTGAATCACTTTTGCGAGTCTGATTTAAATGAGCTGGATAAGTAATATTACAATCCACTTTTTTGGTGTCAAAAAAAAAACCTGACGTGCTGGGAAAAAACTAAAATCAGCTTCGTGTTCAGCTGCTCAATATACAAGGGATAGGTATGGTCAGTACCTCAGCACAGACCACTTTTTTTTTGTGGGCCTGTGTTATCAAACCAGATTGGAAATTTAAAATTACTTTTTAACTTAATTTTTGGTACAAATTGATCGATACATTACATTAAATTTATATAAAATAATTCTACAGCAGTATTAATTTCAGCATTTAAAATAGGGATTGCAATTTACCGGAAGTTTTAATAACCGGTAAATCGGTAAATAAAAATGTAAATAACCGGTTAACCGGTATTTACCGGTAATTTTTAGAATGAATGATTAGGGTGGCGAAAATGGCAATTGTCTTTTTCCATGTACAAAATTATCTAAATTTAACAAAAAACATTTTTATATACGTATAATTAATATAATTAGGCTTTGAGAAATATATTTTTTCAAAATTGAAATTCGCTTACAGTCGATTGAAAAAATTATAGTTTTTCGAAAGACATATAAATCAAAATTTTGTGATTCACTCGTATTATCTTTAGTTGATTATAGTGATGTTGTATATGGAAAGTTATTATCGGCGACAGCAAAAAAGAAATTTCAAAAACTTCAAAATTCATGTATTCGTTATATTTACAGTATCCCATATAAACAACATATATCACCACATCTAAATAAACATAGCATATTAAACATGGAAAACCGCAGACGTTTACACATGCTCACACTTATTTGGCGAATAATTCATAATGACGAACCTCAGTACTTAAGAAATAAGTTAATTTCACGAGATCACTTGCATAATACAAGATACATACAAAATTTTTTGGTGCCTCAGCATGAAACTGCGATTTTTCAAAGATCATTTACGTATTTTGCATCTCATCTTTGAAATGAACTTCCAAATGAATATAAAAAATATAAATCAAAAAATTTTTTCATTAAAGTTGTCAAAAATTACATTTTGGCTGATCAGAAGCAGGAGACTTGATGCTGCGTTGTGGATGCGCGTATATTTCTTTTTCTTTTTCCGATATAATTTTATTTACTTTTAACCTTTTTGCTTCGCTTCGCGGAGTCTGCCCGTTCCCCCTGTCTGCAGTTGTTATTATTGTTATTATTATCATAAAATATAACATTTGTTAGATTATTACAATTCATTACTGAATATTAACAAATAATATAATTATAATTTTTTTCTTGAAATTTTAGATTTATATGTATCAATATTTTTTTATAATCTTTTTATAATCTTAGATTTAGGTTATTTGTATTTGGGCAAATGGAAGAAGAGCTCTACAGTTCAATTTGTACCATTTTTACTTTGAGTAAAATAAATGTATTATTATTATTATTATAATGAACAAACAAAAGGTTTTTTTATCAAAAGGAAAAAATATAAATGAAATAAATTTAAATAAATAATTATTCTGTAAATAACAAAAATTACAAACATAAACTCAAATAGGGCATTTACTGAATACCTAATCTAAAAATACAATATTTTTTTAAAATAGCTCGTTAAAAGGGCTAGTTTTTCAAAGCTGTTTGTACATAGAATACTACCAACTGAAAATGCCCTTCCTCTATCGATATTGGTAGGTCGATAAGTTAATTAGAATTGGTAATAACATTCTTCTAAATGTTTTCCACGGATATTTGAGGCAGTAAAATATTCAATTTCCTGTTGCAAGATATTGTCAATATCTCTCTTACTTGCATTTCTTAGAGCTTGGTGTTTGGGTTTTACTTTTTATAATATTATTTATTTATTATTAAAAGTGCTCAGTGTTGGGACAGTCACTCTATTTTAGTGAATACTAGTCACTGACATAAATAGAAACGTTGAATACGTGACATATCGTAAGTTCAGAATTTACCGAAATAACCGGTAAAAAATTAAAATAACCGGTAATTATTGTCGTGTGTTTTTTGTCCTGTTTACCGGTTAACCGGTTAACCGGTTAACCGGTAATGCAATCCCTAATTTAAAACCAAGTTTTACTGAACATTCAAGAGATATTCATTTGTGGCATTAAAATTGCAATTCTTATAATTATATATTAATTTTTCATACTCTAAACGTTGATATGTCTACTATCTGTGGTGTGTTTATGTTTATGTTATATAAGTGGTCGCACTTAACAGAAATGACAATAGATAAACGATGTTTATCACATTTTAACAGTTCTTCGATAGCACTAAAAACATTCAAATCAGGTTTTTTAGGAAAAATTAAGTCTAGCATCACATTATTAGTATTTTTGATAGAATTCAGTTGGAACAGATTTAAATACGGTGGCGCAGTGCTTAAGCATTGGAAGTTCCGGGTTCGAATCCTGGCTAGGGTATGGATGTGTAGTGGCATTTTTCACGTGTTGCCGAGATGGTAGCAGTGAGCTAGACTGCGGTTGTGTGAGAGACAAGATGATCTAGTCACTCTCCTCTCTTGAGTTCGAGTCTCAGCTGCGGCAGATGGCAATGTTGCAGGGAATGCGTTGCATCATTATAATTTAAGAACACATATTCAGATGAATCACAGTGAAGCTGGTAATTGTCTTTGTTAGAGGTAGGAGGTAAATACACTGCGCCTAACACCATTTCTAGATTTCCCTAATTAATTAAAATGTAAAGTTCTTCAAATTTAACAGCACGTACATTATAGTTATACTTGAGAATATGTACTTTGATTTTATGATGCACTGCCACGAGTACTACACCGCGCCGAGATTTTCCTGTTGCTTCGAAGTCTCGATCTTTTCTAAAAACCTGGTAGTCAGAGACGAACCCACGGGGGGTTATGGGGGGGTACGCTCCCCCCCCAATGTTGATTGAGTTGGGAAAATCACCAAAAATGTAAAAAAATCTTTATTGGGTATAATTGCAAAAAAACGAATAATGAGTTGATAAAAATTAAATGACATTGTCACTATGACCATTTAATAATTTTAATTGATATTATTTATGACTTAGATGTGACTGATGTGAGACTTGTAAGAGCCATAGAATAGTCGACGGACAATGCACAACGCCGACGGGCCTACGCGACGGGCCAACAAAATAAACTCGTCAACTCGCGGAAATTCGACGTTCGACCCAGTAGATGGCACGGCCAGAGCATACAATTCTCAAAGACTGTTTTACATTAGAAATATTAGAATATTACTCCTTTTTGCCTTTATCAATACAATGCTTTGTCCTAGCTATAAAGTCGTTTGTTGTTAGTTTATACCAGGGTCTATTACACCCTGGTTTATACTGAGTATCACTAATATCAGTTACCAACCTCTCAACGAGAGATAATAATAATAACAAATTGTTGTCGGTCAGAAATTGTTAAAATATTAAATTCTTAGAGGACACTGAATCAGAATCTGGGACTATTAAAGGGGTCTACAGACGATCCAGCTGCTGGGACCCGACATTGTTGGTACGCTTTGAAGATAATTAGAATTCCAGCGGACCAGTTCACTTTTACGAATGAGTTCAAAGCATGCGGCAAGGCTGGCTCCCTACCGCTGGATCGTGTGTAGACCCCTTAATGCTACCTATTGCGTATCACAATGTGAAGTGGGAAGTGGCCGGTAGCCGTACTAGCGTGGACGTTCACGAGCTTGCGCCCCGACTTGCGCGTAATCGTGTTGTATCTTGTTTTTCTCCACGGTCATTAAACTATAACGGTTACCTCATCCAGTAGCTTCTAGACGAAGGAGAGCGCGGGGTCAACTTAGGTCTAGCGCCAAGGGCGGATACATGGGGGGAGCAGTAGGGGTAATTGCCCCCCCCCCTCCCCCGAGAAAAGTATTCGTTACGTTTTCAAGGCGATAATTTTTTTTTTTCGCATGAGGTGGGAAAAAAAATTTGTGGATTTCTAATAGTATTCCTGTGTATGAGGCGAAAAATTTTTTGTCCAGATTTTAATTTGTACCCCCCCCCCCATGAGCCGAAATTTTCGAAAAAATTTTTTGTGGAGTTTCATTTGCATCCCTTCCCCATGAGGCGTTAAATTTTTTTTTATATTTTTAATAGCATTCTCTGTGAGGCGAAAAAAAATTTTTTTTGGATTTTCATTTGCACCCCTCCCCCATGAGGTGATAAATTTTTTTTAGATTCCGAGGTGAAAAAATTTTTTGTAGATGTGTGTGCCCCCCCCAGTAACCTTTCTGGATCCGCCCTTGTCTAGCGCCTACATCAAGTAGTTTAGTTAAAATTCTTTTGCATAATATTTGTATCGCTAGGCTACTTATAGATTAAGTCTGAAATAAAAAAAAACATAAGGAAATATAAGTTGTAAAAAAAATGGGCAGTTGGCAAATTAGTTGTAGCTTTCCCCCCCCCAAAAAAAATAGCTGGGTTCGTCTCTGCTGGTAGTTACAAAATCCTAGTTCCGAACTGTGGATATCTGGAGTTAATGAACTTTCTGTAATAACAATGATATCATAGGAAGTAATAGCAAGAGTTTTTATAAGTTCCCAAATTTTTGTTAGTAGATCATTAACATTTTGATAATAAATGTTTATGACCATTATATCTGACGAGAGTTTGGATTTTTGACTAAAAAATTTCCATTCAACTGTTGCTGATTAAGATGATTAGTAACGTTTGAATCTGAATCGCTCTTATGCTCCCAATTTTGTTATTCAGAAGACTGAACTGACTTTCTTTTAATTGAATCTCCTTTAATAGTTCCATCAGGCCAAAATTTCGGAGAGTTCAATTTATCATAAAATTGAGAATTTATCCCTACTTTAAAACTTTCGCTGCGGCCGTTCACGCTGACTGTTTTTTTTTTTTTTCGAAAATATTGCATAATTAGGTGTCAGAAATCGAGTAATGTCAATAAAAATTGTATATACAGGATATTCCATGATTTTTGGACTGACTCTCAGGAGCGCGCATCTGGCCAAGAATTTCTTGTTCAGTGCTGATTGACTAGCATAATAATAAAAATAATACACAGTATGACCCGGCCCACATGAGGGTCATGCGCACTGCGCTAAGAACGGGACCGCCCCTCATGAGGGTCATGTACATCGAAAGTGTTAAACACATTCAGTCTATCAATTGTTTTAAGCTGTTCGATTACAATATGCTCATTGTTTATTGTTGAGGCTTTCACCTTAATAAATTTCTTGATTATCTCCTCAGTTACTTCTTTTTTGAATTTCCCTATATACAGCCAAATTTTGCTTGGTACACTTTTAAATGGTTCTTCATCAGCGACTATTGCTGTTCCCCTGAAAACTCTTTGTTTGTTATTGGACTTTACAGTACCTTTTGAACCCGTTCTTCAGAAGTTGATCTAGTAGCAGTAGTATAGAGAGCATTATTAACAGCATCTCCAGCATGTGATGCAGTAATTTTCAAGTATAAAGGTTTTGAATATTTTGATCATAAAGTAGATCTTCATCATGTTTCTGGTTGCTTAAGTTTGATTTATTTTTGATTTGTTCTGATTTTCTAGAGGTGAGTCTGGTTTAGTTTATTATCATGACTGTGAGGTTTCCCTGGTTTATGTGATTTGACTGATTCTTCTATGGTGATGGTATCTAATGGTATCTTTGGAGTTACAGATGTGTTTGAACACTTCGTGTTGAGCAAATGAATAAGTTCAATATTGCTTTCGCGGAGAATTACGACTTCATTTTGTAGGATAGAGACATAACTTTCCATTTGTTGTTTAAGTGTACTTATATTTTCATAATTCAGTAAACTTGTTAATCAATTCTTCCTATATATCTTCTGCATTTTTAATATTTTTATTTTTGCATTTGTCACATATAAAATTCAGAAAACATTTTCCAACCAGTTGCATTACATGACATGTATTGTATTTCAGTACCACTAAGGCTTGAGCAATTTTGACATAAAGTCAATTTGCAACTATCACATTCAATCTTTTTATTTAGTTCCTCAGTAGAAAGTTCTTTATTACATTCTGGGCAAATCATTTTCAGTCCTGAGCTGGCTTTTATTTTGTAACAATGAAGGCTAGATGTTCTTAGATTACTTTTTATTCAGGTTTTTATTACAATTTATAGTTCTTATTTGAAATTTTTGTGAAAGTCATAAATTAATTGTACACTTAATCACTAATTAATAAATAAACTTTATTTAACGAAAATACTGATGTTAACTGATAGTACTATAGATACTTTAGAGTTTTAGCTTTCCACTAATGTTTATCTTATGTTTTAATTTACTTTTATTCACACATTAATAAATAGCTAACTTTTATCATTCTACAGGGTGTTTGGTACATCGATAGAAAGTTTTCACTGGGTGATAGTTGGGGTCGTTTGGAACCTATATGACCATATTTACTTGTATGCAAAGTCTCACCGTTTTTGACATATGGGCATTTTTAAATATTTTTACGAAATAGTTGAGTTGTTACTAATACACGTTAATCAGTGATTTTATTTACTAATCTTTAAAGACAATGTTCTGTCTGTGATATATTGAAATAAAAACAGACGTATTTACAGGTACAGTCAACAAGAAATGAAATAAACAAAGGGTAGATATCAGGCGACCAAACGCAAAAAATTGTTAAATTGCTTGAATACCAGTGACACATTTGAACACGTGTGTCAAACACTGTTTTATTTAATTGTTCATAGTATTGTCTTATTTTTCTGCAATGGCATCTTTTTCCAATGCGGAATATGCCGATATTCTCTTTATGTAAGGAATGGCCGACGGAAATGAAGCAGCAGCTAAAGATTTTTATTGGGAACGATTTCCAACAAGAAGAATTCCCAATGTCCAGGTGTTTTGTAACACATATCAACGTATACGTGCAACAGGTAACCTTCATCATAGGGAACGGATGCATATTGTGCAACATGGTCCTGAAGTAGACGAGCAAATTTTGGAGGCTTTCGAAGCAGATCGTACCAGCAGTATTGGAAAAGTAGCTCGTCAACTGAATTTGTCCATATGGAAAGTTTGGACAATTCTTAGGATTGAAGGAAAATATCCATTCCACTACACGCCTGTTTAGGGACTCGAAGAAGGTGACCCAATACGGAGAACTGCCTTTTTCCGTTTTGTGTTGAACGCTGATCTGGAAAATTATTGTTATTATATTTTGTGGACAGACGAGTCGAAGTATTCTCGAGAAGTAATAACAAATTTTCATTACTGGGCTGACGCTGACGAAAACCCGCACATGAAAAAACAGTTATTTAGAGTTTTTGCAGAATAATTTACCATAATATCTTAGACAACATACGTCTAAATGTAAGACAGCTTAATATTTCAAAACGACTTATGTCCTGCTCATTATCGAATTACTGCCAGGGAATCTTCAGACGAAACATTTCCTAATCATTGCATTTGGAGAAATGGGCTAATATTGTGGCCAACGAAGTCTCCAGACTTGACGCTCCTTGATTTCATGTCTAGAGTCGAAGTTTTCGAAATTGAAATAACCGACAATGATCATCTTGTATGGAGAATTAATGAACCAGGTGCTAGATTAAGGGAAGAAAAGAGGTTAGGCGTCACCACTACCCAAATACGAAAAAGGACACGTAAATGCGTTAGAAATGGAGCTTCTCATTTTGAAAATGAAATTAATTAATTTTTACTTTTAGCTACATTTGTTCTAGTTAAAACTGGGAATAAAAGTATAATTCAGTAATATTACGTTTCAAATTGCGATATATCCGACAAAATTCATAAAGTTTTGAAAATTGGTGGAAATAATCAGGACAGCATATGTAATAATAAACCGAAAAGTTCCTAAATTGTGTGCTTCATCCCCTACGACATAGTATTCACCCCAATTTTCGCTTTTTTAAAATTATCCATGAAATGGTGCATTTTACGACAAAAATACCTATGTACAAAAGTGTTCTACAGGAAATTCTCTACAAAAATGGTTTTTAGACCATTTCTCCTCAAACGAATAGTACGTTGGTAAATCAGGGCCGTAATTAGCGCAAGTCATATAATTCGTTATCTATTTACCATCACCGAAATGTTCGGTGTTACTATGCAGCACATCATTCCGTGACGCTCAAAGCTACCGATTGGGGGTGGAAAAAAGTTGGCGGTATATTAATCCCAATAATGACTATAAAAGAACCAGCTCCCGAATCTGTTTTAACGCTTATTTCATGTTCATGTAAATTAGGGTGCGAATACAGGTGTAGTTGCAGAAGAGCAGGCTTGCGTTGCTCTACAATGTGTTATCATTGCCATGGACAATCATGCTTGAATGTTGAATCTGTGGAAGACGACCAAGATTTATAATTAACATTTGATAATTAGTGGATTAGGCCTACAGGGGATACCACTTTAAAAAAAACGCGCCAAGTACTTTACCTCTAGGGTGGTGTGGAAATAAGTACAACACGGTCTTTTTATGGAGGTGAGGGGGTGGAAGTTGTATATTTATTAAAATTATAAATAAATTTTAGTGCCTACTGTTATTTTAAGCGTTAAACGTTAAACTTTAAGGTAGATCGTACTGTAGAGAGTGCTAGTCGGAACCAACCCTTATGTTTGCGCCATATTTCCCACGTTATTATTAATTTTAGGAAAAAAGTGGTAAAAACTTTTTTGATAGAGAATTTTCCAAGGAACAATTTTGTATATAGGTATTTTTGTCAAAAATTACACCGTTGCCGAGATAATCTAGAAAAACTTAAAATGGGGGTAGAAAGGACGTCCTGGGGGATGAAGCACACTATTTAGGGATGGGAACTTTTTGGTTTAGTAATCCTTATGCTATTCCCAACATACCCACCAATTTTCAAATCTTTATGAATTTTGTCGGAATAAAAACGTAATATTCCTGAACTAGTAATAAAATGTTCAATACTTACTTAATTTTTTTCCTCATTAAAATGTAATGTCTGCAAATATGTTTCCTTTTTAGTTTAATGAACTATAATTCTGTCAGAACGTGGTATACCATTCGAAAGAGTATGCAATAGAAAAGTTTTTAAAACTATTTGAATCTCTTGAAGTAGAGGCCGCTTTTGAGAAAATTTTGTTTAAAATAGAAAAAAAAATCGAACCAATGCATTTCAACATATAAATTGTCTTTCATAATTTTTATACTGATACTTCGGCATTTCTCTTTGTGTTGTTTCGACAAATTGCATATTAAGAATATCTAAAAAAAATATTTAAGAAAGTTAAAAGTATTTATTATCATAAAAAATAAAATATATTAGTGACAACTCAACTATTTCGCAAAAATATTTAGAAATGCCGATATCTCAAAAACGGTGAGACTTTGCATAAGGGTAAATATGGTCATATAGGTTCCAAACGACCCCTACTATCACCCAACGAAAACTTTCTATCGATGTACCCGACACCCTGTATACTCAAAGTACAGCAGGTCTCACCAGGGCCGGCCAGATGTGCAGGTGAGCCAAGCGGTCGCCTGGGGTGCTGGATCCTGGGGAGCGCCAAAATGCAAAAGGCAAGTAACTTGCTGCAAGTCGGTTGTGATTTCCGAACAATTATACGAAAAATTTTAAACAAAAGCACACTCCAAATAAGTCCGCCCCTGCCCGCCTACAGGTAAGCGTGCTGCATAATTGTAATTACAGAAAATCAACCACAGAGTTCTGCATGGCCGGCGGTCGACGGAGTAAAAAGATTGCGATATGTCTTCTTGTATATGATATTCGCATTTTATCGTTTTTACATAGGGTGCTGACGCCGCCGACTGCCAGTCTTTTTGATCTTCAATAACTCAAGATCGGTTAACCTAAATTTCTTGACTTTTCCAGTTTTTTCAGGACCAGAGAATTTTCTGCTCGAAAATGAAAATTGATGTTGAGTGGGGGGACGCGCAAAATGGTTGCTACTTTGGATATAAGTAGTTTTAATAAATGTTTCCTGACTTTTTAAAAAAATTATAATTTCCTTGACTTTTCCAAGTTTTCCCTGTTTTCCAGAAAGTATACACCCAGATGATAATATTAATTTTAAAGACATGTTACTAAAATTTGTATAATTTACCTAAGAAAGTATTGAAGATTGGGAAAGGGGGGCGCAAAACTCAGAACTGGCCTGGGGCGAGAAATTTCATTGGGCCGGCCCTGGGTCTCACTTGCTAACATGACACATTCTCAAAACATGCTCTGTTCAATTCCACCATAAGTTATGCAATTCTTGTGGGTCACTCTGCCCACAGAAAAAAAGTAATATTCAAAGAAAATCAATAGAGTTTGAAATATAGAACAGATGTTAAAGATCATTATAAAAATCTTGGTACACTAACCACACCACGTAAGTGAATACGTTACATCTATATATTTATCAAAGCCTAATTTACATTAAAATGAACATTCATAAATATACAAATATCTGAAGTCAATAATCACAATACTCGTACAAACTCCAAGATACACATTAAATAAATATTTAAGGTTAAAAGAGTTAAGAAATAATGTGGATTATTATCTTCCCTTATTTTAACAACTTACCTTCTTACCTGAAAATGCTGACATTAAATTCATTTAAAATAAAAGTTAAATCAAGCCTAGTAGCGTGTGCATTCTATAACTTGAATGAATGCTTAGAGTGATTTGTAATATTCAAACTTTTCTATGCAGTTGTCAGCTGTGGCATCTTATGTTCCAATTTATTTATATGTATTTGTGTATTTCCTCTTTATAAGTGTATATTTTAAATTCTATTGTATGTTTAACAATTAGGTTTGCAATGTACTACCGAATTATTTTGTGTAGCCTTTGACTTGTGTAATGATTGTTTATTAAAACACACCAGTAAATTCTATGCTATTCTATTAACTGTCCAATTAACATACCTATGATTAGTCACAGTTGATGCTTTATAGGGATGATCACTTTCAACCAAAGTATAATGGTTACTGGTAGTATTAATTTTATAATCAATGACATCCTGTGTTACACATGAGTTCAAATTAGCCGAAGTCTTGTTGCTTATAGAAGAGGGTATTTCCAATAAATTAAGAGCAGCTACATGAGGCAAAAGCTCTTGTATTAAATTTAAAATATGAACCGCACTCTGAAACATATAGACTATTAATACTTGGTACATTAAAAATTAAATATACTAACCCTTGAATCACTTGTTGCCAATGGGCTTATATGAGCTAAAACGAGGGGTAAAAGTGTAGTCACAATATACGAGTTACTTAATATATTATTAGCCGAATGTATTTCTTCTGCCTTTTCCCTTGCCAAAGTCATCAGCTTAATTGCTTTATCCATTATGACACTTGTCATAGACAAAGCTGCCTTTCGGGCCTGTTGTTCTAATTTAGTGGTTGAGGCTCGGCCACATTCCAAAGGATTACTACATAAAAAGAAAAAAATTCAAATAATACAGGGTGTAACGCAACTTATCCGAAAAATTTTAACCATGTATAGCTGATTTGAATTCAATAAATAAAATTTAGTAATATAATATATATATATATTCGAATAGTTTCTTTAAAAAATAACATTTTTAAAATAAATACATGTTATTATTGTTATTCGATAAAATTGTTATTTTTTTAAATAATAATAATAAAAGTGCTTTATTGGCATCACCAAAAGGCCATCGACCGAAGTCCTTCAGCCTGTTACAATTAAAGTAATTTATATACACATTTTATGTTATTACAAATGTATTCGTATTATGTGAAAAAAAAAAAAAAAAATCATTGTAGTTCATTCAGTCTGGTTATGTGTTCCCATAGAGTTAGCTCCGGATATTTTCTTCTGTTGGCTATTCCTTGTTCTCTTGTTCTGCAGAGCGGTTGGATGATTTCTATATTGCTTTCTTCTTTAGCGAATTTTGTGGATAAAAATTGTAATCTTTGGTTTATTGGTGTTATTTGTGTAATTTGATAGAGAAGATTGTTGGGAGGGTTATAAAGAGGATTTCTGGGGTGTCTGGTTTTGGTAATGGATCGCAACGTTGAAGTTTCTGCTATTTCTAAGTTTTTACTGACTGGTCTTCTCATATTAAGATATAGTGGGTGGCTATATTCTAATATTGGTCGGCAGATCGTACTGTAAATATGAGCAGCAGTTTGTTTGTTGATTCCTCTGTTTTTATGTTAGACTGCGGAAATGTTTGCTTCTTGTAATGCATTTCTTCTTAATTAGTTTTACATGTCTGTTAAAATTAAGCTTATTGTCTATTGTGACTCCAAGGTATTTTACTGCAGGTTGGCAGTATATTATATTATTGTCGATAGTCATTGTTGGACTGTTTGGGGATACTTTGTGATTAAACATGATGTATTGAGATTTCAGGGGATTTGGTTTCATTCGCCATTTGTTGAACCATGTTATTGTTCTATCCATCAGCTGCTGAAGTGCTTCCACTGTCTTGTGGATGTTCTTGTTGTGACTTACAAGTGAGGTATCATCAGCATATTGTAGAATGTATAAGTTCAAGTTGAAATATTCTGGGTCCAAATTAAAGTTATATATGTCATAACAATATAGATTGTAGAGCAAGGGCGAGAGTGGAGAGCCTTGTGGGACACTATAGCGACTATAGCGACTCACTCACTTCCAAAAGCGAGAAGTTTCCATGGAGTCGCTAAGAAACAAAAAGGAAAACTCGATCCATAATGGAGAAGTTTCCATGGAGTCGCTAAGAAAAATAAAAAAACATTCGATATAATAATATAATATCAATATACTAAAAATACCAATATCATATAAAATATGAACATGTATTACAAACAAATATACGTATATTAACTTCGATTTTAATTTTATTTATAGCGATAACGCTATAAATTTGGTGACCCCGACGTGATCATTTTATGTCCAACGTGATAAATATATGCCCGACACGATCATTTTATGTCCAACGTGATAAATATATGCCAGAAGTGAAAATTTTATGTCCAACGTCATAAATATATGCCAGAAGTGATCATTTTATGTCCAACGTGATAAATATATACAAGAAGAGATTCGATATATCAACTACCGTTATAAATTGACCATTTTATGAAGAGAAGAATTTTCCCGATGAATTTTGAATAGAGGTTCCAAAGTTGAATAGATGTTCCTATAATTTATGGTAATTTCCTAATTCAATCAACTGAAGTTGTACATTACAAGTACTGTCATCTGTCGGTGAGTGAGTTAAAGTACATTCCCTTTTTTATCTGAGAGAGTAGTCAATCAAATCAATCACAATCGATTGGTTATGCCAAGGCAACCTTCAGACGAGGATTTTCCTCAAACCCATTATGTCACGTCTGTCAAATTACCCCCATTCTGGAAATCAAAACCAGAAATTTGGTTTACCCGGATCGAATCACAGTTTTCTGTTGCAAAAATTGTCAATGACAAGAAAAAGTATGATCAGGTTATAGCTAATTTGCCATTAGATGTGATAGATAATATATACGATATAATATCTAATCCCCCGGAAACGGATCTCTATATAAATTTAAAGAAAGTTTTAATTTCACGTTTATCATCGAGTGAGGAAAAACGTCTGAATGATCTGTTATCAGGTTCCCAAATGGGCGATCTGAAACCTTCAGATTTCTATAGATCCATGCTGAATATGGTTGGAGGATTCAGCATGGTTAGTCAAGATTTATTTATAAAGCTATGGAAAAGACGTTTGCCTCAAACAGTATATATTGCCATTACAGCTTCAGGGAAAACAGACACAAGAGAGATTCTAGATATTGCGGATCGGATCTGGGAGTCCTGTCAAAATTCAATGGTTGCATCGTACTCCAAAAATCCTCTTGACTCTGAGTCAACCCCGTTATCAGATTTAACTATCACTATCAAAAATTTTTCAATCACTTTCCATGATTCAATTAATCAAGTATTACAAAAACAAGAAATTTTTAATTCTCGATTAAACTCTTTAGAATCCAGACTTTCCAATCAATCCTTCGAGCCTCAACCTTCTACTTCATGCTGCAACAATTGCAAAAGTAGAAGCAATTCACAAACTCGTACCACTAATCGCAATCGTTCACCCAGCCGTAATAATGTTTCCAATAAATTTGATCGTACATTTCCATGGAGTCGCTAAGAA
Source organism: Rutpela maculata (assembly GCA_936432065.2). Classification (NCBI taxonomy): domain Eukaryota; kingdom Metazoa; phylum Arthropoda; class Insecta; order Coleoptera; family Cerambycidae; genus Rutpela; species Rutpela maculata. Next base: position 131,384,576 of record OW386286.2, on the reverse strand, counting down.
ACAAAAAGGAAAACTCGATCCATAATGGAGAAGTTTCCATGGAGTCGCTAAGAAAAATAAAAAAACATTCGATATAATAATAGAATATCAATATACTAAAAATACCAATATCATATAAAATATGAACATGTATTACAAACAAATATACGTATATTAACTTCGATTTTAATTTTATTTATAGCGATAACGCTATAGACACCTTGGTGAATTATGATATTTTGTGAGAGCTGGTCGTTAATTTTAACTTGAACTGTCCTTTCACTCAGGTAATCTTTAAGGAGAAAAAGTAAATATTTGGGGCAGTTAATTACCATCAATTTAAATAGGATGCCACGATGCCAAACACTATCAAAGGCCTTATGGATGTCAAGAAAGATGGCAGCACTACATTGACCATGGAGTTTTGCTGTCTGTATATTAGATGTGATGACTGTCAGGGGGTGTGCAGTGGAACACTTTTCTCGAAATCCGAATTGATACCCTGGGATAACATGTCCAACTTCGTCGTGCAATATTATTTTGAGTATTTTTCGAAATTTTTTCCCAGAACAGATAGTAATGTAATGGGACGATAGTTGTTAACGTTTGTGTGGTCGGTGTTGGGTGTGGGTATGGTGACTAAAATTCCATGTTTCCATTCTGGTGGAAAATAGCAGTTATTGAGACAGTATTCATATGTTTTTTTAATATATAAGTGTATTTCATAGTTCAGTTTTCTTATTACGTTTTTCGTGATGTTATCGTTTCCCGGTGCTGTATTTTTACCTTTGTGGAGTATTTCAAAATAGGTTTCTTCATCTATTACTTTTGTATTTGGTACTGGTTTCTCAGAGAAATATGTTTCATACCAATTGTTGACATCTTCATATTGTGCGTCATCAAATTGAGGGTTGTTGTTTTCCATGTAAGTTTCTCTAAAATGGTCTGCAAATAATTGCACTTTTTCTTGGTCAGAATTATACGTTCTATTATCTTTCTCCAGGACGGGTAGTCTTTGGTGTGGTTTATATTGAGTCAGTCGCTTAATTTGTTGCCAGTAGTTTTTCCCTTGATGTTCATTTATTTCATTACACGTTTTCTTCCAATTGTTTTCTTTATATTGCCTTATAAGTTTTTGAATGTCCTTATTATAGTTATTGATATGCCTTTTATAATCCTCACTTGGGCGATTTAAGTAGTCTCTGTACATTTTCCTTTTGTTTTTTATCATTCTAATGATATATGGTGGCAGTTTGTACATGTAGTATCTCACTTGTTCTTTGGGTGTATTCTCCATGATGTTGTCATCAGTTTTTCATTAAATTGTTTGATTGCGTCCTTGTTCATTGGTACATGCTGTACTTCTTCGATATATTTTGTCATTTTATTGTTTACCTCTTCTATGTTACATTTGTTGTAGTTAATTCTTTTTTCCTCTTGGTCCTCAATTTTCCTGTTTAAATTTATGGATATTTCTATTGCTGAATGATCGGAGCCAATGTCTGGATGTGTTTCAATTTTTTCTATGTTGTTTTTAAGATTACTTGTATAGAATATTAGGTCTGGTGTTGTGTCTGGATTGTTTGCCATGTGGAAAGTAGGAGGCGTATTTGCTTTTGTAAAATTTGAATTTTCTAGGAAATTATTAAGTTGTCTTTGTACCTGTTGACGTTGAAGTCGCCTATAATGACACTGTATTTGTACAGTGCTGCTTTCGTGAATATAGTTTGCTCGATATTTGCAGTTGGGTGGATGTATACTAGAAATATGTGTAACTTGTCTTCCAGAAATGGTATGGTAAAATGGGTTGCTTCGCATAGGGGGTTATTTACTCTTGGCGGATTGTCTTTGCTCATCTTTAAACAAGGGTGGATTTGTACAAGGTTTCCTCCTCTCACATTATTGTTGACAATGTTACCACCAAACTGTAGCACATCCCAATTTTTATATTTTGCATTACTATTAATTTTTGTCTTTGTTTCTACAAATAGCGCACAGTTGATACGATTTTTTTCTATAATGTTATTTATAATATGTTTTTTTGGTATATAGCTGTTGACGTTTGCATATAAAATTTTAATTATCGACGTGAACTTGAACATTATTAATTCCTTGTATTGGTTGAGTTGGAGAAATTGTGGAAAGTTGTTCCAGGTCAAGCATCAAAATATACACTCTGCTTCCAGAAAAATGTGCAACTGTGTCAATATTATATTGTGCTACAAATCGTTTTCTAAGTTTAGAAATTAATTCTTCTCTATCAGTGTATTTTTCTTTATTCAGTTTATTTAAGTAAGTATTGATGATCATATCGTGGACGGTAATTGGGGAGTGTATCTTTGAATTTTTGGTGATTTTTGTATCTATTTCGCTTGATTTTTTGTTCAGAGATTTGATTGTATTATTTAGTATGCCTTCGATTGGTTTTATAGGCCTTTTTGGACATTTTAGTGACCATGCAGTATGATCTTCTACACCGCATCCTGTGCACTTTGGTGGGAGTTATGTATTACATTTAGTATGATGATGTGGTCCATTACACTTAGTGCATTTTATTGGTGTATCTCGTGTATGTGTAAATTGTTGACAGCGAGAGCAAGGTTGTGGTATTGGAGCTGGTGGTGAACTTGGATAAACTGGGTAATGTCTGTGTTTATAAAAATGGCCTTCATTTAATAACTTTTCTGAGGAACTCATGCATCCTGTTATGATTCTTATAAGGTAGGTAGCTTTATTAGTAGTTTTCGAAACAATTCTTTTGCAATACCTGTGGGTGATATGAGATTGCGTGAGAAATTCACTAATTTCCTCTTCTGTAATGTCATGTTCTACCGATCCAATGACCACACTGTATGAGTTATTATGAACATTAGTGTTTGTTGGCGCAGTTGAGGGTTGCGTTTCTTTGTAATTTAAAATGTGTTTTTGGCCAATAAGCTGCATTAGTGTCTGAGTGATAATATTTTTGTCTTGATTAGTTTTAAGGAGGAATCCCATTTTCATTTTAAGAATCAGATCGTCAGTATTTGGATGTTCCTTGTCCCAAATGTCTGACATCATTTTTCTTGTTAACGTCTCAGGTGCTTTTATATAGAATAGCGTTTTAAACGGTTTTTGTGATATTTCTTTCATTTTTGCTGAAATATTTTTTTGTTTGATGTGTCTTTCTTTTTGTGTGAGAATCTCTTCATTTGAATTAGTGTTGGGCAGTGTATGTGGATTTGTAATATTTAACTGTGGAATTTCCTTATCATTATTCAAGTTTTTATTAGAATTTATGTTTTTAGATGTTTGGTTTTTACTTGTAGATTGGATATCTGATATTTCTGTGTTGTTTGACTGTTGTCCCATAACAATTTCATTTATTACTTCTACTGATAAATGCTTGTTCTTGTTCTTTTTCGAAATACTTCCTAATCTGTTCCTTGCTTTTCTTTTATGCCTCACTTTTTTCCACTTACCATCATCACACAATTCCATTTCACTATAGCTACCATCACTTTCACTAGACATTTTAAATTAGGTACTAAACTAATAACTTGTACTAAGAGAAAAAAATTAATAGGTGTTAACTCTACCACTGTTGCTATAGAACTGGTTATTTTTTATTATTTTGTTTTTTCTTCCGGGTCCTTGGTTACTTGAGCCTGGGGCGTGTGACTTATATTTACCCAGCAAGTGAACTGATCGCCACACTACTCCCCCGCTAAGAAAAAGATCAGTCAGCCATTCAATTCATCAATAGTAAAACGAACTTTCTTAATCAAAGGTGGAGTGACATCACATTTGTCAGATAATAAATATGCTGGTTTAATCCTGTCAATGTTTACCGTGACGGCTTTAGTTCCTTTAACAAAAGTAACCAATTTATCTGTACGGGACAACACTTTAAAAGGGCCACCATACAGTGGAGTAAAAGATTTCTTAAAACGTTCTTTCCGAACGAAAACAAAACTACAATTCGTGATGTCCGGACTGACAAATGATTTGTAATTAACGTGGTGAACAGGTGAAATGAACGTTAAATTATTGAATGAAGTACGTAATTTAGTAATAAAATAAGGAATATCCGGACAAGTATATGATTTAATAAAAAATTCACCAGGTATTCATAAGGTTTGACCAAAAACGAGTTCTGCGGAGGAACATGGCAAATCATCTTTAGGAATGGTTCTGAGAGCTAATAGTATGATAGGAAGTTCATCTACCCAATGTGGTGTAGAAGACTTAGCTCTCAGAGTAGTTTTAAGAGATTTATTAAACCTTTCAATCAATCTGTTCGAGGAAGGATGATATGGAGTCGTACGAATTCTATGAAATCCCAGAAATTTTGAAAATTCTTTGAACAGTTTTGATTCAAATTGAACGCCTTGGTCGGTTGTCACTGTGACAGGGACACCGAATCGACAAACATAATTCTGAAATAACGTACGCGCTACAGTTTCCACAGTAATATCCTGAAGTGGATAAGCTTCGGGCCATCTAGTAAAACGCTTGATCACAGTAAGAATATAAGAACAACCTTTAGAAGGAGGTAATGGTCCTATTAAATCTATATGTATGTGGTCGAATCGTCTTTTAGGTATATCGAAGTCAGTAATCGGGCTCCTCGTATGTCTTGTCACTTTATTAGTTTGACAGCTAATACAAGTTTTTGCCCAGAGATTACAATCTTAAGTCATTTTAGGCCAAAAATAATGTGTAGAAACTAATGTTCTAGTCGCTTTGATACCAGGGTGAGACAAACCATGAAATATATCAAATATTGTCCGTCTATAAACGATAGGAACATGAGGGCGAAGTTTAGGGCGAGAAACGTCACACCAAATAAATTTGTCAGAAAGTGGAATTCTAATTTTCTTTAAATGATTCTTTGTGTTCGATGAAGTATCTGATAATAAAAATTTAAGGTCAGAATCATTTTCCTGAGCTTCACTCAATAAATTTAAGTCAAAGTTAATATCAACTAGGTTAGACTTTTGGGTAATAATTGGGGAAATGCATTGTTGTAAAGAAGACGTATCATGCTCACGTGATAAGGTGTCTGCAACAATGTTATTTTTTCCTTTGATATGTCTGATTTCGCAGGCAAATTGAGCAATGAATTCTAAATGTCTAGTTTGCCTGGGAGATCTTTCAGTTTTAGTGAATAATGCTTTGACCAAAGGTTTATGGTCAGTAAAGCAAATAAATGTGCGACCTTCAAGTAAAAATCTGAAATGTTTAATCGCTGTAAATAAAGAAAGAAGTTCTTTGTCAAAGGAACTGTATTTGGTCTGTGCCAAGGTAAGCTTTCGTGAGAAGAAGGCTAATGGGGCAAGTACACCTTCGTCATCGCGCTGTTCAAGAACTGCCCCCATAGAGACATTAGAACAATCAACAGTCATCGATAAAAACGAGCTATCATCACAACGTGGATGTGCTAAAAAAAGTTGCGCCAACTATAGCAGCTTTGGCTTTGGAAAAACTGTCAAGACAGTCGGTAGGCCAATCATTTATTAGTTTAACTTTACCATGCAGTAATTTAGTACAAAGTGCATGTAAAGGAATTAAGATTTCAGTGAAAGAAGGTATGAAACGATGATAAAAGTTAACCATACCTATGAAACGCTGAAGTTGTTTGACTGTAGTAGGTAAGGGAAAATTATTTATGACATCAACACGTTCAGAAGAAGGTAAAATGCCAGCTGAAGAAATATTGTGTCCTAAAAATGTCAAATGACTGACACCTAATATGCATTTTGACGGTTTAATATTAATGCCGTAAATTCTAACCTTTGAAAAACAAGTTTCAAGTGCTCTAAATGTTCCGAACTAGATTTATTTGCAATCAGGATGTCATCTAAATAGACGAAAATAAAAGGTAAACCTACTAAAACTTCGTTCATGAAACGTTGGAAAGTTTGACCGGCGTTACGTAAGCCGAAAGGCATACAGTAATTGAATTTAGAAGACGATAGTCCCCACAAGGCCTCCAGTCGGAGCTTTTTTTTCAACCATATGCAATGGTGAGGAAACGGAAGAAGAAGAAGGTACACAAATACCTAATTCTACCATATTATGAAATTCATCCTGAGCTATCTTGAATTTAACGCTATCCAACCTACGTGGGCGTGAGAAAGGTAAATGACCTTCAGTAACAAAATGATGCTCAACAGAATGTTTAACGGGCAAATTGTAATTTGGAGAGCTAATTAAAGTAAGAAATTGTAAAAGTAATGCAGTGAATTCATTTGATATGCTAAATAACTTAGGAGAATGTGACGGACCATTGTTTGAAAATAAATATGTTGACAAACTAGTCATATTGTCGATTAAACATTTATTTTTCAAATCAACAACTAAGCCAAAATGAGCTAAAAAGTCTGCTCTGATAATGGCGATATTTATATCTGCTATATTAAAAATGAAAGGAAATAACCTACGTATACACCTTTAAATAAGAAATGGGCTTCTTAAAAAAAAATTTAACAAAAGTCCAACACAGAAAAAGATACACATTGTTAAAGTTACAAATTAATGGAAATTAAATTAAATTAACCCCACTATTTAAAATTAAAATTTTTTAATTAATTTTTTTTAAATTTATTTATTTGTTTATCATTTATATATATATATATATATATATATATATATATATATATATATATATATATATATATATATATATATATATATATATATATAAAACAGTCCTTTAATTAAGTAGAGTTCAAAAAATTACCATTTTCATCAATTTGTAACTTTAACAATGTGTATCTTTTTCTGTGTTGCACTTTTATTAATTTGTTTTTTAAGAAGTCGACTTCTTATTTAAAGGTGCATGTATGGTTAAAATTTTTCGGGTAAGTTGTGTTACATCCTGTATATATGATCAAAAAAGGAAATCAAATAAAACTGTTATTTTCAACGATTGTTTGGGAAAGGGGAGCAATTTCTTTTGGTGGGAATTCAATCTGAATGTTATCAGGAAGTATAATAAAGTTTTGTCCAATTTGGGAAGTGAGTGTTTTTGGAAATTAAGTTTTAATTCTGAAAAAAGTGTTTTTATCTCATTTTTTTTTTTGTTCCTCATGGAGCCGAGATAATGATTTATTAATAAATCAAAGCCGGTAATGTGACTAATAATAATAATATTTATTCATCCAATGAATCAGAATTTCACATGGGATAGGTCATACTACAGACATTTGTTATATAAGTTTAAAAAGATGTTAAGATAACATAAAATGATAAGACATGATAAAAAAAATAGTCTTATAGGTCTCTAACAAATAAGATTTTTGAAATATTTGGAGCTTCACAAAAAACTGCCATTTGGTCATACTAAGACTTTTCCTCTTTAATTGTTGCTTCTTGAATGTGTTTTACAATGGTGATAAAAATCAATTTTTTATATTATGTTAATGTTTCATTTCGTGTATTTTTTTTGTAAAAAAATGTATCCACCCAAATAATTTTATCATAATATGGATTTCTGCATGAAAATCTTTACTTAAAATATTTGCAGATTTAATAAATGACAGAGAAATTAAAACACGACATTTTTAAACAATCAGATTTTTGTTAATACATGAGTAGGAAGGCCGTATGATGTTGATATCGAAATAGCAAATAAGGCATTTTAACCACATCATAAACTGCATGTGCCGAATCGAAAATTCGATCCAGCAGGAACATACAAAAAATGTCATTTTTTGATGTTTCACGAAACACATTTGACATTGTCTCAGCACTCTAGATGAGTAAGTAAAATGCATGAAAATCATATCCGCACATTGGAGTAAGGGAAATACTCTTGGTTGTGGCAGTCATGGTTTTGAAGAATGAGCGTGAGTATACCTGTGTAATTTTAGGTATACTAACGATTAAAATGTATTTTATTTATTCACTAAAGTTCTCACACACTGAGCAGTAAGCAGTACAAACAGTTCAAAATATTTCTATGTATAGAAATAAATGCAAAGTCTCTGACTTTGTAGATCACTTATATTTATTTTCCGGCAAATTTTCATGTTATTTGAAATTATATTTTTACTTAAATAAATATTATTATTTATTCCTTTAGGATCATTACAAGAATGACATTAGTTCGTCTAAAAACATACAAATCTTATTAAACTTAAACTCTAAAAAAAGTGACACAAAACTAAAACACATTAAAAAGAAGATTTACACAAAAAAATTACAAATCCAGTGGCGAGTAAACAAGAGACGGCAAATTTTAAGAAATGGCATTCCCCGACACTGAACCGGCACGGTTGAACTAGGAAATATCTTAGTCAAAGTTGACATTACTCAGAGAAGTCAATGCAAAAGTCAATGCAAAAGATACGATATCTCAGCTTCTAACTTTTCTTCTAGTTTTATTAATTGTTCTTTTTTTGAAGCACTTTTAACAAATGATAAAAAGTTTTTGGCTGGATTAATTTTTTATCAACAAAAAAAAAAGCATTTTACCAAAATACGCGAAATGTAAACATTAACATAATAAAAAAAATGTACTTTGTAAAACACGTTTAAATAGCCATAATTGAAGAAAAGTCTTAGATTTTCAAAAATCTCGTTTTTTAGAGAAAATAATAAATATTTTTATTTGTAATTCTGCACTAGAGTTATCTATAAAACCTAAAATTTCACCAAGTTTCATTAAAAAAGATTTATTATTCTTTAGTAATTTAGGTTTATGTAAAATTAGAAAATTCCGAGATTTTTCTTTTTTTTTGCAAAAAAAATAGCAGATCAGATTTCAACCTATGCAGTTTTATTCATAAATTAGTTGGAAGCATTTTGATTTTTTGTTTGGCTTGATCCGATGAACAGAACCCAAGATATAAAAAAATAAGACAAAAACACATTCTTTAAAATTAAAACTTAATTTCCAAAAAAAAACACTCAACTCCCAGATTGCACAAAATTTTACTGTAACTTCCTGATAACATACAGATTGGATTTCCACAAAAAAATTGCCTCCCTTCCCCCCAAACAATTGTTGAAATAATATTTTGTGTTTAGTTTTATTCAAATAATAATTTTAAACAAATTTATGTTATTACACACCTGTAGTATAATAATATAGGAATTTGGCCTCTTGTAAGGGTAGTCCCATTAAAACTTAGTGAACATGTAGAAAAAGTAAAGGTAGTGTTATCAGATCCTTTGACAGAACTCAACCCTCCATCACCATTATTAGTTCTACCGCCATGATTTCTTAAACGAATGGCATACTTGACATTTTCCTGTTGACAAAAAAAAAATATTATCAATATTATATGTGATCAAAAGAGAACACAACCATGAGCATCTATGAATTTTTTCAAATGCACATCATTGATTAGACAATTACTATAGTGATTATTTCATTATGTACGATTAAAAGCTGAAAGAACTTTAGGTCAGTAAAGAAATGTATAATGAATATAAATAATTTATGTCTATTGAATAATGCAAGCACTAAATAAGGCTTAACAGTTGCAAGAAATGTTACCCTCCATACTCCAGGCTGATTCAGTAGTTTCTCTTAATATTTAAAGACTTTGAAAGTCTTATTTATTACAGTTTCTCACTTACATTCACAACGTAATGAGCCGAGTTGCTATCAAAATTATATAAACAAAATTCAAGACAACATTCATAATTCAAATGCTTTGTGAAATTTTATCAATGATTGTAGGATTGTACCTCCTTTGTAATATGCTATATATTAATGTTGTCACCGACACTATAAATCTTTTTGTTGAATTTTTTACTGTTTATTCTAACGACAAACCAGATGCGGACTGGACCCAGACAGCACCGTATATTCTAAGAATATTCTGTAATTATGCAAAAAAGAATGAATATATTCTGATTAATTCTGGAATAATCCTGGAATATATATAAGATAACGGATTATTCTAGTAATATAATTTTAAATATATACCTGGAATATTCAGCATGAATATGACAGTAATATTCATTTTGGAATATATATATTCCCTCCTGGGTCAAGAATATTCTAACACTTTGAGAATGAAAGAATAATATTAATTGTTACTCAACCAAATCAACGTTTTATAAATGCTTTTAATTTTTTCTGTAAAATGTAACTTAAATATATGCGTGTTATTATTTATTTCAATTAATAAAAAATATTTAATATGATTATAATGATTATATTATACAATGATGTTATTCCCAGTTTTAAACAAAAGCTCAATCCATATTTTTGTTATCAGGTTATCAGGTTTGAGCAGTGCAGCCAAGGCTAGACTTCAGAAATAAAGCCATGCACATGTATATAGTGTTTTAAACTACCCGCGATTTTTTCCTATTTACGGATCTCATAACATAACCTCAATATCAGAATTTACGTACTACCGGAGATGGTTGTCTCTGGTATTACGTGCTTTAATCGTTTGTTATTGTTGAGATACTTAAGTGTTTTTTATGTGTAGTATAAGTGATAAGTGACCGATGAACAATAAGTAAGTACATTATAGTTATTAAGGTACCAAGGGTGTTATAAGGATAATAACGCACCGAGGTCGGCAGTGTACAATCCCGAGGGCCTCTGGCCCGAGGGAGTGTACGTCGACCGAGGGCGTCATTATCCTATAACACCCGTGGTGCCTTCAACGTTTAATGTCCTGCAAGTCTGTTATTTAATTCGAATTTTTTTTTTGACATTTACGATTTATTAATTTGACATCTATTATGTTCAGAACGATTTGATTTAAAAGAGAGTAAAAATCAAAATTGTTTGTAAACGCCGCCCTTGCATAGCAACGCATTTTGTTTGTCAATAACGCTATCATAATTTGCTTGTTTTGGGTTGTATTATAATTTTATAATGCCCTAGGGCGTTATAGACATTCATAACGCCCTAGGGCGTTATTTTTCATTTAATGTATCTCAAAATAGGGTCGTTATTGTAAAATAACAGACTTGTAGGACATTAATCTTTTTTATAGGGAAAATTTAACAGGGCATCACGTCACTCGTATATTTTCTTACTTAAATGAAAAGAAAAAGGGATAGAAATACTACTGGTACTGGCGCAGCTTCATAGATAACTTAATAGAACTCTAAAACTCCATTAGACCATAATACTGATGACATAAATCAGAGACAGTTATTACAGTTGAACCAAAGCTTATCAACAAATTCTTCACATTTACAAGAAAGTTAGTACCTACTTATGATTGCATCGGTCAAAATAATTCCCAAACTTTTAATCATAGTACTGCAGGCACCACGAACTTAATAAATAGTGTTCATTTAGAGAATATTGTTAGAAGTAATGTTTCAAATAGTGGCAGTGAAAGTAATTTATTGGAAAGCAATTCTGGCGAAAATTTTAATTGTAGCGCTAGTTTTGATGAGCAGAGCTGTCGCACAGAAAATTACTATACTTCCATGTACCTGAAGTTTCGAACGTTCACTTGAACGAATTTCATTTGAAAAGGAAAGATTAATAAAAATTATAAATCGACTTAGGCGTACCACTTTTACGGTAATATTTGTTGGCAACGATAGTATCGTTGCGAGAAAATATTACAAGAAAAATTGTACGTCCAAGTCGATTAACTTCAAATTTTCAATTTAAATTCGTTCAACTGAACGTTCGAAACTTCAGGTACATATACTTTCTGGAATATGTGACTGTGCTTAGAGGCAATGGACAAATAATTTGTAGTAACTTTTATTACAAGTTTTCATTTTAATCAATCTTTTCTATTATTTTTTGTAAAAAGATATTAATTACCTGATCGTATTTTTTTTTTTCTAGATTGATAGTATGTGTAGATTGGGTGGCGATAATTACAAGGAATGTTCATGCCGCTTTATGTGAAAAGTAATGAGTGATGACTTGGCCAAGCTTTACAGTTTACACGGACACAAAGACAAAAAAGTGTTTTCCAAAACAGCACTTTTCGCAACAGTTACAGGTAATTATTCAACATAATATATTTGTTTGCGGTTCGGATATATACTTGCTTAAATGAGAAACAAGCCTGTAACTCTCTATTTTTTGCACGATTTGAATATATATATTTTTTTATGTACAGTGACAATATTTCTATGTGTAGGTGACATTAATTTGGTTTTAATTTACATACACGGCCTCCTGCGAAGCGTTTTTTCACCAAAAACAGTAAATCATATTAGCAATTTTTTTTTAAACAGATGATATAATATCCTTCTATTTTGATTTTTTAGGAGGTGGAGGATAAAGTAAAAACAAATTTTGAATCCTTTGGTTCTTGTACACACGCTAAATCATGGGGGCGGCTAATGCCAAAAAATGTTTTGAAATATTAGCTTCTCTTATATGTACTAAATACCAGTTTTATGGGCTCTTGCTTGATTTACCTATGTACTCCTATTTACCCACTTTGCCCCTCAACCCTTCAATGGAATAAGATCAGAATATAATCCTCGTTGAAATACATATAATTCAAGAATATGTTAAACGGCTCCAGAGTAATTGTGCGCATAAAAAAAAGTTACAGACCGACGTACATTTTTTTTGCTCAAACTTAAAATCTCGACGTTTCATGACATTCTAAGTCTATTTGAGCAATAAAATTTTTCAAATTTTTTTTGCGCTACTACTATACTGCCAAGTAATTACAAAATACAAAAATATGAGTTGATTCTTGGTTTTACCATTAGCTTTCTTCAATACACAAGTTTAAATTCTAAATAAAAATCCTATAAAATGTTTTCTTTTGTTTTAGAAACAATGAAGCGGACAAAGAAGATTAGTCTTAAGATAGATTCAAAATATAAATATATTTATTTAAATACTTAATAAATAATTCTGCAATATTATATTTTCAATATTTTATTTTCCCATATTTTTAGAATTTTTAGGAAGAAGGCACTAATATGCAAGAAGTGGAAAGTTTTCAGGTGATTACTGTTATTATTTTACATTTTAATTTTTATATAATTATTTAAATCGAAAAGTAAGATAATCAGATATCAAGCTGAAGGAGCTGCTGTAAACAATTGCGAGTGTCTTTCCTCATACAGGTGCGTTTTGATGAAGTATTAGTTTTATTTCTGCTTTTACCAAAAGTGACCCACGTATACCAGAGGACCTGTATACATTCTCACGGGAATATTCCTGAAACCAGCCTAAGGGAATATCCTATATAAACCTAGATTATTCCAGGAATATAAATATATATTCCAGGCAAAAGCTGTGAATATGTTTGAAACATATAAATATTCCTGGATTATTCTTGGAATAATTTGGTAATATTCTTAAAGGAATAATCTAGGTTTATGTAGGATATTCCCATTGGCCGATTCTAAGAATATTCCCTGGAGAATTTATATATTCACGACCTATTCTAAGAATGATTCTTTATTCTCAAGAGAATATTCCAGGAATATTCTAAGATTATATTGTGCTGTCTGGGGACAGTGTCGCTTGGTGGTAAAAGCCACCAGGGCCAATGGCCCCCAGTGGTCAAAAATAAAAATTTCTGGTAATGAGTTTTCATAAGTTCATGCGAAGGATACAATTTCTTTTCGTAGCCGAGATTGTTGTTTTGTTATAGTAGTTTTTCCTTCGACCACCCATCTGCCCGGTTCGCTCTAATGAACTGATAATTCCCTATTCCCTATATCTAGCAGTGTGCTGAAAACAAATAGATTAGAGTGAGATTGCCACATATTTTCTGTCTCAGAATTACAGAAATACGAAACTGCCTTAAGCGAAATTTAAATTCGAATTGTAACGAACCATTTGGAAACCTACAAAATGCATTCGTAATTGGGTACGACAGACCACAGTTTATGCAGTGTTGCCATGAATTGGTTAATTGGTATATTTAGTGATATACGAAAAATGAATGAATAAATACAATATACAGTCTGTAAAACTAAGGTATAACAAAAATGAGTTCAATGGGTGTTATACAGGGTGTTTTACAAGTACATTTTTAAAATCCATTACATTTTTAAAATCCATTACATTTTTGGAGATATGATGGGAATATAGCTTTAATAGCATTCCTATGCTGTTTTTTTGTGTAATATACTCCCGATTTGGAAAGATAATGATTCAAGATTCTTTAGGTCTTTAATTTACATTGGAGAATCATCTGACATTATAAACAACCCTATTAGAGTTACTCGTGACTCCCATTCTCTTATTGATTTAATCATCGTGAATAACGGCTTAATGATTGAAGATTCGGGCGTCACCGATTTTAGTCTATCTGACCACAACTTAGTTTACTGTACTGTACAATGTTCAATTGTAAAAAAGCTCAGGTAATTAAACATTTTATTTATTTTAATGATGATCAGTTTAATCGGGATGCTTTACAACTGAATTGAGATGCCATATATGCGATGGGTGATATTAATAATAAACTTAATTGATTTAAATCAATTTTAGATTATCTTTTCAATATTCACGCTCCTTATAAAACAACAATAAGTTCCAATACAAGGAAAAAACCGTGGTCTATTGAAACCCTAAATCATATTAGCAGATTAAAATATAATCGTTTCAAACCAACTGGATCATCAGTATATGCAATATATCTGTGATATCAGAAACTACTACACTACAGCATTAAAAATGGAGACACAGGGTTTTATCAGAAAGTTTTTGTAGAAATACTCTAACGACAATAAAGCTCTCTGATGGGCCCCTATTATTAACTCAAATGGTTTTGCTGAAATTGCACCCAACCTATATAATGCAGAAAACTTAAACATTTATTGACTCCATTTATGCACTCACTTCCAACTTAAATATCATTCTATAATGAAAACCGGTACAATGAATCTGCAAACTTCACATATATCGACCTGTAAGTAGTTAAGTAAACAAGGGAACTATTCATTAGACAAAAACCTCATTGTATGGGAGTTGATCATATTTCTGGCAAATGTTGCAACTATCACACAATTTTTGTGTTGAACCCTTTACTCACATTATAAATTATTCCTTTGAAATCGGTATTTTTCCAGAACAATGGAAACTTTCTCTAAGTAAAAAAAAAATCCTCACCTACTTTCTATTCTGATTATAGGAATGTAAGCTTGCTTTGTGTTGCCTCTAAAATAGAAGAAACAGCACTACATGACCAGCTAATTAATTATATCAATAATATTCTACCTTATAGTCCAATTAAATAAGTCGACAAATCAAAATTTTGAGGTAAATACTTGAATTTTTGATATAAGTTACTTTGATGTATTAGAACACGATTAATGAAAGAAATTTTTTTTTGAACGCCCGGGAAGGGGTGAAAAAAATTATAATAAAGTGTTTTTTCAAAATTACTCAAAATGTGTAAAAGCTAGTAAAAAAAGTTTCAAATAAAAATTGTAAAGCATGAAATTTTACATGAAAATGATCTCTTGACTTTTTTGGTATTATTAAAATTAACAGAGTTAGGGTGGTTAGAAGTTAAGGGATGATATGTACAACTTCAAAAAATCATAGCGTGCTGAAAAGTTAATGAATTTAAATTTTTTCTTTTTCTATTTACTCAGAAAAATATAAACTTTCGTTTCAGCGAAATGGATGTTTTTTTTAAATTGTTAATAAAAAAGTTATAAAAATTTTAATTTTTTTATTTTCAATTAAAACCACTTGGAACGGTGAAACGAATTTTTTTTTATACCATTCTGTTCATCATTTAATATACCGAACATTTGCTTTTGAAATTTTTTTTTACCCATCATTTTCAAGCAGGTATGAATTTATTTACCTGTTTAATTTTTTTCCAAATGTAAGACACTGCTCTTGTAACGTCACGATAACTGAAAAGAAATAAAGAATGCGTACGACAAAGATAAAATTGTTTCGTAGCTGCTGCGTTTCCTATAAGACGCGCATGCGTCACATCTATACTGCCGTCATAAGTCATAAGGAGAATAGCCCATCTGTAAATTGTCAGTTGGCGAGGAAAGTAACAAAGGCATTTGTATTTTTCCCAACTAGTAAATATTAATTAAGAAAATCATGTAGCTGCTTTTTATGCACTTATGTTTTTGTACCTTAGAATTTTTTAATAATATTTTTAACTGCAGAACTCTTGGGTGCTCATATATTATTAGAATCTCATTTAAGACAAATATCTAGATGCGGCTTTTCACGTTATCACGGCAGTAAGGACATTCGCGCGTGACGTTACAACTAACCTCAAAAATAAGAGTTTCTTAAGATTTAAGAGTATTACGCAACTATTATTAAAATTTCTGCCTGGTTCCCGTATTTCCAACTAAAATCTAGTTCAGTGTAATGTTTATGAAGTTCTAAACACTTTGTCCTAATAAAATAGGCCTCTTTTTGCCTAACCTGTAATTAGCAGTCTATTTCTATTAATCAACAATATTGAAAAATTATTTACGTGAATTTTTAAATATTTGCTAGGAGCCAGTATCGGCTCCAAGCAAAAAATGCGTATACAAACATTAAAAATGAGAATAAACTTGAAAAACTTAAAATTTAAGGTTATGTTGGTTACATGATGCAGATGCCCTATATCTCAATGCAGCGGTTGTGAATGTTTTGGTGAATAAATGCTCCTACAAATTGTTAACAAAATTCTTAATTGTGTACAGGTATAATAAGAGTGTTCCGTTTAAATATTGATTAGCCAACAACTGTCGTTAATCTGAAAAAAGTAAATATTGATAAGAATTTTTTTCTCCATGTTTTGCGAAATCTACATACTTATACACGCTTCGTTTTATGTACATTTTGGTTATAGGTATTAGACATGTGAAATTTTGTTTACGTGATCTAAATATTTTTAAAATTAATTTTTGAATTGTAACGAAAGAAATTATTATTACTGTCAATACTTGCTGATTTTTACTAAATTTAGAATTATTTGTTTGACATTATTGATATAAATTAAAAATAAAGTACACAATATAATTTTTTTTTGCGAGAAAATTTTGCAGACGAATTATTGGAGTATTGAAAATAATTGTTTCAAACATCGTTTTAAATTAGTCGAAATTCGCGTATTTTAACCAAGATTGCAAAAAATGTTCTTTTTGCGCATTTTCGATTAAATTAACGCAATGACTAGGTGCACTCCAGAGTGCACGCTATTTTCAGCGTTGGGTGCACTCCAAATTACGAACGTATTGGGTGTGACATCAATCATGGAGTGCGCGGTAGTGCTAATTATTGCGTACACTCAATTTATTATTTACGCATTTTGAACTTTGTGACACCAGGGTTGATTCGGCAATAGATCGAATTTAGTAGTAATTTTGAAATTTTATTGATTATCTATGAAAGTTAGAAAATAAGGTAATATAAATATATATAATGTTTTTGATAAACATGGATTCTATATTATAATATCTAAAGTATATTCAAAATGACGATTCCCTCTTCTTTTTTTTCTTCAGTCCTATAACGGTTAGATCTGCACCTTTGGGGCGTCCCTTTCTTTTTATTTTAAGAGGCATTTTAATATCTCTTAACGATATACCTAATAAAAAAAAGTTAATAAGAGTGTAATTTAGTGGTAATACTTTTCTTACCAGGATGTATGTTCGTTGGCCGATTTTCGACAATCATTTCATTGAGATGTCGCAGATTTTTGTCGTCTAATATTTGATTTTCGTCGAAAATTTCCTCGTTTTCTGTCTGATTTTGTTTCACGCATTCAATATTTTCACCGTCATGTCCAGTTTGATTTTCTTCGAAAATGACATCGTTCTCAGTCTGATTCTTTTCCACACATTCAATAGTTTCGCAGTCATGTCCAGTTTGATATTCTTCGAAAGTTACCTCGTTCTCAGTTTGATTCTCTTCAACAATCACCTCTTTGTCGGTCTGATGCTCTTCTACACATTCAATATTATCACCGCCATGTCGATTGACCTTATCGACAGTTACTTCATAGCCTTGACGCCAAAATCTTTCGATGGAATTCAAAACTTCCATTTTATATTCAAACGAACTGTAACAAGATTCGCTAGCTAAATTAGCTAATGAATTGGTTATAAACAGTGCTTTCTGTCTTTTTTGACTTGTTGTTTTGATTGCATTAGATGTTGCCTTGGATATTGCAATGGCGGGAGTGTCCATTTCTAAGTGTTCTTCAGTTGCCGTAATTCGCTGATTTTTTAAATAATAGGCCTTGGTCCACCTTTCGTGGCACAATGTTGCATCGAACAGCGGCTCACTCACATGTTTTCTGATGTAAAAAATGTGTTTACACGGCAATTTCATGGAGCTGTAATTAACACATGTGCAACTGTCGATGCTAGTCTCATATTTTAAAATTTTTAAATCCTTGGAAGCATTTATTTCTGATGCAACATATTGACTTGCATATGTTGTCAACAATTGCAAATATTTGTATTCTGGACTTTCTGGACTGTACTTTGTAATTGGTCGTTTTAAAATTAATTTTGCGGCTCTATGATTACGTTCATTTTCATGAGCATGTATGAAAATAAAGAAATGTTTTACGAACTCTTGTAAGCTGCTATTTTTAGGTATAACTTGTTTTATTTTTTGATTTATAGACTCGAGTCTATTGTTAGTTCTGTTCAGTAAGTTTTCATTTTTCATATTGTATACGGCCCATTCTCCCCTTATGTTGTGCCAGTTTTTCTCGATATAATCAAAAACTTTGTTAAGAACAGCCGATTTAAGAATCTTGTAGTCATCATTGTACTCAGATTCATTTAGACTGTAAATAAGCTTTTGTACTAATGTAAGAGCAGTTTCACGTTCAGCTTTTGTAATGTTCATCTTATCACAAGATATTTCCCTCCTCATAATTTTCAATGTATGAAAGAGGCAAATATAAACTGACACTCCTGGAAATATTTTTTTGATTAAATCTCGCTGCAGTAGATCTTTGTCTGCCATTATACATTTAACATCTTCATTTTTTATTTTGTTTTTTGTTTTTGTAGAAAAGTAAAGTCCCTTAAAACAAAGGTCTTCTCCGTAAAATACGTCGACACTACATCCTAAAAAATTATTTTGAATATTAGGAAACCAAAAAGTTATGTAGGTACCTTACCGTTATCTTTTAATGTTTTAACGGCATTTTCCAAATTATTAGAAGTATTTTTCATTTTGTAAGCCATATTAGATAAATCTTTAAGAGTTGTTTTCTTGCCAGTGCTGAGGTGAATTTTGCTCTGAATCAACTTCTTATTTCCTCGGACACTTAAATAAGTTTCAGCAAGATTCAATTCGTTGTTATCCAATTTTCTGTTTTCAGCCAAATGTTCAAAAACTTTCTAAAATGTTTATGAAATGTTATTAGTAGAGGTCCAAACCATCAAAACACGTCAAAATCGCCAATCAACATTTCTAAAACCGGAAATATCGCTCGTAGAAAAAAAAATTTCATATCATTGTGTTAGTGAATGAATTCTGAACAACTTTCAAAATGTCCGTCTGTTTGTCCGTCCGTCACGTTTCTTGTAAGCACGATAACTTAAGAAAGAAAAGTCCGATTGTATTGAAATTTGGAAAGTAAGTTAGCATTAGCTAGAGGAAGAACTCTATTGTTTTTGAAAAAAATCAATCAATAAATAAAAAAGTTATTAATCATTTAAATAAAAAAAAATTTTTTTTCAAAATTTCTGCAATTTGTACTTAAATAGAAATCTTTCGAAATGTTATTCTCTATATTTTTTTTGTTTTTACATTTTCATAATAATGTATCTAATCCGTTGAAATATAATTCTTAAATGATATTCATTCAAGTTTTCTGGTAAGGTGAGATAGCCCAATGGCTAAAGCATTTGCCTTGCAATCCCTAAAAATCCAAATATTTTAAACCACACCTTTTATCCACCACACTTTTCTGGCAGGAAGACCAGGGTGGAATTGCTTCGAACGGGTTTTTTCGTTGAGTTCTGTTTTCCCGTGCCAGCAATCAAAATTCCAAAGTGTTCGTCTGTGCGTATCACAAACTTTAGATTGTTCAAAAACTAACATTTACAAGAAAAATGCAAAGAGTATCCTATAGAATGTGTAACAATTATATAAAAAGCTCAGTAAATCGGCGAAGAGTATAATGCTTCCACTAGTTTTTTTTATATTTATATACTAGTCATGAGCACCTCTATCTGATTTTTTTCTCAAAAACTTAGGTCTTTTGGCCACATCATTCACGTAATATAGTGTGTAAAAATTTTGAACATTTATTATAGTTTCCCGTATGTCGAAATTTTTAGTACACAAATTTCGTTGCTGTAATTTTAGGATTTATTTAAAAAAAAAACTGCAAGTAATTTTTAAATTTCATTACTATAGGTAGAGGCGCTCATGACTAGTCAATAAATATAATAAATATAAAAAATCAGATCAATATCACAAAAATTAAATTTTTTAGCAAACATTTAAAAACACGTATTCTTGAAATACCATCGCGCCACTTTTTTTTCCTTTTGAGAAGTTGTGCAAAAGTCAACAAAGGTCCAACAAGTCATTTCTGATACCCCTCTTTCCAAATTCATTCCCCAAAATTATTTATCATGTTGAAATTGGTCATTCCGTTTTTTAAAGCTTTGTTTTTTACATTTAGAATTTAATCACTGGCATACCTGTGATAATGGATGACCTTTATGCGTTTTTTCTAAACCTGTTACTTTAAGGACTTGCTCTGCCATAGAAGAAGCCACTTTAATATAGGAAGGACAGTCCATTTTTTTCGTACTAAAAATCGAAATTCGGACAAATGACAGTATTATGTAATATGTGGGTTATGATTTTTCTAATCAATATTACTCTATATTTTTTACATACCTGACTTTGCGAATCCCTTTGCCTCGTGTACCCAATTTCCCACCATGAATACACACATATGTAATGGAATAATACTTTAGCGATTGCTTAAGAGGATGTTGTAGTTTTACAGCTTTGATCGACTTACTACGCAATACCACAAACTTTTGCTTCTCAACCATTTCATAATTTTTGAGGGCATTTTGTAAGTCTTCAAAGGAAGAAAATATTTGCCCAACATACATTATGATTAAGCTCGTATCCAGAGGAGAAGAGGTAGAGATTTAAACTTGACAGTGCGCTGCTATAAAGTTTCACTACAATTCACAACACGATATATCAACTAATGACATTATGAGCGTCGGACCATACCTTGTCGCGCACAGTGGACTCGTCTTTCCCGCATAATATAGACGTTGCTTGGCTCGCATGGCGTGCACCCAATAATTAGCACTACCGCGCACTCCAGGAATGACGTCACACCCAAGGCGTTCGTAATTTGGAGTGCACCCAACGCTGAAATTAGCGTGCACTCTGGAGTGCACCTAGTCATTGCGTTAAACGCATTAATAAACTAATCCGTAATGTAGAAGTAAAAATTATTTGCAAAAATGAATATTTACAATAGCAAAAATTATTTTTTTTCGACATTAACAATTGAAATAATTTTACTCCTTAATTTCCAAAAAATTGACAATTACAAATATTTCATTACTTATTTTTTTTAAATTACAAAATTTCATTATTTTAATTTATTATTTTTTAAGACCATAAGAAATTATTGTTAAAATTATTATAATTGTACATACAACGTGATCTACCAAGAAATGCGGAAAATAAAATGGTGTGCTAGTCTTCAATGTGGGAAAGCCCCTGCAAAATTTTAGAGGATTCTGAGGTAATTTAGTATATTAAATTATTAGTCCATTTGCGAAGGTACACTACTGATGTTGAGTAAGTCCTGACCTAATTCTGAAGAGGTCGACGAACTTACTGGCGAAAGAACGTATTCGAGTTGTTTACATTTCCTTAATTGGCATAAAAAGTGAGCCGGCCGGCGAGATCAAAAAAAGATGTCTACACACGATCCAGCAGCAGGTAGTCAACATTGTTGGTACGCTTTGAAGATAATTGGAATTCCAATGGACCAATTCACTTTTACGAATGAGTTCAAAGCATGCCGACAAGGCTGACTCCGTGCCACTGGATCGTGTGTAGACCCCTAGAGAGCCGCGTTTTTTGCTTCCGGTCGAACAATAGTTACACGGCCGAGTCATTGACCGGTTTAACTAAATATCTCGTATATCTGCTTTTCATTTCAGCATAAGATCAACGTCTTCGATTTATTTCGGTATTTTTGTAGTGTGATTTGATTAAAACCAAAAGTCACTTCTATCTTATTATCCAGCTTTGCTGTCAGTAGTGTGAATCCCAAGTCTGATAAAGTGGTATGGTTGTACCGCGTTACGTTAGATTAGTTGAAGTCATTGGCGGCGCATTCCTACAAAAAATATAAGGTAATTTTTTTGGTCATTTTTTAAAAACTTTTTCATTTTTTTACTCCTTTCGGTGGGGACAACCTACTGTTAAATTTTCCGCATGTCCTGGTAGATCACGTTGTATATTTTAAAAATTGAAATATATTAATCAACAAATTTTTTTTGAATCATTAATTTCAATTTTAAATGAAAAAAAAAATTACATTTAAAAAAAATGATCGATACATTTCCATTAAAATAGATCATTGATATTATTCTATTTCTTATCTAAATAAAAATAAAATTGGATAAATTAAATAATAAATAATTGAACCATTTTTTAATGGATAATAACAATTAGAAGGAAATATTTAATTCTTAAAACTGTATGATCCATTCTATATTAAATTCTATATTAAATTAATCTTATGAAAAGTTAAAATAAGAATTATTAAAAACAAATTTGTTAACAATTTGTAGGAGCATTTGTTCACCAAAACATACACCACCGCTGCATTGAGATATATAGACTAGTTCTCAAATTCAAAACCGTGTTAATGCTTGATAAAGATCGTGAAAATCTGAGTGAGGTCCTCATTGGATTCGGAATGACATCTAGAAAAATGTGCAAAAGTTTCAAATCCACATATAAACAATTGCAAAAGTTATGAACAAATGAAGATTGAAAAAATAACGAGTTTCGTTTTTTGCAAATAACTCGAAAACTATTAATATTTAAGAAAATTTAAAGAAAGATTCTCAAAGAGGAATGAATTTCCAATAAAAAAGTCCCAACTCCCGAAACTCTAAGTTTATTATTAAAAGTGGACCTTTTTACTTCGATCTCAAAAACGCACCCCTTTAAATGGTAGCACTCAGCGGTTTTCTCATATTTTGGGGTCAATTGAACATAAGAAACAATAAAAACCCTTTAACGTTTTAGTTCCTTTCAACTCTCTTTTTTTGGACATAGACAATAGCCTAAAAATATTGTGATTAAAAATTTAAAAAACTTCTTAAAAAAATTTTTTTAATTGTTTATATTTTTTTCCCTTTTTCATTATTTAAACAAATTATTAAGAAAAAAAATTATTCTTAAACTTTATTATTTGCAATTCTCTACAAGATGGAAAAAAGAAAAAAATGTTTTGTCGTTAATTTATTTGTTTATTTAATAAACAATTTGTTATTAACAATCGCCGAATGTGTTTATATTCTTTTTAGATAGAAAAAAATAACAAAAACTACCATATACATAAACATTAAACATGTTAAATTTATTTTTTTTTACATGTTTATGTATACAGTTGTTTTTGTTATTTTTTTTTTCTATCAAAAAATATTCGGCGGTTGTTATAACAAATTGTTTATTAAATAAACAAATAAATTAAGAAAAATTTTTTTCTTTTTTTCATCTTGTAGATAATTGCAAATAATAAATTTTAAGAAAAAATTTTTTTCTTAATACTTAATTTGTTTAAATGAAAAAGAAAAAAAAATATAAACAATTAAAAAAAAATTAAGAAATTTTTTTTATTCTTAATCACAATATTTTATAACAAATAAAATGGCAAAAAAATTTTTTTCAAAAATAATAGCAATAAAAAATTTAAGTTTATGTAATCTTACAGTACTTTTAAATATAAAAACAGTAATAATAATTAAAATTAATAAAGAAAAAATTTCGTCCTCTCTTTTTTATTTTTTAGTTTTTTGTTAGGTGAAATAATTAATAACTAATAGAGTATAACAATTAAAAACATCGCAATGTCATAATCCCATAAAGTATAGTTGACATAAATTCTCCACGAAGAGAAATAATTTTAGTGGCTTCAGTTTAACAGTTATACGACTTGAAATATAAACGCAAACTCTAAAAAAAAATTGTTAATTAACAATAGGCTCATTTTATGAAAAATCGGTGAAACAATTTTTTTTCAACGGGATATTGTTCCATTAAGTGTTTAAATAATACCATAATTTTAAAAAAAATTTAAATTAATATTTAAAAATAGTTTTACTTATTACGGCCGGTTTCAGAGCATCGTAACGGCTTAGTGTTCGCCGTGTGGAGCTCTAGTAGTAGTACAAAGCTTTATTGGAAATTCCAATTGGCTAACGACCTAAGTCTTCCAGCCTGTGTACATGATATTATATTTATTTATATATTATATTAATTTAAAATAAATATAACACATCTTATGTTTATAAGGTTTTTACAAAAAAAAAAAAAACTAGTAATGAAATATAATATTATGAGTGTATTTTATACTATTGTTGATTACGTAATAACACAAGGGATTCGTAGATTGTTTGGGTAGGGAATACTCTTTTGGGTGGGATGTTGGGATTTGTTGGGTAAATTAAAGGATTTAATAATTCAATGTTAGATAAATTGCTGGAGAATTTTTTTGAGAGTCTTTGGAATCTGGGGAGTATAGGTTCAATTTTGGTTTTTTGGTAAAGAAGGTTATTAGAGGGATTGTGCAAGGGATTATTGGGATGCCTAATTTTTGTGATCTTCCTCAGACTACTTCTTTCCCCTACTTCGACGTTATTTAAGGCTGGCTTTCGACAATTTCCAAATAGAATGAAACCATATTCCAGTATGGGTCGGCAAATCATTTTGTATATATTACATGCCGTTGACGTATTTATACCTTCATTTCTATATGTAAGGGATCTAAAGTGTTTAGTTCTTGATACAACACTTTGTTTACACCATTTTGTGTGAGACTTAAAATTTAGTTTGCTGTCAATGTTGATACCTAGGTACTTGCAAGATTGAGAAGGTCGGAGTGTCTGTTGAAGTAGATTAATTGATGGAGAATTATCTGTAATTCTATGGTTAAATATAATCAGATGAGATTTATTTGGATTTGGAATAGTGCGCCATTTCTTCATCCAGAATATTGTATTATCTGAGAGTTGCTGAAGTTTTTCAATGGTTTCTCTCAAAGATTTCCCATAGGAGACCAGGCAATTATCGTCAGCAAATTGTAGCATATATGCATTATGGTCAACATTCTGTGGATGTTCCAGATTGTAATTATATATGTCATAGCAGAAAATATTGTAGAGTAGTGGAGAAAGGGGAGAACCCTGTTGTAAACCTTGTTTAGGAGTAAATGGAGTGGACAATTTGTTTTTAACTTGGACTTGAAGAGATCGGTTTGAGAGATAGTGTTTTAAAATCCATATGATATAGTCTGGGCACCGAATTTGATGTAATTTATACAGAAGTCCGTGATGCCAAACACTATCGAAGGCTTTGTTTATATCAAGAAAGATGACAGCCACTTGTTTCCTAGTTTATTGTTGGTTTGGACATTATTGGTTAATACTATTAGGGGGTGTATTGTGGATGATCCATGTCTGAAACCAAACTGATAGTTGGGTATGTAATTACAAACAGATGCTTCTATTCTTTTTTAATGATCTTTTCAAAATTTTTTCCGATTACTGGTAACAAGGTAATGGGTCGGTAGTTGGCTACATTAGAGTGATCAAGATTTTTCTTTGGTATTGTAATCACATTACCCTGTTTCCATTCTGGAGGAAAAAATGAGTTCAGTAAGCAGTAGTTGTATATTCGCATTATTTCTTCGTGTATATCAGCGTTTAGTTTTTTTAATATACCGTATGATATATTGTCATATCCGGATGTAGTATTCTTTTTTGTTATGGTTGCAGCATAGTACTCATCTGCATCTATCGGAGGAATATCTTCAAAATGTCTTTCTTCGAAATGTAAGTTGTACCAATCATCAACTTCATTCTGGTGATTTGCGTCAAAGTTGACATTTTCACTAAATTGGTATGATTTTTTAAAATGATTTGCAAATGTGTCTGCAATTTCCTGATCTGCTATTAATGTTTTATTATTTTCTATTAGAAACTGACTATTATTATGTTTACGATATTTTGATAGTTTTTCTATTTGGTTCCAATACTTTTTTCCTTTTGACACATTTATTTCATGACACGCTTCTAAGTATTGGGAAGATCTGTATTGCAGTATCAGTTTATGGATATCTTTGTTAAGGTCATTAAATTTTCTCTTTAGAACTGATTCATTATTGTTTTTGATTTCACGGTATATTGTTTCTTAATCTTGATTAATTGAATTACGAATGGCGGTAGTTTATGTGAGAAGTATTTTTTCGTGAATTTTGGTGTGTTCTCACTGACAGTTTGATTAAGTTTCTCCAGAAAGAATGTAATGTATTGAGGGGATATTGGAGTTGCATGATTTATATATTGTAACATTTGTGCATTTACACGTTCCGTATTACACTTGTTAAAATTATATTTTATTTCCTCATCATAGTCCATAGGAGGTTGGTCAAAGTCGAGACAGAATTCTATGGCTAAATGATCAGAGCACAGGTCTGGAATTAGGTGAACGTCGAAAATATTTTGCCTAATATTTTTTGTACAGAAAAACAAGTCGGGAGTGGAATTTTCATTGTTTGCCATAATGAATGTTGGTGGAGTTAATATTTGCACAAAGTCTGAATTATTTAGAAAATGCTGTATTTGTTTTTTCTTTCTATTGTTGACGTTGAAGTCACCAATTATAATGGCATATTCATATTGTGAGGCTTTCACAAACAAATTGTCTTCAATAGTTGCACTATTTGGATGGATATAAGTTAAAAATATGTGAATTTTGTTGTTCTTGAAGGGCATTGTGCGGTGTACGGTTTCGTTTAATGGGTTATTTAAATGGGGTGGATTTGCTTTTCCCATTTTGAGATGTTTATCACTTTGAATCAAACTACCTCCTCTTATATTTGTGTTTACAACGTTACCATTTTTTTTAATTGTAATCCAGTCCTTATAATTAGTCGATGTACTTATTGCAGTTTTGGTTTCCACAAACATGTTGCATTTGATATCGTTATGTTCTGCATAGTAATTTATTAAATGTTTTTTAGAGTTGTAACTGTTGATGTTGGCATAAAGTATTTTAATTTTAGACATCCCGGTGAATTTGAATACCTTCGCTTGGTTCTGTGGGTGTATCGTTGTTTTCAGAATTCAAATCAAACATGAGTATGTAAAGACGATTTCCTACAAATGTGGGAACGGTATTAATGTTGTATTGATCAATAAACCTCTTTTGTAGCTTAGCCAATAGTTCCTGACGGTTGTTATTTTTAGGTTTATTTATCTTATTTGTGTAAGTGTCAATAATATGGTCATGGATTGTGATAACTGAATGAATTCTGCTGCTTCTTGTAACTTTTTTGTCCAGGTCAGCTGATTTTTTGTTTATAGAGCGAATTTTAACATTCGGATTCCATCGATGGGTTTGGTAGGCCTTTGTGGACATTTTATAGACCAAGCAACGTGTTCTGTAGAGCCACATGCTTTACAAGTAGGTGGAAGATTGGTTTTACACTCAATGTCTTTATGGTCTCCGTGGCATTTTAAGCATTTTATTGGAGTGTTACACTGATCAGTGGTATGTGTAAACATGGAACATTTTGTACACGGGACTGGTAGAGGTTCTGGTGGGTGGCTGGGGTAAACTGCAAAATATCTGCATTTATAATATACTCCTTCGTTAATTAGTTTTTCGTATGATCTTACGTCGCCTGTAATTATTCGTATAAATAATAAGGGATTGTTGGTTCTTTTTGATATTATGCGTTTGCAATAACGGTGTACTATGTTGCTGTTAAGTAAGATTTCACTTATTTCTTTTTCTTTTATATCTATGTCCACCTGAGATATAACCGCAGAATATGA
Organism: Rutpela maculata; assembly: GCA_936432065.2. NCBI lineage: Eukaryota > Metazoa > Arthropoda > Insecta > Coleoptera > Cerambycidae > Rutpela > Rutpela maculata. The sequence continues at coordinate 131,356,625 of OW386286.2, read as the reverse complement.
TTGTGTTGTTGATGTTTGGTGTGTTGTAGTTTGTGGAATAGTACTCTCCTCAAAAGTTGAGATTTCCTTATCTTTTTTCAGGTGATCCAGTGCCTTTACTATGTGTTCTTTTGTATTGTCTGACTTAATAATAAAACCTTTCCTTGTTTGTATTATGATGTCTTGGACATTGGGAAACATTGAGCACCATATGCCTGCAAGTCTTGTTCTAGTTGTGCCCTCAGGAGCTGTAGCATAATAGACATTTTTATATTTTTTACGAAAAATGTTTTGCATAGCAACAGATATATTTTTTGGTCTGTTTTGATTTTGTGTTGTGTAGTTATTTTGGGGTGTACTAGACGTTTCCATCCTATCATCTGTATTTTGTAAGGTTTTATTCTGTTGTGTTGGCTGTTTAAAAATAGGTGCATTAATTGTTTGTTTTGAAGTCCCAGGTTGAGATAAGCTGGCAATGGCTTTTTTACGTTATGATAATGTTTTTAGTCTCCTGCTTCTTTTTTTTCCAGTTTTTATTCTCCAGTCCTTATCTGTTGATTTTTCAGGTTGTGTTTCTGTCTCACTTTCACCAATTGAACTCTCGGAAATTCCGCGCGCTTCTTCTTGGGACAATTTCGCGGTGAAAAAGCCCTCAAAGTCGGCGCCGGAAACAGTCTTTAATGTGTTGAGGTACTTAACTTTATACAGAAATGTCTTTTCGTCACTTTTAAATGTTTATAATCACTATTAAATCAATTTAATGAATCCACTATCTCAGGGGCGGCTGGTGAAATTTCAACAATTTTTTTCTCGTCTGTGGCGCATGGGACCCATACGAAATATGGGAAATAACATCTAGAGAAGCACTCCTCTAACGACCCCTAAAAAATTTTGAAAAATCAGTTTGCGAAAAATTTTTTCAAAATTCGATTGACCCCCCTAGGTCTAGGGACTCCTGTTTAAAATTAAATTTTTTTGTTATATACATTTTACTTTTCATAAAAATACAACAACAGGTTTTGAAGTTTATGAAAATATTTTCATTATTAACTGAAACACAATGAACTGAAATTTTGTAATTTACAATTTAACAAATGATAAAATTTCAATTCGTTGTATCGCGGTTAATAATGGAAGGAGTCCCTAGACCTAGGGGGGTCAATCGAATTTTGAAAAAATTTTTCGCAAACTGCTTTTTCAACATTTTTTAGGGGTCGTTAGAGGAGTGCTTCTCTAGATGTTATTTCCCGTATTTCGTATGGGTCCCATGCGCCACAGACGAGAAAAAAATTGTTGAAATTTCACCAGCCGCCCCTGCACTATCTGACAGCTCTTTACTATTCAGAGTCGCGCGCGTGAATGGCGGAGCTCTATTTTCAACATTAAATTAGAATTATTAATACCTAATAGAGATAGAGTTTCGGGAGTTCGTCTTTTTTTATAGGAAGAATCGTTCTTTCAATTTTCTTAAATATTAATAGTTTTCGAGTTATTTGCAAAAAACGAAACTCGTTATTTTTCAATCTTCATTTGTTTACAACTTTTGCAACTGTTTATGTGCGGGTTTGAAACTTTTGCACATTTTTCTGTCATTCCGAATCCACTAATATTTTTACGGGCTTTATCAAGCATTAACACAGCCTTGACCTTGTGAACTAGTCTAATAGGGCATCTGCATCATGTACCTAACATAACCTTAAATTTTAAGTTTTTCAAGTTTATTCTGATTTTTAATGTTTGTATACACATTTTTAGCTTGGAACCGGTACTGGCTCCAAGCAAATATTTAAAAATTCACGTAAATAATTTTTCAATATTGTTGATTAATAGAAATAGACTGCTAATTACAGGTTAGATTTCCAACCTACAAAAAGAGGCCTATTTTATTAGGACAAAGTGTTTAGAACTTTATAAACATTACACTGAACTAGATTTTAGTTGAAAATACGAGAACCAGGCAGAAATTTTAATAATAGCTGCGTAATACTCTTAAATCTTAAGAAACACATATTTTTGAGGTAAGCTGTGACGTCACGTGCAGATGCCCTATAGATGTTATGCATACGCATCTTGTAGGAAACGCAGTAGCTACGAAACAATTTTATCTTTGTCGTACGCATTCTTCATTTCTTTTCAATTTACGTGACGTCACAAGAGCAGTGTCTTATGTTTGGAAAAAAATTAAACAGGTAATTAAATTCATACTTGCTTGAAAATGATGGGTAAAAAAAAATTTCAAAAGCAAATGTTCAGTATATTAAATGATGAACAGAATGGTATATAAAAAAATTCGTTTCACCGTTCCAAGTGGTTTTAATTGAAAATAAAAAAATTAAAATTTTTATCACTTTTTTATTAACAATTTAAAAAAACATCCATTTCGCTAGAATTGTAGAGAGTGGTAGAGGATGACATTTAGATTAATTTGAACGATATGCCACTGTCTAACCATAACACGTAAGACCCGTTAGCCCAAGCTGCGGGAAACGTATGTCGCTGGAGAGCTCCGCGGCAGCCGCACACAGTAGTACGCTGCGGAAAAAGTATTATTGTTGTTATTGTAGTTATTACGCCCCAGTGAAAGAGTTAACAGTCACTGATGACATTTTCTCAGATCCCAAGATAATGGCAATGGCATTACTTACATTACTCGATATATTAAAAGCTTTCGCTCATCTCGATTTTGACTGCCTCATTGCAAAATTAAGTTTTTATGGCATTTCAGAAATTTGAATACAGTGGTTCCGCACATATTTATTTCAGGGTAAGCAAATCGCTTTTTTAGACCACATGTCAAATCTGGTGTACCTCAGGGCTCTGTCTTGGGACTTATTTAGTCTTTTTATTGTAGATTTACAAAATCTTCCATTGCATTCAAAGGTACATGTTTATGCGAAGGACATTGAAATGTATACTCATATGGGCTTAGATGAGGCACCTGAAATGGTAGAACTAATGAATCGCGATCTCGAGATATTATCTGAGTAGTTGAGAAGTATTTCCTTGGTAATGAATCTGGAAAAATGTTCTTTTCTATACATTGGAACTCCCTATCTCGTGCACGACATTAAAAACCTAAATCTTCAAGTTAAGCTTGGCTACACAGTTCTTCAGAATGTCACTTATGCAAAAAACCTAGGCTTAGTTTTTGACGAACATTTATCATTCAATCTATATGTTGACAAACTTTGTCAAACTGCATACTTTTAGTCAACACTTTCGCTGCGCATGACTCTCATGAGAGTCGGTCCCGTTCTTAGCGCACTGCGCACGATTCTCATGTAAGCCAGGCTTTATTATGTATTATTATTTTTATTATTATGCCAGTCAGCACTGAACAAGAAATTCTTGGCCAGGTGTGCAAGGATCTCCTGAGAGAGTCCAAAAACATGCTCATAAAATGAGCAAGGGTATTAAAATGAAAACTTAATAGACAAGTTAATGGTAATAGTTACAATAAATTACAGTTGGTCAGTTGTTATTAAAATGTTTGTGATTCTGGCTACCGTTATTTTTCTTCGCTTTTAAGTTATAACAAAAATACAAAAAATTGTTATATCGGTTCACTTAAGATACAGCCCCGTCACAAGACCATCACCTCCTGTAAGACCCATCATTTTATAGATATTTTGTAGGAACCGCCTAGTTTAAATATCTTAAAATAGGTGAATTCTTTTCGTCTACACTTGGTGTTACAGATAAAGTGTAGTGCAGATTTGATGTATGCCGGTTCTAAGCTAGTTGTACTAGTACCGAACGAAGTGAAAAGAACGAATTATGGGCACAAACGGGAACGCTCCCGTGTAACCTAACCACAAAATAACTTGTTCAGTAAGATTTGTACACTATACAAATCTTGCATGTTCAGTTCCTAATTTAAAATATTTTTGCTACTTAAGATGGATATGGACATTTTACTTTCTAGTTCTTCCAACGAGGATGATGAAATTGATAATGTAATATTTCATAATGAGTAGAGTTTAAATTTATGGACTCGTATCCTACAGTAATTTGTGTGAGATGATAAATTTATCTTATTCTGTAAATTTTATTTACGTTTCCTAAAGTGGTAACCAGCGCACTATGTTGAAAGAAAAGATAGTGGATTTAAGCCATATGCCTATATTGCCTAATACACCTCATCCTCATTACGCTTTACAGATAATAACTTATTGTAAATCGCGTTAAATGGGTGGGTAGTGTACTTTTGTTTCCAAAGGGCCCTATATGGACCGGACTAGTCGTATAATTACGACTGAACTTCCTATATTCTTTGATATGGGTATAGGTAAATGTACTTACGGGAGAGTATGTAGCAACCGTCTTTTACTACAGGTTCATTTTCCTCTATTTTCAAATAGGCTTTGTCCATATTAAGATCTATAAATAATAGATTTTGATATACTAGTCTGAAATAACGCATTAATATAATCTCAAAATATTTGAATATCTTGACAGATTACGCAATTTTGTCATCTGCACCAGATCTGCACTATCCACACCTGATAAAAAGGAAGTGTACTTTGTGTGGTTCTGGAGCTGCTGCACTGGACGAAAGGAACGTTATGAGAGCACTTACACTTGTTGAAAAGAATGCGATTTTCAACTACACCATTTACACTTTTAGAACTAGTGTAGAGAATGCAGATGAAAAGAATTGACCTAATGGTTGTCATTAACCCAAAAGTATTTTATAGAAGGAAGCCATTTCATGGTGCCAGCGTTCAAGGTCATAAATATGACAAGACATAAAAAGTTTAATAATCACATTTTTATTTATGGCAGTTAATAGGTGCTAATTATAAAGTTATGATGATTAAAACAAATTGGCATTAAATTTCACTGCAAAAAATTTTAATATGTGAAGTCGATTTTTATAAAATTCCAAAAATTATCACAAACCTTCAGTAAACATGAGGCGCACTTAAAATTCATCAAAAACACATGGCATAATTCACAGAAAAATTTCTTCGCATCAAAAATTAAGGCTATATTAACACATCTAAAATAATTATTGAAAGTAGGTTCTAGTCCACTATCAGAAAAATTACTAAAAGCTTGATATGGTATATATAGAGCTCAGCATATTATATATTTGTATGTATGCGACTTTTTGAATATATTTAAGAAATCGTTTTATTTTATTGGTGTGTCTGCACCAGCAATTTCTTTTCATAACGGCTAATTAAAATCATTAAAATTTTTTTATAAGTTATTTAATTGTTTTATAGCAATAATAACAAACAGTGAATTATGTACTTTATAACACAATTAAATGAAGTTTCAATAAAACTGTTTTATAGTAACGGTACCGAATTTTCTTAGAGCCTGTGGGATTGCAATAGCTTTTACAAAATATCAACAATGACTAAAGTATTTTATAAGATGGTGCCAATTTTTTACATTTATAGCTGTCGTAACAACATTTTGAAAGTGTGTCTAAGACTAATGTTGCTTTATAAAATTTGTGTCGAAAACATTTATGTAGATTTTATAAAATATCAAATTGCTAGTTGGGAAACTATTCACAAAACTATCAGGAATTTATTGATATAGAGCAAATAGTGCATTTATTTGCAAATAATGATCAAAAATCATAATAATTTGTAATTTGAATCATCCTACAAAGCATAAAAACCATAAATAATCAAGAAGTTCTTTTATCAAGCAAGTACAAAACCTCTCAATTTATTAATATACAGGACGGACTTCCCAATAACTTACTGCAATATAATAAATTTAGAATTTTACCATAGCATGTGAACTCCAGAATGTCCTTTGAATGCATAAAATGCGCTCAAAATAATAACACCAAGCTTACTGTTTGTGATATTTGCGCACAACAGTACTGCAGAACATGCTGAGAAATGTCTGGTTCTGAAGAAAAGTGTATACCGCTACAGAAAAAAAAAAAAAGAGATTCTACTGCCCCAACTGCATGCCAAAAGCCAATAAATATGATGCCTTAAGAGAAAATATCGAGATGAAAGGACAAGGGTAGATAAGCTATATATTTTCGCTCACTAATTTCATAAAAATAAAAATTTTTCCTTAAAATCATTAAACGTTATTTATTTATACTTGAACATATGATCTTTATGTTTCTATAAGTTTTACGTTTGAAAAACAATAGTAAGTTGTATTAATAGAATTTCAAAATAAGCATTCAGAACTTTAAATGTATATTTCAGTTAGATGCGCTCGATGAACCAAGAAAGTCTATACCTCATTTCATTGTTGAGTATTTAAGCTTTTAAATAATGGTCAATTTATGTTGGTTCATCAAGCACTTCAATGTATAAAAGACAAAATGGTTTCCGCGGGAGTTGTAATGGTGTCGAAGTTGCGTGCGGATTTAAACGTGCCAGTGCTCAAAACCACATATTATCGTGTGTATTGAATAAAAATATTTTTTTCTGAAATCGGCCAAGAATGTCTACTTTCTCGGAGCAAATTCAGATTCCAAAATATGCTATTCTAGTATTTTAGTCCATGCTAAGAAAACAGTCTGGGAAAGTTACTTTCCTGGCTTAGTCAGTAAATAATAAGCACTGAATCTCTGATTGTTTCTTTTGATATTATTGCGATTTCAGAAAAAATAATATGTGTACCTCATAGTAAAAGCACATTCCCGGACTTCAATGCTTGTTTTCCTCGGCTAACGCATCGGCCAACAATTTACAGCGTCGCACAGTAGCCCCAAGATGACTTTTTTTTTTCAAATTAGCCTGTAGGTGTCAATACTCAAGCAATCGGAAAGTTCTTTTTTTTTGAAATCTTCGTTTTCTAATTGCCTATCGATCTGTCAACCCAGATTTACGATTTTTGTCCCTGACTTCAAAATTTTTCAGTTTGAACTTTCATAAAAAATTTTGAAAAATCAGAGACAAAAATCGAAAATCAGCAAGGCAATTAAAAAAACGAAGATTTAAAAAAAAAAAAAATTCCGATTGCTTAAATATTAAGAACTGCAGACTGATGGCAAAGTGAAAAAGTGACTTTTTTTTTCTAATCATCTGCAGGTCTTAATACTTAAGCAATCGAATTTTTTTTTTTTTTATTGAAATCTTCATTTTTTAATTTCCTATTGATCTGTCAAGCCAGATTTTCGATTTATGTTCCTGATTTTTCAAATTTTTTTATGAAAATTCAAACTGAAAAATTTTGGAAAATCACGGACAAATATCAAATAGGCAATTAAAAAAATATATTCCGTTTGCTTAACTATTAAGACCTGCAGATTGATTTGAAAAAACAAAGTCACTTTGGGGACACTGCGTTGTCCGGGAATGTATTGCTTTTACTACTAGATACACAATGTACTATTCCAGAAAACTGTTTTTTATTACTTGTCAAGACATATACTACTCGAAAAATATAATGACATATGACATGGCCGATGGGCGAAAAAAGGCCCTTATCTGCCCTTGTCCTTTGAGTTAAACAAACTGAAAGAAAACCAAAGATTAGAAGAGTCTGAAGTGCATAGCAATCATATGGAAGGTTTTGAAGAGCTCTTATCAAACAGCCTAAAATTAGCGAACTCCAGTTTACTAACAGAACTTAAAAACATTATTACTAATATCGTTCAAAGCCTGGTGGCTAAAGAAGTTAATAAGCTAAGAAATGAGCTCTTCACCATTTTCAATGTAAATGATACAGATGGAAAGCCATCCAATAGTGGTCGACCATCAAATGATAGTGGAGTCACTTTTATATCCTCAAATTGACTATTGACTAACTCTATATTATGGTTTTTTAACATACCAATTTAAAAATAAATTACTACTGGCCCAAAGTACATGTTTACGTTTTGTTTATTGCATTAGGAAATATGAACACATTACACCTATCTATAAAGAACATCTACATTTCAAAATTGAATTCCTTTATAAATTATTTGTATTTTTGTATAAAATCTATTCCAGTCAACAGCCAAAATATCTTTATAGTTACTTGAGAACAATACAAGAAGAAATATAGCATCTAGGTTTGATGTTCCCCAGAATAAAACATCAAAATTCCATAGTTGTTTTGCCTATCTCTCAGTAAATCTATTAAATAATACAGAATATTATAATATGGTACTAAGTAGTAGATCTGTACATTCGTTTAAACAAAAATATAAACAATATTTACTTAGTTTACAAAATGTATTGTAATATGATATAGGATATAAAATCTGTTTAGTATTGCTACTTTTATAAATGTGATTTTTTTTCTCGAGTGGTTTCCACGGGCATAGGAGGGCTTGAACACTGCACGTGATTGTGTTGCTTGATGCGTGTTCCACCGGTCATGTTGGCGCCAGAGAGGGGTGATCAGGATGCCTTAACTCTGGTCCTGTATTTGGTTTAGTATAAATATAGGACGGTGGTTTGGAGTTGGGCGTTTTTGGGGCATCTCTGGGTGTTGCCGGCATGGCGGTGCATGGATCTGGTGAATATTTCGCGTGTGGTGTTTGGGGTACCCGATGTTTTGTGGGGACTACTTGGTGTTGGGGATTATACTTTCAGTTTCAGTTTCCAGATAAATTCAAGATTGGTCGAGTCACTCCCATACATAAAGCAGGAAATACGAGTGTACAGTTTTACCTTCCCCATCTAAAATACTCGAACATGTAATATATAATACATGTATTCCCATGTCTCATCGGTCCTTATTGAACAACAATATGGTTTTGCTAGCAAAAGATCTACTGTATTTTCCGACTATGTGGCTCATAAAATAGGGGAATCCCAGATAGACAAGGGAAGCTCGAAATAACATTAATTTGGCTAATATGGACAGGATGTGTTATCTTTTACCTGCGGATAATTTGAAGGACATCTCATTCCGGGGAGTATATTTTTTTGTTAAAGAGACTTTTATCAACATAACGAAAGAGAGACAGAAAGTTTAACAATGATATGTAAATGCCAGAAATCGCATTCATTTGACTGAAATTGGAAGGTTACAGTGCCTTTTATATGCACTTGAAAATTTTTTTGATGATCACCTTGTTCTGGGAAGCATATTTATTTGTTATAGTTCAGTCAATGAAGGTTTATACCTCAGACGCTAGTTAAGAAAGACCGATTTGGATGAAACCAACGGAATTTGCTTCGTAATTGCAAGTACTTCAACGTCTACTTGGTCCAAAAGTGTGCAAATTGTATATAAATTGTTATAAACAAATTATTAACAAAATGCGAGGAGCGGATTAAAATTTTTTAAATTTTAATGAGAAGAAAAGTTTCTAAACCGTCACAGATTTCATATGCAAAGCTGAAAATACATGAGAAATTATTATAAGAAAAATTTGCAACAATTTAGAACAAATTAGCAAAAAAAATGAAACAATTCTATTTGGGTGAAAAAAGTGTTTAGGGTTGGGGATTATTAATATGATGTTTAAGTTTAACAATAACTACTTAAATACTTTTTAATTCTTGCAAAAAGAACCGACATTCATTGTTGTTGTCAATATACCGGGTGTCAACAGAATCATCAGACAAGCTATAGTTTCCAGAGTTTTCAAGATATAAGTCTTAAATTTTGCAGGGGTAATATATATCAAAAACGACGAATTTTTCATAATTTGACAGTTTTCCATCACTTCCGGTTTTCCTGGAAATGACTCCAACTTTGAAATTTTAAATGGAATACCCTGTATGTTTTTACATTTTTGGATTCCAGAGACGATTTTAAGTACAACTGAGTAGTTTTAAAAATTTTTTGAGGTTACTTGATTTTTTTAGGGCTATTTTTATTATTGCATGTAGAGTATAGTGAATGCATTCAAATCAATCAAATGGAACAAAACAATAAGGGAAAAAATGTAAATGTGAGATTTTTCGAATTGGTTTAGTAGCTACTACAAACCAGAATTTCCGAAATCACTAATTTGTAATTATGTCAACTTTTTCAAATGGAAACATCTTTTAGACACCCAGTAGTTACTTACTAATTTTCATGACAAATAAATTGATACCTTCAAATCGAAAATCGGTTTGATATTAACCCAAGTCGAAAATGCTTCGAATCATAACAAATGCTCCATGGTATGTATCTAACCAAAATATCCACGAAGATCTTGGAGTTCCTTTCATAAACGATGTGATTAGCAGATACGCCACCAAATATAGAGATCGTATTAGTGATCATAACAACCAGTTCGTCAAGGAATTAGCAACACAGCCTTTGGTGAACAGAAGAATAAAAAGACAATGGCCAGAAGATCTAAGTAGGTGATGAATACAGGTGGACCATCATTGGATGGTACCCAACTCAAGATCAGCAGCGCACACAAACCATTTACTTATTACTCTGTAGCATAACTAGAGTAGATTGTAAATAAGCAATAAAAGTGAATAAAAAAAAATATACATATTACACAAGTTCTTTGGCAGATAATAATTAAAATATCGAGAAAATACGCTTATGAAGTAAGTATGCTGTGGAAATTAAATAAAACTAGATTCAAAACATTCATATTCATTTTATCAATAAAACAACAATGCAAATAAAAGAAGTGTGCTGTGGAAACAAAAAGAAGTTTGGCAGATAATAGTGCGTGTGTATTGTCGATTGTTAATAAGTTTGCTCTTTATCTTTAAATTTGTTATTGTTTGTTAATTATTGTTATTATTGTTAAACATGTATACAAGGGTTAAAAAAGTGGACATGTGATTAATTTTTGGAGAATGCCACAAAAATTCCAGAAACGTCGCAGACATCATCCATGTTTTCAATATTTTTGCAATTGTGGAGAAACAAATCAGGAGATAACAGATAACAATCCTGCAGCTTTTATCGTTGATGAAGCGACAGAAATTAGCGTGTTGGCTTTTGTAGAAGTGAATCCTATCACTTCTGCTAGAGAAATTGGCCACGAGGTGCAATTGTGAATCAGCAAGAAAGATTCTCAAAAAATATGGTTACCACTCATTTAAATATCAAGTGCACCAGCATTTGTACGAAGATGACGGCAACCGAAGATTAGGTTATTGTGACAAACAATGGAATGTTCAATAAACAAAACAATAGATATTGGGTGCAGGAAAATCAACATTTAATGAGGCAAGGTAATTTTCAGGAAAGACTTGGAATAATTGTGTGGGCTGGGGTGATTGGAACAAGAATTATTGGATCTATTTTCTTTCAAGGACCTTTGACAGGGGAGAGATATTTAGAATTCCTACAAAATGATATTGAAGAAATATTGATGAATTTACCACTTGCAGTTTCTGAACAAATGTATTTCCAATATCATTAGTGCCAATAATTGCTAAAATCATCGAATCATCATCATGTTTTGCTAATAGCAAAACAAATTGCTGATTTCTTTGAGTCTAATCATTTCTTTGCCAATAGGCAGTATGGTTTTAGAGCAAAACGCAACACAGAGATGGCTATATTAGAATTAGTTACCAAAATCGCTGAGGGATTTGATGAATGTACTTATGTAGGAGTTACATTTTGTGATTTAAGCAAAGCATTTGACTGTGTCTCCCATGACACACTTATAATGAAATTAAAATATTATGGATTTAGCCACACAAGCATTAAATTAGTGCAGTCATATCTGTTAGCCAGGAAACAACTTGTCCAATATAATAATCAATTGTCAGAAGTAAAGATAGTAAAATGTGGAGTACCCAGGGGTCGGTGCTCGGTCCACTGCTATTCCTCATTTATATAAATGATCTATTAAATAGTGTTTCGGGTACCGACATCCTGTGTTATGCAGATGACACAACAACCATAAATACAGACAAAAATTTTAATAACCTTATAAGTGCTATGACGGAGACACAGTCGAAAGCAGCATCTTGGTTTAGTGCCAATCAATTAAGTCTTAACGACGACAAAACCATGCAATGTATGTTCACTTTAAAAAACTGCGATTTCAACAATCCCTCGTCTATTAAATTTTTAGGGATTTATTTAGACCTCAAATTGTCCTGGATACAACATACAGACCAGCTGTCAATTAAACTATCCAAAAATATATATTTATTAAGGGATCTATACCAAGCAGTAAATAAGTCGGTACTTCTAACAGCCTACTATAGCCTCTTCCAATCATATATGGGATATGGCTTACTAGCATGGGGACACTCGCCTCATGCAAAAGAGATATTTAAGTTACAACGAAGGGCAGTAAGAATTATTAGTGGCTTAGGATACCGGGATGATGTTAGACCGAAATTTGTGGAACTGCGGATTTTGACTTTGACATCTCTGTATATTTATAGATGCCTGATGTGGGCTAGAGAAAATCTGAACATATTTCAGCAGCGTGTCGATATACATAATCATGACACAAGACAACACATGAATCTTGAAATTGAATACCATAGAGTAGACAAAAGCAAAGTCTCTACAAATTACTATGCGCCCATACTATATAACAAACTTCCAGAAGAAATGAAAAATTTGCCCTTTATGAAATACAAAAATCATATAAAAAATGTACTAACTGAAAAAGCATTGTACACCTTGCACGAATTTTTAAACAGCGATCTATAATTTGTGATACATCTAGTGAGATATTTTATAGCAGTTTTTTTTTCTTTTCTTTTTTTAATTTGTAATGCATTCTATATTATATGTAGTATGCAAATTTCACATATCTTGTCTATATACTGTGTTATGTTATGTTTTGTCCATTACTCTATTTTATATTATACAATTAACCATTTTCTATTATATTTTATATTACCGTTTGAAACTACTATGGAATTGATTTGTATCGATCCTAATTGATTTGTGTAAACAGATTTGCTGTATATAACACCAATAAATTATTCTATTCTATTCTATTCTAAGATGGGGCTCTGCCTCATAATGCCACTCGAGTTATGGCCCATTTAGTGAACCGGTATAATTGACGAGTAAATTGCAACATTTGAACCTGTACATTGGCCTGCCCGCTCACCAGATCTAAGCATTTTAGATTTTTTTGTGTGGAGTTATGTGAAAGGACGAGTTTTTTTATACACCTCCTCAAACACCTCAAGGGAGAGGTGTCCATAAGGCCTTTTTCCGGCCCCAACAACACTTTTTTTTAAATTCGAGGCAAAATAAAAAAAAACTACTATTTTCTCAAACTTCAACATTTGAAGATACGACAAACAATATATATTTTACGTAGTTCGATTTTTTACCATTGATTAAGATCCAAAAATACGTCAAAATCACCATTTTTTGAGTTTTTGGTTGGTTGTATTATACTGCACGCAAGAGAGTACGGCAAAGATTTTTAAATATGTAGTGTGAAAACGTAAAATCTTTGACATATGTAAGAATCAAAGTGGTACTCAGCTGGGGCCGGAAAAGGGCCTTATGGGCCTTTTACAAAATCGTATGCATGAAGCAAGCATAACTGCCATGTTGCGAAATGTTATGCGAAACACCATTGACCGAGCCAGAAAACGTCAAGAAGAAAGGAAGATGTACTTTGAACATTTGCTACCATTTAATTAATCTTAATGTTTTTTATTGTTAAAATAAATCATTTCGGACAGCACATTTATTTTATTTGCAGCGTTATTTTGTTAACAAAATGAATGTTTTGATTCTAGTTTTATCCAATTTTCACGGCATACTTACTTGGTAAAAATTATTGTTTAACTACTGGGTGTCTAAAAGATGTTGCCATTTGAAAAAGTTGACATAATTACGAGTTAGTGATTTCGGAAATTTTGGTTTGTCGTAGCTACTAAACCAAAATGTCACGTTTAAATTTTTCTCTCATCGTCTTGGTCCATTTGACTGATTTGAGTGCATTCACTATACTCTAGGTGCAAAAATAAAAATAGCCCTAAATAAATCAAGTAGTCTCAAAAAATGTTTAAAACTACACAGTCATAACTAAAATCATCTCCGAAATCCAAAAATATAAAAATATACAGGATGATCCATTTAAAACTTCAACCAGAAACCGGAAAGTGATGGAAACGTGTCAAATAATGAAAAATATGCCGTTTTTGGTATATATTATCCTTGCCAAATTTAAGACTTATATACTGAAAACTCTGGAAACTATGGCTTGTTTAATGATTCCATTGCCTCTTCAACAGATGCATTTACATTTCGGAATTTTTTTCCTCTTTGGTCTAGCATCTTAACATTCAATAAAGATTGGAAACATTCACCATGATATTTCTCATTTGGGGACCTTGAATCAAATACATTTGCAATCCGAGTAAGAAGGGATCTAGACAAGTCATCTTTATTATTTCTTATGAGATTCATTACAGTTTCTTTAAAATTATATTCAATTACAGTATATATTTTTACATGTCTTCTCTTTACTTTCTATTTTTTATCTCATCAACTTTCTTGCCGCATATGAAATAATTTGTTTTCCAATCAAATATAGGATCAGATATTCCTATTTTTTTTTTTTAGGTGGGGACTTACTGGCTGCAGCAACATTTTCTTGTTTGTTTTTTCTGACTGGATGTTATAAATATGTATATAATCTTTCCTACAATCAGAATGGACGTAAATTTCCTTAGCATTATTTAAAATTGATATATTTCCATCTACTCTTTCAACTGAAGATGATTTTAATTCCACCATGTCCTTCTCATCTACCAAAATATGACACAATTGTGTTCATACTTTGTGTTGACACTTCAAGCAGTGCTAGTGTTGTTTCAGCACAAGAAAATTTAGAGTATTACCCACGACCAACACAGAGCTATTACATATTCTGGACGTCAGCTGCTCTATTCTCTTTTTCACATTTTCATGTGCGCGACTCAAAAGGAGTCTTTCATTAAGTATAAAGTTGAGTGTATAACAGTCAAGAATATGATGAGGATAGACCACGTAAATTTAAAAAGTATCATAAACCTTCTTGCAATATTTGTAAAAAATGTTAGATTTAATGTTATTTTTGTTAAATTTTATTTTTGTGATATCTCTTTAATTTACTAATACTTACTTTTAAATTTTAATCATATTTTTAATTCCCGGCCTCAAAAACCCTCTTAACTCCTTTTCCCCAAAATAGAATTTTTTCATTTTTTTTTGCTAACTTGTTGCAAACTTACTTAAAATAATTTCTCACGTATTTTCAGCTTTGCATATGAAATCTGTGAGGGGAAAAACCCCCTAGAAACTTTTTTTTTCATTAAGATTAAATTTTTTTTAATCCACTCAACAATTTATAAACAATTAGCACACTTTTGGACTATGTAGACTTTGAAGTACTTACGATTATGAATCCAATGCCGTTGGTTTCATCCAAATCAGTCTTTCTTAACTGTCGTCTCAGGTTCAACCCTTTTTCATTTTCATTGACTGGATATTAAGGAGACTTTATCAACATGAGAAATAAGTGACAGAACATTTATCAGTGATACCTAAACCTTGAGATATAACGGAAGCTGGAAATCTCATTAAATTAACTGAAATGAGCAGGATGCGGAACCCAATATCTGAGTGAAGTAGAGCTTATTTTTTTGTTAATGAGACTTGTATTAAGGTAGTAAAAAAATAACAACTTTTAACGATGATTTATAACCTCCGAGATATAACGGTAGTGTCAATTTCACGTAAAACCGTCCCCTTCTTCGTTTTTATATACGTCTATTGTTCTGACTTGAATTTGGTCTTAAGATGAATGATTTCTTAGTCAGAAGACTTATAATAAATTTTTAAATATAAAAATGGACTTTTAATAATGATACAATACATCTGAAATACGTTGGAACACAAGTTAGCCGAAAGTGTTAAATTACTGTGTATTTAAGAAAGAGTGTAACAGTAATAACTTTTTGGGGAAGCTATTTTTCAAGGAGCATATATTTACGTTTCAAAAAGGAGCCAGAACTTGTAACGTTGAATTTAGGGTTCTGAGATGAAATATGCGAGAAAAATCCAATTTTCTTCAAAATTTCTAAATATTTTCTTTCTGGCTAGTAATACTGACAGGAGTTTCTTTCTGGGATTTATTTTCTATGTTTAAAACATTTAAATAGATATTCTCAATCTAAAAAAAAAACTTGCAACGATCATGTGCTATACCTCTATTTTGTTTATAACTTTGATCTTTCTGGCTGTGCCTACCTACTAACATTTCACACTTTCTGGAGATCTTCTTTTATTCATTTTAGGCATAAAAGTGTACGTACACAAAAAATGAGCCTTGTAACAATGATATAATTTTTTTTGTTTTTTATACCTTGAACCATGGCCAAATCGATGGGTTGACATATGCCAGAAGTCTATTTTGTTGTTATCTAAGTTCGATAGGATTAATCAATGCATAGAAAATACTTGTAACAATGAGTTACCAAAAAAGTAACCTAGCTCCCACACTATTAGAGGTGTAGATATGTTTTCCAGCAATTTTCGTATATTCAGTTCTAAGCCATAATGCCTATAGTAATCATTTTTTATTTTAACAAAGTTAATTTATGTTGCTGTATTTAGTGTTCTTGGATCATTTGGGAGTATAATTGGTATTCTTTGATTAAAAATTTTAAATAGGTAATTCTTTTGATGCTGGATGGCTAACAAACAGTGGTAGCTCATTTTCTTATTTGTTTACTCACGTCAATATTTTTACTGATTTCAGTTAACAATATAGTCAGTGGCGGGACTTCATTAGAAGGAGCCCGTGTTCCTGGAATATTTGTGGGCCCCAATAAGTGCAAAAGAAGGATGCTAATTTTGGGCACAATGCGCCCACTTTAGAAAAGTGTACTATCTTATGTTTTTTGGCATGCTGATTACAAATATGACCTTCAATTTGCCGAAAATTGAGTGGTTTCAGAGATGGAGAGAGAAAACGATTTAGAAACACTTTATGCTCAATACCAAGAATCAATAAGACTACCTGCCAAAGATTTATTGCTAGTACCAGTTTTACAAGAGTATTCTGATGAAGACATATAGTGGAAAAAGATGGGGTACCGACAAGAGCATTATTAACTGATATTTAACGTCTTGACCCATACAGTGTAACCATCTAAGAAAAAAAGCACTTTTTTGAAATACTTGAAAAATTCATAAGTAAGGCCAAAACTGAGGTCATATTCAATTTCAGCGAGCCGAAATAAATGCAATGCAACGAATGCAATGGTTTAGTTCGCTAAGCATGACTTTTTTCCATTTGTAGGCCAGTGTAATTATGCACTTAAGCGGCTTCGCAAACTAATATCTTAGAAATAGCTCAATTTTGGGGATTACGGCTATTGGCTTTCTTGTTTACAAATCCAAGTACAATAACTTTGTACACTTTACAAACTTGGGCATATTGCACAGTGGGCCAGAATCCGAAAAAGCTGGCCAAAAGTCGAAAAATGGAGTAATGGTTTTGAAAATTTTCACTTGGGGGTTTTTGAGGTCGCTGATTACGAATTTGGTAATAGTTTTTTCAAGAACAAAATGGCGGCTTCAATATGGTGACAAACGTTTAAGAAAAGCTAGTCATTTCAATTGGAAATTGGTATTCGGGGGTTCTCGAGGTCGCTGATTACGAATTTGATAATAGTTTCTCCAAGAACAAAATGGCGGCTCCAATATGGCGACAAACGTTTGAGGAAAGTAAGGCATTTTAATTGGAAATTGGTATTCGGGGGTTTTTGAGGCCGCTGAATACGAATTTGGTAATAGTTTTTTCAAAAGCAAAATGGCGGCTCCAATATGGCGACAAACATTGAGAAAAGTCAATCATTTTAATTGAAAATTGGTATTCGGGGGTTTTCGAGGTCACTGATTACGAATTTCAATTCAAATTTAAAAAATTATATTAGCTAATTAATTTAAATTCAATTTTACATACTTTTAGGCATTTTATAAATTCCAACCAAAAAATAAATAATTTTTCAATAATTATTTTTGACATAACAAAATGCTTTAATTTTTTTAATAATTGTTTATAACACATAAATATTATAAATTGTTATGTTTAAATGGAATTCTTATGCTAAAACAACACTATAAACCAAAGTTAACATGTCACTGTATTTTGCACCGTGTCAGAAAAACGATCACAAAAACAATAGTGGCTCCTAGAGGCAGCCAATTTTTACATTTTTTTACATTTTAAAATTAAAATAGTAATTCGAAGCAGTTACCGAGTGAGGGCCCGTCGTCGTGTCGTACGTATATTTTCAATTTAAGACCTCGTACTTGACCAAATTATTACTCATTACTTCCAAACCGGGATGAACCGGGTTCTAAATTTTGTACTATAATTTGAAAAAACTATAAGAAATCGACCAGTAAAAGAATCATGCTTGGAACATGTTGCACTTTTTTTGTAGCTCAAACAAAAGGTACCTGTTAATTTTTATTTCTTTATCTTTGTAGAACCCCATTTAACACAATTTTATGACCGAATGTATCAAATTTCACAAACAATAAATGTAGGCAAAGTAAAATACTTACTTTATAGATTATCTTCCTAAAATTTTACTATGTTTTTGTTGAAATTACACAAATTACAGGAATATCGAATAGTACGTTCGAATGTGGCAAGTAACTATTCACAACTGTACGCTAACAGAACGTTGTGTTTCTTAGGGTGTATCAGGTAAAAATGGGCAACAATACGGTTGGAATTTGCGGTACGTAATGAACTGAACATTTCTGACTACAAAAATATTACTTTGAATACAATTAAACCTCTTTAGAATTTTGGAATTTTGGCCAGCTTTTTCGGATTCTGGCCCACTGTGTATTGGGCCCAAAGTCCCATAAGACTTTGGCACCCTTCTTTATTAAAACAGAGGTACAGGAATGGGAATAAAAAGTAATTATCTTAAAATAGTCATATATTCTATATTCCACTAAAGATACCAGGGACTTATCAAAACCATTAAATTTTCAAGTATATTTTGCAAATTGTAGGTATTTTGGAGGGTACCTACTACAAAAGTAAAGGAACGTTTACCATAACAAGGATATAAATGGATAGAGATATACATAAAATGTTATAACAGAAAATAAAATATCTACTAACCAAAATAATAATATCATAGAAACAGGTAAAACTACACTCATTTTCAATTGAATGAATGGCCAACTCACTAAGTCTTGTTTGCGACATGGTACTACATAAATAATTTTTAATCAATTTCAGCTTCGAATAAGATCACTCTGCATAAGCCACAGTACAGGCAAAGTCAAAAATGAAATTAAAGCCATAGTTATTTCATTGAAAGATGTCGATAAGACATCATAATCAATTAAAATAAATCTTAAGAAATCTTCAGCTTGATTCAAGTTTTTTAACTCTTTCTTGAATGTGTTTCTCAAATTATTAATTTACGTGCACTTCCAACGTTGCCAACGAATACGTTAGAACACAAGTAGGGTTTGCAATTTACCGGAAATGTTAATAACTGGTAAATCGGTAAATAAAAACGTAAATAACCGGTTAACCGGTATTTTCCGGTAATTTTTAGAATGAATGAATAGGGTGGCGAAAATGAAAATTGTTTTTTTCCATGTACAAAATTATCTAAATTTAACAAAAAACATTTTTATTTACGTATAATTAATATAATGAACAAACAAAAGGTTTTTTATCAAAAGGAAAAAATATAAATGAAATACATAAATAAATATTTCGTAAATAACAAAAATATCAACTTAAATAACAAAAATTATTAACATAAACTCAGATAGGGCATTTACTGAATACCTAATCTAAAAATACAATGCTTTAAAAAATAGCCCTTTAAAAGAGTTAGTTTTTCAAAGCTGTATCTGTTAGTCGTCTGATATTTGTGCAAGAATACCACCAGCTGAAGGTGCCCGTCCTCAATCGATACTGGTGGGTCGATAAGTTAATAAGAATTGGTAAAAACATACCTCTAAATGTTTTCCACGGATATTTGCGGCAATGAAATATTCAATTTAATATCGCAATGTATTGTCAATGTCTCTATTACTTGTATTTCTTAGGGCTTGGTGTTTGAGTTTTATTTTTTGTAATATTATTTATTGTTAAATGTGCTCAGTGTTGGGACAGTCACTCTGTATTTAGTAAACACTATAGTCTGTTTTTAAACCAGGAGGACTGAATATAGAAGTCCCATTCACACCATAGAAGTAACCAGAAAACACACCAGAACCTTTTTGGTGTTTTGAGCAACCAACAGTACACCACTACAGTATTTTTGTCTGCATTTTATTACATTATATAATGCATCGACCTCTATTTGATACACCATCCATACCATTTATGCAATATAAAGTAGGGTGCATCGATTTTCTTTTTTTTTACCTAATCCAAAATGGCCGGCGCCCAAAAGTTGTGTTATAGGGTTGTAAATAATACGTTAAAATTTCAAATTAAAATATTAACCCTTAGAGGTAGCGGGTTGGAGTCAAAGGTAAACATTTTTGATATTTTATATATTCAAAATGGTGAGTGTGAAAAAGGTGTGCTTTACAGTTATATATAATAGGTAAAAACTTAAGACAAAAATATTAAGATATTAAAGCGGGCTAGGGTTAAAAGTCAACTTGATATTTTCTTTGTTCTGCATCGGATTCATTTCTATTCCCTACAAGCTCAAAGGTCCCATTTTTTTTTAGGGAAATTATTTGTTTTATCATCATAGTGTGAAACAATAAACTTTATTTTTACTTTAATTTCTTTATTGGAAGTTTGATAACAAAGGTACTTATGTGAAAATAAACTTGATTTTATTAAAGAATAAAAAGTAAAAATAAAAAAAGTAAACATTATGGTAAAACTTGCTTGTAGTAATCTTTCTTTGTGTTGAATTTGGGAATTTTGTCACAGGATCTAATCGTTGTTCTAATTAATTCATCCAGCGCTGAAGCTTCAGTTACAAGCTTTACTGCCCTTTTCACAGCTTGTGGGTGATTAGGAAATTTCTTTATTTCAATCTCCGATTAAAGAACTTATATCTAGATACATAACAGGCTATCTTTTCACTATATACCTTGTTTGCTCCTAACATAGTCACATTATATGTCCATTAAAATGAATAGATGAACATCACATCCCATAGGCAACAGTGGCGTTGTGTGTGTAGAAAATGTGTAGAATGGTAAATATTTTCATTAAAATGAATTATTGCAATTCCTGCATTACCGGCTCTTTATATAACGTGATGTAGGCATACGATATTACAGTGAGATAAAACAGTAAGATAAATATGTATTGAAAGGATATTAAAATTTAATTGCTATTTACTTTATAACTGTAAACTGAACTTCATCATGTTACGACTATGGAACGATCGATTTTTTTCTTTTCTAAACTGCCTTCTGCAAACGGCACAGCACTTCACTATTTATTTGCACAAAATATATTGTCACTAAACTGTGTAAATATGAATAGAGAATATTATTTAGGTATTAAGCAAATCACAACTTAAAATAAAATTACTTTTTCACCAGTTTTTGGTCGGAGAACACGAAAAACATTTATTGACATTAATGGCCGAACTGAGATTATGATAATCGAACTGAAGCCGATCGTGTACGAGCGGCCGCGAATACGCCGATGGGCCAATCAGCAACTTATGGGAAGAAGTGCCTTAGAATGGGAGTCTTTCGGGATCATAAAATTCATGCCATTATGTATCTAGATACCGTGTGTGTAGTCGCGGGCTAGGCATGGGGAGAAGAATTACAACATCGCGCGTGCCAGCTGGCTGAAATGAAATAACAGAGCTGGAATGCTCCACCAGCGGACGAATTTACGGCTGCCGGTGTTGTCAAATCTCTCGCGCTACGTGAATGTACATGCCTAATGGGAAATTACATGCACGGTATAAGTTCTTTAATCGGAGATTTCAATTATCAGACAATTCAGGATTATTTATAATTTTATTAAGGTCCTCTTCGGATAAATCAACTGTTAATGGTGGCTCATTATATTCACATTCTTGCCAATCAATCATCTCATATTAATTTGTTGCATTTAGCACAGCATAAATAACAACCCAGCAGTTCGAGTTCCGTGTTTTTAAGCAATTGCGCATATTTCCGCGCAAGACGCTGTTTGGTGTAGAATCTTTCAAATGCCTCCATTAGCGGCGTAAGGCTTGAGTTTAGTTTAGTTTCTTCTATGCTACATTGAGGTTAAAGTCATAGCCGTGCATTAGTGTCTGTAAATAGTGAGGATTTTGGCGTTGTATCAAATATATATTGTTAAATTTATTGTATATACAATACATAGTGTGTTAGCTTTGGGTTTAGGGTTACTTTTTAGACAATAATTCGGGAAAGGTTATTTTTTATTTTTATAGTGTTACCTACAGACTTATATAAGTACTTAGTGTTATCTCTAGAGCATTAAAAATGGATAAACCAAAGCGCGGTTGTGTATGTGCGGTGAAAGGTTGTGTTAATAAAAGCTACTCTTCCAACAAAAGTTTCTTCAGATTTCCTGCCGATCCAATAAGGTAGGTAGAAAATATAATCATGGTGAATATGTAATATTTTTAGGAGAAATATTTATAAAATTTTATTTGTTTAAAGAGCCAGAATCTGGGCAATGGCTAGCAATAGGGAAGACTTAATGGACAAGTTGAACAGCCTTTATAGAAGCTATAGAGTCTGTAGTGACCATTTTGAGGCTAAAATGTTTAGCAACAAAGCTGGCAACCGGCTAATTTCAGATGCGACCCCAACTCTGTTTCCGACTTTGGAAGGCTCTTCAGGACATATTTTAGATAGGACTTTCATCGATCATTCTTATAGTCGGCCGAGGCAGGTGCGTTTTAATACAGTAGAGCAGATGGATCCCGAAGAACCTCCCAAGAAAATACGCATCGTGCAAGACGTACGCCCAGCAGGTATGTTCATATAATACATTTTCTGTTTGCCTATTTATTGGTCTTATAATTTATATAGATGTTGTTATTTTCTTGACCGTTGATATGAAATTAACTTGATGTAGAGTAATAATAAAATTACTCTTTTCTTACGTTTCGGTTTATTCAACCATCGTCAGAGAACTACAATTAATTGAATAGATTTTTTTATAAATGCCATTTTTTTATATACACATGGTTATAAGTTATACTTATACATTACTTAATATTATTGTTGAATCGCACACTATAACTATTTACATTTTAGGTGTATTATATATAAAAGCGACTATAATCTGAGATTAAGTATTACATGCAGACAGGCCTGTCTGCATTGAATATAGTGGTTTGCCATGTGAACTCGTAAAACTGCTGGGGCCAACATTGTCGGTACGCTTTGAAGACTCTGGAATTCCTGCCGACCAGTTCACTTTTACGAGTTATCATGGCAATTTTCATACTGTATTGAGAAGGTTGGCTGGTTGGTTGGTTCAGTCGTCTGTAAACCTCTTTAAACACTCATATATAATACATCTAAAATGTAAATAGTTGTAGTGTGCAATTCAACAATAATATTAAGTAATGTATAATCATGTGTATAAAAAATAGCATTGATAAAAAAAATATCTTCACTTAATTGTAGTTCCCTGACGATGGTTGAATAAACTGAAATGTAAAGGTAAATTCACACCTAAGGGTGCTCACTCTGCGTTTTTAACGCAGCATGTAAAATGCACGCATGTCTTATTCACACTTATAGTTCGTACACATGTGTTAAGAATGCAGGCTGCATGCTTCTATTTTCCCCCAGAGAAGCATGCAGTTTAGCGAAATTCCCTAGAAATGCGATTGGTATGGCTACAGTACCTATAAAATAAATAAATATACTTGCCAAATCTAAAATTGTGTTGTTATTTTTATATTATGAGGTATATTATATATTATTAGCTGTATTATAATTAGCTTTTGGCGCTCTATCAGTCGAACTGCCACACAACAAACTAAAAAGGCTGAAAAATATAGTACCAACTGTTTTATAGTACGAACTTCTGTTCACTATTTCTATAAAAACCCACAAGTGCGAGACATGGTGCAATTTAAAGGCATTGCGTTAAAACTGCATGTGCTTGTTTAAAATTGCATGCCTAAAAAATGCAGAGTGAGCACCCTCAGGTGTGAATTTACCTTAAGAAGAGAGTAATTTTATTAAAAAGACCGATAACCCAGGATATACCTACATCAAGTTAATAAGTCTTATAATTTATATATTCATATTGTGAAAGTATAATAATGATTTTATAGGCAGTGATATTTTTTAAAATTACTTGAATATTTTGATAGACTGTGCTTCTTTTTCAGTTGAACATCCAAAAGAAACTCTACATTCATCTACCGAGACTGTGACTCCACTGTTCCAAGAGGTCCTCGACTCTGAAATGTCATCTCCGCAGTCTCCGCAATCTCCAAAACTCCTCTCCCCTTCATGTTCAACGCAAACATCTATGTCGTTGTCTTCCAATACCCCCAGGAAAAGGAAGTTCCGTGAAACTAACAGGGATGTGAGGAATGAAAATAAGCGGTTAAAAAGAGAGATCGAACGTCTTAAACACAAATGTGAGAATATCATAGAAAACGTGTCATTAGACCAGTACTTCGCGTTGACATATAAATTTTGTAGTTCCCCAGAGATTGCCGCTTTTGTTAATTTACAAGTTAGCCAAAGTCAAAAACAAAAGAAAGGTCGACGATACTCAAATGAGTTTAAATCCCAATGTCTAGCAATGTATTATACGGGGCCTAAGCTATATAAAAATTTTTTAATGAAAAAATTTTGCTTGCCAAGTCCCCAAACACTCTTTAAGCTTATTACTGGTATTACAGTGCGCCCGGGGTTAAATAATGATCAATTATTCAATATGTTAAAAATGAAAGTGGACAGTTTTCAGGACAAAAACAAATATTGCATTTTATGCTTGGATGAGATGAGCATTAAGGCAAATTTGTTCTATAATCGACCCACTGATAGTACGATTGGTTTAGCTGAAAACGAACTAGGTGAAAAGGTGTTTAAACTTGCTTTACATTCTTGCGTTTTAATGCTTAGAGGCATATATTGTAACTGGAAGCAACCTCTTGCATTTTATTTTTGTCATTCATCATGTCCAGCCCAGTCTCTTAAAAATATTGTCACTGAAGCGATACAAAAGTTAAAACCACTGGGCTTGAGAATTTCTGCTTTAACGACAGACATGGGTTCAAACTATTTCGAATTAGCCAATTTATTAAATATTGATCCTGTACACCATAATTTTTCTATAGGCGATCATGATATGTTCTATATTTTTGATATTCCTCATATTATAAAGGCCATCCGGAATATGCTCCTTAAATATGATTTCATAATTGACGGCAAAATTGTATCATGGAGATTTATAAAAATGTTTTACGATCTCGACAAGCAGTATTCTGTACGAGCAGCACCAAAATTAACAGAGTCACATATAAATCCATCCAAATTTGAAAAAATGAAGGTGAAATTAGCTACACAATTGTTCAGTGCCACAGTATCCGCAGGGATGAATTTATATATTAGGTTTGGATGTCTTCCTGCAGAAGCTGTTACAACTTCAGAATTTATCGATAGAATGGATAAGTTATTTGACCTGCTTAATTCATCAAATACGACTGCACCAAAAAAATATAATATGGCATTTAAAGGAATGGCTTTTCAAACAGAATTTTTACATGACTGCTTAGAATTTTTAAAAAAAATAGAAGTTCGAAATAAAAAGAATGCAGTAATTACCAATAAAATTAGATCTTTCAAATGTGTACAAATATCTATTAATAGTATTTTAAATCTCTGGAGTAACTTAGAAAATACTGCAAAGTTTAATTTCCTTTTTACTAGACGGTTAAACCAAGATTGCTTGGAAAATTTTTTTGGCAATGTAAGACAGCAAAACGGTAATTGTATTAATCCCACTCCAATTCAGTTTCAAAGAACATTTAAAAAATTGCTATTTTTGAATTTGTTTCACTCCGGAACTGAAAATTGTGAAGCAGATATTGACTCAGTATTATTAAAATTAAGTAAAATACCTTCATTTGAAAATCCATCTGCTGCTATAATAGAAGTGTCACAGGCACATGTACAAATCAATACAGATTATCAAACAAGTGATGTACTACAAAACAATTTCATTAGATATATATGTGGATACTTATTAAAAAAAGGTTTGGAGATTCATAGCTGTGATGTTTGTATCCAATACTCAAAAGTACGAGAAGAGTTAGACGACTCCTCCCTTTTTATTTTTTTTAAAGCTTATGAAAATGCTCAAAATGATACTTTTGGAAATTTACTCAATCCTCATGACGATTTTGTCAATTTCATTACAAATATTGAAATCATCTTTCAACGCAACTTTGAAAGTTTCATCCTGGAATCAGGCATTTGCAATAAGTACCTTGATATTTGTAATATGTTATCTTATGAACATATGTGTCCGAAATTTCCAAAAACGTTTGTAATTAGGTTATATATAAGAGTAAGACTCTATTATACTTTTAAAAATATTAATAGAAATTTTAGGAATATTAATAAAAATAAACTTATTATATGGCGCCATTTGTAATGTAACCAGTAAGTTAGTTATTCTCAGCCTTAACTATTGTTATGTTATGATTTACTTGTGTCTTTATTTTATTTATTTTTATATATAAGAGTAAGACTATTATACTTTTGAAAATATTAATAGAAATTTTAGGAATATTAATAAAAATAAACTTATTATATGGCGCCATTTGTAATGTAACCAGTAAGTTAGTTATTCTCAGCCTTAACTATTGTTATGTTATGATTTACTTGTGTCTTTATTTTATTTATTTTTATATATAAGATAAGACTATTATACTTTTGAAAATATTAATAGAAATTTTAGGAATATTAATAAAAATAAACTTATATGTTATGATTTACTTGTGTCTTTATTTTATTTATTTTTCTTAAAATAAAATCATAAACAATAAAGAATACGTATTTATTAATATGCCAATACTTTAAAATTCTGTAATGCGGCCCTGTATACGGAAAATTAAGAACTTATAATTATTGCAAATCCAATCCTGACTTCTACACCAAACTGACATAAGCAATGTCAAATTTTCATTTTCATGGCCACTGTCAAGATAGACTGCTGGTTGTTATTTATGCTGTGCATTTAGTTTCAACAGAGCAAGTGTAAACTTTCTTAAGTCGGTATTGTTGCCTTTGCTAGCTTTTAATATTCTGCGAACGGCCAACTCCCTAATACACCGGTTTTCATCGCCCAGCATTCCCAGTGGTATGTTCTCAGGGTGTGCAAAATATCCATTTCGTATTATGACGGGATCAACTACCTATTCCTTTCAACTCTTCTGATAAATATCTGGATAATTGTATGGTCTTCCATACATTTGAAGCACCTTGCAGACATGATGGATTGATGGATGTGCTTCTATATGCTTCATATAAGCGAAGTATTCTATTTGCTATCGTCAGCCATCGTGAGTGGACTATTTTGCCAGGTTCTCGTTTTGAAAGATTAATAGAAACATATCCCGTTATTACTGCTTGGCATATTTCATAAAAATATAACTGATATGTGTTAAGATCTTTCACCTTAACTATAGGAATTTCGGATTTAATAATCTTAAATGCAGCTTCTGGCATCTGCTCGCATTTGACTAACGACTTTCCTATTATACCTGAAAATCCTGAAATACAGTTCCGTCAATATGTTCGATCAAGTACCTTTTAGTGGAAGTTCATTTGCATGCAGTTGGCAAATGAACCACTGAAGTGGTCTCTCAAAATGTTTTTCAAGTAGATCTATAACATCACCTTTAGGACCAGTATTTGTAACCGTTCCATCACATCCGACGACTTTTAAGGTGTTAGTTGGGATTCGAGAGTTTTCAAAATAACTGATAATGACGTTAATGATGTTTACAGCTGAACCTGTAGAAGGTGTGACATGTCCCAATATGATGATCCGGGCTCTCCAATTAAAACTGTATGTTCTTCGGTTGTTATATTTCGACGGTTATCTATTAATTTCATGGCCTTGTCTTTACGCCCATCGAAATAAAGTCCACGTAATGATATTGGCGTACCACATGATGATAATTCACCTCTCTTCTTGCTTATAGCTCTTCTAATTTTGTTTTTATCAATTACATGCATTGTGTTAGATTCATTAATTAAACCAAAATCTTGGAGTACTGAAGAAGCAATCAGTGCTCCAGCTCTATCAGAAATACCGCGTCTATCTAAAGTTTCGGCTAAAACTTACAGTGTTCACTGTTCACCGAGCTTTCATGTATGCAGAACACAGCGCATGCTATATTATGGGCATGCGTACATTAGATAACAAATACGTAGGTAGTAATAAGTAATTTAAATTTAATATCGTAATTAAACATAGTTTAAAAATATTACTAATTGATAAGTATCGATAATATTTGTAAGGGTACGTACTATCTTTTTGGTCTTTGATGCTAACTCGCTACCCTTGAGTCTTAATATTTTGGTTTAAAATTTTTACCAGCCAATTTCAACCCCAAGACCTAAACTTTTCCGCGCCCGCCATTTTAGATATGCACAAAATAAAAAAAATTGGACTTTTAACCCTCACCCGCTACCTCTAAACCTAAATATTTTTGACTAAAATTTCTACCTGTTGCTTGTAACCCCAAAACACAACTTCTGCGCACCCGCAATTTTGAATATATAGAATATCAAAAATGTTTACCTTTGACCCCAACCCGCTACCCCCAAGGGTTAATGTTTTAATTTGAAATTTTAACGTATTATTTACAACCCTATAACACAACTTTTGGACACCCGCCATTTTGGATTAGGTAAAAAAAAAGATGCACCCTAATATAAAGGCACCAAGTAATTAGTCACTTTTACGTTCAGATTTATACAAAAGGGATTAAAAACTGATATATAATGTGCAAACGATAAAATAGAAATTAAAACAAAATAATTTATGACATGAAATTAAAATTTATTATATGTCAAAATTTACGACTATTGCCCTGTGTAAAACTGGTGAAGGAGGATCCAATCACAGATGTATGATTTAGCGCGGTAAATTTGAAACGGTCCTCCTGGTTTAAAAACAGACTATAGTCACTGACATAAATTGAAATGTTGAATACGTGATATATCTGTAAGTTCAGAATTTACTGAAATAACCGGTAAAAAATTAAAGTAACCAGTAATTATCATCATGTGTTTTTTGTCCGGTTAACCGGCTAACTGATATTGCAAACCCTAAACACAATACATTGTTGTGAACTTGTTTATAAAGTTGTTAATATGGAAATTTTATTTTTAACCTTTTCATAAAAGTATTAAAGAATACATAAATCTGTGATATTATGCAATATTTCTTCAGTAACAAGTCTGAAATACAATATCTCGGCTGATGTTGGTGAGCCCCCCTGAGCTGAACACTCTTTAGTTCCGCCATTGAATATAGTATCAACTTCATCATCATTTGATTCCTCTTGGGTAAAAGACTCTTGATTGTGATTATTTTCTCTTTTATCATTGTCTATAGCTACATAATTTTGTTTAGATGAAGAATTAACTTATTTGCTGCTGAATAACTACCTTTAAACCTGAATCAGCTCTGTCCAGTGTGGCTTAAAATAGCCTTTGCATTTTACTTTTCCTGCGAAAATTAGCAAAATGCTCGACATTTTTTAGAAAATGAAATTATGCCATTTAAATGTAAAAAGTTATAGTTACTGCTATAAAAATTATAAGAGATTGTCTGAATAATAATTTTGCATTTCAGACAATTTTTGTTTTTTAAAAGCTTTTTAAGTATATTATTTGGCAACAATAATAAAATACATTTTTAAGAGTATAATAAAATACATTTTTAAGAGTAGCCGTCGCAATTAAATTTTTGCCAAGAGTAAATTATTTTATAAATACTACTCCATCGCTGCTATACAAACTTGTAATATAGTTTTCATATAACTAGAATGTATATTTTATAACTGTTTTATAACTGTTTCTAAATACTGCTATAAATCAACTATAAAATGTATCTAGTTTAAGTAAAAATATTCGTATAAGCTTTGTTATCTAAACATTCCTAAGCAAGATCATTACTCTACTTTAAAAACTGTTTTATTAATCAGTCTTAAAAACATCTATATAACAATATAATAAAATAGGCTTGTTTCTACAACAAATTTGTTTTTATCATGAGTATTAAATGATAAATCAGTGTCTTCAAAAGATCTAATAAATCGGATATATAACACATCAGTCTAATAGTAATATTCTTGTGCTACTAGGGGAGTGCTATAATGGGGCTAGTTGGGTCTTCCCAATAATCGGTGCTGATGAAGGTATGAACTTCACTGCTTTCCTTGGTTTATTTTAGGGTATAAAATCTTGGTATCTACAGTCATTAACCTTGTGGCACTTACCTTAATGGAAATACTTCTTTCAAATTTAATTTCAATAATGTCAGGTGCAAAATCTTCTGGACCAAAAGAACCTCTGGTTATTTCTAAACTATTCCATCTATGAGTGTGGGTATGGCTTTCAGAAGCATTTAAAGAACTTGTCTGAAAACAATAGAAATTTTTAGAACACATTAACCAATTAGACAGGGGTATAATAATGATTAATCTGTTTAATTTGAAATATTTGAATTAAATACTTTACTAATTTTTTATAATTACTTTACTTTGAAATGCTTTATGAACTCTATACAGAGCATCTGAAATGCAATGCAATATTAGAAATTTGACTTTTTGAAATTATATAAAACAGCAATTTTTTGTAAAATATGTGAAAAACAGTTAATTGAAATTATTGGTTTTCATCATGGAACTCGTAAACAGGTGTTTAAAATAATATTATAATAATATCATAGGTTTGCTGCCATACTGGAACTGCCATTTTCCGAAATGTAAAATAATGTAACGTGTTTCCACCCTTAGGAAACTACCCCTTGCAAATTCCGTGGGTTCCAAAGATTATAACAAGAGATGTCCACTAACACACTTTATTAAATATTTACTGGATACTTCACAATACTATTATTAATTTAAATACACTTTACTGACTAAAATCACAATGTTTATTACTTTGTTTATCATTAAACTCTTAACCTCACTTTCTATATTTTCTGAACTTTCTGAACTACTCGCCGAGAATGCGATTGGTCTTTTATACCTAAAAATGACAGATCTCGATTGTTCTGTGATGACGCCACCATTCTCTCGATAATTCCAGATGTCACTTTGGAATCTTCTGGTAGGTTCTTTTTCGAGTAGGTGCAAATACACTACATTCATTCTGACATTCGATCTGTTGAAGTCTGCCTACTTTTTAGTAACCAACATAACCTTAAATTTTTAAGGGGTTGCAACATATTACACTGCCCCCTCCTTAAGCCTGAACGTCCCGGTCAGGCAATTCAGCCTCTTTCACATACTTCGCCAGTTTATCCAAGTGTACGATCTTCATCTTGGACTTTTTGTTTCGTTGAATACGATAGACGACATCATTAATTCGGGTAATAACAGTATAAGGTCCTTCCCAAGGAGGTTGAAGTTTCGGTGACTTCCCTTTCTTCCGCTGTGGGTTGTACAGCCAAACCAGATCTCCTGCCTTGAACCCTTCTGAACTACCCTTACGGTCGTATCGAGCCTTCATTCGGTCACTGGCTATGGTGATTTGGTCTCTAACCAGCTCATGAACATTTCTTAGCCGTTCACTCATTTCATCCACATAGCTGTTCACAGGAAGCTGTTCTCCGCCTGGTGTTCCGAAAATCAAATCACACGGCAGTCTGATCTCATGTCCAAATACTACACGGGCTGGTGTTTGTTTCGTAGACTCGTGGATAGCAGCTCTGTATGCCATGAGGAAGAACGGTATGTGGAGATCCCAATCGCGTTGATTCTTATGAACCACTTTAGAGAGATGTTCTTTCATGGTCTTGTTATGTCGTTCCACCATTCCATCTGATTGCGGGTGAAGGGCTGTGGTCCGTGTTTTGTGTATCCCCAATAACTTGCAGATTTGCTGAAACACCCCTGACTCAAAGTTCCTCCCTTGATCTGAGTGCAGCTCCAGGGGTACACCAAACCGACATATCAAATTATCTACCAAGACTTTGGCGACAGTGACTGCTTCTTGGTTTGGAATTGCATAGGCCTCTGGCCACTTACTAAAATAGTCCATTGCAACCAGTATGTACTTGTTCCCATCCTTGGTTACTGGGAATGGGCCGGCTATATCGATCGCGATCCTCTCGAAAGGAGCTCCGACGTTATACTGCTTCATTGCACCCCTACTTCTAGTCTGTGGTCCCTTACTGGCTGCACAAATTTTGCAATTGCGACACCAAGCTTCCACATCTTGACGACTATTTACCCAATAAAATCGTTCTCGTACTTTATTCAGGGTCTTATTAACGCCGAAGTGCCCACCGGATGCTCCATTATGCACTTCCTGAAGTACTTTCGGTACTCGACACCTGGGAATCACTAGACGCATAACAACTTCCCTGCCATCCGGGCTTTCCCAAGCTCTCTTTAGCAGCCCGTTCATGACTTTAAGTGAATCCCATTGGGCCCACAAAGCCTTCAATCCAACTGCCTTATCCGAAACATCCTTCCACGCTGGTCGAATTCCTTTCTCCTTTGCTCTCAATATAGCCCCAATTTCTGTGTCATTCAGTTGTTCTTGTCTCAGGGCTTCGGTTGTCCAATCGTCCAGAACCTCTATTTTAATAGTGTTGACGGCCACCGTACCCTGCAATTTCTCAACGTGGCGGCAGTGCTTGCAATCTTCCTTGCATGGTCTTCTAGATAAAGCGTCTGCGTTCTTATGAGATCTTCCAGGTCGATGTTCTATTTTGAAATCATACTGTTGCAACCGTTCTATCCAACGAGCCAGTTGACCTTCAGGGGTTTTCAACTGCAACAGCCATTTTAATGCAGCATGGTCGGTCCGAATCTTGAAATGTCTTCCATAAAGATATTTATGAAAATGGTCCACTGATTTTACGATGGCCAGTAACTCTTTCCGGGTTACACAATAATTTCTTTCTGGTTTGGACAGCACCTTGCTGAAGTACTCGATCACTCTTTCCTGCCCATTCTGAATTTGAGACAGCACAGATCCGACCGAAGAATTGCTGGCATCAGTGTCTAAAATAAAAAGTCCTTCCCGTTGTGGGTACGCTAGCACAGGACCAGTGCATAGAGCTGCCTTCAATTTTCTCCATGCCGTTTCACATTCCGGTGTCCATTGGTACTGCACTTTCTCTTCTGTCAGACGGTGTAATGGTTTCGCAATTTTTGCAAACCCTTCCACAAAGCGCCTGTAATAAGTGCAGAGGCCAAGGAAGCTCCGTACTTCATGAACGTTAGATGGTCTTGGCCAATCTCGTACAGCAGAAATTTTGTCGGGGTCTGTTTGTATTCCATCCGAAGACACCACGTGACCAAGAAATTTGACTTCTTTCTGGAATAGCAGGCACTTCTTTGGGTTCAACTTCAGGTGGGCATTCCTGACTCGCCCAAATACTTCTTGAAGATTTTTCAAATGTTCTGTAAAGTCCTGTCCCATAACAAGCACGTCGTCAAGGTAAACCAGGCACGTCCTCCAGGTTAGCCCTCACAGCACGAACTCCATCAGTCTTTCAAAGGTAGCTGGCGCATTGCAAAGTCCAAAAGGCATCACAGTAAATTGATAAAGACCACTGCCTGCTGAAAACGCTGTCTTCTCCTTATCATCAGGATGAACCCCCCCTGCCAGTATCCACTCCTAAGGTCTAACGTAGAAAACCATCGTGAGCCTGCCAACGTGCTTAACGTGTCGTCAATTCGTGGTAATGGGTAACTGTCTTTCTTCGTGACATCATTTAATTTTCGATAATCGACACAAAATCTTAATGTTCCGTCCTTCTTGGCAACCAAAACTACTGGCGATGACCAGGGACTCGTTGACTCCTCAATGACTCCGTCTTGCAGCATCTTGTTTATCATTGCCGAGGCATCCTCTTGCTTCGCTAATGGAAGCCTCCTAGGTGGTTGTCGAATAGCTGGTGAGTCGCCAGTATTTATCCGATGCTGGACTATGTCTGTTTTTGTAAGGGCCTCTGTATTCTTGGCAAATACTGAACTTTCCTTTTCCAGGAACTTGATTGCCTCCCTTCGTTCATCCTCAGATAAATGCTCCAACTGGGTACTCAACAAGGTCAAAACTTCCTGGTCTATTTTCATAGATGAACTTCCCTCTGTTTCTTCCTCGCACCTCGCTACCCATGTGACCGGTTCATAGGAGCCAATCGGTTTGCCTTCCTTAATTGTCACCGAGTGGGAATTTAAATTAACGACTCTAATTGGGATTTTGTCTTTAGTCCGGGTTAAAGTTCTCGCTACAATAATATTGGGTAGGGACTTAATCGATTCGTCATCTTCAACTAGGCCAACACGGTACCCTCCAGGATTTCCTTCTAAGGCAGCATCGATCATTTGTTCTGAATGAGCAGGAATCTTGATCATCTGTGTTGTTAACAATCTCGCTTTATGGAATTGGTCGTCTGCGGTTGCCAGAATAAATTCCTCATTTCCAATTTTTAAGACTCGCTCCCCTACGTCAACAATGAATCCCTGCTCTCCCATGATGTCTAGACCCAAAATGAAATCATCCATAATGTCAGCCACAATGACCTTGTAATTGAACCTCAATCGTCCAACCTGCAGTTCCAAGTTGACCTCTCCGCAGCCCTGTCCCCCGTGGCTGTCCGAATGATTACTCCATTTTGCTTCTTGTCAATCTGCAAGCCTGATATAAACCCTGGCCGCACTATTGATGACGTAGCACCGGTGTCAATAGTAAACACGCATTTTCTTCCATTCACATATCCTTGCAACAACAGACTGCTTGGAATTCTTTGGAGCTGGGAAATCTTTATTTCTCTGGGGGCACCGCATTCCCTAGCCAGCACAGCCCCCTTGGTGCTGGCTATCTTTAGTTTTCCTGCTTCTCTTCAACATTCACAGCATTTACTCGACTCTCCGAGTTCTGCTGTCGACAGTCTCGTTTCATATGTCCCACCTTGCCGCAGTTGAAACATTTAATACCTCCGCTCGGCTTTCCTTTATTTTGTTGTTTTTCCTGCTTTCCAAGGCCATCCAATTTATCGCATAATTTGGTGAATATTTTCTGCATCTCAGTCAGCAAGGGGTTCTGGTTCATTTCTGGTTGCGATTCTTCGAGAGTCACAGCTCGCACTCTCGACCTTGGAGTATCCCTGTAAGCGGCTTCTACTTCGAGTGCACGCACCAAAGCTTCGCTACTACTTTGGTGTCTCGTCAGCCTCAGAACTCGCCCGACCTCTTCGTCCCTTATACCATCTAAAAAGGCCCCCACGGCTAATTGTTCCTGGAATTCTTTAGGTGCACTCGGATACGCCAGGTGTGCCAGTCTCTCTATCGCAGCTTCAAATTCTTGTAAACTTTCCCCAGCTTTTTGCATTCGGGATTTCAGCTGAGCCTGGTATAATTGGGCAAGGTGTTGATCGCCATACCTCAAGTCTAATGCCGCTTCCAAGACTTTAAAGTCCCTTTGTTTCTCCACTGGGATAGTCTGAAGCAACTCTGAGGCCTGGCCCCTTAACGCCAGAACTAATGCCATGGCCTTTTCCTCGTTATCCCAGTTGTTCGCACATGCTGCTGCCTCAAACTGCCTCTTGTACGTCGTCCAGGAACTTTGGCCGTCAAAAGAAGGAGGTTTTAGTCGCTGACCTGATGATACCACCTGCTGGCTTCCTCTATCTCTCAACTGTCGTTTAAGCCGGTCTATTTCTACTTCAAACTCAGTTACTTTTTCTTCTACCTTATCTACTTTTCCTTCAACCTTATCTACTTTTTCTTCGACCTTGTTTATCTCTTCTTTAACTTCTTCCTTGACAGAAATGATTGCGTCCTGTTGTATTTTTATTTGATCGCTCAGGATTTTCCTTAATTCCTCCTGGCGTCTTTCTTCCAAGTCTTCCATTATTTTTCTGAGTTCGTCTTTTTCCTCTTGACGTTGTCTTTCTTGTTCCTCTTTCTCCTCTTGACGTCGTCTTTCTTGTTCCTCTTTCTCCTCTTGACGTCTTTCTTGCTCTCCCTTTTCTTCTTGGCGTCTTCTTTCTTCATCCTGACGTCGTTTTTCTCGCTCTTTCTTTTCTTCTTGACGTCTTATTTCCTGGTCTTCCATAATTTTCTTTAATTCATCTCGCTCTTCTTGACGTTTTCTCTCCTGTTCTTCTTTGTCTTCCTGACGCCGTTTTTCCTCCTCCTGGCGCTGCTGTGCCATCATTTTTTGGAATTGTTCGAATAAGTCCTGTATTTGTTTATCGGATGCCATACTTCTTGTTGTTACGGGCATACGATGAAATTAAAATAAAATAAATTTAACTGTCACGTCAATATTGGTAATGGAACTTTCCAGAAAATCTCGAAATAGCACGAAAAAGTCTTATCCAGAGTCTTTTGTCACTATCCAGTTCAGAGAATTTAATAATCTCCACTAATGTCCAAATAGAAAAGTTCTAGAAATTTTCACGCACTAAATGAGTCTTTTTCAGTGTCTCTATCACTTCTCAGTTCAAAGGATTTAATTATCACACTAATGTCCTAATAAAATGTTCTACAATGTCTCAAAAATGCACTTAAACACTATTTTCCTGTTCGAAAATAACAACACAAATGTCCAGTAAATTAGTCCTGTGTTAGCACTAACTCCCGAGAATACTTCTCGAACACTTCAACACAACTACAGAGCTCCTCTTGTCATAAAATTCCGCTTTCTGACACCAATTGTAACGTGTTTCCACCCTTAGGAAACTACCCCTTGCAAATTCCGTGGGTTCCAAAGATTATAACAAGAGATGTCCACTAACACACTTTATTAAATATTTACTGGATACTTCACAATACTATTATTAATTTAAATACACTTTACTGACTAAAATCACAATGTTTATTACTTTGTTTATCATTAAACTCTTAACCTCACTTTCTATATTTTCTGAACTTTCTGAACTACTCGCCGAGAATGCGATCGGTCTTTTATACCTAAAAATGACAGATCTCGATTGTTCTGTG
This sequence comes from Rutpela maculata, assembly GCA_936432065.2. Lineage (NCBI taxonomy): Eukaryota > Metazoa > Arthropoda > Insecta > Coleoptera > Cerambycidae > Rutpela > Rutpela maculata. Next base: position 131,319,651 of record OW386286.2, on the reverse strand, counting down.
ATGACGCCACCATTCTCTCGATAATTCCAGATGTCACTTTGGAATCTTCTGGTAGGTTCTTTTTCGAGTAGGTGCAAATACACTACATTCATTCTGACATTCGATCTGTTGAAGTCTGCCTACTTTTTAGTAACCAACATAACCTTAAATTTTTAAGGGGTTGCAACATATTACAATAATATTTGACAGGTAGTTTACGCTAGTGCCAAGAGAGATCTGACAAGTCTTATTAAAAAATATACAGGTTGGATACTTTGAAAAAATAAAATGACAGGAAAATAATATGAAATGTAGTTGACAAGGATGAAAAATATACAAAGTGATCACTGAAAGGAATAAGATAATTAATGAATAGAAGCTGTCAAATAGAGAAGGGATATTTTTGCAAATAATTTTACAAATTAATTAGATTCCTTACCGCTTACCGAAGAGAAGTATTTATTGTAATCGTGAAAAACTCAATATTTCAGATTACTTAGGATTTTCACATTTTAGATTTAGATTATGAAAACTTAGGTATTTCAATCAGGAAGTTTTCTATTTTAGAAATATCAGGTACATTCAACCTCATTTAATAGTCTTTAAGTTAACTAGTCAAACAAAAAAAAAATCATCTCGCTATCTGAAAAACTCACGAACTTATTTAATTTCTCATTTGAATACTTCATGCTAGACTGAAGTCCACCTGTGACGTCACAGTACACAACTCGCTAAACTCGCCATGCCAGCGGTGCGCCGTATATTCCCTTTATTTAGTGTGTGCTCGCTCATGTTCATTTAGTGAGGTATTTTATCACACCACTTTATTGCGGTACACCATTTTTTTTAAAATTTATCATCTTTTGGCACAAGCAAAAAATGTTTAGTGGGACTAGTTACACTGGTGTTAGTGCATTTAGGAACAATACAGTACTTATAAGAACCTGTTATATTAGGCATAACTTATTTCTTCAAAGGATTAAAACTTTAAACGAGCCGAATTACAAAAATATCTTACGCTGTATCCGGTAAGAATAACACTGAATGAACTAACACATTCAGTGCTGATAACACGGATCCGTGTCACCCCGCCTATATGGCTATGTGCGCATGACACGGATCCGTGACACTCATGCTAGGGTTAATAATAAGGGTTAATAATAAGTGGAAAGGGTCAGCATAGTTAAAAAAGTCAGCAGTTAATATGCTAAACTACCAGTGCTCGCGCCCGATCGCTGCTCACGGAATCATGTACTGTGACGTAATCGATGAGTGCGGCATTTTAAACTTTGAAGGATGATAACTTCTTTATTTAGAGAGATAATTAAAAAAAAAATTAGATATTTTTTAGATTTTTACGACTATTTATTAAGAGAAAATGAGAAAAATGGAAACTTCCTAATTCAGAAAACAATATTTGATATGTAGTTAACACAATTGCTAAGGAAGAAATCTATTTTAGTTTTAGTGAAAAAGATATACTGGGTGGTCACTAGAAGGATAAATTAATTAACTGAACTAAACACGTTAACATTTGACGGAGGATGTATAGAGTAAACTCTTTTGTTTTTATGAACTACTCAAGGAAAAGTGGGATCATTAAGTTGAAACATGGCTGCAAATTTCTCGAAAATGTGAGTGTTGATAGTAAGTTCAAAGGTGTTCCTCCAAAGAATAATTTCTAGGATACATTTTTAAACATCCCCATTCCGTCGAAAATCAACGGGTTCAGCTAGTTAACTATAATCTTACATCTTCTAGTATTTCCAACTCATATTCATAATGTCCAATTCCACCATATACTCCTACACCTACTAATGATATCCCTCCACGGTCGACTTGGAAGCAAATGGCATCAGGAGATCCATTTCCAGTATTCCATGTCCTTGATTGATTTGTTCTAGTAAAACGGGACGGAGTCATATGTAAAATACGACCACATGTACCTTGAAGGTCCTCCTAAGGAAAAATAAATGATAAATTTCTTTATAACAATTCTCATATAATTTAAATTACCTCAGCAGCACTACATTGATGCACTAATTCCGATATAACTCTGGCAAGTAAATGACAACAATATTTTATAAGCTCTGGTAAAGTTGAAACACTATGCTTTTGTAATTTTTTGGAAACTGGATTAGATGCTAAATTAATAAGATACTCTAACACTTCGCTCCACTGATAAGCAATATCGCTAGAATTCGATTCCATCTAAAAATTATAATTCAAAGATTTTACTGATATAACTGCATTATTGAATTTCTACAAATACGACAGCACAATGTTATTGGAGTCAAAATAAATTTCTTAAAAAAATGTTGTGAAGGGATTTTTTTTTGCTGAAATCTGAAGCGTACATATAAATAAGCATGATTGTTTGTTTTAACAATTGAAATTGCAACATCTTTATCTCTGGTTGTATTGCAAAAATTAAAAATCGCTGCCTAAAGAATCACTACTGCTACATGCATATTTCATATCCAAGCCCCTACCCCATTATTAAGGAGGTGATAATGAAGGGTGGCTGATGCAAAAAAAAATGTTGAGGCTTCTGGTACACACAAACTAAAGGTGCGCTCTCATGCTTCCAATGTCCGTCATCTGAATCGGATGTTTTTCATCAGATGAATAAAAATATTAATTCACATGGATCCGAAATTTTTTATCCGATAGTCGTATATTTTGGTGATATTTAAGCTTGATTTTAGTAACTTTAAGAATAGTTTCTGAACACTGTAAATTGTCCAACAGCATTCAAAAATTTATCGCAATTATTGGCGGACATTATGAAATAATTAAAATATTTCTTACCTGAGGCAAACACAAGTTATCATGACTGGCATACTCTCCGTAATGACGGTAATATTCTCAACGCAAACATTAGAGGAGGCAGTCTCGTGCAAGTACATCCATCTCTACAACTGGGCAAAGTCAATGCCCCAGCCATTAACAACCCTCTCAATGATACACTGCACTTTACAATCCCTTTTAAGGAAGATAAACTGCACGTTTTTCTGGTATATATACACCCACGATCAAATATCGAAGAAACAATCTTCATGGCAAGCCGGCATAAGTATGCATTAATAATAGGAGATTTTAACATAAATAACAAAATAAAAAGAAGGCAACTGAGTGATTTTCTAAAAAATACAGAATTTGAAAAAGCTGCAACACCCCCCACATTTATCATGCCTAATAATGTGGATACCACCTCTAATATAATACTTCATACAAAAAATATAGGCCAAAACATAACAAAAATTGATGTTCTACCTGATATAGGGTCCGATCACCTGTCACTTTTAATACACTTCGACTTGCAGAAACCAATCACACATGTAACTCCAACAGTGAAATACAAGTTTAAAAAGTGCAACTTGGGGAAAGTAAATGAGGAAATGATGTACTACGTAGAATCCTCCCGTCAAAATGAAATATCTCCCGAAACTCTAACCAACTTCAACAACAAATTAATGAAAGTAATACTAAAGAACACGCCTACAATAACTAATCAGTGTTTTACTCACGAACTCCCTCCGTACATCATTAAATTAATTAAAGCTAAACGTAAAACGCTTAGGGATTATCAACATCAATGCAATCCAGTCATCAAAAGGCAAATTAACGATCTCAATAAAAGTATTCACTCTATGATAAACCAGTATAAAACCCATAAATGGTTGGAAGCATGTAAAGAGATTAACAGACACCAAGAGAAAAACTTCTATCAGCAAACAAAAAAACTCTCACGTTACAAACCGAATAATTCCATTCCGACAATAGTTGAAAACGGAGTAGAATATAGTACGGACGAACAGAAGTCTCAAAGTTTTTCCCAAACCCTTGAAGAGAATTATGTTAAAACTGACCATCCTAATTATGACCAAGAAAACACCAACATAGTAAACGAATGGTACGATAACTATTTTCAAGAACCACTCGCCCCCGAAGATGTCGAGGTTGATGAAGAACAATACTTCCGTATATTAAGCAATCAAAAAATCTCGGCGCCTGATTTAGATAATATTCCCTGGACAGTTCTGAAAAGTATTCATTATGAGATACACACATACATTATTAAAATCATTGAGTACTGCTTAAACAACCATTATTTTCCTGAAATCTGGAAAAAGGGTGTCGTAGTACTAATTCCAAAATCCAACACAGACCACAGCAGGGCTAACAACTACAGACCTATCACATTACTTCCAGCAATTGGGAAATTATTAGAAAAAATCATTAGGGAAAAAATAAAGGTCAAAGATAAAATTCCTATATACCAGTAAGGCTTCAAAGTAAAATGTTCAGCTATTCACCCACTCACCATTTTGGTTTCCAACGTCCAAACGGCTAAATTAAATAACCTAAAGTCAAGTGCACTTTTATTAGATGTCGCTAAAGCTTTCGATAGTGTTTGGCATCGAGGTCGTTATTCAAATTTAAAACTGACAGCTTAATTCACCTCATAAAAAATTTCTTGGACGACAGAAAAAATGAAAACTAAGATAAAAAACGCCTACTCAGAGGAATTTACAGCACAACAAGGAGTTCCACAAGGATCGCCATTATCTCCTCTCTTGTATAATATATATTGCTACGACATCTACCCTCCCGAACGTGAACCCGAATTAAATGCATACATCCTACAATATGCAGACGATACAGCATTGATTACACATGAGTCATCAATCAATAAATGCAATGAAACACTTCAGGAACTAATGAACAATATCCAACTATGGCTTAACAAATGGTGACTACGGGCTAACCCAGATAAATCTCAGCATATAATATTCAACCATCACTCATTTCTCCAACTATATTGATAGATAACCAACAAGTACAACCCTCTGTAACTGGAAAATATTTGGGAATATATCTAGACAACAAATTAAATTTTAATTACCACACCAAATATACTAAATGCAATATAACTAACAGAGCAAAACATTTCAGAGCCCTAACCTTCAAAAACAAGGGAATTATTTAGCGAGTGCAACAAGAATTTATAAATCTATATGTAGACCATTGATAGAATACAGCCATCCACGATTCTCGAACTGTAGAAACCCAGCACTAAGAAATTTACAAGTAGCTGAAACCTCCTCACTAAGAATCATTACTAAAATTCGCCATCCAAACAACCCGTTATACAATTCTTCCAACACACTATTGTACAACATGGTTAAAGTGCCGCCAATTAAAGACAGACTGAAAAATCTTACCAAAAAATTTGCCACTCGCCCTCACAACTTGGAACTTATAACATCTTTAATGCTGCGAAGAAACAATAGGGCCTCAAAATACAAATTTCCAGAAAAAACTATCTATGAATTGTTACTAGAGTTAGCACAAGTTCAATAAAACTTACCACTTATTAGAATAATGGCATACAATGTATAATAAGTATAAACAAGCAGTTTGTATTTTTTTTCACATACAAGAAATTAGGTGTTTTCACTGTATGCAAATTTGCTTTTTTAATATTATTAAAAAGAAGTACTCCATACATTGAAGCATTTACCAATATTTAAACACCATTCTTTCATCTATCAATTTAAAATTTCAACAAATAAATATCAAAACTGAATAACTGAACGGGTATTATACAAAACGGGCTGTGACGTCATCGGTTGCATTAACATAACCTCAACTTTTAGGTTTTTTAAGTTTATTGTCATTTTTAATGATTATATCTGCACTTCTCTTTTGAAACCAGTATGGCTCCAAGCAAACATTTAAAAATTGCCGCATATGATGTCTCAATATTGTTGATTACTAAAAATGGGCTGCTAATTATAGGTTGGGTTTTCAACCTACAAAAATTGCCTTATTTTATTAGGAGAAGATATTTAAAACTTTATGAACATTACATTGAACAAGATTTTAGTTGAAAATACGAGAACCAAGCGGAAATTTTCGTAATAGTGACATATTACTCGGAATTTTTTAGAAAATATGTATTTTTGAGGTTAGGTGTTTATGACTGATGACGTCAACAATATAGCTTAGTGTTTTGGGCGGTAAAATTTTAATTCAAATTTAAAAATACTTTTTCTTGGATATTACTCAACTGGTTGTGGAAATTCAAATGTTTTTAGTTATAATTAAGTATTACCGTCACAGTCAATGAGATTTTAAAATTTGTGAAAACACCGAATTCTTTTACTTGTACTCTTGTTATGGCTTTTTTCATGAAAAAGGTTGTGATAATCACCTTGTAATCTTCTATATTTGAAAATATTTCGCACCGTCTTTTCCTCTTTTTTTAATCAAATCAATAACTATGATTAAATTCGTTTTAGTCACTTTTTGAAACATTTTGATGATTAGGAACAATCTGTCAATAAAAATGAGGTTAAGATCTATACATCATCGGAAAAATATTCAACGTCAAAATATCCGAAGCCAAAATTAATTTCAAATCATTCCACCAACAGAAAAACTTTAGGATCATCGGATATCAGATGCATGAAAGCGCACCTTTAATCTCAATTTAATTTTTTTAGTCCTTTTAATAATGGAAATGGTAATGGATATGACAGTGGAGGTGGATGATAGCAAAAAAATTTTGAGACCCTGTCTGCTCGCACATACACTAAACCTTAATTTTATGGACTTTTACTTGCTTACTTACCGATTTACCCCTATTACCTCCCAACCCTTCAATGGAATAAGAACCAAATACAATTTAATTCCAGATCTCTTCATAAATTCATAGATGTACCATGTTTCAAGAAAATGTCATAAACCGTTCTGGAGTAATCATGTCGGTTACAGACCACCAAGACAGAAATTTTTTTATTGCTCAAACTTAAAATCTCGATGCTTTATGACATTTTATTTATTCATTCATTCATTCATTCATTTATTTATTTATTTAATCACTTAGGCTGTTACAATACAGATGTGAACGTCCATAAGAAAAAAATACATAATTTAGTTTACAAGGTGGGACAATAAGTAGTAAATATAAAACACAATAAATAAAAAATACAGATTAAATTGACATCTTTAATCTCACTAGGTAATTTGTTGTGAAAACTAACACCAGAGTAATAAGGTGATTTTTCAAAATGAGAAGTATTATGGTGAGGTAGAGCTAACAGGTCATCGTGACGAGTATTATAATTATGGTAGCTAGCGCTAGTTTTACATTGGTTAATGTTACTTTTAATGTACCTTAACAAAGAAAAAAGATATATGGATGGTGTCGTTAATATTCTGTGACTTTTAAAAGAGTTTTTACACGATGTGGTGAAATCAAGATTAAAAATTAATCCAATTATGCGCTTCTGGTAGACAAAAACTCGTTGCAAATTAATCGCACGTCCCCACATTATAATATTGTAGGATATATGGCAATAAGCCATTGAATAATGAAGTTGCAATAAAGCCTCAGTATCTAGGGAGTTCTTGAGTTTGTGTATGCAGTAAAATGCTTTGTTAAGTTTTTTGCATACTTCTTCGATTTGAATATCTCGGATTAGTTTTGTATCCATTGAAATACCTAAAAATCTTGTATTTGGGCCATGTCATGTTAAAATTTAACTGAGTGTTGGAAGGTAATGATTTTATTTGTGAGAAATACATGCAGTTTTCTCAAGGTTTAATATGAGATTATTTCTGCAGCAACAGTCACCAAATTCTGTCATAATAGCCATAGCATTATCAAGGAGCTCCTCAAGGCTCGGTGCAGATATGCCAAAGGAGTTATCATCGGCAAACATGGTGATGTTACCTTTTGATATGAATGATAGTAAGTCGTTTACAAAAATCAAAAAATCTAAGGGCCGAGCACCGAGCCCTGTGGCACTCCAAGGCTAACGTCATGTTTATTTGAAATCGTGTGGCTGATTTTTACCCGAAGAGATCTGTCCGTTAGATATGACATGATCCACTGTAAAAAAAAACTCCTCGAATGCCTACCTTAAATAGTTTTTCTTCAACAAAAGACATATTGAAGGAGGATTAAACCTATATACTAATTGAACAAAAAAAAAATTCAAATTTTACTCGAACAGATCTAGATATATATAATTATAGACAATATATATGACCTCCATTAAATATGTACTTAACCTCAAAAAAAATTAAGAAGCTTTTTTAAACAAGTTAATATAGCTTTAACAATGATGTATCGATTTAGATACAATTTTGGAGAAATATGCTCATTATGGAAGTTAATAACCACAGAAAATTTCAAGTCAAAATATTGCTTTTTTCTTCTTTACTGGCACTACAACCCGTCTCTATGAGTCTTGGCCTCCTCGAGCTTCTTCCTCCATCCATCCATCCCTATCCCTTGCTGCCATCTTCCAGTCTTCACCGAGTCTTCCCCTGTCCTCCAAAACACTGTCTCCCAATTTTAACACGTTGACTGCCGCGTGTACCCAACGTGGTGTCTCAGCGAATTGATAGTAATGGCCACATGTACCCACGTAGGGTCTCGGACACTCTGTTTCTGATAGACAAACGCGGATTTAAGGGGGGGGGGGGGGTAATATTTTGAATATATATTCTATTTAGTTGTAGTTATAAATTTTTTTGAGCTTCCCTTCCCCCCTCCCCGCTCATCAATGAAAAACATCATTTCTGTTATTTTCAGTACGCGGCTATGTTACCTTCCAAGCTCAAGGCCCAGATCTGCCCTTGCTGATAGTAATCAAATCAAATCAGTTAAATAACATGAAACATTGTGGTGGCCAGTGAGATTCTCTTATTTTTAACAGCAGCCAACGTGTTAACTTTGGCCTTCCTCTTTTCCAATATTCTTCAGGAATAACATTAAATGTGTTCTTTGTAGAATTTGACTCCTCCATGCCTATCTTAGCCGACAGGTCTTAATGAATGAAATGTCTTGTTCTCTGTACAATCGATGCAGTTTATTATTGCACTTTCTTCTCCTTGCGTTTATGGATGTGCCCGTAGATTTTTCAAACTATTTTCTGTTCGAGTACTCCTAGGGGGTTCTGATCCTCCAGGCTAGGGGGCCAGGCCAATTTCACATCTATATGTAAGTACCAGTCTAATTTTGGTTTTATAATTTTATCTTAGATTTATGTGTAAGTAATTTGGATTTCTTAAGTTTGGAGAGCCCCTAGTAGCTTCTATTCACTTTTAGAATTCTGTAACAATCTATTTGATCATTACAACAATAATGCTATATGCGAAGCACTCAGCAAGCTAGTAAGTTCTTTCATTGTAAATTGGGTTGCGTAACTGCGGACAGGTCATTCTCATCGAGAATTACTAATTAAATTTTAGACAATACACACACCTCATTAAACATGGTAATGGTTAATTGGGTTGCCTATGCGGGATATAAGCCGAATTCATAGCGCTCTGCTGTAGTAATTACCGACTAGACATGAACCTTTTTTTGAAGTAGGAGCCTTTATTAGGATAAAAGAGGAGGAATATATATCTTCTATCAGACATGCTGGAATGGGAATGCGATAGCGGAAAAAGGGTATCGTGTTAGCCATTTTACTTTGTAATGTGACCTAGTACAGTTTTAACAGGTGTATACAATTTGTTCAATTGTGCCATGTTATTGTGGGATTTTCTCGTTAAAACTATAAAAAGATTTTTTTATTATCATATAGGTTATAAAAAACCGACATCGATTGTGAAACGTCAAAAGTAATGTATTTGAATAATGTTAATACAGGAGAAAAACATAGTAGTACGTATTTTCGTTTTTTTACTTTTTTACACCATTCGATGGGAATGATTTTGATTTATAACAAATGTAAAAATTGACGTTGAAAAATTCACATATATGACTGCACATAACTGCGATTGTATTTGTTGTGTAAATAATGTAACCTAATATTTCGTACATGTGTCCGTCATTACAAGACTGAAAAACTTCATCGGTAAACACAATTAACATTGTTCCAAGTCTCCAATGGGCGATAAACACAATTTAAACAAAACATAATGCGGGCTTGCTTCTGTTCTTCTGTTAATATGATTTTCTTGGCACTTGTACAGTTTTTTATTTCCGATTTTTCTATCCTTCGGCTAGCTGTTGACATCGTTGTTGGAAAATTTGTCACGAATACAGCATCTCCTGCTGTTTGAAACAGATTTTTCCTCAAATAGCCAAGTTCATCTTGAACGAGATTTGAACTTCTCGATCGGCCTGAACCGTCTTTTCTCTTTACGCTACCTTCCGCTTCCCACTTTTTTCACACTCATAACAATACTTTTATTCAATTGATAATGGTTAGCAACTGCTCTGATAGAACATTTCTCTTCAATTTTAGAGATAGGTAATTAAAATTTTTTCATGTTTGGTTATTTTTGGCATTGCGGAAATATGACACTGACACTGAGAAATAAATAAAGAATGATTTAATACAGCGAAAAATAGGTGTACAGGATTTTATTGCACAGAAGTGTACATCTAGATCTGTTCGAAACTTTATTGTGAACAATCTCCATTTTTTATTTTTGCAATGCAACAGGTGATATTTGCAAATAACGACGAAGATAGAGAAACGATGTTTTGCGATTTCAATTATTAAATCGAATACGTTCCCGATCTCACTCGAGGCCCAAAACTTACAGTCATACTCATACATGTACTTCAAATTCCAGCAAAAAATCCCCTCCCCAGACACTTTCTTTCGATTATTACCTTTATTTTTACTTCACTGTGTAAATGACTTAACTAACCTGACTTTTATAACTCATTTGTTCTACCAGTATGGGGTAATGGTGCGAATCTGAAACACTCATAATTGGTAAACCAGTATTATCTGACGGGCTTAAGCCACGATGAAGAGAGCTTTCTGAACTGATATTAGGGCCCACTAGGGGAAAGGTGCTTCGTAGCCTCACACTTGGAGCACATAAGGCGCAAAGTACAGCACTCAAAAGACGCTGACTCTTAGAAGAAATTTGGGTTGCAGGATCCTAAATAATAATTAAATATATTAATATAAATAATAGCGACATTCTTTAACTTATGTTTTAAGTGGTTTCCCAGTACTATTAATCAATTGAAATATTTCAAAAGTTTGATAAAAAATTTTTATAACACGTAACTCTGAAACATTACAACCAGCAATCTGTTTCAATCATTTATACATTTATCAACTTGGTAGCAATAGCTAACGTAACATTACGTATATAATCTCTTACAATTTCTATCTCAATAACACTGTTTTTAAGAAAATTTTCATAATGGAATAGGGTCATCCCACACATCTAAATCGTGATATTCTAATGCATGTGTTTAGAGATTCTAATTAGTAAATACACTGGCACAGTTTTAGTTTATCGTCTATTGATATTTTATTTTTACGTTTAAAGTTTGAATTCCCGCGGTGTGACTATGTGGCCTCATTTTCAAAAATCATGCACAAGTTGATCCGATGTTAATGTTATTTATCAACCAAGCTTGGTTCTAGGTAATGTGTCATTGCATAAATATTTTCGCGTTTATAGTAGAATATTATAAATTTTTCTGGTGACAAATTCAAAATTAATAGTATAAACTTCTTTTATTGTGACAACTCTATATAGTCCAACCAGTGGGGGATTTTGCCCTGCAAAAGGTGGAGTAGAAACGATTTTGATATATGTTGTTTAAGTTAAGGCTCTGACGAAAAATACAAGTTTTCGACTTGGGGTTGGGGGAGGGGGAGCGCGTGCCCCCATCTTGAATTCAAGTGCGAAAAACTGTTTTTTTTTTAAATTCGGCAACGCCCAATCCTACGAGAAAAATTTTCAAGACAAAGTTGAAGAGGATAAAATTTCCTACATTTTTTGTATACACATTTGTATTGTAAAAGTGTAATGAGTAAAGAGATACAGCATCGGGAAGATGGATATCAGAATTTTTTTTTTATTACCTACAATAATTTTAATCATACTTATAATACTCGTGAAAGAAACAACTTGAACACACCGTTACACAATTTATCAAAATTCGAGGAAAGCCCCAATTACATGGGGATTAAATTATATAATAAAATTCCGAACTCCATTCAAAACGTGAATAATATAAAATTATTTAAAAGCGAAATGATTAATTATTTGAGTAGTATGGGTTTCTATTCTATTGAAGAATATTTAAGTGCGTAGAATTTGATAGTTTTAAGTTTTATTTGTATTTATTGTAATTGTATTTTATATTTTTGATTTGTATTTATTGTTTTTGTAGTTTTTATTTGTATTTGTATTTATTTGCATTTGTGACTTATTGTAATTTTAAAACAGCAATCGCGACTAAGCATTGCTTTCATATAGGACTAGTCCTATACCTTTTGTAGGTCTTTTGGACAATAAAATTATTATTATTATTATTATTACATAATGTACATTTACTATTAACATATTTTATATTATTTATATTATTATAATAAAGATCTACTTGTACTGAAACTAAAAATATATGAAATTGATGGGATAGTATTACAGTGGCTTACATCGTACCTCGAAAATAAGAAACAAATTATTAAACTTAATGATAGTTATTCAGAAGAATTGGCTATAAAACATGGAATACCTTAAGGGTCGGTACTTGCTCCTATACTGTTTTTATTACTTTTATATAATCCAACATTTTTTAATGATCTTATTGGTATATAAAATTATAAAATTTTATGTCATGACTATTGGCTATAGAATTTTAAATCCTTACAAAATCCTTACATACATTTAATCCTTATACAATTGCTTAGAAACATTCAAAATAGTCAATTAGCCAAAATATAAGTAATGGCGTATTTTCCAATTTTTTTTAAATTCAGTTTTGGTGATATATCAAATAATGTTATTATTTTAACAATTACTGCTTAATCAATTTAAATCAAAACAATAATTTCTTAACTAAAAATAAGAAATATAAGAATACGTCCGTCTAGACACAGATTTCAAATGATTTTATTTGGAGGGAAATAATTTAACCCATAATAGACAACTTTTGCTTAGACTGTAACTATCTTATATGAATGCCAAATTGTGTATTTACTTTACATTATTTTACCTATACTTAACACTTCTATTTTGCTCAACATTTTGAAAATCAATAAATGTTATATACATATATTTAGACGGAGTTAAAAGGTATTTATGTTTGTTATTATTTAGAAGTTATCTTAAAAATGTAAACAAAACTCACAGCGAGGATTATGTAGCAACATATTATAATAAAAGCATGTTAAAAATGGCTCGCCCTCTTCCAACTCTTTGCTTGCGTGCTGTCAGTTGTCACTCCTTGTCACAATACAAGTGAAAGAGACATGTTGGTTAGATTTATTTGTTGTTTGTTTATGTGGCGTTTGATTTTATTATTTTATATTTTATCAATAAACTATTAAGATGGAGTTGAATTTTGTGAAAGGAGATTCATTCAATTTGCCCAAAGTTGATTATGACATGATAGATTCTTTCTATAAACAAAATTTGGATTTTTGAAGGGATGGAATCAGAAATATTGGAAGCTTGCCACCAAGTTTTACCAATATTCATATTTTTAGGAAGAGTTAAAGAAAATTTTTCAGAGCACTTATATTGGTGTTTCCACAACTTTTTATAAAACACCTCTTAAATGATCTGTTATTTGTAAATTACAGCAAATACCTCGATAAAAGAAATTGAAATGCTTCAAATCAACACGATGCGACGTTAGAACACATCTGTCATTTGACTAGCCGTTGACATTGTTGCCACATATTGCTAAGTATGTTTTTAAAAACCTAATCGGCATTAAAAATTATTTAAAATATTTAATAATTCATGCCTATTATTATTATTTTTTACATCACAAAATTAAATTTTGTGGATGAATATATTAAAATTGATTTAATAAATAAGCTTCATCCTCCTGTTTTCTTCAATTATCTTTACTAGAACTAAAGAAGAAATTTCAACTTGGCAACACCACCTGTTTTGTATAAAACCATTTTATCAAGAAATCGACACAGACTACCTACGTCATCGACAGATTACTTACGTCACCAATTTAAAACTCTTTTCGCGCCACTTATTTTAACTTTGGTTTTCTCAAAAAATTGATAATTATTTTCACGGAAATCTGTATTGTAAGTCTTGTTTATACATATTCTATGATATTATTCAATAAAAAAAAGGTAGGAAAATACTCCATTACTAGCAAATCGAAAACACTGCTCTCTGAGCCTGTGCATATTAAAGCAGAACCATACGTGCAAAGAGGGGAATGCTACTGTGCTGCTCTCTCTAAAGAGGGAGGAAAGGGGCGTCCTTTTCGACCATTACAAAAGAAACAAAGAAACACGAAGGACAGTTTATACCTACTCTAGGAAACATTTACTACAAAATACATAGAATGAAACTTGAAATTTACTCCACCGTGGCCATAAGAAAATGTATATATAACAAGAAAAATCACTGAAATTTGAAATAGTTTTCCTATATAAACTCATTGTGATGTGGAAAAATGTTAAAAATAATAAAATGTAATTTGTTCATAGATAATTTACAAACAAAAATAGAGTTTGACGATTTTTTGAAAAAAAATTCTTTAAACTTCATTTTCCCACTGCTATATCTCGTACATGTTAATTAGATTTACAATAATAATGTATACACAAAAAAATGTAGTAAATTTTGTCCTCTTCAACTTTGTCTCGTTTCCGAATTATTTTGGAAAAACCAAATTTTTGCACCTTTCAATCAAAATGGCGGCTCGCGCCTCCCCCCCCTCCCAAGGTCGAAAACTTGTATTTTTTATCAGGGCCTCGACTTAAAAAATATGTATCAAAATCATTACTACTCCACTTTTTGTAAGGCGAAGGCCATTTTCCCAGATAGCACAAATACGTATTGAAGACGTTCCAAGGAAGTTTGCTTAAGACATTCGTATGTCCTAGGGACGTCCAAATTCGGTCCCAAAATGTCCGTAGGACATACCAGGGACGCCTAATGTTACCAAATCATCTGTCCCTAGATCGTCCGTTCTAGACCTAAGAAAGACCTTCAAGTTTCAAAAAGACCTTAAATTGTAATTCATACACAAGTATATGTTTCATGTTAGATCAAGTCGAATTATTATCCGTTAAACAAATTATTATGTTAAATGTATTTATATTTTTGTTTAAGCTACTAAACAATATGTTACCTACGTATCTACTCAATTATTGTTCGTTTGTTAATGATATTCATGATCATAACACACGTAACAATCAAAACTTCTATGTAGAAAGAGTGAATACAAACTATGGACAAAATCACTTGTTTAATAAAGGTTTACGATATTATAATGATTTGCCCCAAGAAATAAAAAATTCCTGCAATATTGTTATTTTCAAAAGTAAATGTACGGAGTACGTAAAGGAAAAGTGGCCAATATAACAGAATTGTATTTTTACATCTGACTTGTGTATTATATGTGTTGAATGACTTTTTGTTACACTGTGTGTTATTATTTTATCATATACATTTCTTGTACTGTTCTTATTTATTTTTACTTTTTGTACTATTTTGTACCATCTTTTACTATTTTGTATTATTTAGCAGAGCTAATAAAGATATACTTACTACTACTACTACTACCTTAATAGGATATATCGGTTTTATAAGCAATTAACTTTATAAAAAACCAACTAAAACTTTTTCGCAATTATTTTAAGGAAAAAAAACCCAGCGTGAGTAGAGATTGAACCACCAACCTCTTGATTTGTAACTCAACGCCTTAGTCACTCGGCCACTGAACTGCTTTCTTATTGTGTACTTAAAGACTGTATAGTTGAAAGTAGCAAGTCAGCAACTTGACTGTAATTTATTATGTTATTATTAATCTTTCATTTCCATCTAATTTTATTAAGGGCAGTCGATACCTGCACAAATAAACTGCCGGATCTTGGACTAATGTTTAATTAAGGTTTCATATTTAAAACTGAACTCGGTCATTTTTATTCGTGAAAATTCTTATTTCACGTAAAGAGTAATCCATTTGGATATAAAATGTATTATTTTCCAAATCCAGAGAATATGAAAATGACAGGGGGCCTAATAAGGACGTACTAAAGACGTACATTCTTTGACTTCCCAAGGACGTACCGTCATGGACGTCTTAAGGACGTCCATATTAGGTCTAAGACGTTCAGACCATATGGGGATCAAAACTGGACGTCTTTGGGATGTCGTGTGCTATCTGGGTTCTGTCCCTACTGACCGGATTAATAGTGCGTAAACATGAGTCGGCCTGACATTAATGATTACTCTTGACCTGTTTTTTAAATTTTGTGAAAATACCTAAGGATTGCGAAAAGCGTATCAGACAACTTGCTAAAAGTGGATTCAAGTATGATAGACTAACTTTATTTTGGTCCGTCGGAATTATACAAAATAAAAGGGTAGTTCTCGATATTTTTAGTGCAGCAATGTGACCTATACCAAATTGATGGTTTTTACATTAGAAAAAAAACTGTCACAACCCGCAGTCATAAAAAAGGGTGATTTCCGAGAAATAGAATAGAATAGAATAGAATAGAATAGAATAGAATAGAATAGAATAGTATATTTCTCACTATAGATATACATAGTATATATATGAACGTCAACAGTTTCTAAAATAGTTCAGGATAATAAAATAATAATAATTTACAGGTAATTTTAGAATAAAATAACAATAGTACACATTGAATAAAATAAACATATAATCACAAACTGGTAAAAATACTTAATCTAGAATCATCACAGATAATGTTCAGAATTTTGCAATATCACTATGGCTCATAGTTTAGGTACTCATCAACTGAATAGAAACCGTTAGTAGCAAGAAATTTTTTTAGACAAAAATTGAATTTATTTACAGAACCTATGGCTTTGATTTCCTGTGGTAACTTATTATACATTTTAATACCTGCGTGGTATGGAGATCTTTCGTATAGAGTTGTATTATGACTTTTACTTTTTAATAGATGACCATGTCTGGTATTGTATGTGTGGTTATCTGAATTTGTTTCGAATATGTTTAAATTCTTTTTAACAAATTTAATGGTGTTTAATATATATATGCTGTGGATGGTTAAGATTTTATTATCTTTAAAATAAGGTTTACAGGAATCTCTTGGCGCAATATCAAATATTAACCTGATGAGCCTTTTCTGTAGGATAAACACACGATTTATACTTGAGGCAGCACCCCAAGCCACAAGGTTATCTGATAAGTGTGAATATGCAAGTGCATAATAAACATTTAATAGTGACTTGATATTTAAGATACCCTTCAACTGCCTTAATGCGAAGTATGCATGATTTATCTTTTTGCAAACATTTTTTATTTGCTCTTCCCAGCAAAGGCTATGGTCTATTATAGTTCCCAAGAACTTGACAATTGGTGCAAAGTTTTCAGTAGGTATTACTTTGACGAGATCTTCTGAAGGGGATCTTCTTTGAGAGAAGTATACACATTCAGTTTTACCAATATTCAAGATTAGTGTATTACTGTGACACCAGTTCTGATATGAAAGTAGTATACTATCGACTTGACTTTGAAGTTTTACAGGATCCCGTGCTGAGAGCAGCATCGATGTGTCATCGGCAAACATAACAACCAATCCCTCCTGCATAATGGCAGGAAGATCATTGACAAATAATAAAAATAGTAATGGTCCCAGCACAGAACCTTGAGGAACTCCTTGACTAACATCATAATTTTCTGACATTGTGCCATATATTTTTACGTGTAATTTTCTATCGGTCAAGAATGATTTAATAACGTTTAATGCAAGACCCCTGATCCCTAACTTTTGCAATTTGTATGCAATAAAATCAACATTCAGAGTGTCAAACGCTTTGCTTAGGTCGAAGAATAAGCCAACAACATGATTTTTTCTGTCAACTTCATCATATACAAACTGCAGAAGCTGGATAGTGGCAGTTTCTATTGATTTATTTTGTTGAAAGCCATGCTGGTTTGTAGTTATGATTTTATGTTTACTTAAGAATGATGATATCCTATTAAATATTAATCTTTCTATAACTTTAGATATTACACATAAGATGGAAATTGGTCGGTAATTTTCAAAATCAAGCTCATCACCTTTCTTAAATATTGGCAGAACTGAAGCAATTTTAAAGATACTAGGAAAATGACCTTCCTGGAAGCATTTGTTAATCAAATGTGCCAGAGGTGCTGCGATTTTCTCACATTGATACTTTAAGGCTTTACTGGAAATTCCATCTACACCTGTAGCAGGCTTATCTTTTAAATTTCTTATTATGTTCATAACTTCCTCAGGTGTTGTAGGAGTTAAGAATACTGTTTGTTCCACATAAGAGCAACTAGTACACTCAGTGGAAATATTATCCTTGAAATGCTCAGATATTTTCTCAGAGGCTACATTTGAGAAATAATTCCCAAAATGGTCAGCAATTTTTTGGGGATTTGTTGTAGGTGTGTTGTTTATTTTTATTGTTATTTTTCTGTTTTCAATATTTCTACCGAGTTGTTTATTAACCAAACTCCAAATTTCTTTTGAACTATAGGCATACATATATATATGCCAATATAATTTTTCGCGTTGTTTCGTCTTTTTTCCCATTTTACTCTAAAACTATGCATTTTAGAGAAAATACTCATGTCGATCGGAAATTTCCTGCTCTACGATTTTTGTCTCTTGAATATTTTCCTTTAGTAGCTAGTTTTCCCGTGTGAGCACGCTGGTGCATGTATGTTATATAAAATTATACGCTTATTACCAAGACTTAGTCGTAACAAACCTTCACAGGCATATCATATTACATGATAACGACTTCTCTTATTAATTGCTTATCTTCAAGATATCATATTACACCTTTGTTTCTCATAACTTGTGCAGACTGCAGAACTGCAATTCCTTTGTTATATATTTTGCTTACTCAGGTTCTGTATGTTATAAATATGACTAAACACGCTTTGTTGAGTCAGTTATTAAACTCACTTAGAATGAAACACTTCTAATTATTATTATATTCCTTCTCCAAGAGCCAACGTTGGCTCCATTTAAGTAAATAAATCTTTTTAAAAAGTCACTAATGTGAACTGTGATCTAACATTGGCGCAGTCGGTAGGATCCGTAAACATCATCAGAACAAGAAGCCTAACTGGTAGTGAAGCGTAAGAGAACAAGGAGAACATCTGCAGAAGGTGCCTAACTAGTGCGTGTACATTTACGAGAACAAGGAGACCTTCCTCACTGGTGGTGGCGGATCCCAATCCCTTGACGGACGAAGAACCTACTCATGGAGATGAAATTAATGTAAGTCATTTTTAAGAATCATCTCGTTATTTCATTTTACAATTATTATTTCTCACAATTATTTACGTGTATTATACCACTAATACACTCGGCAAACAAGCCAGTTCTATTATCAAAGAAATCCTGTACAAGCTACAACGCAACAATTTTTATTAATCTTAAGTTATTTCTTTTCGTATTATACTGCTAATACGGTACCATTGTGTATTATACAGTTAATACACAATTTATTAACGTACGCAACATAACAAACAATTTTAATTTAATTCTCGTATCATACTGCTGATACGCAGACAATTCTTTTAGTTCAAATAATCTCTAAATAAAAAGCAAAATGCCAGACAGAGCTCAACCAGAGACAGCTCAACCAATAGTACCGGCATCAGCCGAACAACAACAACAACAACAACAACAACAACAACAACAACTACAACAACAACAACAACCAGAGCAAATTGAGCCTTACAAGCTCTCTGAAATATTTTCTTTAATAGCTGAATTTGATGGTAACGCCATCAACCTCCAAACTTTCTTAAACTCATGTCAGTGTGCCCAACGCATGGCAATTCATGACCAGAAAATCTTGTTAACAGTGCATATCAAAAATAAACTAAAAGGTAAAGCTGCCGAACTTATAAATTCGCGCAACCCTGCCACATGGCCAGAAATAAAGGCACTATTAGAAACTCATTTCGGAGACTCCCGAGATTTAACGTCCCTAATTCAGGACCTACAACGAATTCACCAATTACCTAGTGAATCCGCCTTAACATTCGTTTCACGTTTACAAACGCACAATGCGAAAATGCACGCTGCAGTGCAAAAACAAAATTTAACTTCGGAGCAAAGAACCGCGCAAACAAACCTGATTGAAACTATGACATTAAATAATTTGTTAACGGGTCTAGAACCAAATCTAGGCAGAATAATACGTGCCAGTAATCCTCCGACTATGAACGCAATTATTAGAATTCGTAGAGAGCTACAACTCTCTTATTTTGAACAGCAAAAATTCCCAAAAATTAGTCCGGTCAAAAATCCAGTAATTCAACAAAAGCGACCACAAGGTCCCAATTTGCAACAAAAGTTTTGTTCCTTCTGTAACCAGAATGGACATGTAATAAGCAAATGCCGCACAAGGCAACAGTCTCAAAACTTCCAGAGACCAAGTTTCCAAGGAAACCCAAACTCACAAAATTTTTCTCATCAAAACTTCGCACAACCAAGTAATAATCAATTTAGTCAGAGGACATTCCCTCAAAATAATCAGCCAAATCAATCACAGCAAAACAGGCCCTCAGCCATAAGGCCGAACCCTAACTTTACGCAACAACGACCATCCGCTATTCAGCCTAACCCGAATTTTAACCGCTTTAGTCAGCAAAAAGCTCATCATTTAAATTACGAACCTTACGATAATTATGCCGATCAATTTAACCAATACAATGACTACTCTTTCGACGATTACCAAAATTACCAAAGTCAAAATGAATCGTACGAAAATTACAATTTTGAAACCAACCAAAATTTCCAGGAGAATTATACTGATAATTCTCAGAACGAGCAATACGAGGATTATACTGCTAATCCTCAGGATTTTCGCTTAGATCCGGAGTACCCCACGGATACTCCAACAGAACAAATAGACCAATTCGACCAAATATCAAACCAAATACAAACAATGAATCTCAACGACAGTTTCGATCCAATGCTGAACTTCCCAGAACAGACGTTCATGTAAATACGCTTTCTCACACCCTATTAACCGTAAATTCAAAAAATCTTTATTACATCAAAGACGCAACCGGCAAATTTAAAATTTTGATTGACACAGGTGCAAGAATTTCAATTTTTAAACCTAAAACAGCTGAAAATTATAGACGTAGATCCCCTGAAAATGTAATTATACAGGGTATTACTGACCAAAAAATTTATATCAACGAATCTGTTCTCATCCCCTTTTCAGATGAGTCACACAAGGTTTACATCTATAATCTAGATATAGATTTTGACGGACTACTAGGCGCAGACTTTTTAGAACATTACGAATGCCGAGTAGATTTCAAAAACAAACAACTAGTCACAAATTTTAAAACCGTACCACTGTTTAAAGTCACGGAAGAAACTACAGTAAATTTACTTGTACAACCAACTGGTAACTCTAACATCAAAAACCAAAATCCAAATTTAGGCAACATCAAAAATTTAATTTCTATAATACCGAGGCTATACTGTTAGCCCAGGAAAACGAGAAAGTACGCTTACCAAATGCTATTGTCAAAATCGATAACAATGGAGAATTTTTAACCTCAATTATAAACGCGAATGCAATACCAAAAACGGTAAATTTTTCTAACATAAAACTAGAGCCAGTACAAAAATTCAAATCAATTTTCAGTTTAAACACTCAAAATTCCGACAAACATCCACAGACAGATAGATCCTTCGAAATTAGGAACGAATTGCGCTTGGATCATCTAAACGAAGAAGAGGCCGAAATAGTAACGCAGCTTTGTTTAGACTTTCAAGATATATTCTATTTGGAAGGAGACAATTTAACTTTTACTAACGAAATTAAGCATTCCATTGACACGAACGATTCAAAACCGGTTTTCACAAAGTCATATCGCTACCCTCATATCCATAAAGAGGAAGTCAAAACACAAGTCTCTAATATGCTCGATCAAGGCATCATTAGACTTTCGATTTCTCCCTGGTCCTCTCCGGTTTGGGTTGTACCTAAAAAACTCGACGCCTCCAAAAATGGCGAGTTGTAGTGGACTACAGAAAACTTAACAAACTGACTATTGACGATAAATACCCGTTACCCAATATTTCCGACCTCCTCGATCAATTAGGCAAATGTCAATATTTTACGACTTTGGACTTAGCCTCCGGATTTCACCAAATCGAGATTGATGCGAAAGATATTCAAAAAACTGCTTTCACAGTTGAAAATGGTCATTTTGAATTCGTAAGAATGCCTTTTGGACTTAAGAATGCTCCATCAACATTTCAAAGAGTGATGGATAACATTTTATTAGGTATCCAAAATGAACGATGTCTCGTCTACATGGACGATATTATTGTTTACTCCCCTACTATTCACGAGCATATTTCTCGATTAACAGAAGTTTTCAAAAGATTACAGAAAGCCAATCTAAAAATTCAACCCGACAAATGCGAGTTTCTCCGCAAGGAAGTCGCTTATTTAGGACATCTCATTACAAAAGACGGCGTAAAACCGAATCCTTCGAAAGTTGACGCTATTCTAAATTTCCCTCAACCAAAAAATCAAAAAGAAATTAGCCGGATATTACAGGCGCTTTATCCCTAATTTCTCCAAGATTACCAAGCCCTTAACAAAACTACTACAAAAAGATATACCATTTCTCTTCGACAATGATTGTATAAATTCTTTTCAAAATTTGAAACAAACATTAACGATATTAATCTACCCTAACTTTGATGAACCTTTCGTTCTAACCACTGATGCGAGTGCATTTGCCGTCGGCTCGGTGCTGAGCCAGGGGCCTATTGGCAAAGATTTACCCATTGCCTATGCTTCTAGAACCTTGTGCAGTGCAGAAACTAAGTATTCAACGATTGAACGCGAGCTTTTATCGATAGTATGGAGTGTAAAGCACTTTAGACCATATCTGTACGGTAGAAAGTTTAAGCTTGTAACCGACCACAGACCACTCACCTGGCTATTCTCTATAAAAGATCCAGGAAGTAGACTTGCCCGTTGGCGACTCAAATTAGAAGAGTACGACTACGAAATAATTTATAAACCTGGTAAAATCAATAAGAACGCGGATGCACTTCCCAGAATCAAAATTAATCATTTTTCTGAATGTTCCAAATTCTATTCAAAGGTTCTAGCCGCGAATGACGAAGAGTCAGATGACGACGAAGACTCAGACAATAACGAGATCACTGATGAACAAATTTCCCAAGAATTCGAAACTTTCGCCAACTTATATAAGACAACATCTTTAATTGACTATTCGAAAATCAAAGCCTCGAACAAACAACTTTTGTATCAAGAACACAAAGATATTATAACTTTCTTCCAACAAAATAACCTACAAGACTTCCATCATAAAATTATCGAGGACATATTCGAAGAAAACCCCGAATTTCATAACGATAAAATCAATATTGTATCGAGCAAAACAGTCAGACATAGGAGATATTTTATCCTCCCTCTACCTTTTGATATCGAATCTGTAATTGAACATCTATTTTCGGTATTATTTAAAAATCAAGATGTCCTAGATCTCTCTAAGACATACTTTGTCGAAAATAACTTAGACCTCCCCATTCTTGAAATCCTATCATTCATTTTTGCGGAAAAAGACTTAAAAGTAGTAATTTGTCAAGATATCGTCAGAACTGCCGACGAAGATGAAATTCCAATTATATTGGGGCAAAATCATTTTGGTAAAAATAATCTACACCGCGGAATAAATGAAACGATTCGAAGAATTAGAGAAAAATACACTTGGCAAGGTCTAACTAAAGACGTTGAAAATTTTATAAAAAATTGCGAAACTTGCCAAAAGACTAAAGTATGCCGGAAAAACCTCAATAACCCTCCAGTAGTCACAGAAACCCCAAGAACACCATTCGAAAGAATCAATATCAATTTATTTGAATTCCCTACTCGAAATTACGCTTTAACCATTCGCGACGAATTAACTAAATTCACGCAAGCATATGCAGTCCCGGATAAATCCGCAAAATCTGTCGTAAACATTTTGTTGTTATATTTCCAACATTATGGTACCCCATTAAGAATCCATTGCGATTACGGTGGCAAATTTGACAACCGCTTGCTCAAAGATCTCTGCACCCTCTACGACATAAAATTAACTTATTCAAGCGTAGGACATCCCCAATCGAACGGATCCATAGAAAGATTTCATGCTACTCTAGCTGAAATGATAAGAATTCATAAAACTGAAAATCCGAACGAACATCACAATTTTACCATATGCAGTAATATGTTATAACAATTCAGTAAATAAAACACACGGTTTCACCCCATACGAACTTATATTTGGACATACGTCTAACAGACCACCTGAAACCTTATATAACCAAAAAGAACTAATAACTAAATATGTCAGAGATTTGAACAATAGAATATCCCACTATTATAAAATAGCCCGTAATCGAACACAAGCTCAAAAGGAGAAAGCGAAAGTTCGCTTTGACAGAAATGTTCCCCAGAAACGATCTGAGTACAAAATAGGTGACTTAGTTTATGTAAAAGAATCACAAATTAAGAACAAACTACAAAATAAATAAAATAAAAGAAATTTTTCAAAATTCTGCTACCCTATTAAATCTCGAAACAAAACAAGAAACTAAAGTAAATTTTGATAGAATGAAACCATATACTGAAAATTAAATTTATTTTCAGGTTTCTCCTGCTGTTCAGATCAGCACTCTGTCAATACAAAATTACCCCGATCAATAACACTGTTTGTGTATACTATCACCAAGACACGGACATCGTGGTGACAAATGACAAATGGACTCTGCTAGTGCATAAAAATATTTCATCCCTCAAACTAGCTTTTGACAAAAACCAAAATAATTTAGACAGAATCTTGAACACCCTCGATGGTGCTGACCAAAAATCAATCCTGTTTAGAAGCGAAGTCAAAACAGAGTTTAACCTTTTAATGCAAATAGCTAGTTCAATAAAAACGAAATTTGACGAAGTCTTTTCAGACACAAAGAGATATAAACGCGGAATACTTAACGGTTTCGGAACAATATTCAAATCAATTACCGGAAACTTAGATGCCGAAGATGGCGAGTACTACACTAACTGTACAAATAAATTAAATAATGACGAACATCAATTAGAAAACTTAATCAAAAATCAAATCTCAGTTACAACTTCTGTTATCAAAAATTTCAACTCAACTATACAAAAATTACAAATTGATGAGGAAACATTTAACAAAGATATCAAAGAAATCGAGCACACAATTCAAACTATGACTCAAACGATCCAAGCTGCCGAAATAAAACTAAAATTTCTATACATTTCCGAACAACTAATGGCCAGCTATTTGTACATCGAAGACAATCTGAATGATATTTTAAATTCAATAACATTCGCCAGATTAGGAATTATTCATTCATCAATCATAACACCTGATCACTTAGTAACGGCGTTACAAGAGATTTCACAGAGTTTGCGAAGGAACAATTTACCTCTTCCAATTAAACTATCAGCAGTTGCTCAATATCTGGATATTATTGAACTAAAAGCTTTTCAACTAGATTCTAACTTAATATTTGTTTTAACAATACCTCTCATTGAACCTCAAAATTACAACACCTTTTGTCTGTACCCTATACCTATACTTGATAACAGAACTGGTCTACATCACTTTTTATCTATTTCACAAAAGTTTATCGCGAGAGACGATGATTCTTTAATGTACATACCTATACAAAATTTGAAAGAATGCAAACCACTCTATTTTGGAACCAAACTATGTTCGAACCTGTTTGCATATCCTATCGACCAAAATGCCATTTGTGAAGCTAGAATATTAAAACCATTGCCGAAACTCCCAGAAAATTGTCAAACTTCCTTCATCATTAGTCAAGGATACAACGTCCAAGAACTTGAAGACAACACATGGCTAGTAATTAATTCCGAACCACTTCACATTACCATCAACTGCCCGAAGAGAGAATCCATAACAGAGCTAATTAACAAAAATTCCATCATAAAACTACAACCAGGATGTTACGCCTATGCAGGCATTACTCGAATACAAGCCAGTGCTAAAGACTTTTCCAAAATCAAGGACAATTCACATCCAATCCAAATTCCTTTTGAATGCTGCAATCACATGCCCGACAAAATCGAAATTCCAAAATTAAAACCGCTTAAATTAAACAGTCTCGACGTAGAAGATTTAGATATTGCTAAAAACAAACTAGAGCAATATTCCAAAGACCTAGATGACCTCATAAACGAACCTTTTGTGACCAAACATGTATCTTGGTTCACATACTTCATAATCACTCTCATCATCCTATTAGTTCTACTTTACATAACTTGTAAATGCAGAAGAAGAAGATGTGGAGCATTGCGAATCCAACCCTCAACGGATAACCCTCCTTCACTTCCTTCAGAGCGAAGCAGAGTATTTACCAAATTTCCTAGACTGATCCCTCCAAGAAAGCAACCCGGTATTAGACCTCAAGAAGAAGAGGACATCGAGTTAACATAGACTTTCATGTGGAGTTTTACCCTTGTCTATTAATTTAGACTATTGTATTTTATCCCTATTACGTTATGTAATGTTTTATTATCGCATACCAATTTTAACCTTTACATTATTTTACTATTTTGCTTTGTATTCATTCAACATTGTTTCAATTTATTTTTGCATTATATTCATTTAACGTTTTAACAATTTTCAAAAGTTGCTGCATAACATCAACTTTTTTATTAAGGGAGAAGTTGTTATATAAAATTATACGCTTATTACCAAGACTTAGTCGTAATAAACCTTCACAGGCATATCATATTACATGATAACGACTTCTCTTATTAATTGCTTATCTTCAAGATATCATATTACACCTGTGTTTCTCATAACTTGTGCAGACTGCAGAACTGCAATTCCTTTGTTATATATTTTGCTTACTCAGGTTCTGTATGTTATAAATATGACTAAACACGCTTTGTTGAGTCAGTTATTAAACTCACTTAGAATGAAACACTTCTAATTATTATTATATTCCTTCTCCAAGAGCCAACGTTGGCTCCATTTAAGTAAATAAATCTTTTTAAAAAGTCACTAATGTGAACCGTTATCTAACATGTATGTATATAATATGCTTTTGCACTTTTCTTCTGTATTTTGAGCACAAACGATGCATTTTTATGAAAAATAACAACAGAAAAAAGTTGATGAGTGGAAAACTTTCTAGCGATAAAACGCAGGTTGTGACAGTTTTTTTCTAATGTAAAAACCTTCAATTTGGTATAGGTCACATTGCTGCACTAAAAAAATCGACCAAAAATGGTAATTCCGACGGACTATTTGAGCAATTTACAGACCGTCCATAAAACAAGTGATGTATTTAAGGGTTCATTAAAACTTTATAAAATAATACATGGAGGGCGTGGGTCCATCTCATGCCATCTGACAAATTCACCAAATATCAATCTTGATTTTTTGACTCCGTATTTGTGTCTGTGATAAAGTACACATACGCTTTCAATTTCATCACGATCAGTTCATTTTTTGATATTTCAATATGGCAAAACCAAGATGGCAGCCAAAATTCAAATTTCTAAATATCCTGTAAAAATAACGAATTGAAAACAGAATCTAAATCGATACATCCGTTACAAAGATAGAAAGTAAGAGACAAATAAAAACACACAAACTTACTCCCAGACACATATACCCACTCCTTGCCAATAGGGGTAAAAATATTATAAAAATGTAGATAATCGAAGGACTCTGAACAAATGATGATTAGAAAGCACGGAAGAAGTGTGTAGTGATAATTCAAGATTTCCACAAAAATATTCAACATTGACGGCAATTGATTTCTAAATTCGGAATGTAAGTATTTGAAAATATATAAACAGAGAACAAAATCAAAGAACTCTGATCAAATTATAATTAAAAAACATGTAAAAAGTGAGTATATTAAGCCGATGATTCAGGATTTCCACAAAAATATTCAGTTTCAATGACCCTTGATTTTTAAAATCGGAATGTAGGTTTTGAAAGTATATAAACAGAGAGAAAATAAAAAAACTCTGGACAGATCAAGATTTATTTAATATATCTTCATTTATTTAATGTCGGCTTACTTCCAATGGCAGGAGACGAGCTACCCAGACCTGGAAATTTTGCCGCACCTCTTCTCTTTTAGAAGAGTAGGGATTTTTTACTTGCTCAATATTTAATACACCAGAGACCGACTGTTTTACATCTCCTCTGAAAAATGGTATATCCCTACATAATTCTCACATTAAACTACATAGCCTCTGTGTATACGCTGATATACAAGCCGCTAGAAGGTGGAACGAAATTGTTGAGGTCACCCGTCTAAGTGCCAAACACGATGAATGTTGCTTAACTGTACTTATCAAAATATAAAAGAGTACAAGTTAAGTAGTTGAGCAGATAAAGTATATACCGCAGTATCTACTTTATCAAAAACGAAACTAAGAGAAGGCTCGGGATCCGCTACATCATGAGAAGCTTGAAAACTTTTTTAATTTCTTTACGTTAAACAATGTAATATGTGAAAATAAACAAACACAGGTGTAGTATTTTCTTACGAAAATTCATAATTTAAAATCAATAAAATATGCGGGATAACCCCATTGACATTACGATGAAAACAAGCATACTTAGAAAAAGTTTACATAAAAATGTTGATGTATTATAAATTTATATTATTTACCTTGCTAGCTTCACCTAATAGTTCACATAAACAAGTCCATTTTAAATAAGCTGTGGGATAAAATGCATGAAAACACGATACGAATGTGTTGTGACATTCATCTAATATATTGTTCATCATAATTAAATTAGCGTTTTTTATTTTATTTGACTTCTTATTCTGCATTTGTATCGGTACATTATCTGATAAAATTTGTTTCAGCAATGTTCGAACATCTCCTATACATTCTGCCAAATGTACATTTTCCAAGGGTATCCTTTTGTTAATTTGTCTGGGATAAATTTCATTTGCATATGTACAAATTAAGCGTAGGCTTGCTCTGCTAATATAAACCAGTCTTTCTAATTCCAAATTCGTGTACATATTTTTAATAGATTGACCCTCAACAATTCCCCATTTAAATGTATTCCAAGACCACTGAAGTAAGGATAATAAGCTTTGAAAACATTCTTTTGATACAGTTCTAGAAAATTCTTTTGATAAAATGTGGATAGGTTCCATAATATCTAATTGTCTTGGCGGAGACTGGTTTTCTGGTGATATAATTTTATAAAGTAATTGTGGTATTTGTCCAGCATTCACATCTGTACCGTTGTTGGATTTCTTTGATGATTTAAAATAAAATAGTACTTGATCTTCGGTTGTAACCATGGTTTGACCAGAAGATCCACAGTCACTGCTTGGTCCACTAATTCGACACCAGGCTACATACCAACGATGAGCCTTAAAATGTGAAGATGCATAATCATTATTTGCAACATGATATAAAAACCTTCGATTGAATTTTTTATTGAAGACCTAATAATAGTTCTGGTGACTTATTTTTTATTTTTATTGTTTTGATTCATTTATTTGAGTTGAAGCCAGTTTAATCTACAATAATCCTAATTCAGTGTATATCATATTTCAATATTGTCGATTAAAAAAGCAGATTATTAGACTAATTTTCTATAAAAAAAATGTTATGTTAGATTAGAAGTTTAAAAGTGTTGTGTTTAAATAAATTATCTCTTACTATGGATAACTAGAGACGTGTAAGTTTTGTACATGAAGGGCAAAACTAAATCGTGGGCTATTTTTAAAAGGCGATAAAAAACAAACGTGACATGATATTATTAAAAAGCAATATTACTATTTAGGTTTTATTATATTATTGCATAAATATGGTTTTGTTGCCTACAACCCCTATTTTTACACTGCTTAATTATCAACTAAAGTATACATATATTGTTTAAAATAATGCTCGCGGCAACCAGGAGTTGATAGAAAACTATAAATTATTCTTAAAACGTTTCTATTCATGAAAAATAAATGCGAAAAAAAATAGGTTCTTTGAAACATTATGTGGTTTTAATAGACAGAATCAGAGGCAAAACTGACGTCAACATTTTTTATAAATTGATTAGAATAGATCCAAGTATGGTACAATAATGTTAATATGTAAAGTATGAGAAGATGCAGATGATGTATTCTTCTGGACAATAAATGTTTATTATTATTATTATTATTATTATATGCTCGGGGCGGAGCCAATGTGCTCGAATATTTTTACTAGTAGCATAATGTCATCTGGAGTATAAGGATATGTAATTGCAATAAAATTTTTGTAATCGAGGAGCTGTGTAATGCAGTAAATTAAAACTTGCCCAACTCTGGTGTTTACACAGCTTCCCTACAGTGAAAAAAAATTATGACATTTCACACTGAAAGTAGGGTTATATCACTTCATTTAATCACCATTGGCAAACACAACTCTACTGCAAGCTACCAGTGCCGCTGGTCTCGGCCTGGAATCTGACACAATTTGCTCTCATTGGCTTAGAATAATGGACACACACAAATTTGTTTCTGCTCATTTTTTTTGCAAGCATATTCTCATAGCAATACTACTCTAACCATGTCAATGGTTATATTAATTTGACTGATATTTGACACTTCTACAGCAGTTGCATCACAAAGTGCGATGGATCAGTTAAAATGTCTCAAGAAATTTTATAACAAGAATATTTTAATAGGCTTGGAGAAAAGATAATATATATATATCACTTGGAGTAGAATGTTCTTTTGACGTTGTTATACTCATTCAATACTTTATAGAACGGATAATTCATAGATTTTCCAATATATATATAAGTTCTGCTTATATGCATATTATCTTTACTTTTAGTGAAGTAGTCATGAATATTATTGTTAAAGGTAATATTTACATTGATTTATCTAAAATTTTATAAATAAAGACTCCAGTATTAACTCTCAACCAGGGTGTATTAAATAGGTGGTGCGACGACAACTCTCACAGTGGCTTCATAAGTGCTTACTTTTTACATAATGTAATAGATGGCAGGACCAATAAATTCTCTCATTACTTACGCATAGATAGATAATTTTACAGGTTCTGTGCATACGTGCATACAGTGTTGCATACATTCCCGGCCTTTTGTTTTTTGTTTAGTGAAACAAGAGTCCAGTGACATCTGACATTAAGTAGCTAAATTAAAACATTGAAAGAATATATGCAACACTACATGCAGCATTGCACGTGTTGCCACAGCTAACCTCAAAAATATATATTTCTTAAGATTTACAAGTATTACGTAGCTATTATTAAAATTTCTACCTGGTTCCTGTACTTTCAACCAAAATCAAGTTCAACGCAATGTGGATGAAGTTTTAAATAGTTTGTCACAATAAAATAAAACACTTTTCGCAGGTTAGGAATCTAACCTATAATTAGCAGTCTATTTTTATTAATCAACAATATTGAAAAATTATTTGCGTGAATTTTTAAATATTTGCCTGGAGCCAGTATGGCTCCAAGCTAAAAATGCCTATACAAACATTAAAAATGAGAATAAACGAAAAAACCTTAAAATTTGTGGTTATGTTAGTTATACGATGCACATGCCCAGGTAATTGTAGGACCTTATTGCTCGCGCCATCTACTAAAGTAAATAGTAACCATGCACTTATGAAGCCATTATTATAATAGGAAAGTGCCGTTCGTCGGACCACCTATTTAATACACCCTGCTCTCAACTCAATTAAGAAAAACCAAGACATTATAGCATCATATTAATTGATGTATATCTATTGCAATGCAGTATTATTCCCATTCTCCTGTTTTGCAGAGTTTTACTGTTTTTGTCTAACAAGCGCAAAAGTCAAAATTTTGTTGAATTATAGTTTGATAAGCTGTGATTCATGGACGAATTGGTGGTCACCCTGGAGAAAAAGAACAATTTTTTTAATATTTCCTTTCGAGCATAATTAAAATGATTGTTAGATGTTAAAATATTATTGATTATAAATCAGAGGTATTTTATGTAGGAACCATATTAATTTTAATGTCATACTTATATTAATGTCTTCTGTATTAATCTGTGCAGATGTATGCTTTGTTGATAAAATCATGAATTTAATTTGTGTAACATCGAGCTTAAGTTTCCCAATATTAAGATATTTTTCAACATTTTTTAATTCCCTATTCATTTTCTCAATAGTGGTTGTTAAACTTTTGTTGTTAGTGGAAATAAGTGAATCATCAGCAAATAAATTTAGAAACTCATAATTGATGAGGGAATTTATATCATAAATATAAATGATAAAAGGAAGAGGGCCCAGAACACTCTCTTGAGGAATTCCAAAATTATTTTTCATTTTTGTTGATTCAATAGGGTTTATTGCTATTTTGTATGATCTCTGCCACAAATATCTGGGCTCAACTCAAAAGACTGCTTTTTACTTCTAATAATAATATACTTATGTTTTATAACTCGAAATAATGATTAATAAACATACCTGCAACTGAACTGGTTCATCGAACAGCATAGGATATTTTTGTCTGGGACCACACTCATATGGAATTTCTTCTGTTTCAGTCATAAGGTCTCCATCAATTTCTTGCTCTCCACCATCAGGACCAATATCAAATAACTTCAACTTAGCAGTATATTCACCACGACCCCCAAATAAACCAAAACCACCTAATAATATGTCAGTATCGGCCATAAATCGAATAGCTTCAATACTGTGTCCAGAGTAACCCCATCCACCTCCATGACTTTCAAATCTATTTACCACTTGAAAATCTTCTTTAGAATATTGTTTTCCAGAAATAAGTTGTCTATAATCAATTTCCTCTTTTACTGTAGTTATTTGTAGTTCAAGTGCAATAGTTAGAGTATCAAGGCAACAAAGCAAATTAATGGCAGCTTGAAAACGAGTTACATGACAGTTAGTTATAACAGGTAATGCTAACTCTGGTGATAATATAGAAGAGAGCTGGAACTTTTTATCAGAGATTTTACTGTCATTAAGAGTTTTTACATCACATAAATATCTATTATCAGTTGTTTTAATAAAATGTGTTTGTAGTTCAGTAGCGATGATGTTATAACATGAAAATTCATTATTAGCTGCATTATACGACCAAAGAACATTGAAAATATGATCCATACAAACAGTTTTATTACTGAAATCTACTTGATCTTCGCTTTTAAAAGAATTACAATTACCATCTCTTTTATTTATAACAAGGCATTTAAAGTTCCTTGCAGTTTCTTCTTCCTTCGGTAATAAAACTAAAAAAATGTAACACATTATTAATTAATTTTATTAAGATTTCAGTAATATACCTATTGAATATCTATTCGCTGTTACATTTGACTTTGTTATACTAACTGAATTTATAAGACTTTCATCGAGTTTTAGAAAAGTTTGATCACCAGAAGCTCCCACCCATGTAGCTCTACGACCATGTCGGGGACCTATATTAGGGATAGGCGCAGGAATGCTGTACCATGGTGTTCGAGGATTACTGTACCGAGAACTTGAGCTTTGTCCAGGTTGAGTTGTATCTTGTGAAGAAAATGAACTTGGTGATCTACCTAGTTGCCCCCTCTGTGAAATTAAATTTAAAAACAAAAATAATAATATATCTAAAAAATTTATTACTAACCTGAGCATTGCCAAAAGTATAGACTTCACCCTTTGAAGTTAAAATTACAGAATGGTTACTACCAGCTGCAATATGAACAGCGCTACATGGCAATTTGACCAACTGTATACTATTTTTTGCAAGTATATCACCGCAACCTAATTGTCCATATAAATTAGAACCAAAAGTATAGACCTAAAATAAGAAATCATTCTTCACTGTTTACACTGATATATAGATATAAACTTTAGGCCAACTCTTAAACGGGAGAGCTGCATTATTAGAATGTAAACATACAGAAGAGGTAGGTATATTAGTTCCAGGGCCGTACTCAGACCGGTTTTCTCGAGTCATTTATCTGGGGCCCGGCCCTATAAGGGGCCCCACCCGGGCCTACAAAAAAAATTAAAAATCCTGACGGGCCCCTGTCAGGATTTTTATTTACTTTTAGGACGTTTTTTTTTTGTGTAATAAATTTTAATAATTGCTATCTTCATCAGAATTATGTTCATCAGAATGGGCTTGTTATCGATATTTCTTTTTCGTTACTTTTTTTTATGGTATTCAATAAAATTCGATCATCTAGATAAGCTGTTAATATTTCAGCTTCATAAGTATATCCAATCCTTAGATATCCAATATTAAAAATTGGGTTTTAGTAAAAAGCGCTTCGCCGCCTCGTGACGTCATTCTGCATAAACACTTTGGCGCAGCTGCTTTTGACACATTCGGATTTGAAAACTGTGCAAACTCCTGACAGTTATAGACTAAGAGCTCCTGTGAAAAAAACCGCGTGATAAGATACCAAAGGTTTAACTTTAGAAATAAATAGTGTATAGTTCGTTAAGTCCGTAGCCGCTCGTCTGCCATTCGCAGTTGGTCACTCAAATGAGCAATAATGAAATTAATTTTGGAAAAAGTAGTATACAATCTCGTTATTTATACCAGACTAAATTCGTAATTAAAATGTGCGGAAATATCATTGTTCCAAGTAACCAACTAGGCAGACGCGCTAGATGGTAGCTCTCTTGAGGCAGACACCATCGAAAATGCCGAAAAATCAGTCACAACCGCGTGATCGTATACCAGTATAAATTTTGGTTCAAAATGTAAATAAAATTATGCTCATTAAATATATGAAACGAAAATTTTAGCAGACGGTCCCATTTCGCCGGCAGACGCTGTCAAAGATTGTCTTTTCACCTTTCTTTTTGGCGTCTAAGTGGCATTGTGATAGGGGGTGATTGTTGTATACAAATAGTAACGGTAATATTTCTATCTAGAAAAATCGTACTTATATTGTTTCACTCAAAACTCAAATCATGATATTTTTTTAATAATATATTAAATAAAAACTCTTATTTTTGAAAATAATAGATATAATAAACAATGTGCCAATGTAAATACATACAAACGAATATAGTAAAGTATAAACACTCAGAAGAAGACATTATTTAGATAGAAAAAACTAAATATTTAAATTTTTTTTAAAACGTAAAGAACCTCTGAATATAAAATAACATTATTACAAGTTAGCTTAATCTAATATATCTTCTTCATCACTTGAATTTTGATATATTGCTTCTTCGTCATCATCTGAGTTAGGTGAACTTGGACGATCAACAACAACAATATCGTCCAATGTTGGAGGTATTTGAGGACCTTCGAACCACTGTAACTATAATATTGTTGTTGTTCAAACTGCAGCCATTATGTTCGGGTTTGTAAAATGATGGTTCAAATTCTGTTGCATTTTTCCATGTAGCGCATACCTGATTTACACGCTTAACTTTGCAATAAAGTGAATCTTGACACGGTGGTAGTAAACTATCATCAAAATTTTTTATTTTGTCCAAAGGATTCGATCTGCCAGTTTTTTGTTTAAAGTTTTCTACAAAAATGTCGAATCGTGCTTCATTTATATTTGCAGCATTGAGTTTGCCATACATTTTGCAAACGAATTGTCCTACACATTTTTTTTCTCTTCTGAAAGAATTTCTGTTGATCCCAAAGTACTAAATATTTTCATTGTGTATGTACTCTTTTCCAACAATGAAAATGATTTTATTTTCCTTTTCTTGCAAATGCAGCAGTATAATCATTTCCGGTTAGCACGTAAAATGCTGGCAACACATTTGCAAGGTCCTTTCCCAGATAATAATAACTGTACACTATATTTAAATGGACGTATCAGATAGCGTTTTTAGATGCCAATCCCAGTTCAAACATTGCCTCCCAACTTCCACAGAAAATTGATTGCACAATAATCACGGATTCTTTTTTTTACATTTGTTGGGAAATGCACCTCTTACTTTTGGCAAATTGGCTGAATACACTTTACATAAAATTTGCACACTGGTAGGTGACCGAATTGATACTATTTTTGATAAAATTATTTCACCCTCGATTAAAAATAGTGAGAGGGAGAAAAGGGCTGCAGAAATAAATAGATCAAATGCATTTGTTATCACAGGGGGCGTCCAAAGAAGACCTACTGATTTTATAAAGGCACTGAAGAATGATAATTTTAAATCTGCGTTAGTACAAGTTTTTGTTCAATATTGGACTTCTGACAGTGTATGTACTATTTTGGGGAACAAAGTTATACGTATAAATTGTAACGACACCTGTTATAAGTTCCATAATGAAAATGGGCGTGTCATAAGGGACGTGGATGAAACGCTTTTTTGTACACATGAGGAAGCAGATAGTAGGATAATTTTTCATGTCCATAAATTGCCTGAAAATTACAAGGTTCTAATAAAAGCTAGCGATACAGATATTTTTATTATTGCATTGAGTAATATGCATCATTTTTCAGAAAAGCTTTCAATATGGTTTGAACTGGGATTGGCATCTAAAAACATTATTCAATACGTCCATTTAAATATGGTGTACAGTTATCTGGGAAAGAACCTTGCAAATGCGTTGCCAGCATTTCACGCGCTAACCGGAAGTGATTATACTGCTGCATTTGCAAGAAAAGGAAAATAAAACCATTTTCATTGTTGGAAAAGAATACATACACAATGAAAATATTTAGTACTTTGGGATCAACAGAAATTCTTTTAGAAGAGCAAACAAAATGTGTAGAACAATTCATTTGCAAAATATATGGCAAACCCAATGCTGCAAATATAAATGCAGCACAATTTGACATTTTTGTAGAAAATTTTAAACCAAAAGTTGACAGATCGAATCCTTTGTACAAAATAAAAATTTTTAATGGTAGTTTACTACCAGCGTGTCAAGATTCACTTTATTGCAAAATTACGCGTGTAAATGCGTAAAAATACCTAAAATACCTAAAATAGGTATGCGCTATATGGAAAAATGTAACAGAATTTGAATTATCATTTTACAAACCCAAACATAATGGCTGGAGTTTGAACAACATATTACAGTTACAGGGGTTCGAAGGTCCTCAAATACCTCCAACATTGGACAATATTGTTGTTGATCGGCCAAATTCACCTAACTCAGATAATTCAAGTGATGAAGGCATAACCTGTAATAATGTTATTTTATATTTAGAGGTTCTTTACGTTTTAAAAAAAATTAAATATTTAGTTTTTTCTATCTAAATAATGTCTTCTTCTGAGTGTTTATACTTTACTATATTCGTTTGTATGTATTTACATTGGCACATTATTTATTATATCTATTATTTTGAAAAATAAGCATTTTTATTTAATATATTATTAAAAAAATATCATGATTTGAGTTTTGAGTGAAACAATATAAGAACGATTTTTCTAGATAAAAATATTACTTTACTATTCGTTTACAACAATCACCCCCTATCACAACGCAGCTTAGGCGCCAAAAAGAAAGGTGAAAAGACAATCTTTGACAGCGTCTGCCGGCGAAATGGGACTGTCTGCTCAAATTTCCGTTTCATATATTTAATGAGCAAAATTTTATCTACATTTTGAACTCAAATTTATACTGGTATGCGATCACGCGGTTGTGACTGATTTTTCTGCATTTTCGATGGCGAAGAGTTACCATCTAGCGCGTCTGCCTAGTTGGTTATTTGGAATAATGATATTTCCGCATAGAATAGAATAGAATAGTATATTTCTCATGTTGGATATACATAGTATATATATGAACGTCACAAAAAAATATATATTTAGAGTGATTAAAAACAGTAAAATTACAATTAATAATAAATATAACACATTTTGTATATCAAAAAACACACAACACACGTGGTCACAAAATAAAATCATCACAGATTTTGTTTAGGTATTTTTCAGTAATACTACTGTGGCTGATAATTTAGATATTCCTCAACTGAGTAGAAACTGTTAACAGCAAGAAATTTTTTTAGACAAGAGTTAAATTTGTTTGGGGAATCAATGGCTTTGATTTCTGGTGGTAACTTATTGTACATTTTAAGAGTATAATCTGCGATCAGTGAAATGAAGAAACGAATTATTCGGCTTATTTTTGAAGATAGAAACTTCAAATTTTGTACGTATGTATTAAAATATATATTCTAGTTCGTCACGTTTTTAATTTTTTGTTTTAATCAAAAACACGTGATCAACGAAAAAATTGACGTCGAAAAATTGGAATTTACAAAAAACGAAATCGTGACGACCTAGATAGTCCTTAATTAATTACGTGGATAAAATATAACCTCTTAATTTTCAAACATAGATTCAATAAATAGTTTCCAATTTTGCCGTCAATAGATGGCACTCGCCTCGGCATTCGCATAGCTTTACACGCTCTCAGACTTTAGGGAGGAACTTGTTGTCATGGAGACCAGACGCGAATGAATGCTTGCCAGGGAAGCATTTAGGAGTTCTGGTAATTGTAATCTTAAATTTATTTATAAATTATTTTATCTTATTGGAATGACTTAATAGATGAAATTCTTGAAAATGTTAATACATAAATAAAAGGTGCCAAATAGAGAGGACCGTTTTGTATAAACACTCCTACAAATTTTATTATGAAAATTTGAATACGGTTTTTAGTTATGTCAGAAATCAATTTATTCGAAATTATTACCAAGCCAAATGTACAGGGTGTCCCAGTCAACGCGCTATGCTCGGTTTTCTCGGTAGTTTCTGAGATAAGTTTATGGTTCAAAATCCAGTCTGACGTAGGTTTTCCGAGGAATCTCATACTGCTAAGATATTTAGGAATCCAAAATGGCGGACGAATTTCGTCATCTATGGACCTATTCGACTGAAAATCGATGTCTGGGAGTTTTCGGGGATGCGGGTTATGAATTTTTGATCAAAATTTAGGACTCCAAGATGGCGGACGAATTTCGTCATCTATGGTCCTATTCGACTGAAAATCGATATCTGGGGGTTTTCGGGGATGCGGGTTACGAATTTTTGGTCAAAATTTGGGAATCCAAGATGGTGGACGAATTTCGTCATCTATGGTCCTATTCGACTGAAAATCGATATCTGGGGGTTTTCGGGGATGCGGGTTACGAATTTTTGGTCAAAATTTAGGAATCCAAGATGGCGGATGAATTTCGTTATCTCTGGTCGTATTCGAATGAAAATCGATATCTGGAGATTTTCGGGGATGCGGGTTACGAATTTTTTTAAAAATTTAGGAATCCAGGACAGCGGACGAATTATAACTATATTTTGACCCCCCTTTATTTATGTTATTATTGGAGATAAAAAAAAGTTTCGTATAAGAGTTGTAGGGTTGTATGCTATTTTTTTAAATGCAATTAAAAAACAATTGCTTGCATATGTCACGTGATATAACAATGAGGGTTGCTTTTTAAATGAAAACCCTGTATATTTTTACATATTCTTTTAGATCCTTTATCCCCGATTTCAAACATATAAGGATTGATAGATCTAGCTGTAATATTTTTTGATATATCGGACATTAAATATGCTCCAAACATGCATATAGGTATTTTAGGGTTTCTGACGGAGCGCAGTCAGTGGCGTATTTAGGGGAGGGGGGGCATATAGGGGCTCTAGCGGCAAAATTCAAGGGCGGCAATTTTTTTGAAAAACACCAAAGACAAAAACAAAAAATTATTATTATTAATATGTTCTATCAGAACATATTTAATTTATTTGAGAACGTGTTTTTTATATTAACTAGACTAAAGTTCCTTATTATAGTTAACAGTACAGGGTGGTTGTGCAAACGTTAGAACCTCATTTAACTTCTTTATTTTGGGAGTTACGTAAATAAGTTCAAAAATAAAAGTTATGGGATATCACATGTATTTTCCAAACATCATTTCAGCAAAACAATTCAAACAAGTCGAATTTCGGAGATATGAGCTTTACCTTGGTTTTTTTTAAATATATCTTTACACCATTTGAAAGGCCATAGAAAAATCTTTCCAATGATATATGACACAGTATTTTTCTTAAAAACTATAGTAGATATTAAGTTTTATGTTTTCTTACATTAAGTCATGGTAGTCCGAAAAATATACAGAGTGTTTCACTTTTTAATTTTTTTTTCTGATTTGAATCAAATTTTACTTAAGTATGGAACAAATTAGGATCTAATTATGACCAGAAAAAAATGCACCTCCTACAAAAGCAAAGCCATCTGCGGTACCAAAATATGCGGATAAAATAAAAAAATCATATTAAGCATATTTTTATTGGAAAATTTTGTCAATGAAACTTGTTCAGAATTGTTCAGAAACCTTAAGTTCAAGATTTAATCAAAATGAAAAATATATAAATTTTTATTAAAATAATGTCAAAGTCCGAAAATATCATTTTAATGGGTTTTTTCGTTTAGAAAACTGTACTATGACAATTTTGTTTGAAATTAAACCCAAGCTGCCAGGTAGTTGTAAAGCAATTTACAGTTTTTTTTTTAAATCATTATTTTCAAAATTTTTAAAATTTCAAGTTTTTAATTTTTTAATTTTGATTAAATTTTGGCCATTTTGGATAATTCTGAACAAGTTTTATTAACAAAATTTTCCGACAAAAAAATGCCTAATATGATTTTCCGATTTTCTCCACATATTTTGGTACCGCAGGTGGCTTTGGTACCGTAGGAGGCAAATATTTTTCTGGCCATAAGTAGATACTAATTTGTAAGTAAAATGTGATTCAAATCGGAAAAAAAATAAAAAAGTTATTGGGGTGTTACCATTTCAAGTGAAACACACTGTATCAATTATTGAAATTCTCCATTTTATTTAAAATAAAGTGAAATTAGATAGAACTAACATATTGTTTATTTTAATTTACATACTTTTGTTTTCCATGGCTAATTTGATAAATTGTAAATTTATAGTAAATTAGACAAAATTTGTTTAAGATAAGTACCATATTATAAAAACAAAGCTTTTTTTATGGCGTTTCAAAAGGTACATATATGGAGTGTTAATTTAAAAAAAAGCAAAGTAAAGTTCATATCTCCGAAATGCGACTTTCAATAGGCATGTCCACAAAATTTTAACTTCAATTGGAAATGATAGAATTATCGATATTGTACACTAATTCAACAATAAAAAAAAAACCGCTGCCCAAGGAATCACTACTTCCACATCCAGATTTTCTATCCAAGTCACTTACAACGAAAAAATGTTGTATGTGGAAATAATTGTTTAGTAATATAATATTTGAATTCGTCTACCTCAAAAACCCATAAAACGATAACCCACATCGGTAGTGGGGTGGGGGGTGGTGATAGAGGGTGGCAGTGGGGGTGGATAAGGTAAAAAAATATTTTGAGGTTTCTGATTCTTGTACACACAATAAATCAAATTTTGTTTTCCATCCTCTTTAATAATGGGGTGGGGGTGGTAATGGGGGTGGCTAATGCCAAAATTTTTTTTGAGACCTTAGCTTCTCTTGTATATAGTAAATACCAATTTTATGAACTCTTACCTGCTTTATTTACCTATTTACCCCAAATTTACCCCAATTTACTCCCCAACCCTTCGACGGAACAAGATGAAAATATAATCTAGTTCTAGATCTCGTTAAAGTACATATGTGTACCAAATTTCAAGTCAATATCTCAAACGGTTCCAAAGTAAACGTGCGCACAAAAAAAAAGTCACAGACCGACAGAAATTTTTTTTCACTCAAACTTAAAATTTCGTCGTTTCATGACATTCTAAGCCTATTTGAACAATAAAAATTTAAAAAAATTTTTTTGTCGTTACTATACTTCCAATGGATGTGGAAGTAATATATGTATCCTTATTTTGCCAGTTATTCGTAATAGAAATCACCCCAACATAGCGAGGATTTTTGGTAATTTTTCAATAAAAATTTTTGGACTATAAAGTAAAAAAATATTTTGAAGTTTTTGGTTCTTGTACATACACTAAATCACACTTTTTTTTGTCCCCTTAAAAAATGGGGTAATGGGGGTAGCTAATGTCAAAAAATTTTTCGAGACCTTAGCTTCTCTTATATATACTAAATACCAATTTTACGGACTCTTACCTGCTTGATTTACCTGTTTACCTCCCCATTTACCCCAATTTACTCTCCAACCCTTCGATGGAATAAGATGAAAATATAATCTAGTTCCAGATCCCGTTAAAGTACATACGTGTACCAAATTTCAAGTCAATATCTTAAACGGTTCCAGAGTAATCGTGCGCACAAAAAAGTTAGACCGACAGACAGACAGAAATTTTTTTTCGCTGAAACTTAAAATGTCGACCTTTCATGACAGTCTAAGCCTATCTGAACAATAAAAATTTTCAAAATTTTTTTTGTTACTATACTTCCACTGGATGTGGAAGTAATTAATATTCTATTTTCAAGAAAAAGAACGCCATTGCCATGTAAACCGGAAGTGATATTTAAAATTTACATGCCTTTTTTTACTTTCCTTTAATAGTCAATTAAGAACATAAATAATACGATCAATTCTTCTTTGATGTTCAATTATGTTTCTTAGCGGCATCGATTCCCCGGAAAAAAAATACTTATCTCAAAAACTACCGAGAAAATCGGACATAACGCGTTAACTAGGACACCCTGTACACTGTAAATATACATTATGTACCTACAGATAGTTTTTTCTTTTAATTAAAAACCACTGCCTAAAGAATCACTACAACCGCATTCAGTTTTCCTACTCAAATTACTTTAAATAAAAATTCTTGTGCACCCAACGCGAATTCGACTCTGTACGACAGAAATATATTTGAACTATTTGTCTTATATTACACAATATGTTTATCTCCGCCTTTGGGCATATTTCATTGGTCAAAGGTGCACGCCCACCCGTATATACCTTTTTCATATATATCAATGAAAATATTATGTATCCTACCGCAAATCATACTCTTAATATCTGCATGATATGGAGATTTTTTATATAAAGTTGTATTATGATTTTTAATTTTTAATAGATGACCTTGCCTGGTATTGTATAAATGATTGTCTGAATTGGTTTCGAACATGTTTAAATTTTTTTTGACAGATTTAATGATTTTTAAAATATATATGCTATGAATAGTTAAAATTTTATTATTTTTGAAATAAGGTCTACAAGTATCCCTTGGTGCAATATCAAATAATAACCTGATGAGCCTTTTCTGTAGGATAAACACGCGATTTATACTTGAGGCAGCACCCCAAGCCACGATGTTGTATGATAAATGTGAATATGCAAGTGCATAATAAATATTTAATAATGATTTGATATTAAAGCTACCCTTCAACTGCCTTAATGCGAAGTATGCATGATTTAGCATATTTTAATCATGAATTTAGTCTGGTATAAATAACGAGATTGTATAGTACTCTTTCCAAAATTAATTTCATTATTGCTAATTTGAGTGACCAACTGCGAATGGCAGATGAGCGGCTACGGATTTAACGAACTATACACTATTTATTTCTAGAGTTAAACCTTTGGTATCTTATCACGCGGTTTTTTTCACGTGAGCTCTTAGTCTATTAGCTGACGGTAATTTTCAGAACCCGAATTTACCTTTTGCTACAGTAGTCAATTCAATAGTCCATTATACTCTAACTGAAAAAGGTGTTTGTTTCCAATTTAAACGATTATTACTATCATTTGGACTATTTATTATTATTGCTCGCAATGTTTTCAGTGGATAGTTGTTTTATCAAAGCAGATTCTGGAAATTTACCAGAAGATGTTTATAGTGTTTAACTATTTTAATAAAAATAAAAACTTTATGTGCGGAAATGCAAGGAATAAAATTTCTTAGGTAAGTAAAAAAACATATTACTTTTAGAGGAATCGTAAATAGATTTTAATTAATAAATAAATTTTAATAGAAATAGATTTTAATTAATAAATTTAATTTATATTAAAAAAAAGAGTATAACTAATTTGATCAAGTATACTAATCCTAATAATAATTTTAGTATGTAAAAATCAAAAACTAAAGAATCTTTTTTTATATTTAAAGCAAGTAGATAAAAAAGATATAATTTAACAATCAAACGCCGTTTCTATAGAGAAACACAGTAATACGCACCACACGCTTATTAAATCTCGACTGTCACCTTATCAGCATTTGCAAATTGACGCCACGCGAAGCTCCGCCCCGTTTTCGATCCAACTTTGGTAATTAATTTGCAAATTGTCTTAAAAGGTGTTCTACTTTCGATTTCTAAAATAAAAAAAAATGCTGAACAGGCCTATTATGTGTATGTGTTTTTTACTAAATTTATTGTAGGTATCTTCAAAATATCATTAACATAAAACTTACGTTGTTACCTGAAACAATAAATTATATTACAATAATA
Organism: Rutpela maculata; assembly: GCA_936432065.2. Lineage (NCBI taxonomy): Eukaryota > Metazoa > Arthropoda > Insecta > Coleoptera > Cerambycidae > Rutpela > Rutpela maculata. The sequence continues at coordinate 131,275,291 of OW386286.2, read as the reverse complement.
TTGATACTAAAACACACTTTACCCAATTATAAAACATTCAGCATTTTTTTTTTTAATTTTAGAAATCGAAAGTAGAACACTTTTTAAGGCAATTTGCAAATTTTTAGGTTTTTAATCGGACGTTTAAGCCCTTAAATTAATTATGTTGGACCGTGCGAAAACGGGGCGGAGCTTCGCGTGACGTAACTTTGCAAATGCTGGATAAAGTGACAGTCGAGATTTAATAAGCGTGTGGTGCGTATTACTGTGTTTCTCTATGGAAACGGTGTTTGATTATTAAATCTTTTTTATCTACTTGCTGGTTTAAAATGAGTGAGAAAAAGCTTCTAATAAATATTGTGTGGTTCCTGAGTGCCGTAACACTTTCAGAAATGCCCCAGAAAAACTGTTTATAAGAGTGCCTTTTAATCCTGCAATTAGAAAAGTTTGGCAGAAAGCTATGCGTCGGAATGTTTTTTTACGATTCCTCTAAAAGTAATATTTTTTTTTACTTACCTGTTACCTTACCTTAATGTTATTCCTCGCATTTCTGCACTTATAAAGTCTTTATTTTTATTAAAATAGTTAAACACCGTAAACATATCTACTTCTGGTAAGTTTCCAGAATCTGCTTTGATAACACAACTATCCACTGAAAACATTGAGAGCAATAATAATAAATAGTCCAAATGATAGTAATAATCGATTAAATTGGAAACAAACACCTTTTTCAGTCGGAGTATAATGGACTATTGAATTGACTACTGTAGCAAAAGGTAAATTAGGGTTCTGAAAACTACAGTCAGATAACTGTCAGGAGTTTGCACACTTTTCAAATCCGAACGTGTCAAAAGCAGCTGCGCCGTAGTGTTTATGCAGAATGACGTCATGAGTCGGCAAATTGCTTTTTACTAAAACCCAATTTTTAATATTGAATATCTAAGGACTGGATATACTTATGAAGCTGAAATTTTAACAGCTTATCTAGATGATCGGATTTTATTGAATATCATAAAAAAAATAACGAAAAAGAAATGTTGGTAACAAGCCCATTAAACCAACAAACTAGAATAAAATAAAATCAATCGAACCTACCACAAAACAATTACATGATGCAAGCTTAGCAGAGATTTTCTAAGCAATGTGTGGCAATATACAATGTAAACAAAGTTGTACAAGCATGTGACGTATTACCAACATTAGTGTTCCATATATCTAAACAATACTCGATATGACATTAGCACATTGGTTTATGTTGTAAGAATATTTGCAGTGATGACACGCAACGCTCGATATATTGGAAGTACTCTACCAAAATTCTCTAAATATAACCCTAAAAGGACCCTTAAGTAATGGTATTAGAATCTTTAACAAAATTCCAACTTACATAAAGGAGCAACCTACCTATTTCAGATTTAAAAAGTCATTAAAAAATTATCTAAGGTGGACTATATTATAACTTAGACGAGTTGTATGTATTTATCTTCTCTTTAAAAATGTATTTTTAATATGTCTTACAAACCCATGTAGTTTGCTAAATTTGTATTTGACTTGTTTTATACCTTGTTCTTAGGTCTTTAAACCAATAAATTCTATCTATCTATCTATCTATGTATCTAAGCTAATATAAGTAAAATACAAATACCGGGCGTGTAATTTCCCATTAGGCATGTACATTCACGTAGCGCGAGAGATTTGACAACACCGGCAGCCGTAAATTCGTAGGTTGGTGGATCATTCCAGCTCTGTTATTTCATTGCAGCCAGCTGGCACACGCGATGTAATTCTTCTCCCCATGCCTAGCCCGCGACTACACACACGGTATATTTACTATAATTAGTATTACAAAATATTATAAATGGATTGTACTGTATGTAAATGGTGCACAATAGTCAAAAGCACGTATCTAGGATATATTATTAAAGAGCAGTGGGACTATATGTTAGAAATTCAATGCCTTATTGGAAAGTTGTTTGACAACGGTTCATTGTGGTCGTGAATTAAATCATAGGTTATTACAGAAGTTGCAATGATGAAAAAATATTGCAAAACGCAAACACTACATTAATGAATGTTGCTTATAGAAAAAAATAAGTTAGTTTTTGGGGTTTATTTTTCTCTGATCTCTGATGTTATCAAAAACCAATTTTTAACTAAAAAATCGGCAGCTACTGGAAGCGGCTGGAACCTCCCCACATGGTGGATCTTTATAAGCTGTATTTGGATATTACATCGGAAATCAGAGAACTGAGCAAACAAATAAATTACACATGACTTTGGAGCCATTTATTTCATGAACAAATATCGAATGAACTGAAATGGACTACAAGCAATCTCTTAAAATATATCATGTCATGTTTGTTTATGTTGAATGTTAATTAATTGCCGGATATTATAAGGGTATTAACAGATAACGTTTCGAAGATTTTAAAGAACATTGGATAGCAAAAAAAAATAACAACACAGAATTTAGCTAAAATGACTGTCAATAACATTATGCACAATTCAAGCAGACTACGCATGCGTTAATTCAAAATCTTTCTGCACGATCAAAAAGGTCTGAGCATGTCGAGCTTCGTCCGAGGCCTTTATTTTGTGATATTTGAACGTTTCAGATTTATCTCCGTTAGCTCGATTTGCATTAAATGAATGATTGTGATGCATCCCTTCAATCTGACATAATATCCGAACACAGCTATTATATACAATTATTACCTTTAAAAAAACAACTAAAATATCTGTCAAAAATATTTGGGTTGGTAAGCTTTACGAATGTTGATTTTTAGTTATGAAATATATTTAGGGACATAACCTATAAACCAACATCCACAAAAGTTATCAACCCAAATATTTTTGACAGATGGCAAAATACATTTTCCCCTAACAATAATACCAATAATATTTTTTTGGTCATATTTGCACGTATAAGAATTCTTTTTGATTTTTTTCACGGAAACCAAATCGAAAGGGTGCAAGTGTGATATATCGTTGAAATTGAAATTATTAGTGCTTTTCAATGGTTCGATTACAAATTGTAAGTAATCATAGAATAAACAACTTGTTGTGCCAAAACGGCACTAAACGTAATCCGATCTCAATCAAAACCTTTTCAGATCTTCTGGAGCACTAAAGAAACTCTCATGCAAAGTTACATCCAAATCAGTTTAGTAGTTTCGCAGCTATCGTCCTAACATACATACACACACACACATACACACACACAGACATTTTCCAAAAACCACTTTTTTGCGTTCCTGGGACCTCAAAATGTAAAGATTTGATGTTATCTCAATTTTCGATTTTGGACCAATTTCAAATGTAGTTCCCTGGGATTCATTGGGCTTAAATAAACATTTTTTGACGCCTGCAGATGACAAGGATGCCCTTCAAATTAGTGGGCTGCTGTCACCAAGGAGCTAGTGGGAAAGAGCTTTGGTGAGGCTATGCGTCTAAAGGCAACCACGACAGATCACGTGATGCTGTCAGATGTGCCATACATCAACAGGAGACCAACTAGAATAATACATGGATCACAAAACGTGTGCCAAGACATTGTGAATAAGAAAAAGAAGAAGCTCATTGAGGTTCTGTTTAGAATTGCAAGAAATACAATATATTTGAATATCGGTTTATTTAACCGAAACCACTTTTCCATAAGAAGTGTGGAAAAACATTTTTTTGTTAATAAAATATGAAAGCTCTAAGGACCCAAAATATATACTTCTACACTTTTTAAGTTTAGGTAATTTTGTTAAGAGTTGATATTTCCAAATAAAATTCAAAAGAACAATGTCAAAAAAAGGCATTTTCTGCCCATTCCGACAAAAGTGCAGAAACGGTGTTTTTCGACTAATTTTTGGTCTCTGAACACAATTATGGCATTACAATTTATCGAAAATGATAAGAACATGGTAAAATTGGCCGTTTTTAACTGCCAATGATTCTATCCAGTAATCGGTACATAATAATATTGTTTCTTCCACTTATGAAAGTTATTTTTTATGCTACTTTGATATCTGTCAAATGCCAATACTGATTTTTAAACCGCTCAAAGGGGACATTTGATATCTGTCAACTGTCAGTAGTTACTTTTGACTTGATACTGGGCGAAGTAGTATTGCAAGGATACAAGGGCGTTTGGGCCCGGGGGCAAACAGGCAAATGCCCGTCGGGCCGGGCCAATGTAATCCTTCTAATAAAATAACTCGATGAATAAGATTATTTAAAGGGCGGAAACAAATTTTTTTGGGCCACCCATTAAATTGGGTCGTTTCGCTAAAATTGCCAGGGCCGGTTGGACCGACCCCATCCGCCCCTGCAAGGATAACATTATTTCTCAACATGAAGTTTTATTATTTCAATAATGTTAATAAATATAAATCATTAATGTAGGTATAAGTGACTGACAGAATTTCGAAGCTGTCAATTGTCAAAATAATATAATTTACTCGTGAAAAAATAATTCTAATACTGCAGAACTCATACACAGACCTTACTGTTTCACTTGTGCCCTTGACAATGTTATGACAGCTGTGAATTGTCATAATAATCATATTTAATCATATTTGCAGCACATGAAGGTAAAATAAAAAAGTAAAAAATGTAAATTACAAAAAACGCTTAATAGTGAAAAAAAAAAAACAAAAAAATGTAAAAAACAAAAAAAGAAAAAACCAAGGAAAAAAAGGAAAAAGAAAATGCGAGACATAAAGCTGAAGCATCCAAGCACGTTGTCTCTGGGTTTGGCTGAAAGCAAGGATTGTAACATCCTCAGCAGCTCTAAAATATTACGAATACAATATACAGATATCTAATAAAAGAACCTATAGACCTATCTTAACCAATGACTTTGCCAATGGCGACTGACGACATTAGTAGGCACATGCATAATCCTTCACTGACTGAAGCTCAGGGGCAATAGAGGCTACTAATTTTGCTGTATAATTATGTTTCATAAGTCTTTAAAATTATTTTGACAGTTGCAATACACTGGAAATGGCCATTTACGACGTTATTAGGCACCTAACCGACTCTTATTTAAGATAAGAATCAATATAGAGTTATTGTTTATTATTTATTATATTTAGTTATTATTTTTTCTGCACATAGAATTATTATGACAGTTGACAATTGTCAAAGTCAACGCCACGAGTGAAACAGTAAGAAGGTATATACATTGTTTTTAGTTGACCGAAGCGTAGGGCCTACTGATACTATAAATTCTGCTGTAATAGAAGTACCTTTTCATGTATAAATTATATTATTTTGACAGTGGACAGCTGCCAAATTCTGTCATTTATACTTTAACGATTTTCATTAACATTATTGAAATAATAAAACTGCATGTTAGCAAATAATGTTATCCTTGCAATACTACATTACTACTAAAAATTAGTCGAAAACACTTTCTGCAGTTTTGTCAGAATGGGCAAAAAATTCCTTTTTTTTTTAATTGTTTTTTCAGGCTTCAAGATAGTCAAGCTTTTATTTTATAAGTAAAAATTTTTTAAATGTAAAAATTCCAACTCACCTGCAACTGTTTTGAGCAATATTACATTTAGCTTTTTCTATATGTCGTAATAAATAATTACATCTTTGCATGCTGTGTAAAATTTATATTTATTAAAAAAAAACAAATAAAAACATTCAATACTTTTAATCACAATACCAAATATGAGTGACATATAACAAATAAATATCCTAATGTATTACATCAAAAAGGAGCAAGAAGGATTGAACATTGAGATATCTAACCAATAAAATTTGTACGGTCACCATTAAAATTCCTTTGATATACATGTAAAGCGTGCTAAACAAATCCGCCTAAACTAAGATATTCAAAATAGCATTTCATAATTGCTGGTTGGTGATATAATAGCACAGGAATAATGTTTATAGATGGTGCAGAGTTGGTGGAAGATGGATAGAGATATTCAATTTAACCAGAAATACAATGTTAACGCTATGTTCGATCTTTAAATACCTTTTAAACCGACTTAACAAAATCAAACTGGACTCATTCGATAAAGAAAATGTCATACTGCTTACTTACAATATACACAGTACAATTTTTAATAGCATCACTATAATAGCTGTGAAGTGTAGAAAGTGGATTGTGTGCGTATGTTAAGTAATTAAATTGTATTACCTGTCCATTCTGCAAAAGTAGTACACTGTGATGTAAACCACAAGCTACTTGCACAACTGGGCTTTCAGATGGTAAAGTAATTTTCGCAGGTGGTAAACAAGAAACTCTTGTAGTATCTCTTTCTACGTCTGAACCTGCTTGTTCTTTAACTGAAATAGTATAAAATTAATACTAGATTAATATTAATCTTTGGCATGGAAAACAAAATTAAAGACAATTTGTGATCTAGTTCTATTCCGAAGTACTTGATAGAAAGTGAATTCATGGCATGGTTAGAAATTAGAAAATGGACTTTAAAGAGATTTAGTTGGTATGTACCATTTTTTTTTTATTTGCTTAAGAGGAGACAACACCAATCACAAAGTTTCATCGGTAAAGCTAAAGCTGAAGTGGGGCGAAGAGTAGGCAGTGTGGCTATTAGGCAATCCAACAGCCTGTCAAATTATTTTGGCAATATGGCGTGGCGGGCAAACACGGGGTTTATTTTAATTAACTCGCGGAAACGTGGCGAAGGCAACCAAAAAACAAACTGTTTAACAAACGTTTAACGGATATTTGCTCGCCACGCCATGTTAAAAGTCACGTGGTTTGGATTGCTTAATTATAGGGCATCTGCACGTGATGTCACAGCTAACCTCAAAAATATTTGTTTCTTAAGGTTTAAGAGTATTACGCAGCTGTTATTAAAATTTCTGCCTGGTTCCCGTATTTTCAACTAAAATATAGTTCAGTGTAATGTTTATGAAGTTCTAAATATTTTGTCCTAATAAAATGGGACTCTTTTTGTAGGTTGGAAGTCTAACTTGTAATTAGCAGTCTATTTTTATTAATCAACAAAATTGAAAAATTATTTATGTGAATTTTTATATATTTGCTAGGATCCAGAACGGCTCCAAGCTAAAAATCCGTATACAAACATTAAAAATGAGAATAAACTTGAAAAACTTAAAATTTAAGGTTATGTTGGGTACACTATGCACATGCCCTATAAGGCAATCCAACAACATGTCAAATTATTTTGGCAATATGGCGTGGTGGGCAAACACGGGGTTTATTTTAATTAACTCGCGGAAATGTAGCCAAGGCAACCAAAAAAACAACTCTTTAACAAACATTTAACGAATAAAAACAAATTTTTGCCAGATATTTGCCCACCACGCCATGTTAAAAGTCACGTGGTTTAGATTGCTTAATTGTAGTGCTGTAGGTGGCACCATCTATTAAAAAGCACTGTACTAAAAGTCTTGACTGGGAAAAAGCAGTTTTTAGCCAAACGGCTAGCGTTATTAAACTGAAAAAAAGATATTCTTGTAAGTAAATGAATACTACACTTCTATTGAGGAAAGTTTTTAGCTAAAATTTGTTTATTACGAAGTGTGGAGAGAAATCATAGTAATAAACAAATTTTAGCTAAAAACTCTTCATTTATTTATAAGAATATCTTTTTCTTAGATTAAAACCGCTGCCCAAGGAATCACTACTTCCACATCCAGATTCTCTATCCAAGTCACTCACAACGAAAAAACTTTGTATGTGAAAATAATTGTTTATGGAACTTTAATAATATAATATTTGAAATCCTCTACCCCAAAAACCCATAAAACGATACCCCACATCGGTAGTGGGGTGGGGGGTGGTGATAGGGGGGTGGTAGTGGAGGGGTGGATAAAGTAAAAAAATATTTTGAGGTTTCCTGTACATGTACTAAATCACATTTTTTTTCATCCCCTTTAATAAGGAGGTGGGGGTGGTAATGGGGGTGGCTAATGCCAAAAATTTTTTTGAGACCTCAGCTTCTCTTGTATATACTAAATACCAATTTCATGCACTCTTACCTGCTTGATTTACCCATTTACCCCAAATTTACCCCAATTTACCCCCCAACCCTTCGACTGAACAAGATGAAAATATAATCTAGTTCTAGATCTCGTTAAAGTACATATGTGCACCAAATTTCAAGTCAATATCTTAAACGGTTCCAGAGTAAACGTGCGCACAAAAAAAAGTTACAGACAGACAGACAGACCGACAGACAGACAGATCGACAGACAGACCGACAGACAGAAATTTTTTTTTCGCTCAAACTTAAAATCTCGACGTTTCATGACATTTTAAGCCTATTTGGACAATAAAAGTTTTTAAAAATTTTTTTGTCGTTACTATACTTCCACTGGACGTGGAAGTAAAAATTCCAGTCGTTTGGCTAAAAACTGCTTTTTCCCAGTCAAGACTTTTAGTACAGTGCTTTTTAATAGATGGTACCACCTACAGCAGCATCTGCATCGTGTAATTTTACTGTTTTAAGTTGATGGGTTGGACATCCACAACAAGCCCTTATAGTTTGCCAACTGATGTCATACCGGATAAGAGGAGTGGGGGGGGGGGGGGTCGTAAAGTTGAAAAGTCGGTTTTTCGGGTTTAAATAGAAGGCTAATAATCTGAGAGAAAAGTTCAAATGGGAAAGTCAACGGTATTAAAAAAAACCTATAAAATGAGCCCTTGAACGTTAATATAGCTTTAATAGGTCAGGAGTAAATTAAAAAAAAAAAACGAAATTTTGAAAAATTTTAATTTCAGCAATATTTTAGAGAAATTTTTGTGATTTTACTAAAGTGTGTGCGATATAGGAGGGAACATCTAATAAAAATTTCAGATCGATATCTGGTTTTTTTCATTTTAACTCTCCCAGGAAAGAAACCATTTTTGGGAAAATTTCTAACCTAACTAAACTTTTACTCTAAAAGTTAGGTTAAAACTGGCGGCAAATTCAAAAAACCCAGGAAAAAAAACCATTTTTGGAAAAATTTTTAACCTAACCTAACTTAAAATTGGCGGTAAATTCAAAAAAACCGGTTTATTTTCATTTTAACCCTCCCAGGAAAAAACCCATTTTGGGAAAATTCCCGATGAGGGAAAAACCCATTGCCATCTCTGAATATAAGTAAATGAATAGTTAGGTATTTTGGTATTTATAATTCTTAATACGGATATAATTATAAAATGTAACCAAAATAGTTCCATAGAATGGGTATACATAAGCTCATACAAATTTATTAATGAGCCTTTCCCACGTAATGGAACTTGATTATTTTGTCATAAATCATTTATTAACACCTAATAAATATTGTATATACACGTCATATCGTATAATATTTTAATTTTAAATGGATATTTTATTGTCTAATTTACTCCATATTTCAAACAAGTAAACACGCTCAAATTACGTCATGGGCGGAACTCCAATCAAAATTAAACAATTTATGGATTCATAGGGCATTTGCACATGACGTTACAGCTAACCTCAAAAATATGTGTTTCTTAAGATTTAAGAGTATTAATAATAATAATAATAATAATAATAATAAATAGATTTATTCAAGTTAAGTGTGTATAACATGAAAACGTCAAATAAATGTGGGTACAAGACACATTTGTAATTGATTATACAATAAGACGATACAATACAATAATATTTAAAAAACAATAAGCAATATATACATATATATATTTAATAGAAATATTCTATTTGTCTGAAATATTCCAGTCCAATCTTCATTTAATTAATGGAATCACATCACATTTCATCAATTAGAAATTCTTCAAGTGAGTAATATGCTTTTTTTAAGAGTTCCTTCTTTATCCAATTTGAGAAAAGTGTAATGTTTTTGTTTTTTACCACCGTGGGTAGTTTATTGTACAGCTTGGCTCCCCAGAAATCTGTCCCTTGTTGTGTTTTTTTAATTCTGTGCATAGGTATTTGTAAATCGCTTTGGTTTCTGGTATTATACAAATGGTTTTCTGAATTTGTTTTATATTTATGCTTATTGCTGTGTACATGCTTTAGACAGTTTATTATGTATATGGATGGAATGGTGAGTATACTTTGTTCTTTAAAAACTTCTTTACAGCTTTCTCTATTGGTCAGATTACACAATACTCTTATCGCTTTCTTTTGCAGGATAAATATACGCTGTGCTCCTTGTGCCGTGCCCCATAGTAGTATTCCATATGCTGCCACACTATGAAAATTTGCTTAATATGCTGCTTTTGCTGCTTCATTGGTAGATGTTCTTTTTATTGTTCTGATGGAGTAGATGGCTCTCGATAATTTATTACTGAGTTCTTCTATGTGGGATGTCCAATTTATTTTGCTGTCTACGTTTAGTCCAAGAAATTTTACTTTGCTTACTTCATTTTTCTTTTTTGTAGTTATTGTGATGGTTTGAGGTTTTTCTTTATTTAACAGTAGCTTGTTACTAGTAAACCAGTCATTCGCTTTAGTTAGGATAGTCTCCGATGTCATTTGGTCTTTATTTTGTGATTTTGTCAGGAAAGATGTATCATCTGCATACAGGCAAGCTCCGTATGCTGTTACGTTTGACATTATATCATTTGTGTATATGATAAATAATACTGGGCCTAGTATCGATCCCTGCGCTACCCCATGTTTTATAATTGACTTATCAGATATTTCGTTGTTCCAGCTAATCGACTGGTAGCGATTTGTCAGAAAGGATCGTAACATGTTGTGTGCATTTCCTCTTATGCCATAATAATATAATTTTTCGAGTAGGATCCGATGGTCCACCGTGTTGAACGCTTTACTTAAATCGCAGCATATAATATCTACATCTTTTTGTTGGTCTAATGCTTGGCTTACTTTTTCGATTACATCAATTAAGGCTGTAGTTGTCGATTTCCCTTTTCGATATCCATGCTGATATGTGTTAAAGTATGATGATTTATCGAAGAAATTTACTAGTCGGTTTTTTTATTACTATTTCGAATACTTTGGATATTACTGGAAGTATTGATAAAGGCCTGTAGTTGTTTGTATCATTGATGTCTCCTTTTTTATATACTGGAATGATTTTTGCGTGTTTTAATTCATCGGGAAATATACCTTCTTCTATACACTTGTTAATTAGCATTGTGAGGGGAGTCACTATAATATCTTGTATTTCTTTCAGCATGCTTGTTGAGAAACCATATATATCTTCTGTTTTTTTGTTTTTGATATGTCTTATTGCTGCTTTAATTTCTGCTTCGTCTACTTCTTCGAGATATATAGATTTTGCGTTGTTTATTTTTTTATTTTTAAGAAGTTCCCCAGCTGTCAGTATAGGTTTCTCCAGTTGTTGGATAGTCTCGTTACCTACATTTTTAAAGAATATGTTTAATTCTGTTGATGTTAAATTACTTTCCTGACTATTCACCATTTTTTCTTTGCCTGTTTCCGTTTTTATTATTTCCCATATGGCTTTTGTTTTATTACTTGCATTATCTATATAGTTTGCATTATATTGTTTCTTAGTTTCGTTCAGTTTTTCAATGTAAAATTTTTTTTAATGTTTGTGTGCATTCAAAGATACTTCATCCTTTCTTACCCTATGTATTGTACTTAATGCGTCAAGAGTATTTTTTATTTCCCTGAGTTCTTTAGTATACCATTTTATGGCTTTCTCCTTGTCCTGTACTTTTTTTGTTTTTTCTGGAAATAATTCTACAAAAAGACTCATTATAGTCTCATGAAAGTGAGTATAAGCTTGTTCTGCATCTTTTCCTTGAAACAATGTATCCCAGTCTATTTCGGCCAGTTTATTTTTAAACAATTGTATATTTTCTAAATCTATTTTCCTATACTTAATTTCTTTTGCTTTACTCGAGGTTTTACTTTCACTCATTACAGTGAGAATTTGCCCCATATGGTCCGAGATATGGAAATTTATAGTTTCTGCTTTACAGTGTTCCTGCTTTATATTTGTATAGATATTGTCTATGCAAGTTTCAGAAGTGTTTGTCACTCTTGACGCTTCGTGACTGGTCTTATAGAGGTCGAAAGAAATAAAAACGTCTTCCAAGGCTTGTTTCTCTTTTGATTCCACTAGTAGATTTACGTTAAAATCGCCAGCTATGTATATATTCTGGTTTTTATATTTGTTTATTATACACGTCAATGCTGTATTTAGTTTTCCCAGGTATACATCTAGGTCTCCTAGTGGTGATCTATATACTGACATTATTATTCCATGTTTCGTCTTGATTCCAACCATCTCAATATGCTTTTCTAACGATAATTCTCTTATTTCTTGTATTTCTTCATATTTTATATTGTTCTTGACAAGTATCATAACTCCACCATGCTTTTGTATTATTCTACAAAATGAGCCTCCCACCGTATAGTTAATTACCTTTAATTGATCGACTTGGGCATTGTTTAGCCAATGCTCCGTAACTGTTACTATATCAACATTTTTTTCCATTAAGCAGCTGCCTAATTGGTCAGTTTTGTTATTAATTGACTGTATATTTAGGTTTAGTATTGTTAATTTTTTAATAGTATCCTCTCGTTCTTCCACGAAAAAAATCATACTCCTGTACAATAAGTCCTTCTATCCAATTATTAGGGTCTTTCATTTCCTCCATAATTTCAAACTCCACACCTACTTTATATGCTTTATTTTTGCTTTTATTATTTGTGTTTCTTTATTTCTTCCACACTGAAATTCCTGTTTTTATGTCGTTCTTCCAGGTAAGATTTTAAATCTGCCGCCGTTGAGTCAGGTTTCGCATGTCCAACATAAAACCATGCCATCCTATCAGCAGCTCTAAAACTGCCCGATACCTTAGGTATTACCCAGCTATTATTAAAATTTCTGCTTGGTTCCCGTATTTTCAACTAAAGTCTAGTTCAGTGTAATGTTTATGAAGTTCTAAATACCTTGTCCTACTAAAATAGGACTCTTTTTGTAGGTTAGAAGTCTAACCCGTAATTAGCAGTCTATTTTTATTAATCAACAATATTGAAAAATTATTTATGTGAATTTTTAAATATTTGCTTGGAGCCAGTACGGTTCCAAGCTAAAAATGCATATACAAACATTAAAAATGAGAATTTGAAAAATTTAAAATTTAAGGTTATGATGCAGATGCCGTATACGGCATACTCTTGATGTTTCTGAATTTTACATCTCGTCTGGAAACCTGCCGATGAGACTATTTCCATGTTGCCTAATGTATGTGAATGTTTAACGTTAGAGGAAATGCTTTAATTATTTCACTAAAGAATGTCTACTTTTACCTCCGCTTTTGAGAATGAATTTCCATTGAATAATACCACTTCCTATAATAAAAATGATAATAACTAACAGAAGGAACACACTTTCGACATGTCGGCTCCCAACAAATAACTGACACTTGGCAACAATGATGGAAATAAAATAAATAGATAGGTTATGTTCTCTTATTTACGATTTACGTTGTGATCGTACGGATCTAGTATTTTGACTTCATAACTGTGTTTCTTATTAATTATTTAAAAATGTGTGTGTGTACTATGTAGACATTGAAAAAATGGAGATAGATTTTGAGAAGGCAGCAAGTGATAATCTCCATATTATTGACAGTGAAATGGTGAATGACAATTCCTTAAATAAAATAACTGTTAAATCTTTAAATTTAATGATTTTAAAAATTATTCAATAAATGTAAAAGAAAATAAAACACTTAAACCTAGTTGTTTATATTTATTAACTGTAATTTGTATTCTACAAAAGTGAAATGAATCATATTTTAACGTTTTTTTTATTCAGTTTTTGTACATACCTATTTAGTTTTATAAATTCAGCAGGTATGAAATACCTGTACGGTAACTAGAGGTTTTAACTTTGGAATAATGTCATATGATTTAGATTTCATTCATTTTTGGCAACTTAATAGTAATGCATCAAAGAAAAGTTTCTGTAGTTTCATATGTCACTAGACTAGAACTAACAAAGCTTGATGACATGTCTGTCAATTCGGTAAAGACAGAAAGAGACAAACACTCATACGTACAATCTGCTCATATGTAGCCTCTACCAAGGGTACTAGAGTAAACTGATTGGTCATTCCGGCCATTTCGTCATCAGTGCAGAAATATTGCCGCCAATTTTAAATTCATATAACATAATAATTTTTTCTGTAGAAAAGAAGCAAATTTCGCAAAAAGAAAAAATACGGGTGAGTTTTTTTAAAGAGAACTTTTCAAATATTCAATAAAAAAAAACGTGGGAAAGGCCCATTTCGGCCCAGATAAGACGGCGGGGAGGGTATAAAAAGCTTTTTATGCTTGTCTTTCCTTAACAAACAATTTTTTACGCTCATTATCCTAACTCGATTTTGCGGTAATTTTTTGCGCCAGCCCTTATGCATTATAACGACACTACAATACATTTTATTTTCCAAAGGTCAATGGTAAACAGTAAATGTCATCCGTCGGCCGTCCGTCGGGGGATAAAATTAGTTAGTTTAGAATTACCGAAGCGCCCCCTCGTGCTTCGGCGCCCCTAGGCTATAGCCTATTTAGCCTTATGGATAATCCGGCCCTGTCGTGAATACTGATAACAAATGGTTGAGGTCAAATTAAAATAAAATCCCTAATGGGGAACTTGAAACTGCAGATGGCTAAATGTAGTGACTGGGGATGCACCGGGTAGTTGTTTTTATAAACGCCGGGTACCAGGTTTAACCTGAAATTTACACAGCGGGTATCGGGTATCATTAGGCCAGGTACTGGGTGCCGGGTATTGACCGGGTACTGGGTATTTACCGGGTATCGTGTATTCACCTATTATGCGAAAAGTGACCTAACTTAACTTTATTAGTCAAATCGCCAGTTGCAGGTTTGACACACATCATCGGTGATTAGTGATAACTACTTTTAATTAATTTCTGACATTGCAAATAATATTAAATAATGAACAATGAGTGTTAAAGAGAGAAACATAGTTTGGGATTATTACGAATTTTCTGAAGATGACAAAACTAAGGAAACATGTCTTTTATATAAGAGAAAAACTTCTAGAGGTGGTACAGGAAAGTGTGCGTCATCTTTAGTAAAACACTTACGCTTTGTTTGTGCACTGGAATACAGTGAATATTTTGAGACTGATTTTTTTCTAAATAGATTATTAGATTTTTGTTTTGTTTTGTAGATTAACTCCTCTGGAATAGAGAGCCACGCCTACTATAAGTGAAGCTTATCTTTTCTTTAAATATAGGGCGTAACAAAAAAGATTTTTGTTTTTGTTGAAAAATTCAAAACACCATGTGGGAGTTGCCAGCAGTAGAATTTTAAAAAATCATTAAAATCGAATAAACGATTTAGAAAAAAATCAACTTCAATATGACAGCAAATTTTGAAATTATACAGGAAAGTGTGCGTCATCTTTAGTAAAACAGTTACGCTTTGTTTGTGCACTGGAATACAGTGAATATTTTGAGACTGGTTTTTTCTAAATAATTTATTAGATTTTTGTTTTGTTTTGTAGATTAACTCCTCTGGAATAGAGAGCCACGCCTACTATAAGTGAAGCTTATCTTTTCTTTAAATATAGGGCGTAACAAAAAAAATTTTGTTTTTGTTGAAAAATTCAAAACACCATGTGGGAGTTGCCAGCAGTACAATTTTAAAAAATCATTAAAATCGAATAAACGGTTTAGAAAAAAATCAACTTCAATATGACAGCAAATTTTGAAACTATGCAATATTTTTGTCTGCGAGTGTACAATGTTAAAAGTAATGTAATCATTTTGTTGGGTAAATGGTAAATGTTTACCCAACAAGATTATCACACTATTAGGCATAACACTAGACAGCAACATTAAATGGCCTGCACATATCGACCTCACAGTGAATAAATTAAATAAATCATGCTATGGACTCAGGGTTTTATCACGTTCCTTTAACAGCCGTAATCTCCTCACAGTGTACCACGCAAACTTTCTCTTCATTGCTAAATATGGAATTGAAATCTGGGGTGGTTCATCAAGCCTCCCCAAAATTTTTAAACTGCAAAAGAAAGCAATTAGGGTGATATTCAGAATGAAATTTGATGAGTCTTGTAGAGGCCGATTCAGGGAGAACAAACTACTCACAATCCCAGGTTTATATATTTATTCCTGTTTGATGTTCTTAAAAAACAACAATTTGGAATTATAAA
This sequence comes from Rutpela maculata, assembly GCA_936432065.2. Taxonomy (NCBI): domain Eukaryota; kingdom Metazoa; phylum Arthropoda; class Insecta; order Coleoptera; family Cerambycidae; genus Rutpela; species Rutpela maculata. The sequence goes on along the minus strand of OW386286.2, from coordinate 131,259,181 downwards.
TGTAAGCACAGACCATGCATACGATACTAGGCACAAAATAAATTATGTTTATCCAGTACATAGGTTAACACTCACGGAAAAAGGACTACATTATGCTGCACTAAAATTTTTTAATGCACTCCCCAACACTATAAAAAATAATGTCAACCCCAAATGTTTCAGTAAACAAGTCTTCCAGTACATCTGTAGTATTGAGCCATACACAACTCAAGAATATTATGTGTGATAATGATAAGTGTAACTTATTTATCTTATATTTAGCAACTCATCTGTCTGTTTTATATGTCAGTATTTTTTTCATTTTGTAAACCGTGACCTGTTTTATACATGTAAATGTGAACTAAAATGGAATAAAATTTACTTACTTACTATTTTTATGTGTATATTGCTTTTATGTTTTAAATTTATAAATAAAACCTTAAAAAAAGGACATTTATTTCTTTAGTGCCCGGTACCCGGCCGGGTATTGTTTTGTTATCCGTTGAAACCAGGTTTCCCTTAAAAAGGGCCGGCATACCGGGTACCCAATGTATCCCTGGTAGTGATGTTTAGACAGAAGTCATAGATTTTTATTATATACATGTAGATATCTTAATTAAATTCTTTGATTAACCCTTTCGCTGCGCAGCGCGGTTTCACGTAATTCTAGTATAGTGCGCAATAAATTGATCGCTTGCGAGTATACGCGCTTGGAGCATGCAGATCCGATATTACGTTACTATTTGATTTGGTTTATTGTATGCACAGTCTATTATTATATATAAAATTGAAAGAAAAACAAAAACCAAGTGCTCTAGTTTCAATAATAATAATTTATTTTTAAAAAATGGTTAAAAAAGTACAAGTAAACATAAACATAAAAACAAAACAACATTCTTATCAAAAACATTAAGGTACAGCAGAAACTTGCGCAAGTATATAAAAATGTATTAATAGTACATATACGCGTGTTTAAATCGCTTTGAGCAGTCTGAACCAATTTAAAAACGACAGGCGAGTTAACGCGCTTGGAGCACAGTGGGTCCGTTTATTTTTCGCGCATATACACAGTTTGAGCAGTGAAAGGGTTAAAGACCAGAGAATATTGTCCATATCTGAAATCGAAAATATTCTAACTGTGCCTTGTGCCATTCTGTTACAGAATGAAATATTTCACTGTCGATGTTGTTAGTGATTTATTTATTACAGCATGTACTTACCTGTTCCTAGAACATTAGTTTGCCTAATAGTACTATTTGTTCTCTGTATGGAAACGGCAGAATTACTTGGCGGCCTTGAAGATTTTGATTTAAATGCTTGTTTACTCGAACCTTGACTAGATTTTTTGCTTTTATTTTTCCTTTCTTCTAATCGGCTTTGGATCTAAGAAGGAATTACATAATGTGAATTAAGTGCAATATAATAATTTCTAAGTGTTCTGTAATTAACAAAAGGCAAGAAAATACCTGTTCCTGTAATTTCGTTCTCTGACGAGGCGGTATTAATGCCTTATCACGGAATATCAGGTCAAGTCTCATCATTCCTGCTAGATCTGCTAGTTCTGAATTATCTACAACTTCGCGTGCACAAATTCTGCAACAACCACATATTGCACAACCACTATCACCTTCTCCACATCCACATTCCCTGCAGAATAATTGAAGTGAGTCACAGAAAAAAGTATGCAAAGGCTAAATTTAAAGACATGTAACAAATGTTTATCTTTTTATTTAGACATAATATAATAATTACTTATCAAATCGGCTATAAGTTACTGGAAAAAAAAAATACTCATTAGGTTTATAAACCAATGTTTATATTTGTTTTAAAAGTACACTTTGTGATTTCTTCAGGTATAATTATTAATTAATTGTTTTTCAGAAATTGCCATTTAACTTTGCTGATTTTTCAGACATAAAATCTGTGGCGCCCTCAGTTTGAGACTTTCTCTAAATAAGGCTGAATACATGCTTCACAAGATTTTAAATTTAAATTTCATAAGTACCTAACTAGCACCAAAGTAACGGTAACTGAGATGGGAACCTCGAATGAGTAACCATTATATAATCGACACTAAATTTACGACTTTGATGTATAAATAACTTCATTTAACAAATCTACAGACGGTACCTTGTAGTTTCTACCTCTAATGATTACTTTATAGTCATGTGACTTCCATGTAGCTTTTCCCATACACGGCGATATCATAGTTACCGGTTCGACAAACGTTGAGTTTTTAGAAAGCGAAGCTAGCAGCGACTAACTTACGGCACCAAAATATGACTTCAAAGTTACAATTACTTTTGAATGTAGCTTTGATGGTTGCCGTGATATTCTGGAACCCTCCACTATCTATTTAATGTCATGGAACTTGTAAGTAATATTTATTAGGGTAAATCTCGTCACTGCTAGCTGCAAAACTGAACTTCACTGTGTGTGTCACCTTTTAAATTCACCACGAAATAAATTTCACCATCTAGTTCTTAATGTTAACCATAGATAAGAACTGTATATGTTGACGCAACAAACCTAATCTATATACCGGGTGGCTCATCCGATAGGGACACTATTTAACTTATGGATGGGCGAATGGACTTTTTTTCAAAGAGTGACCGCAAAAAAGGACTAAAATTCGCCTGTTTTTGCATAGTAGATAGTGGGTCAAGGGAAAGAGCAAAATAAATCCTATAGGGCTCAAATTAAACTTTGAGAAATTTTAAGGTGAGCATATTTTTTACTTTTTTGAAAAAATGTCTCCCCTATTTAAGGGTAGAAAATATTTAAAAAAGGCAGTATATAATAAATATTTTAAAAAATAAAACAACAACTATAGGATTTATTACTCAGATTTTATATTGTATGAATTATTTACGGATTATATCATATCGATTTTCTGGGGGGTGGTTTTCTTATTATTAGAAGGGGTAGGAGGGTGGTAGCTCAATTTCCCCATAGATATGGGTTCGACTAGTCATAACAATAATTCTAGTGAAAATCCCATGACGATTGTATCATGTGGGTAGGACTTATGAATTTTTTCGTTTTCTGGGGTTGGTATTTTAATTATTACAAGGGGTTGGAGGGTTGTAGGACAATTTCCTAAACTCTTCCAAATACGTTACAGAATTATATATAGTCCGTAAATAATTCTTACAATATAAAATCTGAATAATAACAGTTGTTTTATTTTTTAAAATATTCATTATATACTGCCTTTTTAAAATATTTTGTACCCTTGAATAGGGGTGATTTTTGCATTTTTTCAAAAAAGTAAAAAATATGCTCACCTTACGATTTCTCAAAATTTAATTTGAGCCCTATAGGATTTATTTTGCTCTTTCTTTTGGCCCGCTATCTACTATGCAAAAACAGACGAATTTTGCGGTAACTTTTTAGTTTAATGATATGGGATGAAATTTCCAATTATATGATGTAAAGAACCAAAATGGCCGACTTCTAGTTTCGATTCAATTTACATGAAAATCAAATCCCTCTGGCCAAAATACATATGATCTGACCCTCAAGAATTATTTTGATTTTCAAAAAATATTAAAAAAAAAATTATTATTATTGATTTAATTATAAATTTAGTACAAGGGGGAGGTAGACATTATGCATATCATTTTCTGTAATTTAAAGATCTATTTAAGTAACAGGTTGTCCCATAGTAGTTCCATTTAAAAAAAATAGTGTTCGCTGTAAAACCAATATTGTTGAACTTAATGAAGAATAAATCGTGTTTAATGTTATTATTTGAAGAGATAATATTTTAAAAGTACTTTCAGATTGTGTTCAATATTCTTTTTATATTTTTCTCCTTAATTTTAAGTTTAATTTAGTTGATTATTTAAATTTCATTCTTCAGGTGCATTACTTCATTGTTTGATATAATTTAAAAATAAATTCCTTTTTTTCCTTTGCCATGAACTGGATTTAAATTAAATTTTTTGTTTACTTGCCCGCATGATTTACTCAGTTTCACAAAAACCTGCTGTTCGGCTATTGAAGAAGGATACTGAAGTGGTACGAAGAACGGCAGTTCGATTTTAAATGCGAACGAGCTACGGTGATAGTAATTCTCTCTAATTTTCTCGAAGACTCCATATAATTGTGCTCAACCCGCTATTGTGTGTGATTTCACACAAACGTTTAACAATCGTTCGACTTGTGCAAAAACATCTACAGTCCGCTGCGCTGCTGAATCCTGCCCGATAGAAGACAACACCAGGCTCCTAACATCCAGAAAATAAAGGTAGGAAACGTGCAACCGAGTACGAACAATTTAACTAACTTAACTTGGTTTCTCAATTATTTTCTCACTCAAAATATTACATTTTTTGGTATCTTACGAGCCAAGGATTCTCTTATATTCTTTTATTTAATTTAAAGATATTTTATGACAATTATAATTTCTTATCATATTTAATGAATTAAACCACTTTTGCAGCAATTGTAAACCTACGCACCGATGCTGTTTTTTGATCGCATACCATTGCTCAGCTGATTGTGTTTATATTACTCTGACTTTTATAAAATAATACGTTTATTTACTTCTCTAAAATTGAATTTTGTTGTTTATTTAATTATTTTTCATTAATATTTTTTCTAATAACTAATACTGTCATTTAATAATACAACTTTTGTCATGGCTAACGCTAATAAAATTAAGCAATACATTGCACTTCGCAATATGAATTACAACAAATTAAATAAAATACAGGGTAAAGCAGAACAGAACGAAAGAGATCATTCTATTTTCAAAATATTTTTCATACGATTTGATTCAGTCTATGACGAGTTTTAGATAAACCACAGTAATTTAATAGCATTATTCGCCCTTCAGGAAGGAGCTGATTTAGCCGTTCAAGAACAAATTACGGCTTCTTTTGAAGATGACTGTGCTACAACACAAAAATAGAAGTACCAACGTTCTTGAGTGACTATAAACATTTTAAAACCTTTATAGATATATTTAACTCCCTGGTCCATAATAATCCAGATCTCTCTAATATTGAAAAATTCACTCACTTAATGAACTCATTACAAAGTCCTCCTTTGACTCTTGTGCAATGTACACCTATGACCGCAGATAATTATAATATTGCATATGAAACTCTCGTCAAACATTACGATAATAAACGTTTCCTAAAAAAAAAAACTAATCATTTTACTAATTTTGAACTGTACCGAGCTTTAATACTTTTAATAAAGCGCGTGCAGCACACTTCTTTTGCCCAAGAAATTTCACATCTTCAAAGAAATAATCCTACCTCGAAATCTCTCAAAAAATGAAATCCTTTTATAGGCTCAGATAGCGTCCTCAGGGTCGGCGATCGATTACACAATTCCAATCTATCCTATGACCAGAAACACCCCATTTTATTACCTCGCTGTAGTCGACTGACTGAACTTATAATAGAGGAAACTCACAAAACTCCCTTGTATCCTGGAGTTCAAACTTCGATTTCTTTTGACTCAAAACTTTTGGATATTATCTCCTAAAGTAAGTAAAGTATTTATTTAGCAACTGCTATTTATAAAAAATACAATGACAATGTAACATTTTGTACAATATAAATGAAACAACAAAAAAAATACCAACAGATTATCACTACTTTCAGGTACAATTAAATGAATGATACTTAATAACTAGTCTTAACATATCTATTAATTTCTCTTTTAAATGTAGTTAAATTTTTTATTTGTTTTACCTCGTTAGTGAGAGCATTGAACATAATCCTTTAAAAAATAAATAATTTTGTGCAAAACTTTTTTCCCTAAAGTGTATATAATAGTTATATTTGTATCTAGGGGGCAAAATACTACTTTGGTGATCGAGAACTAAAGTTTTTTGACGAGGCGCAGCCGAGTCAAAAAATGTTAGGGATATATACATTTTAAAATAACACGCATCGCTCGATTCTGAAGTTTTTGTAAAACTTGTATATCCGTTTGATTTAAGGAATATAGAACTGAACCACAATATTCAAATTGAGGAGAAATAATACTCTTATATACAGTTATCCTGGCAAACACTGATATATCATTACTAATTCTAGATAAAAAATTGATTTTCTTTGCAACTTTTTTACAAATATATTGTACATGTGCTTTAAAATTTAGTTTATTATCCACTATTACACCTAAGTATTTAATTTCAGCAACTTGTTCTAACCTCTCTCCACTCATATCAATATTTAAATTTTGGTTTATATTACTACGAACACCATTTATTAACATACACTTGGATTTATTGGAATTTTATTTCAAGCTATTAAATGACATCCACTTGTCCATCAACTGTAGGTCCTCATTTAACTTATCTTCAATAACTTTAATATCTTTTCCACTTTCAAATAACAACGTATCATCGGCAAACAAATTTATGGAGCAGTTTTTTATTACATCTTTTATGTCATTAATATATACACTAAATAGCGTTGGACCCAGTACAGATCCTTGTGGTACTCCATATTTTGTTTCTTTCCCCCCCAGATACTTCAGACCCATACTTAGTTTTTTGAAGACATTCCATCAAGTAACTTTGAAACCACTTTATAACGATTCCATTCCGACCATACATTTTTAGTTTTTCCACTAATTTTACACGATTTATTGTTTCAAATGCCCGTTTGAAATCAATGAAGACGACACCAACTGCACTGCACATCCTATATCTATACTTTCCTCCCAATTCGATAATATATTTTGTAAAGACGTCTCACAAGAATGATTTTTACGAAACCCTGATTGTTCTTGTACCATTATGTTGTATTTTTCAAGATGGTTATCAAGTTGTTCTTTTACAACAATTTCTAGAATTTTCTCATAAATGGGTAGAATATTAACTGGTCTAAATTCGTGGGCATTCTTCGTACCATGTACTTTTGGGATTGGTAGGATGGTGGACGTTTTCCAATGTGTTGGAAATTTACCTGTACGAAGTGAGTAATTTATAACGCTTAGTATTACTTCTCCAATTATTTCAAATGCATTTCTTATAACTTGAACACTTATACCTTCATCTGTTTATGCTTTATTTGGTAAATTGTAAACGATTTGTTTTAAATGATTATAATCTATTTCTTGAAAGAATTCCCATTTCATGTTATTATTGAAATCTTTAGGTATGTCATTTATTTCTAGTAGTTTATCAGTTGTACTGTCTATAAAATACTCATTAAATTTTTCTGCTATTTCTTTTTCATTTTCTTTTTCCACATTTTCAAAGTATATACTTTCTGCATTAGTTTTTGGGTGCGTTTTAAAATTGTTTTCAAAGTTTTCCACATTTCTTCAGGATCTTTCTTATGATCATCTATTTGTTTTTCATAATATTCTTTCTTTGCAGTCGTTATCATTTTAGTAACTTCATTTCTTTTCTTCCTAAATTTGTTCCAGTCCTCTTCTAACTTCGTTATTTTTGCCCTTTTATAGCAGACATCTCTCTCTTTAGAAATATTTTGTATGTTTTCATTGTACCATTTATTCAGTAGCATCTTACTATTTAATTTTACCGTTTTTACTGTATTCAATGCAGTAACAATGTCATTAATGAGAATTTCAGCACGAGTGGTTATTTACATAAATATTTGCCAAATTTTCCTTGAATAGTTGTACATCAAAGTTTCTCTTTATTATTTTGATTTCTTTGACTGTTTCATTTGTGTAGTTCTTTTTCTCTGTTGGAATTGATATTTTTATTATACTATGGTCAGATAGTTTGGGTGTATCTAATACATTTACTTTTATTGCTTTAGTGTTTGAAATGACCAAATCTATTAATGTTGCTGTATTTTCTGTTATTCTGGTTTTCTCCTTCACAAGTTGTCATACCATACATTTGTATTATTTGTCTTAATTTATTTGAATAGTAACTTTCATTTGATAAATCTATGTTAAAGTCACCAGTATATATACAGTCACTATATAAATGAAATTCATCAAATATTTCTTCCAGACAATTTAAAAAAAGTGCTTCACTAGGACTAGGCGATCGATATAATACTGTTAATGTAATACTTTTGTGTTCGTTATTTTTAATGGAAATCGTCGTTAACCAGTATATTGGATGATTTGAAACTTTTTTTATTACATGATATTTTATATTATTCTTTATGAAAAGCATCACTCCTCCTGTTCTTCTATTCAAAGAATCACAGCGTACATTCTTATAACCATTTATATTAATCTCATGATCACTAATGTCTTCAGTGATGTGTGTTTCTGAAATGCACACAATTTGAAATTTATTTTTATTATTAAAATCTATTATTTGCTCTTTGTTTGCTACAAAACTTGACGCATTTAAATGTACAATATTAATTTCTTCATGGGCTAATTGCTACATTTCATATCTTGTTTTTTTGCTTTTAGACTTTTGCAATCTTATTATAACAGGACATTCATAATCAAATATCGAATGTTTCACCTCTAAATTAAGTTTCAGTTTTTCATTATGTTCAATACAGTTTATACATTTTGTATCATTTTGACAGTTGTTGGTATTGTGACTTTCATTAACCTCATCTCCACAATTAAGACAAACTTCTTTGCTTTTTTTACAATCTGATGCTTTATGACCAAACTTTCCGCACCTGAAACACCTGATAAGGTTAAAATGTTCATAAACTGTACATCGATCCCCGTCAATGTTGATTTTTTCTTTCCTTGGAAGATGTCCTGGAAAAGTTCACTATTTACTTCAACTATTGCTTGATACTGCCTATTATTTCTAAACATCTTTTTAATAACTTTTATTTCAAGTGTTTTAATTTTACTCAATATTTTCATTTTGCCTTTTTAAGTAGACTAATAGGTATGCTGTCTTTTTCATACTCTTTAGGTAATCCCACTTTTAATCATTGGATTTCTTCTACTTGGTATCTTCACATTGTAATTATTTCCTAATTTATTTTTAACTTCCTCTTGCAATTTGTTTACTTCCTGTTTACTTGAACATGCTACAGCTACTCCCCCACTTTTCAGTTTTCTAATATTTGTTATTCCAACTGCGATATCTTTAGGGTTTTCTTCTCTTTGTAAATCATTTTTCGTTTTATCACTGTCTTGCTTATTTTTTGGTTGAATTATCACTATATCTTGAGTTGATACGACCTTGCTGTATAGTTTCTTTAGTAGAGTGCTCGGTGCCCAGATATACGCATAAAATAAGTTTTGTGGGGGTTTCATTGTCACAAGCTGAATTTGATATAAAATTAATGATGATATACTGATGTTTCAAAATCTCAAAGCCATCAAAAAATGTCCTACTCAAAAAGTTATTATAATCAAAAAACGAGTTATAGATTAGTGACTCAGGTGTTTTGATATTTCCACTTTTGAGTAATAGCAAATCCTTTTAACCATGAATAGAACTAGTCAAAATAAGTAGATTTTCGAAAAGACCCACCTCGAGAAATCATGCCTGCTCCCCCTGCCCCCCCCTCAAAGGGGCAACCTGTATCTGCCTATATATATATATATTTTTCTCAAATAGAGCTAGAGGAATGATCTTGGCGCCATTCGATAGAGTATAAAATTTTGCATATGAGCCTCCATTTGCTTTTTGCTATTTTCTTTTTTTTTTAAGGCCCCCACAGCAAAAAAAAGGATGAGGAGCCTTCCAACAACGACACGTTAGGCATACCTCTAAAAGAGAGAGATTTTGAAACATCAGTATATCATCATTAATTTTATATCAAATTCAGCTTGTGACAACGAAACCCCCACGGAAGTCACAATAAGCGTATTAATGCACTCTACTATCTTGTTCTCATTTAAGCTAATATTTATATTATCTTTCAAGATTAGTGTTTTCAATTCTGCTATTTCATTTATAACTGATGTCATCTCTCCTGAAGTGGGATTGTGTCCATTTTGTTCTTTTAAATTAACTATTTCTTGTTTTAATTCCTTTCTATCCTCCTCTAATAATTCAATGATCCTATTTTTGCTTTGAATTTGGCTTTTCCTCTCATCTATTATTGCCTGAAGTAAGGCATACGATTCAATCATGCTTCACAGTAAAATTTTAGAATTCTACTTTTTAATCGCATACACTTTGCTTCTGAAGCTGAAACAGGCCATCCGTCGAGTAATATCTAATTGCCTTAAATGCTGGCGTCTCAACCCTAGACCATGTCAACCACCAATGGGAAATTTACCACAACAACATGTTTCTCACGTGAAGGCTTTTTCGGTAGCAGGGGTTGATTATGGCGGTGGGTTCTCTATTAAATTAGGCAAAACTAGGGGAGCTAAAACATGCAAAGCATACATATGTCTGTTTGTTTCACTACAAAGGCGTTGCATCTAGAGCTTGCATCTGATCTCTCTTCAGAAGCCTTCTTAGCAGTGTTATGTCGTTTTATAGCTCGGCGCGGGAGATGCTCACATATACTAATAATAATAATAAATAATTTATTCATCATAAAAGCTAACAAAAAAACATATACATGACCTACTATGACATGCGGAAAATTTTACAGTAGGTTGTCCCCACCGAAAGGAGTTAAAAAAATGAAAAATGAAACAAAAAATGACCAAAAAAATTACCTTATTTTTTTGTAGAAATGCGCCGCCAATGACTAACTAATCTAACGTAATGCGGTACAACCATATCACTTTATGAGATTTGGGACTGACACTACTGACAGCAAAGCTGGATAAGATAGAAGTGACTTTTTGGTTTTAATCAAATCACACTACAAAAATAGCGAAATCAATCGAAGACCCCCCCTATGCTGAACGACATGCAGATATACGAGATATTTAGTTAAACCGGTCAATGACATGGCGGTGTCCGTATTGTTCGACCAGAAGCAAAAAACGCGGCTCTCTTTAATCATGATCCAGCGGCAGGGAGCCAGGCTTGTCGGCATGCTTTGAACTCATTCGTAAAAGTGAATTGGTCCGCTGGAATTCCAATTATCTTCAAAGCGTACCGACAATGTTGGCTCCCTGCCGCTGGATCGTGTGTTTTTTTTTTTATCTCGCCGGCCGGCTTCACTTTTTATGTCAATTAAGGAAATGTAAACAACTCGAATACATTCTTTCACAAGTAAGTTCGTCGACCTATTCAGGAGTAGGTCAGGACTTACTCAACATCAGTAGTGTATCTTCGCAAATTTATTAATAATTTAATATACTAAAGGTCACGCTTTGCAACCTTTTTGCGTGTGGTTCCTTCCAGTGATGTATCTTTGTGTAAGATACTGCCACAAAAAGTTTTTCCCTCAAAGACTTCATAATATCTGGGAAAATTTTTTTTTTCGAAAATCTGAAAATTTTTTTTTCTTAATTAAGTGAACCAATTTGTTTGTATTTCACATATATTGTGAATATACACAAGACAATTTATTATTGATATTTTCATGAAATCTTTTCATGAAGAAAACAAAAATTGATGCTTTTGAATTTTTTGAAAAATTTATATACGTACTTACAAGTTAGCGACCACCTCTATTTTTTTTACTAATTATACGGCATACAATAAGCTATAACATATATTTTTTACAAAACTCTATCGAAGGGGTAACGTAGTCAAATTGGCAAAGATAATTTACGTGCTTATGTTGTAGAACTCTCCAAAATCGTCCTAAGTTGAAGACAGAATCAAAATTCGACTTAGGCAAAAATTTCATTTAAATACATTTTTAAGAGCCTGCAGAGGCACAGGTCAGTCCATAAGGACCGTTTTGGGTTCTATAAGGCGTTGGAAATGACCAGGTGAAAATTCGAAGAAACACCGAATTTTCACTTAGGAAAAATGTTTTTGGTTCAGGATTTGAGAGCAGAAGTATATAATGACAAAGATTTATGAATAATATACTTTTTCAAAGGTACCACAAATTGGACTTTGAAAAATAATATTTTTAAAAGGGCGTCAAAATTTGGCTCAAGAATCGATTTATCGAAAGTACGCCAAAATTTCACTTGCAGACTAATTTTTCAAAACTGCGTTGAAACTTGGCTTGAAAATCCATTTTTCAAAAGTACGCCAAAATTTCACCCGCAGATTAATTTTTCAAAACTACCTTGAAATTTGGCTTGAAAATCGATTTTTCAAAAGTACGCCAAAATTTCACCCGCAGATTAATTTTTCAAAACTACCTTGAAATTTGGCTTGAAAATCAATTTTTCAAAAGTACGCCAAAATTTCACCCGCAGATTAGTTTTTCAAAAGTACCTTGAAATTTGGCTTGAAAATTGATTTTTCAAAAGTACGCCGAAATTGGTCTTAAAATGGATTTTTCAAAAGTACCACAAAGTCAGTTTAAAAAGTACCACGAAAATATACTTTGAAATATTTTTTATTTTTTTATTCCTCCACCAAAGACATTGACCTTTGATGTATGGTCATTGAAAGCCCAATTCTAAAGTATGAGCATAAAATTTTAGCGATGCACTGCATCCAGAAGGCAAAATAGAAGATTTTGACAAAGCCGCTGTAGTGCCAATAAGCAAAAATTGATAAAAATCAATGCACATGTACAAGGCCGGTTTCTCGCATAGAAAGAGTTGGGATTGACTCAGCGGCTCGCAATTTGGTCGAGCGCGTTGAGTGATCCAAACAAAGCAATGGTAGGAAAGCCAATAACAGGGCTTTCCAAATGACAAAGTTACAGAGGAAAACGCCTTGTGCATAAAAAACCAAAAATTCAATTTTGCCTAAAAGTCGCTTGAAGGTGGATAGCTGCCATATCGATAATATTGAACAACTGCATAGGAGCAAGTAAATCGTGGACTGATCGAACGCCATTAAACTTATGCAGTTATAAGTCCTCATGAATGTGTTTGTGTACGTGAATCTCCACGATACAAGAACTTTAAAGCTAAGTAGTCTCTAGCAAAACTAAATTCATTTAGTAAAACTTTTTTAAGTTAATTTCAGTCAGCCGTAATTATAAATTACAAATAGTCTCAGACTTCTCTAAAAAGCTCGCATTTTGATTCTGAGAAGGTATGCATGAATCTTTTCTACCTAATCGATCGTTAGCATAAGCGCTCTCGCTTGTATGGTCTGAAAGCCATTACCTTGATTGGGGAAGGCACGATTCTTATCTTGAGAATTTTGTATAACCATTTCTGTTAAATAAACGGATTCTTTGAACTATTGTTTCTTAATTGATCTTGAGGCCTTGTTGACGGTCTATAATCCCTGGAACATTCGTATAGAAAACCGAATGCGTCGAGTTAATTCACATTAACACTCGACCTTCTGGTTGCTTTACGGATGTTCGATAGGGATTTTTTTATCCGTTTTTTGAGAAATAGAGTTCGTTATTAATAGACCAAAACGTGGTTTCCACGTACAAAAAATGAATCCCTCCGCAGAGAAACTCTTCGGTTGGGATTTTTTTATGCAAAAATTCAGGAAATTAAGAGGTACCTAAACCCCTAACGAGGGAATTCAGGTCCAGAGAGAGCGTCATTTCCGATCTGTGGTAGTGCAGCCTTGGTCCATTATCCGGCTATCGAAGTGCATCTTATCTCGAACCCGCCTGGGAGGTAGAAGAACGGGGTAATACGCGACTGGCGCCCCCTGAGAAATAAATTGGTGTCGCGTCATTTTGACGCCCGGTAGTGCGTTCTTCTACACTTACACCCCCTTTAGTAAACACCCTGTATCGTGGGTTCGGAAATTATAACACCAGGATAACACTAAACAATAATGTATTTACTTACGTACTAATTACAACAAATAAAGATATATTAATAATTATATAAATGAACAACAACGGCTTGGATTACACGTATTGAAAATTTTTTGGAGCAGTCTACGTATTTTTTTGAAATAACGAGATGTATTTTTCACAATATATACATTTTCTACAAAGCTCCATCGAAACGGTAATACACAAAAAAATTATGTGTTTAATAATAAGAATACATAATAAAAAAACATGTTATGCTAATGATATATGATAATATATAATATGATAAATAAATAAATAAATAAATAAATATTAGCCGTCTTCATCACTGTCCTCAATTATTCTGCGAATAATTTAGACAGTTTTATTGATGATTTTGGAATATCGTCGAAAAACCTTGCATATAGTAAATGCATCTATAAGTAACAGAAAACTGATTTATTTTTTTTTAACTTAAACATGAATTTATCATATGCAAGGTTTCTCGACGATATTCCGAAACCATCAGTAAAACTGTTTGAATTATTCGCAAAAGACATCAGTGTTACCATAAATGAGGACAGTGATGAAGACGACTAGTATTAGCATAACATGTTTTTTTATTATGTATTTTTATTATTAAACACATAATTTTTTATGTATTACCGTTTTGATGGAGCTTTGTAGAAAATATGTATTGTAAAAAATACATCTCGTTATTTAAAAAAAAATACATAGGCTGCTCCAAAAAATTTTCAATACACGTAATCCAAGCAGTTGTTAATTTATATATTTATTAATATATCGAGTTTCTAACCAATTTATACTCTTTTTCCTTATTTGTTGTAATTAGTACGTAAGTAAATACATTATTGTTTAGTGTTACCCTGGTGTTATAATTTCCGAACCCACGATACAGGATGTTTATTAAAGGGGGTGTAAGCACATAACATTATCTTTGCCAATTTGACTTCGATAGAGTTTTGGAAAAAATATATGTTATAGCTTATTGAATGGCGTATAATTAGTAAAAAAAAATAGAGGTGGTCGCTAACGTGTAAGTACGTATATAAATTTTTCAAAAAATTTAAAAGCATCAATTTTTGTTTTCTTCATGAAAAGATTTCATGAAAATATCAATAATAAATTGTCTTGAGTATATTCACAATATATGTGAAACACAAACAAATTGGTTCACTTGATTAGAAAAATTTTTTTTCGTATTTTCGAAAAAAAATGTTTTCCCAGATATTATGAAGTCTTTGAGGGAAAAACTTTTTGTGGTAGTATCTTACACAAAGATACATCACTGGAAGGAACCACACGCAAAAAGGTTGCAAAGGCACGGACACTTATCTTAACCTGCCATGGCCTTACCTCAGAATCCTCTAAAATTTTGCAGGGGCTTTCCCACATTGAAGACTGGTACACCATTTTATTTTCCGCATTTCTTGGTAGATCACGCTGTATACAAAGACTGTACAAATTTTGTTGGCACAAATAAGTATCTCACAAATTTTTGAAAATGTCGCCAAACAAGAGGTGATTAAATGGTCATTTAACCCTCCTTCGGCCCCACATTTTGGAGGACTATGGGAAGCGGGCATAAAGTCAGTAAAAACACGCGTGTCACAGGTGAACAAATACTTACTTATGAAGAATTTTATACTGTGTTAACTCAAATTGAAGTCATTCTGAACTCTCGTCCTCTCTCCCCTAACGATTTGACGGTACTCACACCAGGTCATTTCTTGACACTGGAACCTTTAACCGCATTACCAGACCCTGATCTCAGTAATATAAAGATAAATCGGCTGACACAATGACAATTGTTACGACTTCACCAGGATTTTTGGACTCGTTGGCAGAAAGAATATTTACACTCTTCAGCAGCGA
This sequence comes from Rutpela maculata, assembly GCA_936432065.2. NCBI lineage: Eukaryota > Metazoa > Arthropoda > Insecta > Coleoptera > Cerambycidae > Rutpela > Rutpela maculata. The sequence continues at coordinate 131,243,669 of OW386286.2, read as the reverse complement.
GGCAAATGGACAGATCAACTCCTATCGCACCAGACACAATGGTACTCATAAAAAATTATATTTTACCGCCATTGCATTGGAACTTAGGTCGTATTATTGACACATATCCTGGTCAAGATGGTGTAACACGAGTAGCGACAGTTAGAACCTCGCAGGGAATTTTCAAAAGGCCACTGGTAAAGCTCTGCCCCCTGCCTAACTTACACTCCATTTAAAAATATTTTTAAAGGTCGGCAGAATGTTCAATATTCTCCGATTTTTCTCTTTAATTTTAAGTTTAATTTAGTTAATTATTTAAATTTCATTCTTCAGGTGCATTATATCATTGTTTGATATAAATTAAAAATAAATTCCTTTCTTTCCTTTGCCATAAAATGGATTTAAATTAAATTTTTTGTTTACTTGCCCACGTGATTTACTCAGTTTCACAAAAACGGCTATTGAAGAAGGATACCGAAGTGGTACGAAGAACGGCAGTTCGATTTTAAATGGGAACGGGCTACGACGGTAGTAATTTTCTCTAAATTTCTCAAAGACTCCATATAATTGTGCTTAACCCGCTATTGTGTGTGATTTCACACAAACGTTTTAACAATTCAATTCAATTCTTTATTCGTGTTAATACAATAAACTGTTTACACATGTCAAATTAGTAAGTAAAGTAATAAAAGTAATAAACTACAATAACGATGATGTGAACAAACTAACAATAAACAATTAATGTAAAATATAAAATGGAAATAGTTGTATCTTTTAAATTCCTATTACAAAATCTGAAAAATTGTTATTACAGAATTCATTTAGTGAATAAAAACATTTATTGAGCAAATACTCCTTAATTTTATTTTTAAATAATCTTGGTTGCAGGTTTTTGATATTACTTGGGAGGAGATTGAAAAATTTAGGTCCAAAATAGGAAATGCTTGTACGTGATTTATATACTCTATGATAATCTAAGTAAATACTGGAATTATTTCTAGTTTCATAATTATGTACATCGTTATGCATTAGATACCGCTCGCTGTTATTTTTTACGTACATAAGGCATTCAAGTATAAATAAACATGGAAAGGACAGAATCTTTAACTCAATGAAACTCTTTTTACAGTCTTCCCTATATCCTAGCCCATCAATTAAACGTACAGCTCTGCGTTGAAGACTGAATAATCTTGAGGCCGAAGGTGCATGGCCCCAGGCTAAAATTGCGTAACTTAGCTTAGCTTGGATTAGTGCATGGTAGACAGTTTTAAGTACTGGCTGGGCTACAATTCCTATCAAGTTTCTTATGACAAAGATATTAGTTGTCAGGGTTTTTGCTACATGATTCACATGTGCCTCCCATGTAAGTTTAGGATCTAAGTGTACACCCAAAAAGCGAACTGACTGAGGATTATTCCATTCCTTAGCTTCTCGAAGTGTAAAGATAATGGTCTCAGATTTACTGCTGTTGAGACTGAGTTTATTAGTTGCAAACCAGTTTGTCACCTTCGACTGTGTATCCTCCATATTTTTAAGCAGTAAGGAAAGCTGTTTATTTCTGGATACTACAGTGGTATCATCCGCGAATAGTATAAGGTCATTGTTGGGTACGCTTGATGTTATATCATTGACGTATATTATAAACAGGATAGGACCCAACACCGAACCCTGAGGAACACCATGTTCGATTATATCAACATTGGAATGTATGTCATTAACAATTACTTGTTGTTTCCTATTGGAGAGATAAGAGTTTATAAGTTGTAGTGAATTATTGTGAAACCCATAGTAATGCAGCTTTTCTATGAGTATTTCAACAGATATACAGTCAAAGGCTTTAGTTAAATCACAGCATAGAGCTCCAACAAATTCGCCTTTATCATAACTAGCCGATATTATTTCAGTTAGTTTATTTATAGCCATTGTAGTCGAGTGGTTCGTACGAAAACCAAACTGTGCTTTATTAAATAAGTTATTAATATCAAAGTATCTATTAATCCTGGATTTAAGGGCTTTTTCAAAAATTTTTCCAATAAGCGGAATTATAGATATTGGCCAAAAGTTGGCTGGCTCATTTAGGGAGCCTTTTTTGTGAACAGGTATAACTTTTGAGATTTTTAGAATATCAGGAAATGTATTACTTTGCAATTGTTCGACTTGTGCAAAAACCATCTACAGTCCGCTGCGCTGCCAAATCCTGCCCAATAGAAGACAACACCAAGCTCCTAACATCCAGCCAATAAAGGTAGGAAACGTGCAACCGAGTACGAACAATTTAAATTACTTAACTCGCTTTCTAATAATATTACAGACTGATTTTTAACAATGTTGGCGGTCTTCTATGATTAAAACTAAAATTTAAAAATCTATATTTTTTGGAAATCAAAATAATATTTGAGTGTCAGATCATATGTACTTTGACCGGCAGCATCCAAATATGCGAAAATATACATGTCCCATTAAAAAATTTGATTTTCATGTCAATTGCATCGAAACCGGAAGTCAATCATTTTGGTTTTTTACATCATATAATTGGAAACTTCATTCCATATCACTACACCAAATTTGATAAAAATTTATTTGCCCGTTCAAGAGTTACAAGAGTCACCCGGTATATATTTATTACCTTACACGTACCTTTTTCCAGATTTTATAAAAAACCATACATACAACAAATCAAGACACAGCATGTGGCAGGTGACAGGTCTGAAAATGTGAAGTTAGTGAGATACTAGACTGAAGTTAAAATTAGGGGCACGTTCAGTTGAGATGTCGGACATATGGTGAGCAGCATATCAGAATTCACATTGCGAGCAATGTAACAATGAAGTGGCAGCGGGAACTTTGAACAAGCAATTTGTGGTAGTCCCAACTTTGCAGTTACATATTTGCAAGTTCCGTCATTATCGTCAAGTAGCAATTACTTTTAAGTCACATTTCTTAGTTAAAATAACTTCAGTGATTTTTTCTGAAATTCGCCATATTTGTGGCCAAAACTTAAGGCACCATTATTATTACAAAACATGAATCATAACTTCATAAATGATTTAAAAATGAAATAGGTCAATAAGCCTGACAGTCCTCCTCGACCGTTCAATCAAAGTGATGTATGTCAAGTTTTTGGCAACAATTTAAGTGTTTTACATATATTTTAAACTAGTTTGTTTTATAATTGTTATATAGTCTAGGAAATAGCGTGCAAATTCGATGACGAATGGTTACTGTCTGCCAGTCGGTAATCGAAGAGACCATATAAGTACACATTTTTTTTCTCTCTGGAACTTTTTGGTATGATGGGGGATAGGGAGGGGGGACATTTATTTTTTAATCGAATGATTATCGATATCTGTCCGCATAGGTAGTTAGTATATGTACTTCAGATTTTATGCCCGCAGACGAAACTTCCGATCGGCGCGCGCGTTAACCTCAAATAGAAAAAAAAAATTAGTTTCTATTTCCGGTTAACGCGCGCGCCGACCAGAAGTTTCATCTGCCAACGTAATTGGGGTAGATAGATAGATAGATAGATTGGTTCTTTACATATATCCAAACGGGTGTGGAACATGTCACAAAACTACCCTAGTAGCACAAATACGCCACTAGGGTATACTAGCTTATTGTATAAAATATTGTACACATATAAAATACGTAAAAGTAATAAAACAAATGAGTTAAAAACAAATACACTATATCTCGAATTAAAAACATATTTAAAATGCTACAATCATCATTGAAAAACACGTCCAGAGTGTAGTAAGCTTTTCTCAGAAGCATGGCCTTCAAATTTGTTTGCACTTCTTTAATTGTACCATTTCTTAAAGTGTAGGGAAGTTTATTATAAATATTTATTAAGGTATATGGCATATTCTTTTGAATAAAGTATGTAAGGTATGTGAAGTACATATACTAACTACCTATGCGGACAGATATCGATAATCATTCGATTAAAAAATAAATAAAGTTCCAGAGAGAAAAAAATTTTGTACTTATATGGTCTCTTCGTTTACCGACTGGCAGACGGTAACCATTCGTCGTCGAATTTGCACGCTATTTCCTAGGCTAATAGACCACAAGCCCATACTAAATTTTTAGGGGGTCATATGATACCGCTTGAAAAGGTATAATTTTTGTAGTCCTACAGAAATAAATCACTTTAAGCCCTATGCCGTACATTTTAGGTGGAACATGGGAAAGCTGCGGAAAAGTGAAAATCATAACCCACGGGGGTTGCATTTTTTCAAACGATCCTGAACGGCTTACATTTATTTGGACTGTATTTATATCTGTGACTCTTAAAAAGAGAATGCCGTACAAAAATAATGGGACAGAAGTACATGAAGAATTTTCCTTTTCCGAAAAGTGACCTCTATGTACTAAGGTGATACGATACCATACGGCTTTTATGAAATTCGATTTTTATATTAACAAGGATGAACTTTTTTGCTATGCTGTAGAAATCAGTTGGACAATGGGGTGGCAAACGCAAGATCAACCCCCTTCCTAGACCTCTATTAAGGGTGGTGATTTGATCCTGTACGGCATCAATTCCAAAATATTATACGACATTTAAAATCTTTTAAAAAATGACCCATCTAAAAAGAATGAGTATTATATCAATGTAAATAAAAAAATCACCTCCGAGAAAGGGAAAAACTCACGTTTTCTAGGGTAAGTTTATTTGATACTGTACGTCTATTTATTTTTTGGATTAACATAGGTTAGAGTTTTTATTTTATTTAGTAGCCGTACAAAAAATAATGGACAATAATAAAATTAGAAAATTGCAAAACAAGTAAAAATTTTTAAAAATTATACAAATTAAAAAATCCTCTTTTTTTTAATACAATGGATAGATTTTCAACTTTACATCATTTTTCCTTTCCTTAACTATAAAAGAATATAAATGTGTCCATGCAGTGCATTTTCATTGTTGGGATTTTAGACACTAGATTACGTTATTCATGCAATTTACACGACCCTTAATGCTCATTAGATACCGTACGGCGTTTGCAAAAAATTATTGAAAATAGCAAAAGTTGATAAACAATCACAATGTCGTACATTTTAGATGGGCCGCAATGAAATACCAGAACCAAATATATATTTCAGAGACGAATTTTTCTTGAAGTAAATAATCTTAAATTTTCTCAGAGAGTAATAACACTTATTTTGCAAAATACAGACTATGTTTCAATACGGTGGATGGGCTCCTTAAGGAACTTACTGGCCTGGATTCCGTTCTGAGCTCATTGAAGATAGACAACTGATTGAATACCCAGTACATTCTCTACATACAGTGCAAATCATACACATATCATCATGCCAAGAATGCATTCCAGAAGGACACATATTTTGTAAATGTTCCTCTAAATTGCTGTCAGATGCACCCGCAATGTTTTCACTTTCTTTCTGATTTTCAACTATGTTATCATCATAGAAATAATCTTCTTGAACACCACAGGTATCCATTGCAACAACACTTGATGAATCTGAAAAATAAGAATAAGACTTTTAATTACTTGTCCCATTAGAATAAACATATTTTTTTTTAATTAAATAGCTCTCTACAGGGATGAAACATGATAAAGAGCCATCATTGAATTTTAGGGAGAAATAAGTTGAATGTTTATCAGGTGATGCCTGATATTGTAACATAATATTAGGGAAGAAGGTTCACCAGATTGTGAGAAGGAGAGGAGGGGGTAAAAATAACAAAAAATAGTGTGCCATAGTTTCTGGACAGCCTCTTTCCTGTCATGTGATTTGGGTTTTTCATGAGCGACAGTCGGCAATATTAAGATATCTAAAATATTTCCTTCTACTTTCAACTGATTAAACCACTCTAAAAATTGATCAACTTATTTCATTCTCTTTAGAATTCATCAGGAAACGAAATTACTATTAGAAAATAATAAAAAAATATTTTCACGTAAAAAACTAACAGGAAAACATTTAATAGTGGAGTCGGTTTAGGAAAGGGTTGGGAAATTTTTTAAGATGGATGCAGACCCTGCGGAAATTGTTTGTCATGACGGATATAACCAAACCCTAAACTCTTGATTTCCAGAAAGTATTTTTTTGGCCGAAAAGGGATTTTTTGAACATTTTAAGAGTCAAATTTGCAGTTTTAATTTTATTTTGACCACTTAAACAATTAGTTAAGGAACAAAAATGGTATCCTTTTATTCTCAATATTGAAGGAACCTCCAGTGATCACTGCTGCGGCCAAAATTTGAAGCGACGAAAAAATACGTATGAGGGCTCAATTTGGAGCCTCAACTAGGAACTACAAAAAGCCGTATGCGCCTTTGCAAAAATCAAGAAGGCGGCATCAATATGGCGGCCATAAACTTAAAAATTGATGATAAATGACCAAGAAGTTCAAATTTAGAGCTATCCGGTTTGAAACTACTCAAAAGTAGTAACCGGAGTTAATGATAAAAAATTTGGTATAATAACTTTGAAATCACAAAATGGCGGATTCAAGATTGCGAACTTTTTGCCAAAACCTGATGTAAGTGCCTTTAAAACCATCAGATTTGTTTGAAAATGGATTGGCAGGGATTCTTAAGGTCACTTATCTCAAATCTGGTGTGATAGATTCCAAATTACAAAATGGCGGATTCAATTCAATTTAAAAAATTTTCCACCTCGTACATCTCGAGTAAGTCCCGGTCTTTATCGTCAAAAAACAGGATTTTGATAATAAAAACTGGAATTTACTCGAAATCTATGAGGTGGAAAATTTTTTAAATTGAAAATTCGGTTTCAGCACACAAAAAATACTTAAGGTGTGATCGGTTTAGTTCTTGGAGCAGAACATTTTTTTTTTGTTGACCTGTGTAATTGAATGAAAAATGTACAGCAATTTTATAAAGAATTTTCAAAAGAAAACCAATATTGAAGAGAAAGTCCCCAACTATCCTGAGAAAGACCGTTGAAAACTTATCACCGTTCTCCTGCAAAACACTATTGAAAAACTCGCCAACTATTCTGAAAAGAACCGTTGGCCAAGCGATTAATCAAAGCTGCTCTCCTAGCAACAAATGAAAGAGTCAACAACTATCTTGAAAAAGACCGTTGCTGAGTTTCACCTAAAGCATTGGGATCACGCAATGCAACTGATCTAAAAAGCAATGTGGAAAAGCAGATCATAGATTTCATCATTACGCAGCGCAACATTTATTATTTGAAGTATTTCTAATCTAAATAAATGAATTGCTATCATGAATTCGCCATTGTTTGATTTTGATTTCGTAATACTACATTTACAATTAAATACTCCTGAAAACGAGCATTCTCAAATCTAATCAAAATTCTTGAAACATCTGCAATTTGATTTGTGTCATAAGACCGCCATTTTGGATCCGCCATTTTGTAACTTGGGATTATTCATGTCAGATTTATAATGAGCGATCTTAAAAACCTCCGTAAATCCATTTTCAACGGAATTCAGTGTTCCTAAAGGCAATTGATAGGAGTTTCGGCCATACGTCCGCCATTTTGTGATTTGGAATGTATCACACCAGATTTGAAATAAGTGATCTTAAAAATACCTGCCAATCCATTTTCAAACAAATGTATTTTTAAAGGCATTTACATCAGGTTTTGGCAAAAAGTCCGCAATATTGGATCCGCCATTTTGTAATTTCGGATTATTCATGTCAGATTTATACTGAGCGATCTTAAAAACCTCCATAAATCCATTTTCAGCGGGATTCAGTGTTCCTAAAGGCAATTGATGGGTGTTCCGGCCATACGTCCGCCATTTTGTGACTTGGAATCTATCACACCAGATTTGAGGTAAGAATCCCTGCCAATTAATTTTCAAACAAATCTGGTATTTTTAAAGGCATTTACATCAGGTTTTGGCAAAAAGTCGACAATTTTGGATCCGCCATTTTGTAGTTTGGGATTACTCATGTCAGATTTATAATGAGCAATCTTAAAAATCTTCATAAATCCGTTTTTTATGGGATTCAAGGTTTCTAAAGGCAAATGATGGGAGTTTCGGCCATACGTCCGCCATTTTGGGTCCGCCATTTTGGGTCCGCCATTTTGTCATTTGGAATCTATCACACCAGATTTAAGATAAGTGACTTTAAAAATCCCTGTCGATCCATTTTAAAACAAATCTGATAGTTTTAAAGGCATTTTCATTAGGTTTTGGCAAAAAGTCCGCAATCTTGGATCCGCCATTTTGTGATTCCAAAGTTATTATACCAAATTTTTTTATTATTAACTCCGTTTACTACTTTTGAGTAGTTTCAAACTGGATAGTTCATTTTGACGACTCTAAAATTGAACTTCTTGGTCATTTATCATGAATTTTTGAGTTTATGGCCGCCATATTGATGCCGCCTTCTTGATTTTTGCAAAGGCGCATACGGCTTTTCGTAGTTCTGAGTTCAAGCTCATACGTATTTTTTCGTCGCTTCAAATTTTGGCCACAGCAGTGATCCGGTTGACGTGGAATGTCCCATATATATATATACGAAAATAATTGAAAAAATTAAATTTCGGCTATCTTGATCAGATCTGAACCGATTTGGTTGAAATTTGGAATGAAAGTAGTCTTTATCACACAAAAACTGTTTACCAGATTTCAGCCAAAAATATTAAATAGTTTGGCTGAAATTGCAGTTTCTTCTGAAATTTTCAAATTGAAATATCTCCAGACCTAAAATTCGGATCGAATTTTGCTTTGTGGCAAAAGGTAGGTTATTTTATGTACTTTTACATGACATAAGTCAAGATTCACTTTTTTTTGCATTCGGTTGTTTTTTAGTCATTTGCACTAGATATACACCGGGTGCCACATGCTAGTGGCTTCCCCTATATTTCCTTTATTGTTTAACTTATCCATTTGAAATTTGGGGGTGCATAAAATACCTGTAAAAATGTATTTTTGGACATAAAAACAGTATGAGACCATTTTCGGTTTACCGGGAAATGACCGCAAATTTCGATTTTTAAATGGGGGTGTTGTATATTTTTACATATTTGGATTCTAGACAACATTCTGAGTATACCATGAGATTTTCGCGAATTTTTGAGTCAATGTTCAGTTTTTTAAGCATTTCAAGACATTCGTCTAGAGTGCTTTGAAATCACTGAACTCTACTATATAAATGGAAGGTCAATATCCATACCAATTTTTACGTGAAATTAAACCTCGCGCAAGTATGGCGACCGTAAAGCGGAGCGCAATCGCACTACAAAATACGCCAGAGCCGGTCTTATTGTTACTGCTACTGTTTAAAACCCGGGACTTTGCAACGATTCTTGCAACATACATAATCATACAAAATTGCACCATATTGTCTCAATTAACTGTTTATAACAGTCACAAAATATATTTCACAAAATAATCAATTTATAACAACTTTACATAAATGACAGAAATAAACAAAGAATAAAATGAGTGACACCGACTCTGGAAGTTTCATCTAATCCAAGATTTACGCTACGGAATCTATGGGAAATGAAAAAAACACAGAATCGCGTCAGCGCATAACTTCCGTAGACAGCCGTTTGGTTCAAGCACAGACATCAATTTCTCTACTGCGTCGACGCGTGGCTTCATATTTTGAGTTTTAATCTGTGGCGTAATTGCCGTATTTTGTTCACGTGCATATACCTATATTGGCCTTTCATTTATAATAGTAGAGTTCAGTGTTTGAAAAACCAAAATTTGTTCTACGGCAGGTAAAGTCCAAGGGAAAAATATAATTTTTCGTTTCACGAAAAATTATATTTTTCCCTTGGACTTTACTTGCCGCTGTGCTAGGGACGATGAGGAGAAAACATCGTCCCTAGCACAGCACGTAAAAATCACAGGACACAAAATAGACTTCGACAACACCAGAACAGTAGCCAATATCGAGCATTGTACATCAAGAATTACCGGAGAGGCCACAAAATCTTAACAAACGAGATGACACCCAGAGATTACCCACTGCATGGAAGCCGGCACTTTCAGGCAGATATATAACGGGAAACACACGACGATCCACTGCAAAGACAGACAGACAGACAGTTTATTCATGTGAGACAGATACAATGTATACACTCGTCAAAAAAATACTACATACAAATTTAAATTTTAAAAGTATAAAATACATTACTTACGCTATAGTAATAAAATTAATTTAAAATAAAATAAAACACTATACAGAGCTAGTCAGTTATAAGTGGTGTGTCGAAAATAATCAACAAATTCTTGGACTTCATAAAAAACTTCCTCTTTCAGAAAACTTTTAATTTTTGTATTAAATTTCTTGTGACTCAAATTCTTCCATTCATTTGGCAAGAGGTTATATAATTGTACTGATTTATACCTGTAATTGTTAATGTTCATCGATAAACGGAAGAATGGGGCTATTATTGGTTTATGTCAGGTATTATAACTAGTTTGAAAATTAAATTCACTAATGTGATTTTGTGCATAAACAATACATTCAAATATGTACTGATTGGTGCAAGTAAGTATACCTAATTTTTTAAATAAGGGTCTACAGGTGTCATAAGGTCTAGAGTTTGTGATTATTCTTACTGCTCGTTTTTGCAATTTTAATACTTTAGAGGCATGTAAAATTCCATAGCACATAACGCTATGGAAAAGAACATGATATGTCATTAAAATTACACTATGGTTAACAAAATTGTGAAGGTTTTTTAATAAATAGATGCAACTTGACAGCTTTTTGGATAGGCTCCATATGAGCTTCCCATGTTAACCTACTATCCAAAGTGAGACCTAAACATTTTACTGGATTGTTACTTTCTATGCCAATCTGAGAGTTTAAATTGAAAATAAGTGTTTGAGTTTTCTCTTCATTTAACTTTAGTTTACTATTGTTAAAATAAATCGAACCAATCTCGAGTCGGCACGTTCGAGTATTGACAAATCACGAAGAGACTCAACAACCTACCACGAGGAGACCTATCACGAGGAGCCGGAGCCAAGCGCTGACCAATCAAACAGAAACATGGCAACCTTCGATGACGATTAGACATGAGGATACACGACCACCAATGAGAAGTCAAGTGAAACATGACGTTTAAGCGAGGCCACTTGTCAGGTTAGCTCAGGCGCCCGCTACGCCTCCCACACACAGTAGAGGGCCAATAACACATAGCCAGTCGCGCAATCAAACAGAAACACGACAACCCCCGGTGAACAATAGACCCGAGGATGCACGACCATTAACGAGAGGTCACGTGAAACGTGATGTTTCTGCGAGGCCACTGGCCGGGTTAGCTCAGGCGCCCGCTACGCCTCCCACATACAGTTGAGGACCAATAACGCGTAGCCAGTCGAGCATGCGCGCTCTAGGCCCAAGCATATATAAGGAACCGCACAGTGCGGAGAACGTCAGACCAGTTCGAGCAACGAGGAGCAGCAGCAGGCAGCTTTCAGCAAGAACCTGAAGATGGCAGATGAGATTCTGGCGAAACGTTGTTTAAACAATAGCTCCAGCAGGAGCCTACCAACTACGTGGGAAAACACCTGGAAGCACACCAACACTTCATATATATTTATTTATTTATTTATTCAATACATTTGTCCAACAGTACAAAAGAACCAATTACAGGACAAGGAAGCGACAAAAAAAAATACATAGCTACATACATACATATGAGTGACGAACAATATAAAATTAATTACAAGTGCACTGCATGTTTATATTATTTTAACATTATGGGACGCTGCAATTCTTAAGAGAAGTATAAATTGTATTAACCGAGCAGTTGAATATATCACAAGTATCACAAATTGAATTGTAGTTAGCGCAAATAACGAATATAGGAGACTTCAGCATTATATTGGTTCGTGCCGGTTGACAATAGAATGTGAGAGGGTTGCGACTGGCGGCTCTTGGAACCAAGAAGTTGAACTGGCTTAGTGCAGGAGGGCAGTCAACCCTGTTGTGTATGAGCAAATACAGGAATTTTCCAGCATAAAATTGCCTTCTAAATTGTAATGAGTCGAAGTTGAACCTATTTAACAGATAAGTCTGGTTGCAGCCTCTGTTTGGATATCTACCATCAGTGTGGAAGCAGAGAAGTTTTAAAAATTTTCTAAGAACGGACTCGATTAATTTAACTTGATAATCATAGATAGGGCTCCAAATAAGTGAGCAGTACTCAAGTTTAGACCGAATATAGCAATAAAATAGTTTGACGCCATTGTCCTGGAAGACTTGACTTAGTCGTAAAATAAACCCTAAGGTTTTCATAGACGAGGAAACCATTAACTCGATATGCTTGGCAAATGATAATTTGTTATTGAAGAATACTCCTAGATCTCTGGTTGAGTCAGCACGGGACAAAGATTGTGTGTCGATATGATAATCGTAATCAATGAGTTCATCTTTTCATGAGTAAGTTACAACCTTACATTTGGTTATATTTAGAGCAAGGGAGTTTAAATGACACCACTGTAATAATAATAATAATAATAATATTTATTCATCTTTAGAAATTTTACATTATAGACAAGTCAATAAATACAAATTAGATGTCTGTACAGAAAATTAATCAGTCTTTAAATCGGAAGAGATGAAGATAAAAAATATGACATGAAAATGTCAATTACGATAAAATGGTAAAATTACAAACATAGAACGATAAAACTACAGGTACATATTAAAATAAAATAAAATAATAAAATTAGTTAACAGAGGCAAAAATAATGTCTCCATTTTCAGCAATAAGTTGAGAGAACTCGCGTAAGTTGTAGAGGCAGTTCTGTGTTAATATGTTTTTGAGTTTCTTTTTGAATTTGATCATTGTGAGGTTGCGGAAGTGTTGTGGCAAGGAGTTGAACAAACTGATTCCAAAGTTATTGTTTCTATGAAGTCTGCTTTGTGGTGTTACCAGATTAAACTTATTTCTTGTATCATGCTCGTGGATTTCATTATGTGCAACATGACTTTGTAAGTTCTGTTTTACATAAAGCAAATTCTGATACACGATAACAGAAAACAGTGTCATAATTTTTAGCTGTATAAATATTGGTTTACACGTTTCATCCCAATTTGCATTGACTATACTTCTTACTGCTGACTTTTGGATCACAAATAATTTTTGTAAGTGACTGTGTGCCGCATTCCCCCAAGTCAATATCCCATAAGTGAGAAGTGGATGAAAAAGTGAGTGGTAGGTTGTTAATGTTGCTTGTTCATTAATGGTGTTCCTTATTTTCCTGATAGCATATATAGATTTATTTAGTTTACCACTAAGAACTTTAATATGTTCATCCCATATTAGATTTACATCTATATTAACACCTAAGAATTTGACATTATTTGCATTTTGATTTGAGTTGTTGCTTATTCTAGACTCGAATAGCATATTTACAGTTTTCCTTTCATTTAATACCAGTTGATTAGGTGCAAACCAGGCTTTCGCTTTCTCAATTATGTTATTCAGGATGTGCTGAGAATCATCTTCCTTGTCTAGAGTGGCCACAAATGTTGCATCGTCTGCATACATAACCGTTTTCACATTAATTGTTTCTAAGGATTTAGGTAAATCATTTATATAGACAAGGAAGAGTAATGGTCCCAGCACAGATCCTTGTGGTACACCTCTTTTAATTTCTATCAGTTCACTTATGTCACTACCACACTGCACTAGCTGTTGTCTGTGTTCAAGATAGGAGCTAAATAATTTTAAGCAATTTCCCCGGATACCATAAAATTCCAGTTTATTTATTAAGATGTTATGCTCCACACAGTCAAAAGCTGCAATTAGATCTGTAAATATTCCTAGGCAACGATCTCTGCCTTCAAACGCATTTTTAATCATGTTGGTTAAGGCTAGGATTGCGTCTGAAGTAGACAATCCCCTCCTAAAACCAAATTGTTGAGCACTTAATATTGCATTTGAGTCTAGATAAGAAATCAAATTGTTGGACATCACAGTTTCTATGATCTTTGATATGGATGGCAAAATTGAAATCTGTCGGTAATTTTCAAGCTGAGTGTTATCCCCTTTTTTATGTACAGGAATCACTTTCCCCCTTTTCAATGAATCAGGGAAGTGTCCCTGGACAATGCATGCATTAATTAAATCAGCTAAAGGTTCACTTAGTAGATTTACACATTTTTTTATTATGTATATATTGATGCCATATATATCCTCGGTCTTTTTATTTTTTAATTTATTAATTACTGTCTTGATGTCTTCAGCTGTAACAGGATTAAAGAACATAGAATTACTAGTTTGCAAGTTTACGTCCATGAAGTTTACAGTATTAATATGAGATGTTGGCAAGTTATGCACAATAGATTCAGCATTATTAATGAAAAATCTATTAAAATGATCAGCAGTTAAATTATCAGGATACGAGACTCTTTGATTTTTCCTACCCGTTTCAAGGTTTATTATATCCCATACAGTTTTGCTATAGTTGTCCGATTTATTGAGGCGATTCTGATGATACTTTTGTTTGGCCTGAGTTAACAGTTGGTGATATTCCGTTTTGTAATTCTTATAAATTTGCTTGTGTTGATCAGTAGGGTGCTGCCTATAACAGCTGTGCAAAAACAATAATCTATTTTTTGCTATAGTGACCTCGGGGGTTACCCAATTTTGTTTATTTTCTTTCCTATCCTCCAAAGGGACTAATGGAAAACATAAGTTGTAGTAATATATAAATGTATTGTGGAAGGCAGTAAACTTCCCTTCAGCGGTATTACTTTTGTAAATATCGAGCCATGTTTCTTTGCTTAAATAAGTGATTAGTTGATCTATATTATTCTTGCTATATTTCCTATTTAATTTTACATTTGTTACTGTATTTCTAAGATCACTGTAGATTAGTTGGAGAATCAGACCACTATGGTCTGAGATACCCAGTGTAATAGTTGACGCATTTGGACAGTTAAAATTTACAAAAATGTTGTCTAAACAGTTACCTTTATCGTGCTACTTTATTAAGTTCCCTTTGTAGCATATGACAGTCGAAGTTTATTGACACAAAGATTTTTAGGTCATCTGCGAAAAAAAGCTTTTTACAGCAAAGAGTGTCATTGAGATCATTGACAAAAAGAGCGAAGAATAGCGGACCTTAATTGGAACCCTATGGTATCCCTGATGTTACATATATATGTTGTTTCTTAGGTTTTCACATGTGTTGAATGAAGTTTTGTTGTCCTTCCGGGGCCACGGTTGTCTAAACGACGTTTCGACAGAATCACATCTGCCATCTTCAGGTTCTCGCTGAAAGCTGTCTTCTGCTGCTCCTCGTTGCTTGGAGTGAACTGATGTCGTCCGTGTTGTGCGGTTCCTTATATATGCTGGGGCCTAGAGCGCGTCTGCGTGGCTGGCTACATGTTATTGGCCCTCTAGTATCTGTGGGAGGCATAGCGGGAGCGTGAGCTAACCAGACAAGTGGCTTCTGGCAGATAGTAGGGGGCCAATAACACGGAGCCAGCCGCGCAAATGCGCTCTAGGCCCCAGCATATATAAGGCACCGCACAACACGGACGACATCAGTTCACTCCAAGCAAGGAGGAGCAGCAGAAGACAGCTTTCAGCGAGAATCTGAAGATGGCAGATGTGATTCTGTCGAAACGTCGATTAGACAACCGTGAAAGGACAACAAAACTTCATATATATATATGATAAGATAAGATAAGATAAGATAAGATAAGATAAGATAAGATAAGATAAGATACTTTATTGGTGCTCATTATACAAAATAATATTTACACAGGTCAAGAGGGAAAGAATATATATAAAATATATATATATATCTATAGGAGGGGGGTGGTCTGATCTTCACCAAATTTAAATTGTAGGTTCCTTTCATATTAAGAATAAAAGGATACCATTTTCGGTCCTTAACTAATTGTTTAAGTGGTCAAAATAAAATTAAAACTGCAAACTGGAAGTTGGACCTCGATCGGCGAAGTTAAGCACGGCCGGGCGAGTCCATCACTTGGATTGGTGACCGTATATTATCTCGCCGTCCTGGTTAAGTGGTAGAGTAGCATTAGCTAAACTTCGCCAGGACGTTAATATAAACAAAAGCATTAAAAAAAAAAAAACAAAAAAAACTTGACTCTTAAAATGTCCAAAAAATCCCTTTTCGGACAAAAAAAAAAACGCTGTTCCACCCCTTTCTGGAAATCAAGATTTTAGGGTTTTGTTATACTCGTCATGACAAACAATTTACGCCGGGTCTGCATCCATCTTAAAAAATTTCCCAACCTCGCTATTTTCTTGACTAAATCGACTCCACTATAAATACTAGATGAGCTATGGGGTTCTAAAAGAGTGATTCTTTTTTACTTTTACTATATAATATAAAGCGCCGTTTTGATTTCCGGCCGGCCAAACTGGCCAAAACAAATACCCCAAACTCAGTGCCCAAACCAAACACATAGCAACCACGCTTTATTAGTTTTTATTTCTCAAATATTTAAATACTTAATAATTATTGTTAGTGGGCTGTATGGAATATTTTAAAGTTGTATCTTTGTGTTTTATCTATTTGGTTCAGCTTTATTGGAGTGTCTTCATTTCACACTATAAAAAGTGAGTACCTACAAATGTATAAAAATATAACATAACCTATTAAACTTCATGTTATGAAAAACTTATTTGATTATGATTAAATATTTAATTAGTTATTAATGTCGTGTTCGAAACCACGAAAATTTAATACGATTTTTTATACTTTCAGAATGCCAAAGGAAGCTAAAAAAATGAGGATTTATACACATTCCTGTATTTTACAATCACTGAGAAACCTACGAAATAAAATATTAATTTGGCTCAAGAATTGAATGCTGAAATCAGCTTGGAGAGAAAATGTGAATCCCTGAAAGTATTCTCACGTGACAATAAACCTGATGAAATTGAATTTGAGAATGACGACAAATAATGTGCCTACTTAGTTAATAATTTTAAAACCAACTAGCAACTGTGGATGAAAATAAGTAAGTAAATATTGTGCTTTAAGATAATTATTTGACACTTTTATTACACTTAAAAAACGAAAGATATGATACAATATCAGGACGAACACAGATGGACAGACTGCAATCTTTTATCTTGAAACTCTATTTGCCAGAGTGTACTTTATGGATTTTAATTTATAATTCGGTAAATTATTATTATTCACTGAGTGCTATACCCATATCTAATATATAAAAATCTCGTGTCACAGTCTTTGTTATCAAACTCCTCCGAAATGGCTTGACCGATTTTTATGAAATTTTTGGTGTATATTTGGTAGGTCTGAGATAGGTCGTAGGCTATTTTTTATACCCCTAGGTGGTAAAGGTGGCTCTATCCAGACATTTTCTTTTTATTTTTTGGACAAAAATTTATAATTTATATGGCAAAACAACGTTTGCTGGGTCAGCTAGCCCTTCAATAATTTCTGTTATTTTTATCTTGCCCACTTTTCATATGTCTTTTTAATAACAGTGGTTCAAATAATAATAACTAAGTTTATTTTAGCTGCACCCATGAATGAGTATATTATGGAAAACGAAGCAGAAAAGATGTTAAAAAATTATCCGAGAAGTGCAAAAGAGAGAAGCGAGGCAAAGAAGAGAATAGAGAAGTAGGAGTGTGCTACATTCTAAAAATTCGTGTTCGGCTATTATTAAATTTGCAAAAGTAATATAGGTATTTATTTTACATTTTTCTAAAAAGTTTGCTTTTTAACATTAGAAATGTTTTTAAATATTGAACGTGTTTAGCTTATTTCTATTATTAAAGTATTATTATTATTTAGGTAGCACTTAATTCCATACATACAAAATATTTCTGTTTTTTTTATAAAATTGTATTGTCTTTGACGATGGTTAATAAACCGAATAGTAAGAAAATAATATTTTATTTTTTAACTGACCATAAATCCAAGAAATTACGTATAAGTTATAAGGAAAAAATAGGTAAGTGCAAATATTTCAAAAATGTGCATATTTGACAAAAATTCTAAAAAATTTTACAATACAATTTTTTTAAAAATTTAAGTATAACATTATTGTCTAAATGTTGGTTGTGACATTTTCTTAATTTTTTTTTGTTTCTTGGTGGAATCCTTTGCCACATGTTTTCTTCTAAAACAATGTCCGTAAAATCTACAAAATAATGCAATTATAAAGTATTTTACTCGAAAATAACCTCTACGCTCCTATAGCGTAAAAATCACAGGCGTAGAGGTTATTTTCCAGTAAAATACTGGATAATTGTATTATTTAGTTGATTGTTTTAGAAGGAAACATGTGGCAGAGGATTCCACCAAGAAACAGAAAAATTAAGTTGCCCGTGGATATCTATTTTCAGTCCGTAGGATATCCTGGGACATTTCAGTATGTAGTTTGTACTGCCTATTCGTAATACTTAGGACATCCCGAAATATCCCGGGATGTCCTGGTACGTCCTTAGTACAAGCGCCGGTATATCCTTCAGGACGTCCCTTGTACTACTTTTATCTGATACCGAGTTGTGACATTGGGATGACCAAAAGAGTGCCGAAAACCATACAAACTGGGATATTAGGATGTACATAGGCAAGCCCAAATACTAAATGGGATTTGCCATAGTACGTCCCTCGGACAGCCTTGTGCTGTGTGGGATCTGTCAAGTAAATAAATGTTTTCCTGTTAGTTCTTTACATGTAAATATTTTCTTATTATTTTCTAATAGTAATTTTGTTTTGAATTGAACTGGGACAAAAACAGTGTGAAAAGAAACAGCGTTCAAAACATTCTCCTCACTAAATTATGATTTTCTGAGGAAATTCTTGGATTTAAAAAGCAAATTTTTGCTGAAATAAGTGATAGATGCTTTTAAATATGGTTGTGTAGTCAATTTCTAAAATAAACAATTATCTGCATAAATATTTAAACAAACTTCTTTTAAATAATTCGTTTGAATAATAAAAAAGTTGATAAAAAGCTACCTTTTTATCAAGTTGAATACTTTATCTATTCTAGAAGATAAAACAAATTTCTAAGTGTACAGAGTGGACTAGCTAAATGGTAAGGAAATAAAATTCAAGTGATGGAGTGTGACATATGTAAAGAGACAAAAAATAAAGAAGTGTTCAGCTGTGATGGCTGTGAAAACTCAGTGTGTAAAGCTTGTGGGAATCTTACATCTTCTGAAGTTAAAGTCCTACAACTGAAAGAGAGAAGAGCATTGAAATTTTTCTGTCCTAGATGCCAAAATTATGATGCTATCTCACATCTCCAGAAAATAAAAAATTTGAAAATAGAAAATACTAACTTGAAGGAAACATTTAAAAACACAAACCCAACACAAGATGTACTTATTGAATCAATTGTAGAGACACTCACAATAACATTTGAAAATAGCTTTAGAACATTGAGAGGAGATATAAACTGTTTGAAATCTGAAATAAATAAAATAAATGAAAACAAGTCTTCAATAAAAACAAGTAATGAAACAAAAAGCCATCCTGCGAAGAAACCACAAATACCAACAAATGAAAATTCAGTATTACCTTTACAATTCTCAAAAGTTTTAAAGAAGAACACACCAAATAAAGAAAATCTTGTTGCTTTAGAAAACAAACAAAAAGCAATAATGAAGTCAGTGATCAATTTAGAAACAGATAACAAGTATCAAGAACAAAAGGATGTTGAGGGAGGTCAATTTCTTGATGACAATCCGACGCATTCTAGTGTTGCAAATGAAAATAAATCGAGCTTTCATGAAGTTGTAAACAGAAGACAAAGAAGATATGTCCAGAGGAAGAGAATAGCTGAAGGGGAAAATGCAAATTCCTCAACCTCTTCTAACCAGTCGCCATCATAGGCAATAGAAAAGAAAGTCTGGCTCTTACTTTCGCGAATAAAAAGGGACATTATCGAAGGTGATATAAGTTCATTTGTAAAATCAAAACCAGGGTATAAGGACATTGACTTTATTGTTAATGAACAGCCATCAGAAAAATCTCAAAATAAAAGTTTTATGTTTGGAGCACCAATCTCCATGAAAGAAGAAGTGTATAAGACCAGTTTTTGGCCAAAAGGAACCGGTTATCAAAGGTTTGACTTCCAAAAGCACGAATTTATCAATATAATAAGGTAAACAGCAATAGGCCGGACGATTTTTTATAATAAAAGAGCAATCAAAAGCAAGTACTAATATAGAGTTTTAGCTGAACCTCGACCGCGTATAGTTGTATGTATTGTGCCTTGGCAGTGAATACTAAAGAATCCTGTACGAAAACCAGTGAAATGGTCCAAACTCGAAACAGTTCCGAGCCGGAACTTGAGAATAAACACCTCTCAGTAATACAGGTGAACCTTTCTAAAGACGACCTCTCCAATTTATTAAATAATGCTATTATAAGTCACACCAAACCTCTATTCGATAAAATCGAAGAGTTGCAGAGAGAAATAAATAATCTTACAAAAAGTAACATTGATATGATAAAATTACTGACAAAAAACAATTCTGTCCGCGACCTTCCTAAGCCCAGTTACAGTGGCGTAGCTGCAGGCACATCTTCAAGTAAAGATGAACTAGAGTCTTCATTTAGCTCAGATTGCTCAGGCGATACCGTTGTCGACTGGACAGTCGTCAAACCGAAAAACAAAAGACCTGCAAAAACAAAACCAAACCCCAAAAGCAAGATCATCGTTGGAAAAGGAACCGCTAATCCAAATGACGAAGAGGAGCTCACAGCTGCCTCGAAAAAACTATGGCTATATGCAGGCCGTATAAAATCATCTATCACACCTGAACAAGTAAAAAAATACCTAAACAAAAAAATTCCGAAGCGAGAGTTTACAGTTGACTTAGTGAAATGCGACACAAGTGCTGGATTTAAAATCAGTGCTGACTTCGATCTAATGACAACCCTTTACTCAGAAGAGTTCTGGCCAAAAAATATACTCGTAAAACGTTTTGATTTTTTTCGTTACAAAAGAAATAGCCGTGACCCCAGCCGCAGGTCAAACTAAAATAGTTAGTTTAAACATACAAAGCCTCAAAAGCAAGATGTGTAACCTTGAAGTTTTTTCATGCTTACATAATCCCACTATGTTATGCCTGAGCGAACATTGGCTACAAGAAACAGCAATAAAATACTTCAGCTTACCTGGATACAAAATTGCGCCCTCATACTCAAGAAAAAATTATCAACACGGAGGGACAGTCATATACTGCAATGAAAATGTTCGAGTCGAAGAAATCAAATTCCTAAATAACTATAATCAAGAGAAACATTTTGAATCTTGTGCAATACAATTCTACTATAATAATCATAAAGCTGCGCTACTGAATATTTATCGATCCCCAGATGGTAATTTTGATTTATTTATATCTGCACTAACATCAGTGCTCAATAAATTATATAAATCCCACCATTACTTAATAGTCTGTGGTGATCTTAACATCGATAGCTTGCAAAATGGCTCCAGGCAAAAAATTTTAGAAGATGTGTTCAAGTCCTATGAAATTACATACCAGAGCAGTACTGCAACAAGAGTCTTCACAAATACTCATGGTAAAACATCTGCGACAGTCATCGACTATATAGCAACCAATATTTCAGCCAATCTTACTGAATGCGAGGTCGTGGACCCAGGTATCTCTGACCACGCTGCAATGTTCTTAAATATCAAAGAACCCCTGCTACAAAATAATCCACCACCGCCAAAAAGAGAAATAAAAATTATTAATGAACAAAACTTAGAACAACTATTACAGAATTTATACCACATCGACTGGAACTATATAAAAAACATCACAGATGTACACAACGCCTACACATATTTCCTTGACATAATTAAAACATCTATAGAAAACACTTGTCCAACTATTACAACTACCAGAAAAAAACCAAACAGTTTCAAAAAATGGATTAACCAAAGTATTAAAGATAAAGGCAAGGAATTAAAAAACATGAACTGGCTTCTAAAAAATTCATCCAGCACCGAACTAAAAAAACAGTACAAAGTTAAAAAAGCCGAATACAATAAATTACTTACGACTACCAAAAAAGAACACGTAAGAACTGAAATTCAAAATTCTACAAACAAGCAAAAAAAGATATGGCAATTAGTAAATGACAAACTTGGACGTAACAAAAACAAAGATGTTAAAATAAGTATAAAAACAGACGAAGGACTACATACCAGTGACCCCAAAACTGTTGCTAATGCTTTCGGAGAGTATTTTTCCACAAACGCTACCACACGTTCAAATTCAATCTATGGCAACACAACAACTAGCCGCGCAGGAAATAAGTCAAGCAATTCACTACCGAACTCCATGCTAATTGCTCCCATTGACGAGGATGAAATTAAAAGTGCCATTACAGAACTAAAAAACACAAATTCGACCAGCTGTGATGAAGTTTCGGTGCAAATTATAAAGTATATATCTGATGCTATCTTGGTACCACTGTTGCACTTATTTAATTTATTCATAGATCAAGGCACATTTCCTGATTCACTAAAAGTTGCAAATGTTATCCCAGTGTATAAACGTAACGATTCAGGTAACATAGAAAATTACCGACCTATAGCCATACTGAGTGTATTTTCCAAAATATTTGAAAAAATTATTTGTAAACGAATCTTAAAATTCACTAAAAAATATAAGGTTATAACTTGTGCTCAGCATGGTTTTATGTCGGAAAAATCAACCGAATCTGCTTGTATCCAATGCCTAGACTTTATTCACGGTGAAATTGATAGAGGCAATTTTGTTGTAGGACTTTTTTTCGATCTAAGCATTGCATTTGATAGAGTAGACCCTAATCTACTCTGCCAAGCTATAGAGGAAGCTGGAATCAGGGGCAACATATCGCGCCTCATATTATCATATGTTACCAATAGAAAAATAATAGTTACTGCTAATGGCGTAAATTCTGACCCTTACAACATTGATCTTGGAGTTGTACAGGGTTCAATTATTGGACCGCTCCTATTCTTACTTTTTGTTAATAATCTTCCAAATAATATCACTTGGGGCGAAATTATAATGTTTGCCGATGATACGGCTATATTGGTGACTGCACCTAACCCTACAGAAGCACAGCAACAAATTAATATGATTATGAGAAATTTCATAACGTGGTGCCACTCAAAAAGGCTCTTGCTAAATTCTGAAAAAACTGTATGTGTAAATTTCTATAACAGACGTCCTATAGCAAATATAAATATCGTAATCAATAATTCTAACATCCCTCTTTCTGACAGCGTCAAATATTTAGGCACAGTAATTGACTCAGACCTCTCCTGGAACACATGTATTGACAACTTGTGTAACAAGCTTAGGTCTTCTTACTTTGCCATTTTAAATTTAAAAGACTGTTTTGACGAACAAACCTTAATCAGCACCTATTTTAGCCTCTGTTATTCACATATCTCATATAATATCGTACTATGGGGGAAAACACATGGTGCAAATCGAGTCCTTATCTTGCAAAAAAGAATAATCAGACTAATGTTCAATATTCCCGGCAGGGAATCATGTCGTCAATTTTTTGTCAAATATAAAATAATGACTGTACCCTGCATATACATCTATAAAACAATCCTACACATAAAGAAAAATTTAGCTACTCTTACAAGTACTTCTGAACAACATCGTTATCCCATTAGATACGGGCATCTGCTTAAAAACTGTCCCCATAGTACGACTCTCTACGAAAGATCGCCTACTTATTCTGGCATCTCTCTGTACAATAAGTTGCCAAAGCAAATAACCGATACTACCAACTTTAATAGCTTTAAATTTAAATTAAAAGGCTTCCTGCAACAGAATTGCTTTTACAATGTCCATGAATACATTAATTTTACCACCTAGTCAAACTGTACCTGTGTATTATTTTAATATATATTAATTGTACGTGTATTTATCAAGTATATTACTGTATGTGTATTTACCCAGTATACTATTGTATACTCAATTTTTTGATTATGTGGTTTTATTATTTTATTATAAGTTTTGAGATATGTAGAATGTATAAAATATGCATCTCCAGAACTATAAAATGTATCTATGTATCTTTTAAATGACGACTCCAATCCGTTTGTATGGCTTTATAGATAATAAACTATTATTATTATTATTATTATTATTATTATTATTATTATAATTATAGAAAAACTTCAATCTGCGGAGAAATGTATTTTTCCCCCGATTGACAGCAAGTATAATAATTTTACATCAATTATTCCAGCTAAATCTGTAAATGAAAACATTCTCATTTCAGACAAGAAAAATGAAAACATAAAAAATAATTTCAATTTTAATATTATACACTTAAACATACAAAGTATTCGTAATAAAATTAATGAGATTGAAGTATTTATTGGCGAAAATGAATACTACGACTTTCTACTTTTTAACGAACATTGGTGTACTCAGGATGAACTAAAATATTTAGGTATCAAAAATTATACTCTTGTCACTGAATTTTCAAGAACACATTATTCCCATGGAGGTGTAGCCATATATGCCTTACAAAATTATAAATGCTCAATAATAACTCAAATTGATGAAATTTCTGATGAGTTAGACTGTGAAGTAGTGGCAGTCGATACAGAAAAGACAAGAATGATGACTGTATACAGATCCCCCAATGGCGATTTCAACATATTTATCGAAAAAATATCAATGGCATTAGATATACTAACAAAGTAACAAATTAATTTTCGTCCAATTTCAAAATAAAAATGATCGCAAAACGCAAATCCTAACAAACGTATTTGAATCTTTTGGCCTTGCACCCACAACTCAAGCTAATACTAGAATCAATAACTGTTTGGATAACATTTTTACTAACAGCTATAAAGTTAATGTCGTTGACACCAAGCTTTCTGATCATCTTGCCATACACTTACAAACTAATATCAAAACAAAGTCAAACAATATAAGAATAAACTACCGTCCTTTAAATGATGAAGGACTTGATAACTTAAATAATTTTCTCTTGACACAAGATTGGAGTTTTGTATATTGCTGTGACTTGAGTGTGCACAAAAGATTTGAAATGTTCATCGGTGTCACAACTGATGCAATTGATATTATGTTTCCGATAAAATCAAAAGTAATAAATACCAAAAAAAAAGCAATCAATTAATTGGTTCAACAACGATCTACGTGAAATGAGAAACCATCTGCAATTATTACATGAATATTCTAAATTACATCCTACTATTGATAATACAACTACTTTTAAAACTTTTAGGTCTTAATGACTTCAGCAAAACCAAAACAAGGAAAAGATGGCCTGAGAGAACTGGAACATAAACAAAAAACCATCATGGAGGAGTTAATAAATTTAGAAAAAGACAAAGCCGCTATAAAAACGAATGAAGAAATTCGAGGATTCCGGGAAGTGCGATCCAAAAGAAGGAGACCTAACATTGGAGATGGGGAAGGTGATGGTGCTTTCCACGGCAAAAATGAAAAAGATAGGAAAATCTGGTTATTTATCACCAGAGTTCCAGATGATGTCAAAGATGAAAACATCAAACAATATATTGAAACCCGTGCAGGGACCGATGATGTACGTGTCCAGAAACTACCAACACTTAATTCGAATCCCGACAATCAATCTTTTATGATAGGTGTACAGCCTTATCTTCAGACTACTATTTATAACCCAAAATTCTGGCCAAGAAAGATAGCTTTCGATCGTTTCGATTTTAAACGAGGTAAGCGTTTCCTGGACTCATCCCGTACTGGCTTAGAATCAGATGCCAACTCGCAGCCCAATTCTTTTTTATGTCCTACAATGTAAAACGGCCTTACCCAAACTCACACGAAGCTTCAAAAGAAAAAACAATGAATAATAAGAGAATTTTAAAAGAGGATTTAAAAGAGTCTCATCTAAATGTTTTAAACAATCTAAACAAAGAGGCAAAAATATTAGACAATAAAATGAACAATAATAACAGTGATAGAGAATGGTGTAAAATTAGTATTATCCATCAAAATACACAGTCTATAGGAAATTCTACAGATGCAATAAGCGCCTTCCTACAAAATCATAAAGAGTGCGTATTCTTTTGTGTGTCAGAACATTGGAAGAGCAAGTCACAGATAGTCAATTATAGCATTGACAATTTTTATTTGGCATCTAGTTTCTGCCGCAATGAAAACAAACATGGAGGCAGTTCAATATATGTGCATAAAAGTGTTCCATGTAGAGAAAGAGAAGATATCAAATCATTATCGACATCGGAAGTGTTTGAATGTTCAGCAATAGAAAGTAAATTACATTGTCAAAGACTTATTATATTGTCAATTTATAGACCACCTCACGGTGACTTAAACGTGTTCCTTAGTAAATTAGACAGTGCTCTAGCTTTATTCTGTCATGAAACTGCAAAAAAGGTGATAGTAGGAGATTTTAATATAAGTTTAAATCATGATAATCAAAACAAGTTTGAATTATGTTCACTTCTCAACTCGTATGATTTACATCAAACGATATTCGAGGATACAAGAATTACTCCACAGGGTGCATCATGTATAGACAATATTTTCACGAATGAAAGTTTTTATAACTCTAAAGTTATTCACTCTCTAATTTCTGATCATACTGCACAAAAAATCACTCTTGAAATAGAATATGAGCACACAAATACTTTTACTTATAGGAGATACATCAATGATAGTAACAAAGAAGTTTTCTTAAACAGCTTGACTAATACACGGTGGGATGAGGTATATGATACTTCACCAAAAAATGTAAATAGACAGTGGGAAATATTTTTTTCTATTTTTAATTCTAAATTTGATGAGGCCATTCCAATGAAAAAATTTAAAGCATATGTAACACACAAAACAAATGTTTCCCTAGATACTCCTGAAATCAGAGAATGCAAAAACAGATTAGATATTTTATATGTAATAAGCAATGTGGACAAAAACTATAAAGCTATATATAACGAGACCAAAAAAATGTACAATAAATTACTTGCAGAAGCTAGGTCGGCTAAACTACAGAAAAGAATACGGGACTCGGATAACAAGTCAAAGTGTGTATGGAGTATAGTCAATGAATTGACAGGTAAATCTACCGATAAAAACACTCGTATACAGGGTGACCCTCAAACAATTGCAAATGAATATAATTCATATGTCGTAAATGCTGCATCTAATCAAATAGCTCACTTACATCCTGAACAGTTTTACTGTAATTTTGATGGACCAGAGGAACCTATGTCTCTTGAATATGTAACCAGTGAGGAAATTTTAGATATAGGAAAAAAAAATTAAAAATAAAATGAGCAGTGGGGAGGATGGTATCCCTGCTAGTTTAGTGAAACTATGCATACCAGTAATTGTGCAGCCTTTAGTATTTATTCTCAACAACTCTTTGAAATATGGCATTTTCCCAGACAAATTAAAGACTGCTTTGGTAATTCCTATTTATAAAAAAGGTGACCAATCCAAAATGGAAAATCATAGACCAATTAGTTTGCTTCCTTCTTTTGCGAAGCTATTTGAATTGGTAATGTATGATAGACTTATGAATCATATGATACAACAAAATTTGCTAACTACCACTCAACATGGTTTTCTGAGAGGTAGATCGACACATACTGCAGTTTATCATTTTAATATGAAAATTTTACAATCATTAGAAAACAATGACATGGCCTTAGGTCTGTTTTTAGATTTATCCAAGGCATATGATTGTGTTGATCACAAGATATTATTAAATAAATT
Organism: Rutpela maculata; assembly: GCA_936432065.2. NCBI lineage: Eukaryota > Metazoa > Arthropoda > Insecta > Coleoptera > Cerambycidae > Rutpela > Rutpela maculata. The sequence continues at coordinate 131,215,991 of OW386286.2, read as the reverse complement.
AGACAACTATGGAGTGAAAGGAAATCTACTGCAGTGGTTTCGATCATATCTCTCAAATCGCTGTCAAAGGGTAGCTATTACCAAAGATAATGTCACAAGTAAATCGAGTAACCTGTTTATTAGCCTTGGAATTCCCCAAGGAAGTATTCTAGGACCTTTACTATTTATAATTTTTGTAAATGATCTCGCTATAAATATTAATGATAGGAATAATGTTACCGTCATTCAATACGCTGATGACACTAGTTTGTTAGTTGCTGCCCCAAATTTCATGGAAATTCTCACCAGTGCCACCTACTTTTACACTGCAGCCTCAGAATGGTTTGCTAATAATAGGTTAATACTCAATAAAACTAAAACTAATGCACTTCTATTTAAAACTAAAAAAGGGAACTTTGAAACACCCAGGGACATTACCCTTACAGACACGAAAATCGAATTAGTGGAACATACCAAATTTTTAGGAGTCCATATTGATGATACTCTTAGATGGAATGTACATATTACGAATATTGAAAACAAACTAAATGGGGTATGTTACTGTCTGAGAATTCTCTCAAAATATATAAATTTAACATCTTTAAAAGTGGTTTACCATGCTAATTTTGAATCTATAGTCCGATACGGAATTATTTTTTATGGTCAAAGTACACAAATATACAGGATCTTTACAATACAAAAAAGAGCCCTACGAAGTATTCTTCAAGTGAATCAAAGGGAGTCGTGCCGAGGAAAATTTAACATAAATAAAATGTTAACTATCACAGGTATATATATTCAAGAGATCCTACTCTTTATGTTTAAAAACAAAAATTCTTTTAGTGAATTTCTACCTACAGAATCTTATAATACAAGAAATTTTAATTACGTATATCCCATACACAGACTGACACTATCGCAGAAAAATGTACAGTACAGTTGTATAAAGCTTTATAATAAACTTCCGCATAACATTAAAATTATTGAGAGCTTTCCTCTCTTTAAAAACAAAGTTGTTATTAGATTTGGAACCTTATACCTTATCAGAGTACCTATGTTATTAAATAGTAAATGTGATATATTATTGTTTGTAGATATAAATGTAGAATGTAGTGTTTCTGTGCCGACGTTTATTTTACTTAATGTTACTAATACATGTATAATGTATTTTTGTGGCGTTACTTGGAAATAAAGAGTATCTATTATTATTATTATTATTATTTCTATACAAAAGAACTGCGAAAAAGTAAAATAAAAGCCCACGATAATTTCATAACTTCACACAACAATCCAGAACAAGCCATGTGGAAAATCATTAATAGTAGTAAGCCTAATGCTCCTCATATTACTAATAAAATTACGTCAAATGATTTCAATACATATTTTGCTAATGCAGCCTCAAACATAGTTAAGGAACTACCAACTGGTAACAGGATATATACAGATTTTTTGGATAATTTTACACCACCTAACACTTTCAATTTCACTTTGATATCTAATGAAACAGTTCTTACAATAATAAATAATCTTAAAAACAAAAAAAGCAAGGATGTGTATGATATTAGCACACAAATAATTAAATCCATTAAATTTTCTATATTACTGCCTCTAACAACATTAATAAATATTAGTCTAGAAAATAGTATATTTCCAGACTGCTTAAAAATATCAAAAGTTGTACCCATCTACAAAAAAAATGATATAAATGTCAAATCACAGGCCTATTTCTGTCATACCATCAATAGCTAAAATCTATGAATTGTCCTTAAAACAGCAAATAACAGATCATTTTGAAAGTGAAAATTTATTTAGTCCAAGTCAATTTGGATTTCGAAATAAATTATCAACCACCTTGGCTATAGATAAGTTAACCAGTTGGGTAAATTTAGGTTTTGAACAAAAGCAATTTATTTGCTCTAAGTTTCTAGATCTAACCAAGGCGTTTGATTGTGTATCACATCAAATTCTCATAAATAAACTGCCCTTTTATGACTTTACAATAGATAGTATCAGGCTTATTGAATCATATCTCAGCAATAGGCAACAGTATGTCGCTTATAACAACAGTATATCAACCCGACTTGACATGAAGACTGGTGTACCACAGGGCTCAGTCCTTGGTCCAGTTTTGTTTCTAATTTATATTAACGATTTACCTTCTTTGATAGACAACACAACCTCAACCATCCTGTTTGCTGATGACACAAATCTTACCACACGAAATACTAACTTAGACGAGTTAAACATATCAATGCTAGAAACAGAATCAAAAGTAGAAGATTGGTTTCTTGCGAACCAATTAAATCTCAACATCACTAAGACTGAGACCATGATTTTTAGTCTTAGAAAAATTGATCAATTTGATAATCCAGATTTAGTTAAGTTTCTTGGTGTTTATTTGGACAGCAAATTATTATGGGATAGTCATACAGATCATGTATGTAGGAAAATTTCAAGAAAAATATACCTACTTCACAGTTTGACTCATCAGGTATCTAGAAAAACCCTTATCACTGCATATCACAGTCTCGTTCATTCCGTAATATCATATGCTATACTTGTGTGGGGACATGCTAGCTCTACTGCTGATGTGTTCTCCTTACAAAGACGAGCAATAAGAATTATTGCGGGTCTCAAATTCAGAGACGACTGTAAATCCAAATTTATTGAATTAAAAATATTAACAGTTCCTTGCATGTACATTTACCAATGTCTACTGCATATCAAAATGAATCTGGAATCATACACCAAACGTAATGAAATCCATACTTAGCACACACGTAACAGGAATGATCTGGATAATACCTATTTAAGATTATCAAAAACCAGGGTTGGTACGACATTTTGGGGCATTCATCTCTACAATGCCTTACCACTTGAAATAAAACTCCTGTCGCTAACATCTTTTAAAAGTAGAATCAAGCAGTATCTATTAAAAAAATGCTTTCTATAGCACAGAAGAATTTTTAAACAGCAAATTATTTACAATATAATTACGAAAGCTCTTGTGCGCCCGTATGTATATCTTTAAATAATAACTAAACATAGTCTGTATTTGAGAATGTTTCATGTCCACCTTTTACTCATACTTATTTTAAAATTGTTTTACATACTTAATCTGCACATGCTTTTATTCAAAATTATAATTTTTAAATTGTTATCCATTTTAATATGTTTTACTATATTGTATCTACCAATTATTTCTTACATATTATATTGCTTTTATCTATTTTAGTATGTTTTACTGTATTGTATCTACCATTTGTTTCTTACATGTATTGTTTTATCATTTTATATTTTTTTCCTCTTGACCTGTGTAAATACTATTTTGTATAATGAGCACCAATAAAGTATCTTATCTTATCTTATCTTATCTAATATATACCTCTCCTGATGAATTCTAAACAGAATGAAAAAAGTTGATCAATTTTTAGAGTGGTTTAATTAGTCGAAAGTAGAAGGAAATATTTTATTTATTGAGGGTTAACTTTTATCAATACAGGGTTAGTTTGCCCCGGGGCCAAATGCTAACTCCAGGCTCCAAGTGTTTATCAAGTCGGGTTAAAAGTAACCCTATGCTACAGTCAGAGGTAACTTAGCCCGAGCTTTAAGGTGGGGGTCAACTTTGTTAACCGGAGGTTAACCTACAAATTTTATGTTTGTTGTCGACAGTTGTTGGGTGAAAAGTCGAAGTTATTTTGTTGCGTAAATTACTGAAAATGAAAGATTTTGACAAAATAAGCGATAATGAAGCAGATATTTTGGAATTTTTGGAACACAAAAGACATACTTAGTTTTCTAATGTAGCTGAAAAATTCACAGATTTCGCAATCCTTGCAACCATCGGAGACATTGGAAATGATAACACCATATATGAAACATAATGATATTTTTATCTTCTGATATGTCAAAATGATTTAATTATAGACATCATTTTCAGTGTCAAAATGTGCCAGAAGATAAAATTTTGTATGAAATTCGGATCATAAACAATCATACATCATGAAAATATTCACGGCCACTCGAACGCTGCCAATATAATCCTTATAACATAAATAACTATTGGGTTCCATCTTAGGCCCTGTGTTGTTTCTACTCTTTATCAATGACCTTCCTGATTTTGTAAAAGACTACTTCGTCGTAATGTATGCTGATGATGCCTCACTCTTTGTCACAGGTAGTAATAACAACGAGAATGAGATCAAAAATAACCTCCTAGTAAACAAGTTATCTCAGTTTTTTAATCAAAACGGTCTATTCTTAAACATAGAAAAGACTGGTTATGTACATTTTCATACAAATCACAATAAAAACAACATGGATTTAAATATAGTCAACAATAACCTCTCTCTGAAAAGAATCGAATCTGTTAAATTCCTTGGGCATACGCTAGACGAGTGTTTAACTTGGAAACCACACTGCAATGAACTCATCTCAAAACTGAATACAGTTTGCTATCAGATAAGAAATCTCAAAAATGTTATAAATGGGGAAATGCTCATTTCATTTTACTATTCGCAAGTGGAATCCAGACTAATCTACGGAATATGCTTCTGGGGCTCTTGTGCATCCATGCCAAATGTCTTTAAAGCACAAAAAAGAATTATTCGGTGCATGGCAGGTGTCAATAAAAGACATTCTTGTCGAGACCTTTTTGGCCAGTTCGGCATACTGACTGTCTATGGACTATATATATATAATCTCCTTCAGTATGTATTCATCAATAAAAATACTTTTAATATAAACAGTCATTTCCACTCATATGAAACTCGTAACAGAAATGATCTCACCATTCCAACACACCGCCTTAGTCTCACCAATAGATCCCACGTGATATTGGGATTAAATCTCTTTAACAAGCTTCCAAACGATATTAAAAACATAAAGCACATCAATAACGAAGTAAAAAATCTGCTACTCAATTTGTGTGTGTACAACATAGACGAATTCACACAAACTATGGTCTAAAAATTCCGTCAGTCACTCCATCCAGTTAGTCATTTTTTATTTATTTATGTATCTGTATCTTAAATGTTATGTTATGTTTTGACGTCCAGCTGCACCAGCAGCTACATGTACAATGTCTTTATACTGTTTGTCTTTATTTATTATTTGTAATCTGACTAGTCTTATAATACCCTGTGTATTCTTCTGGACAATAAATGTTTATTATTATTATTATTATTAGTATTATTATTAGAATTCATAGCTACAAAATAACCACGCCGATCGTTCTATCAAATGAGACGCTACTCCATTAAGCAAGTACGGTATTATAACTGAACACTCCACTCGTCCACTTCCACTCTACTCTACACGTCGCTCGCTGGCGGTCGAGGGATACGCTATATTACAGATGGGCGATTCGACTCTTTTTAACGATTCATACCAAACAAATCCGTATCGAGAAAAGATTCATATGTTTCGTACTGCTACCAGTGATACGAATCATACGAGTACCACCCATTTCTAATCTATGTACCCCACCTACCCACCTCTAATCGACACCGTTGTCGAGTTCAGCGGCTCTTTGTCTACCCAGCTGTTACCACTCGAACCTCGAACGCTGCGTATTACGTCATCTGACCTCGACACTTTCGTGCCGGCGGCCTTGGATAAAACTCGGAACCTGGGCCCATATACGAGAACATTAACGTTTCCAATGTTAAAACAAAGATTAAAATCTATTTTATTATATTGTAGAAATCGTTCAGCTTCTTTGTCTCTGCAAGATATTGCATCAGTTTTTTTATTCTACAATGTGTTTATAATTATTTGCTATTTATTTAATAGCAACCGCTCTGATGATGAAAAATTGGGGCCTCTGCCTACCTTTGATGGAGTTTCACTCATTTTCTTAAAATAAAAATGTAACTACCGACCAGAAAATATTCTAGTTTATATTATAATTATTTATCTTAATCTTTATAAACGATATAGCTGAATCATTCGATAAACATTTCCACAGCTCAATAACTTTATTTGCAGACGATATGTCAGCAATTGTCTCAGCCGACAATGTACGACTACAGCCTTACGAACAATCTATTATTAAACTTCGATAAAACTGAACTTGTGATGTTTAATACTACAGCTCCCAACTATAGTCTTCTGGTCAGAACTATGACGGGTGCTCCTAGCATTAATCAGACTGATAACACAAAATTCTTGGGTATCCAGATTGACAGCAGGTTATCATGGAACTCTCAAATTAATAGTGTTCTAAAAAAACTTTCACTCAATTGTTTTATCATCTGGAGACTTAGGTCGTATGTGAATTTAAAAATTTTGTTTTCATACTATTTTTCGTATGTAAATTCAGTATTGTGTTATGGCATTGTCAGCTGGGGCAATGCAAATCGGATAAATGAGGTACTAACTGCGCAAAAAAAAGTAGTTCGTACAATGAAATTTAAAGGCGCTAGACACTCCTGTCGGGATCTGTTTAGAGACTTAAAAATTCTTACTGTTATCTCTATATATATCCTTCAGTGTGCAATTTACGTCAAGAATAACATTAATCATTATACATCAACTGCAGATATAGTTAGCAACTATACGCTACGCTCTAATGACAACCTAAGATTACCCCAACATAGACTTGCCTCGACGGCTAAAAGTAGCTATATAATGCCTATAAAAATTTTCAATCATTTACCTGAAAATTGTAAATCCATAAATTCGATTAATACATTTAAAAAGGAAATCAAAACCCTTCTCTTAAAACATAGTTTTTACAGCTTAAATGAATATTTTACCAGCGATCTGATTTGAATTGTACTTCTTTTTATTCTCCCTGGTGGCCTGTCACTATTCACTATTCGTGATTCTCAGGGTTGCTCTGTGCTGGCACGGTACAGGTTTTGTTTTGTGTGTTTTTTTTCTGTTAATATTAAGTCTTATATACTTATATGTGTAGTTGTAAGTTTTATATGATCTTATATGTTCTTATTTTACCTTTACATTAATTTGCTTACCGACGAACTCATGTCATTGCATAATGATCTTTGTGGAATTTTTGATAAATAAATAAATAAATAAATTATAATTGTTGTTGCTTGTTGCTAACACTATCAGGTGACTTTTCGACAAAAACAAACAAATACTTTTAACTTAGTAACAAAAACTTTAAAAAAACATCAAACAAAAAATTACTCATTTTTCGGACAATCACAATCAACCTAGAGCTGGCAACTCTGTAGAAAACCTTACCAACCTTAGGTTATTCAAGGGTTTCCTAACCCACACATAAAATGTGGATAAAACTATGCAAGTTTAACACTCACTTGGCCCCGAGGTTAAAGTTAGTCCAGAGCTAGCTAACACACAAATTTAACCCTACATTGATAAACGGGCCCTAAGACATGCATGCGGTGAGTGAAATTTTATACCCATTTTCTTTGTGCTTTTTAGTAGTTCTTGGCCTTGAAATGTAACAAATGTTTGTTTATAATGGAGTATCTTTTAGGTAGGGCTCTAGTCTGTTTTTAAACCAGGAGGACCATTTCAAATTTACTGCGCTAAATCATACATCTGTGATTGGATCCGCCTTCGCCAGTTTTACACAGGGCAATAGTCGTAAATTTTGACTTATAATAAATTTTAATTTCATGTCATAAATTATTTTGTTTTAATTTCTATTTTATCGTTTGCACATTATATATCAGGTTTTAATCCCTTTTGTATAAATCTGAAGCTAAAAGTGGATAATTACTTGGTGCCTTTATATTGTGTAAATGGTATGGATGGAGTATCAAATACATAAAGGTCAAATAGAGGTCGATGCATTATATAATGTAATAAGATGCACACAAATATACTGTAGTGGTGTATTATTGGTTGCTCAAAACGCCAAAAAGGTTTTAGTGTATTTTTTGGTTACTTCTATGGTGTGAATTGGACTTCTACATCCAGTCCTCCTGGTTTAAAAGCAGACTATAGAGATGCTGAAAATGTTGTCTCTTATAATATACTAGCATCAGTATATAGAAAAAATGGTTATTTTCTTGTTTTTCATACTGAATGTTAGATAGTAAGTGTATGAAAGAAGTTGACAAGAAGTTTCATAGGGGGAACTTCTTGTTGATATACTAGCAAGGTCAGACTTAGATCATCAGAATATGGAAGGAATGGTTATTTTCTTGTTTTTCATATTCAATGTTAGATAGTAAGTATACGAAAGAAGTTGACAAGATGTTTCGTAGAGGGAACTTTTTGTTGATAAACTAACATAATCAGACTTGAATCAACAGGATATGAAAAGAATGAATGGTTTATTTGAAAGTTATTTGCTAAATACCCAAAATAACGTTTTTAATAATAATATAGTAGTATATAAACATGTGCTATTGTCGAAATTACAAAAAAAAAGGCTGCTACTAGTTGGATTTTTTTACTTTTGAGCAAGTCTAGGAGAGAAGAAAGTTTTTTTCTCTATCTATGTGACTATTCAATCATACTTATATAGAAAGGTAGTGGCTGTCAGTAGTTCGATAAAAACTTGGGATATCTTTCGTCATACTGCTGAAATTCCCAGCACACTACCTTGAATGGGTAGTTTTTAGTTGATTTATGTACATCATTCACCATCAGAAAAGAGGCATTTGTCAATTTGAATAAAATTGAAAGAAGCCTATACTGCAGATTTATAAACAAATGGGGTGTCTGCTGTATACGTACAAATATTTTGCAGGATGACGTTGGTCCAAAGGAAGTAAAAAAATCCCTATAATTATTTTTTTTAACTCAAACCCTATTTTTTTATTAAAAATTAATTAGAAATAGGCACTGTTTTCAGTTTAGACAGTACAACTAAAACAGGAGAAGGAAGAGACAAGGATATCACGCTAACTTGTCATATCAATAAGACATTGTTAAAAGTAATAAAACCTTGTTTAATCAGTATTGAAATGAAAACACTAACTGACATTTAATATTAATTTACTCACTGCCATCTTAGCAATTTTTCACAAACCACAATTATTCCATAGGATTTATTAGAAAAAGTAGGACCAGGTCGGTTTTTTGAAGTGTAATATATGGTAATATATTATCAAGTTGGCAATGTACACAAGTGCACAGGCGCAAGTTTAGCGACTTCCGCGACAGTCTGCGACGAACTATACACGAGGCAACACCTGCAAAATTGTATCCTATTTGGTTAATAAACCGACATATTTTAGAACCTCAGTGTTTTAATGTTATCGTCCTCCCACAAGATACCACATGAAGCTCCTTGCATCTTTATTGAAAAAATAGCACTGATCTCAGTAATTTACTGTCTACAAAAAATGTATTCTAACGATGGGATTAAAAATTACCATTTTTTAAATTTATTATATAAATTTTCTTTAACCACCGTAGTAACTAAATTAATAGAGCAGTTAATTTAATTTAAAAAAACACTTAATTCATCACCTCATTCATTACGCCATTTTATTATTCTTACTTTAAAACTAGATAAATCAAACACATTGACAACACTGTATGATTGGAAGCGGCGTTTCATTATCAATATAATAAACATAATAAAAAGGGAGATGCATGTCCCAAGATGACATTGAACTGTACTGAAATACTGACGCACAATATTTTATAAATTATACCCGAATACTACCTGGCCTGAAAATCTCGGTTTTTTAGAAAATAATTAATTTAAGCAAAACCGTTAGAGTAAAGCAAAAATTTTATAAAACTTTTTTGCTTCTTTTAGGTCAGCGGACACCCTGTATAGTAAGGAATCAAATATATTTGAAATATATTTGAACATCTGATGTCAGGCTTAATATACAGTACACACAGTGGCGGATCTAGAAATTTCAATAATCTTTTTCTCGTCTGTGGCGCATGGGACCCATACGAAATATGGGAAATAACATCTAGAGAAGCACTCCTCTAATGACCCCTAAACAATTTTGAAAAAGCAGTTCGAAAATTTTTTTCAAAATTCTTGCCCCCCCCCCCCGTTCAAAATTATTCTTTTTTGTCATATACGTTTTACTTTTCATAAAAATGCAACAATAGGTTTTGGAGTTTATGAAAATATTTTCATTACTAACTGAGATACAACGAATTGAAAATTTGTAATTTGTTAAATTGTAAATTACGAAATTTCAGTTCATTGTATTTCAGTTAATAATGAAAATATTTTCATAAACTCCAAAACCTATTGTTGCATTTTTATGAAAAGTAAAATGTATATGACAAAAAATACTAATTTTAAACAGGAGTCCCTAGACCAGGGGGGAGGCGCAAGAATTTTGAAAAATTATAGAATATACAATATAAACGTGAGATATAGTGGATAAAAAAGTGAGAAATTTCTCCAGCTTAATATCTTCAGTGTACCCCTCATAACACCAAGGTACTGTCAATTTTTTTAACATGCAATTATAAACAACACTCGAATTGTTGAATATAATAAACAAAAAAATCTCCTTATCTTTAGAAAGAATGTGTTAAAAATATACAACATAAAAAACAAGTTCCTAGCAGAGGTAAATGGTTTTCAAGCATTGTACAGAGTGGCCAAATTATAATCACAAAATTAAAATTAAGTTATCCCTTCCTGCAAAAGTAGCTACAACTATTGAGAATTAACGTAAGTCTGAAAAAGAGAATGGGAGAAAATGAAGTAAGCAATAAAGCCATTTATGATCTACTCCAGAGTGTCCTCAAAAAAAAACTAACAACATTGAAACCCAGACGAACACGAACACAGAGGATATGAAACAAGAAATTCGAAAAATGAATTCAGAAATAAAACAAGAATTGGAATTTTTTAAACTAGAAAACGAAGAAGTTAAAAAAGAAAATCAAACCTTGAAACATCGTTTATTAACAGCTGAACGAAAAAGTTTAAAGAAGAAGAAAACAGAATTGACGAGGCAAACAGTGTACTTAATCTAATTAATAATAAACTCAACATCGACTGTCATTATACCGATATCGGAGATTATTTCAGAAAAGGACAAAAAATACAAGAAAAAACTCGACCCATAGTTATTCAACTTGTTAATTACCAGTTGAAGCTTGAAGTACTGAGCAACTCAAAAAAACTAACAGGTACAGGAATTTTTATCTCCAAGGACTACACCTTAGAAGAATACGAAGTGCAGAAAGTGTTGCGAAAAAATTTTAAAATCGCCAAAGAGAATAATTACGAGGCTCAGATAAAAAACAATGTTTTAATTGTAAATGAGGAAACTTATACCTACAACGACCTTAAAATCCAGCCAGTGACCAAACCTGAGGAGATTGAAGAGCCAGAAATAAGAGCACCTGAAACAAAAATTGTACAAGCTCCACTGACAGCCAGCAAACAGTTCATAATAGCAAACCCGACGGTAAAGCCACTGGGAATACAAATTACAAGCACCTTTTAAATCCTGAATCAAAAACAAGCAGAAGAAAGGAACAAATAATAAACAATGAAAACCAACTAAAAAGATCTACTAGGTTACTAAAATTGAGTTCGTAAATCACCACAATATCACAACTGTTTATTTGATAGATCTTACTCAATGTCTATCTTTTTTTTTTTTGTAATTTATTTGTATGTTACCATTGCATGTTTTACAATTCCATACTTTTGCGCTAATTTTAACATGTTTTACTTTTCTTACTTTTATAGTATTTTAAGATTTGCTATTTTTTAAAATATATAAGTACTTACTTAATAAAATCATAAATGGATCAGTATATAAGAGACGTACAATTCACACCAATAAAAACCGAAATCCTAGAAAATGGTGATCTATACTTAATAATTATTTTCAAAATTTTAAAGTCTTACATATAAATATTAGAAGTCTTAATCACAACTTTGATCAGCTATTGGTATTTTTAAGTCAATTTGAAGAAAAAGTTGATTGCATAATTTTATCTGAAACGTTTAACCTCAAAGATAGACTTACAATTTTTTAACATTCCTGGATACAATATATTTTACAACATGGGCTATTGCCCATGTTGTCAACGTAAATTTTACCAAAACATGGTTAATTTTATTTTTGCGACTAAATTTATTATACATAATTTAGGTAGTTTTGACGTCAAATAATACCTAAATGTTTGCTGGGAACATACTACTATTTTGTATAGTCTTACAAGATAGCATACCGGTGGTGGTATAGTATGAGCAGGCTTAAAGGAAATATCTAACTTGTATAGTTTTATAAGTTAGCATACCGGTAGTGGTATAGATCTGTGTATGACATAATATGGCATGGAATTTTAGGGCCCTTGTAACAGGGTGTTGTCTCGCATGGGGTTTAAGCATACCCTGACTATGTAAACTGGATATAAAATATTCAGCATAATAGTAAATTTAATCTACGCCTTAGCAAGATGTGTCTACATCATAAGTTTAACCTTAGGGTTTTTTCCAGGAAACCTTGTTGACTCTCAGGATGTAGAAGACCCCTTGTCAGTGGAAGAAGTTATCCCTCTAAATGAAAACATCCTCAAGTTATTAGGTAACGAAGATTCTGCTATAGAAAAAATTGCCCCTAGCATTCATCATGACCTAGCTGTAAGGTGGGAACTTATTTTAAAAAATGGTTTAGATGAAGGATTAAGGTCAGATCTTATAAATAAATATCCACCTGTCAAAAACTGCTTGCTTATGGCTGCACCAAAACTAAATTTGGAAGTGAAAGCAGCAATTTCTGAAATTAGTTATAAAAGAGATGAAAGATTAGCAAAGGTCCAGGCTCAAGTAGGTGCCAGTCTTTCAGCCATAGGTAGGGCATTGAGTATATTAATTGAAACGAAGGAGGGGAGTGGGGCCCTCGATATGAAACTAATAGAGATCTTGAGTGATTCTGCAAGAGTCTTAGCAGACGTACACCATCAAGAGTCACAGACTAGAAGAAATATTTTAAGTTTAGGCTTGAAGAAAGATTTTGCCACTACATTGTCAGATATAGCCTTTGATGGATGGTTGTTCGGGGAAAATCTCGGTGACAGGGTTAAGACAGCTAAAGCTATCGAACAGTCAGGTAAAGAACTAAAAGGTGCCGATAAGCCACAAAAACGGAGGATCAGTTCCAATAGAAGTTCTTTAAACTCCAGAGGACCGTCCAGGTACGGAATGTTAAGCAATCGCTTGGGCGGTCAGAAATACTCTCCACGAAACAAGAAGGGTGGGGGCAGGAGTTATCAAGACTACAGGTCTTCCAGGCAAACCCGAGACAGACTAAAGAGGACATCCAAGTAGGCGAGGTAGGTTTTAAGGCCGGCAATCTTTCATCTTTTGAGGACAGTTGGAAGAAAATAACAAAAGACCAAAACATTTTATCTTGGGTAAGGGGGTACAAAATCCCTTTTTTCAAAAAAGTTAAGCAATATTTGTTACCAAGAGTGCCAAGATGGTCAGTTCAGGAGAAAGTATTTATTAACTCCGAGATTTCTAGATTATTATGTTTAGGTGCTATCAGCAAATGTAAGTCCGTTAAGGGCCAGTTTATTTCAAATATCTTTGTCGTTCCCAAACCTGGAGGAAAATTGAGATTAATTTTAAATCTAAAATCTTTAAATAGGTTTGTTGAAGTTAATCATTTTAAACTTGAGGACAAAAATACTGTATGCAGGTTGTTATTTCCTGGATGTTATATGGCTACCTTAGATATCAAGGATGCATACTTCTTAATTAATATTGATACCAAGTATAGAAAATACTTACGTTTCCGATTCAATAATACCTTATATCAATTTAATTGCGTCCCATTTGGGTTTTCAACTGCTCCTTTTCTATATACAAAAATCATGAAGACTGTAGTTTCTCATTTAAGAGAAAAAGGTTTTCTTTCTGTGTCCTATTTGGATGACTTATTATTATTTGGAGATTCTTACAGCAAGTGTATACAAAATATCAAGTACACTATCAATATTTTGACATCCTTAGGTTTTATAATTAACCATAAAAAGAGCCAGTTAACTCCCTCTACTTCTTGCAAATTCTTAGGATTTGTCTTTGATTCCAAATACATGACGATAAAGCTTCCTGATGATAAACGTCTCAAAGTTTTTGAAATGTTACATAATCTGTCAACACAGAAGTCTTGTACTATTAGGAAGTTTGCCAGAGTAGTAGGGCTTATAGTATCTGTTTGCCCCGGTGTTAAATATGGATGGCTATATTCTAAAAGAATGGAACGAGCCAAATATTTGTCCTTAAAAAAATATATTGGCAATTATGACAGAGTAATGCAAGTGCCAGACTTTATTTCGGAAGATATTAAATGGTGGCAGAGTAGCATATTTCATACAGAAAATTTCGTATTCAGAGATAATTTCCAGTTAGAAATTTTCTCGGACTCATCATCCACCAGTTGGGGTATATTTTGTAAAGGGCAGAGAGCATCGGGTCAACGGACAGAGACTGAAAGATTCTACCATATCAACTACCTCGAACTTTTATCAGCCTTTTTTGGTTTAAAATGCTATGCTGGAGAATTGTCTAATGTGAATATTCTACTGCGAATTGATAACACCACTGCCATATCCTATATAAACAGAATGGGGGGCATTCGTTTTCAGAATTTAAATGAATTAACTAGAAGTATATGGCAGTGGTGTGAGTCAAGGAACCTTGGATATTTGCCTCCTACATAAAATCAGGTGAAAATGTAGAGGCAGATAAGGAGTCTAGAAAGGTATATTCAGAAACCGAATATCAGTTAAACCAAAAGGCCTTTGAGAAAATAGTTGAAGCGTTTGGTCAGCCAGACATTGACCTGTTTGCCTCTCGAGCTAATACTAAATGTTCTAAATATGCATCATGGAAGCAAGACCCAGACTGTTTCGTAATTGATGCTTTCACTATTGATTGGGCTGAATTTTATTCATATGCCTTTCCTCCTTTTAGCATGATTTTGCCTATGCTAAGAAAATATGTGGGACATGGAGCCAAGGGTATTGTAGTTGTACCACTCTGGGTCTCGCAGCCATGGTTTCCACTATTCAAGAGACTTTTGAAATCAAAACCTTTATATTTCTCCCCAAGAATTGATTTATTATTATCTGTCGATAGGAATCCACATCCACTATGGCAGAGTATTACCCTGGTGGCAGGTGTTGTCTAGAACAAGCCTTTAGGCAAAAAGGTCTACCAGTTTCATCAGTTGATATATTGATATCTTCTATTACTGCATCTACGTTAGAACAATATGATCAGGGTCTAAAATTATGGTGGCATTTTAGTAAAAAGACAAATAACAATTTTTTTAATAGCCCAATTTCCATTATTTTAGATTTTCTGACACAAGTCTTTTATGAAGGAGCCTCCTTTAGTACATTAAATAATATTAGATCTGCTCTATCTTTACTAATGTCTCCGAATGTAGGGAATGATTTTAGAGTAAAAAGATTTCTAAAAGGGGTTCAGAATTTGCGTCCGCCTAACCCAAGATACAGATATACTTGGAATCCGTCTGTAGTTTTAAAATATTTAGAAAGTTTATACCCTAATAAGGACCTTACTTTAGAGTCATTGTCATATAAACTTGTAACGCTCCCAGCCTTAATTACCGCTCATAGAGTCCAAACTCTTGCATCAATTTTAATAGAAAATATTAGGAATACTCCAGTTGGAATTGAGGTTATGATAACGGACAAAATTAAAACGTCTAATAGTAGCAAAACTCAACCTCTTTTAGTAATACCAAAGTTTACTGAAAATGTTAATCTATGTGCTGTAAATACCCTACTTAATTATATGGAAAGAACAAACAGTTTTCGGACTGATAATACAAATAAGAAATTGTTTTTAACTTTTAAGAAACCTCATCATGAGGCTTCGTCCCAAACAATGAGTAGATGGATCAAGACTACAATGAAAAATAGTGGGATTGATATTAACGTATTTAAAGCACATAGCACTAGACATGCATCTACGTCTGCAGCTAGGAGACAAGGTGTTAGTATAGACATTATACGTAGTACAGCAGGGTCGTCGGAAAGTTCTGCTACCTTTGCTACTTTTGCTAAGACTATCCTAAATATGGCTGATTAGATTCTTAACGTCATGCTACTTATTAATACTATGTATGTATGTATGTAAAATATGAATAAAGATGTTATGTATTATGTTGTCGCAACTCTTTGAACATCTACAGAGTGATCTTGAGGACGAGACGCGGAATATAATTAGATGATCAAACGAACTTACCTAAGTGAAGTTCGATCCTAATTATATGAAGCGTCTCGTCCGAAATGATCACACCCATCCCAATTATCTATTTAATTTTCTCTTCCTACCCGTGATCATCTAGTTGCGACAATCTATGCTTTAAAAATAATGAAGTTGGCAGCAGGGAAAGCAAGCTGGGTATACCATGGAGATGTCAGTATAGAGAGGGCATGGCTTAATTTTAGCTTTGAAATCGTGGTGACATCTAGCGGGGCGGGGGTACTACAGAGTGATCATTTCGGACGAGACGCTTCATATAATTAGGATCGAACTTCACTTAGGTAAGTTCGTTTGATCATCTAATTATTGAAGTAGTCTATGAAAATGACAAGTATTCTGTTATTATATGAAACGCTGACAGATTTAATAACAGAATACTTGTCATTTTCATAGACTACTTCAATAATTGTAATTTCCCTTCGTATAATAAATAGCTTAAATATGATTTTCAATGTTCAATAACTCAAAAACGGTTAAAGACAGGACTATCATATATCATATTTTTGAAATCAGAAAAAAAAGAACAATTCAAAAATTCAACAATATACGGGCGTTCCATTAAAAAATATATTATTGCTCCTTGTACCTATCCCTTAATTTCTGCATGCCACTGTGCTTCCATTAACTTATTAAAGATGTTCAGTTACAACTTCCGCCAGAAACTTTTTTTTATCTCCAATAATAACGATAATAAAGGGTGGCCTAAATATAATGAATAACCCTGTACATTTATTTCAATTAATCAAAAACAGCTTACATATGGACAGATAAACGTCGCTAAATAATGTCTCTGGGCTGTGACATAATCACGTCATTTTTATGTCATTTCAGAAGTAAAATAACTTCTCAAGTGACCAAAAAATGACGTCAAAATGACGTCAGTCTGCTGTCTGGGTATAGCCTGGCCTGAAGCGAGATAAACATAAGGCAGCATTATAATTCTCTGAAGTAAATTACAAATTGGAAATATTTTGGACTTGTGTTATAGCTGAGAGGATTGGTGAGATGACGAATTTTGATAATAGTCCTAAAACTGAGTGATTTTGTAATAATTAGAAAAACCCAATGAAAGCATACTTCATTACTTTCCATTCATTCAATTTTTCTACATTCCAATATAAACTTTTTAATCCGCAAATCTTAAAAATTAATTATTGCTGAAATAGCAACATAAGGTCCACAGTATTTTTATATAAAATTTAATTATAAAAAAATACACTTTACAGTGAAAAGCTGTTAAACAGATTATTACATACCTTCTTTATTTGATGTGGTGAACTCCCTTCCACATTGATATTTATTATTAATTCCAAAAGTATACACTTGTCCTTTACTAGTTAAAGCAATGGCATGAGCTTTGCCAAGAGCCACTTGTGTTATAAATTCTCCTTTTAAACTTCCAACTATTCCTGCATTTAATAAGGGATGTTTTACTTTATAAAGAAAATATATATTTTTTTTATACGAACCAGTAGTTGGATCTGCATGTGACGTATCTTTACCAAACATAATAAGTTCACCATCCCTATTAATTAATGCTGTAGTGCCATTATTACACGCTCCGCTAACAATATACTGACCATCAACTTTTATCATTTTCTTTGGTTTAACTGGTCTGGGTTGCCTTCTTACTTTGCTTTGATCACCATCCTCACCCCTTCGAGCAGTACCTTAAAAATAAAGTTAAAATTTAATAAACAATGTAATCATCACATTACACAAAAATGTGCCTATGTTTTGTTGAATATACACACAAAATAAAGTGCTCCAGCAAAGTCTGTGTTTTGTAGAAGACCTATCTCGAATTAAAAAAAAAAGTTAGTAATTGGTGCAGTTTGTGTCAAGCATCTTTCTATATAGTTTTTCTTAAAAATACGTTCATAATTAGTGGTGAATATTCTATATATTTTAATCTGCTAAAAGAAGTAAAAGGTCTTTTTTGGAGATACACTGAAAATTGAATAATTGAAGGGATATGCGCAGGAATAACGATCATGTGTCGAAAAACCTGTAAATCCTGGCTAGCATGCTTTCTGGTGAGTGAGAGGTGGTTTCTCCCCATTTGAGGGAAAATGGGGGATACGCGTTTGAACCGAATTATTTGAAAAAACTGATTTTCCACCCCTCGGGAGAGTCATTTATATATGAAAACATAAAGGCATCCATAAAGGGGGTGGTATTTGACCGTTTCAGGGGCTTGGGCGGTGGTCAAAAACTTCTCCCAAGAGTTGCATCGTGTTCAGTGCCCTTAAAAACGGGGGGGAGGAAGGTAATCTCGTCTTTGCACGAAATATTTACAAAAAAGTCGTGTTATAATGCTTCATTACATAATATATTTATGTTGATTCAGGTATTTTTTTGTCAGAATAACTAATAAAAATATATCTAACAACATTAATCTTTGGAACATGATTAAATTAGAGAATTATTAATAATTATACTTCCTGGTTCATTCCTAATAGAACATCCTGTAGTTGCTTCTAAAGCATTAACAGCGCACTTGGTTGAAAAAAAAAGGATAGCTGCTTAGCAAGCTATGTGGGCACTCACTTCAATGTATGGCGAGAATAAACTTGACGCATGCGCATAGTAAATATTGATTCCCGTTGACAACACTGTCGGACACTTTAAGGTCGCTCCAAATGTGAGATGGACAGGAGAGGACGTTTTAAGGTAGTAAATGTACGCATTTTATACATGTTTGTGAGTGCTCTGAGGTGGTTATACCTACGGACGCCTCGGAGCAGCGAATTTTTTTTAAAGTGAATCATATGCCGATTAAAAGTAGTATATGGGGAGAAGCTGGTGTACTTGATATAATATATTGACAAATAAAGAACAGCCAATAATTTGACCTCTGCTGAAAGTTGTGCCAGAAATATTTTTGCCAAAATTAATGAATGGGTAGTAAAGAACAAGTTATGTATTAACAGTGATAAAACTACTTGTATAATTTTTAAAACTTCATAATCTAGTTTAGAGAACAGACAAACTATAACACTTAGTGAAACTTATAAAGTTGATTACAGCTATAAAACAAAAATGCTAGGCTTGACTATTGACTGTAACCTTATGTGGACTAGTAATATCGAAGTTTTATGTAACAAATTATCTAAAACCTGTTATGCTCTTAAAATGATCGCCATTCATTGTAGTCCATCAATTGATAGACAGTTCTACTTCGGATGTTTTCACAGTGCATTAAAATATGCTATTGCGCATTGGGGTAAATCCACCCATTCATTTAAAGTATTTACACTACAGAAACGTGCAATACGCATTCTTGCTAACCTAAGATTATTTGATTCCTGCAGGGAGGCTTTCAAGTCACTAAAAATTTTGACTGCTCCATGTATTTATATATATGAAATTGTCTGTTATGCATATAAAAACATGAGCGTGTTTGTAAATATCAATCCACGTTACCTCATAAACATGAAACATTATTATATCAAAAAAATATTTATTTTAATGCATGTAAATTTTTTAATGCATTACCCCCTGCTGTTAAAAAAATACCCAACATAGGCAGATTTAAATTAGTAGTAAGAAATCTGCTAATCAACAAAGCATACTATAATGCTGAAGAATTTTTATTAGATAGGACGTAATCTCTTTATTTCTATAAATATCTATCTGTTTTACATCTTTTATATTTATTATACGTATATTTGTATTTGTTAATGACAGCGATTCCTAAACATATATATACCTGTATATTTGTGTTTTCTGTATCAATAAATGGTATTATTATTATTATTATTATTATTATAAAACAAATTATGGAACTCACAAAGCCTGTAAAGGGTCTCGCCAGTTAAGTATATGGAATTGGGCCCAGCGGCTTATTGGGCTATTCATTCACATGAATGTTGCTTATGACTAGGAATGCTCAATAAAATATATAATAAACCATTATTCCCGAGGGGGCAACCGCTGAGGGGAAACAGTGTACACATCGGAGGAATTAAGAAGGAATTGAAGGTATTTCGGAAGGAATTATTAGGTATTAAGGGAACTACCGGGGAATTTGAAGGAAATAAATATTATTAAGAGGTATTAGAAGGGAATTAAGAGGAAATAAAAGGTATTAGGAGGGATATAGAGGTATTAAAATAGAATTCTTTTTTTTTTTTGGCATTGGACGTGGGATCCATTAGCCAGCCACATAATTTTAAAAGGGGGATACAAACTGCGACTAAAAGTAAAAGCAATGAAATACACAATACGAATCTAACCTAACACAATTTTAAAGGAAAATTAATAGATGATCAACAGCGGGGGAAGGACAGGGTTACACTCTTCTTGCTCAGGGGCCCATCAAATCATTAATAGATAGACACACAGGTAAAGGCCACGGATAGAAGGTATAATTCAGAAAATTCATTATTTCCTTGTATATACGTATGTTCTTAAGCGACAATATGTGTAACAAATTAGTGGGCAGAGAAATCTTCAAAAAAATAATAATAATAAACGTGATTTATTGATTAACAAAAGGCCATTGACCGCAGTCCTTCAGCCCATAGTATTTTAACAAAATTAGTTTTTTAATACATAGATACAGAATAAAGATATGTAAATAACTGTGTAAAAAATAAAAAAAAAAGGAAAAAAACTACTCAGGGATGTCTTCAGCCCAACCTGTGATTGTTTCATATAGGGTCTGTTCGGGAAATTTATATATGGAATTGATTTGTTGATCCCGTGTTCTACAGTGTGGCTGCAACAGTTGCATGTTGTGTTGCTTGGTAGCGAACTTCTTCGATAGGTCTTTGATCCTTATATTGATGGGTTGTATATGTGTTCGTACGTACAGTAACTCATTAGGTGGATTATGGAGTGGATTGAGTGGGTGTCTCATCTTTGTAATGGTTCTCAATGAAGTAGTCTCTGTTACTCTGATGCGATCCAACACAGGCTTTCTACAGTTTGAAAATAGAACATTTGCGTACTCTATTAGTGGTCTGCAAATTGATTTGTAGATTTTCAAGGCTGACTTTAGTGAGATTCCTTCGTTTTTGTAGGTGAGTAACCGAAAATGTTTTGCCCTGCTTATTACTTTTTTCTTTGTTAAGTTAGTGTGTTCGTTGAAGTTGAGTTTTTGGTCTAAGGTTACTCCAAGATACTTTGCCGATGGTGAAGGTTTTATATTCTGGTTGCCCATTATTATTGTTGGAGATGAGTTAGATATAATGTGGTTGAATATTATAAATTGTGTTTTGGAGGGGTTAGGAGTAAGTCTCCACTTATTAAACCAGATTTCTGTTTCCATTAATTTCTGCTGTAGATTAGCTGCGACCTTTGCTAGCGTTTCGTCATGTGCTAATATGGCTGTGTCATCTGCGTACTGTATAATACAGGTGGGGTCTGCACTAGCGTTTTGTTGTAATACAATATCATAGCTGTAAATATTGTAGAGAAGCGGAGATAACGGCGAGCCTTGGGGTAATCCTTGTTTCATGGAAAATTCTCTTGACGTTATTTCGTTAATTCTCACACATATTTTTCTATTTTCTAAAAATGATCTGACAAAATGTATCAAATAGTTGGGACTTCCAATTTCTTTAAGTTTGAATAGTAAGCCATTGTGCCATACAGAATCAAAAGCTTTTTTAATGTCTAGGAATAGTGCGGCAGATTTGAGGTTTTGGTGTTTGGCAGTCTGAATGTTTGATGTTACAATCGTTAATGGATGTATAGTAGCGCATTTTTCCCTGAAACCAAATTGGTGTGGAGGAATTTTGTCCCTAATAGTCATGTATAACTTGTTTCGGATTATTTTTTCCAACAATTTTCCTAGCACAGGCAGTAGGGTGATTGGTCTGTATCCTGATAGTTTTTTGTGATCACTATTAGGTTTTGAAATGTTTACAATAACACCGTTTTTCCAGTCGCTTGGATAGTTTTATTTTGAAGACTGAATATGAAAATTTTAATGTAGTCGTGGATATCTCTATCCAATTGTTTGATTATGCTCCATGGGATGTTATCAATACCTGGGGAGGTGTTCTTCTGTGCGTACAAAATATCAAAATATTCATCGTCATCGATTGTTGTTTTCTTCATCTGTATTGTCGTTGTTAAAAAATTCCATGTACCAGTTATCAATAGCTTGTTGGTGGTTTTGACTAAAATTTGGCTCTGTATGCACCTCATAGAGCTCTTCATAGTATTTTGAAAAAATGTCAGCTTTTTCTTCGTCCGTGTCATAGATATTTCCGTTCACTTCTATATCTGTTATTTTTGATTTTGATTTGTATTTTGACAGAGAAATCTTCAATTTCAATAAACCCTTAATAAGTTCATCGGTAGCTCCAGAATGGCATGAACACCCGAAAAAAATATGATCCAAGTCACAAACAATATGACATGCTGTACATATATCTGATTCCACAACCCCAATTCTCTTCAAATGTTGCGCATAACAAGCATGGCCAAATCTTAATCTGGAGATGGTGGTGATAAACTTTCTGTTTGCTGTCAAATGTCTAAACCAAGGAACCTTAGGGACACTATCCTCAATTTGCATATAATGGTTGTTTGGATTGTCAATTTTGAATTGTTCATAATATTCACCCCATTTAATAATTGTATTATTTTTTGATGAGTTCAAAAGATCCGATAAACACACCTTAAACTTGAGGTTTCTGCCTGTCACTGCAGCCACCTTGACGAGATTATCCACATGCTCATTACAAGTAATCCCCACATGAGCCTTCACCCAGATAAAATCCACAATAACCTCGCTTTTATACAACTTACAAAGATGTAGTAGTATTCTGAGAGTGTAACTGTTAGTTCTGTGATCATTAATTAAGGCTGATTTTAAGTTAAGTAAGATACTTAAGGAGTCCGTCCAAATTACTGCTCGCTGAACTTTGTTGCGATCCACATAATCTAAAGCTTCCAATATAGCAATAGCTTCACTCACGAACACTGTTGTACGAGGTTCTAATTTAATTTTCAGTTCGAAATTTTCAGATGGAATGTAAACGGCGCATCCCGTATATTTCTCAATTTTAGAGCCATCAGTGTATATGTGCAAATGACTGGAGTATATAAATTTTAAGTTGTTTGCTATCAAATTATTCTCAGTGGTGATTTCTGAGTATGATGGGATTAAAGTATGAGGTTTATAAAATAGTTCGAGATACTCCAGGTTAAAATATGATATATCTGAATGTTTGAGGAGTAGATTTAACTGTCCACTTACTTCACGGTATCCAGAGCAAAGGGGAGGGGAATTTCTTTTGGACCAATACTTATTTGTTAAATCTTGTGTGTTTAGGTGCGATATCTTAGACACGATCGACAAGTCTTTATATTCGGCTTTTAGAATATATTTCTCGCTAAGAAGTTGTCTGCGAAGCATCAGGGGTTGTTCTGTAGCTTCGACGTGTAATGGAACTAGTGGGGTCGATCCCATGGCACCCAGGCAGATACGCAAAGCTTTGTTCTGTACAGTGTCAATGCGTTTTAAAACGGAATTACTAGCGGATCCATATAAGGTGGAATCATAATCTATAATTGAACGAATTTAAGACTTGTAAAATAGAATAAGTGTATTAGGGTCAGCGCCCCACCATATTTTACAGATCATTTTAAAGAAATTAATGCCTTTTTCACATTTGGCTACAATATGGTCTATATAAGTACCCCAATTCAGCTTTTTATTTAAAGTAATGCCCAGATACATAATTTGATTTTTATAAGGATAGGAGTGATTACCTAATTTCAATTCATTTATATGAGGGGTATTGTGTCTTGTAAATATACTCGTCACCGATTTTTCAAGGGAAATTTCGAATCCATAATCAAAGAACCAATTCTGCAGAAGCCCAGCGGTATTACTTAGTTTATTAATGCAGGTGTTGTATTTTTTGTGTATAGTATAAAAACAAAAATCATCTGCATATTGAATGATGCTACAGGAAGTATTTATATAATTGTGTAAACCGGCCATATAAATATTGAACAAAATAGGGCTAAGGACTGAGCCCTGGGGTAATCCGATGGAACTTACCCTATATCCATGTTTTTTATTGTCGAATCCTCTTACATAAATAGTTCTATTTTTGTATAAATTAGTGATTGTGTACGCCGTATGGTTTGCAATGGACATTTTTATTAGTTCGTTGTAAAGAATATCTAAATTTATACTATCATAAGCCCCTTTAAGATCCAAGAAAAGAGTTCCTAGGTATGTATTATTTGAAAAATTATTTTGGATATCTGTAACCAAGTAGGTTACTGCGTCCAGGGTACCCAACCCTTTCTTAAATCCAAACTGACAATGAGGCAATGTAACTTTGTTACTCAACCACCATTCTAAACGATTTTTTATAATACGTTCTAGAGTCTTAAGTACGCACGACAACAAAGATATTGGCCGGTAAGAGTCAGCCAGCTCAGGGTCTTTACCTGATTTGAAAATAGGAACAATGACGACTTTTTTAAGAGTCTCTAGATCAGTACCTTTAAGCCAGATGTTGTTAAAAATGTCTAATAGAAAATATTTCGCGTTATTTGGCAAGTGGGATAACATTGGGTATTTAATTTCGTCATATCCTGGTGCTGTATTGGACGCGGTTTTGATAGCAAGATTAAGTTCGAAAATTATAAAAGGTTGAGAGAAAAAATTACCCTGAATTGGTTCAGGATTAATTTTTGGATCGTTATTCGAGACACTAGGTCGGGCAACTAGATTAAAAAATTCATCCATCCACAAGTCGGAACAAGGAGGGGTAGCAATATTTATAGGAATCCTTTTTAATTTTTTTGCATGTGTCCATAATACTTTAGATGGGGTGGACCCATTAAGGTTTTCACAATATTGTTTCCAATTTTCCTTAGCCTTAGATTTAAACATTTTTTTTGATATGGCAGTTATTTTTTTGCAGTAATAAAATTGTCCATCGAGCTATTTTGCTTATATATTTTCAAGATATCTTTACTTTTTTTCAACATTTGTTCACATTCATCATCCCACCATGGCAGGGGAGGGCGTTTTTTAACCTTAAAAGGCTTAAAAGCAGGAATGGATCTTTCAGCAGCGGTATTAATGTTTTCGACAAGGAAACGATACTTATCAACAGTGTTCCACTTATTCTTGGGGAATATGATATTTCGGCATTTTATATTAGCTGCGTACTCTTTTATGATCGGGAAATGATCTGATCCAAGATTGTCCAACTTTCCAGTTCATTTGCGAGGCTAAGGATGACATAACCATTGATATGTCTACTACAGATTTAATCACATTGGGAGCCGAAAGTCTAGTCCTGTCACCATTATTTAATACAACAAAATCTCTGTCCTCTATACAGTTAATTAATTGTCTTCCTACTTGGTCATTTTTTGAGGAACCCCAGAGGTTGCTATGGGCATTAAAATCGCCTCCAATTATAGCAGGATGAGAGAATTGTTTGAAAATGTTAATCGAATCGCTACACTGAGTAGTAATATTAGGAGGTCTATATAATGATATGAAAGAAATTGGGGATTGGTTAATTTCCATTGTTATGCCACATACTAGAATGTCAGCATTATACATATTAGTATCAAAGGATATTTCTTTGAACGAAAACTGTTTTTTAACTAATATGGCTACTCCGGCTCGTCCATCTATTCTGTCTCTACGAATTATGTTAAAACCTGGGAAATTCACAGGTTGATTTGGTTTAAACCAGGTTTCACTTATCAAAGCGATATGAATATTTTGATCAATTAAAAATTTATTTAGATTAGCTTTATTTGCAATGGCTGATCGGGCATTCCAGTGCATATTTAAATTTTGATTTGTAACAGTCATTTTTTAGTCATAGTTTTTAAGGACACCCTCCAATATCCTATCGAATTCAGACTTAAATAAACTAAAATTCAAATGTTTGAATTCATCGACATCTTTAATTGTATTAAAAATTGATACTATACAGTGTGTAAGATAATCCGATACTTTATTGGTAATTCTAGCTGGGTTATAATTAGGACTGATATTATTGGGCGGGAGAGCTTTACTAGGCCCAAACCTAAAAGGAAACATATTTTCAGTCTGTAATTGCGGGGATGATGGAGATGATATTCTCCGCTTTTTGGGTGCCTGAGTTGAAGAATTGTGTTGAAACTTACGCGAGCTAGTTGATGGTTGCGACAGCGAAAATTTAGAATTGGGTTGAGAATTAATTTTCGGGAGGGGGGGAAATTCTTGTTCATTCTCTAAAAAATTAAATCTATTGTTGCATAGAATAGAGGAGAAAGTTATTTATCATATTTTTTGCATCTACATAAGGAATATTGTTTAAGGACATTTGTTCCTTTATTTTCTTTTGGTTTTCATAGTTAGGACACTTTTTGGATGTTGAATTATGGGATTTATTTTTACAAAAAATACAGTATATATCCTCAGATTCACAGTTATGTTCTTCTAGTCTTTCTTTACCACACTTAGTACATAAAGTTTTGGTACTTCTACATTGATTAGAAACATGCCCGTACTTTAAACATTTGTAACATTGAACCACTTTACTAATAAAGGGCTCAACGGTGAATTGAACACTGATTATGACGAGATAAGTGGGAAGAATATTCCCCTCAAAAGAAATAATAACTAACTGTCTAGGGATCCATTTATCAGCGCCATCAATAGAAATTTTTCGGTTAAGTCTTCTAACATGATTAACTGGACTAGAACTCTGGATATTTTCTTTTATGTAGTTCTCGTCAAATCTAGTGTCCACTGATCGTATTAAGCCTTTTTTTTCAACCAAATGATCAGGTATAAATGCACGTAAGTTCTCTGATTCTAATTGTTTATTATTAACGAGATTGTTAGCATCGACCGCACTTTTCATTATGACTCTAATTCTATTACTCCCTATGCTATTTATTGAGATCACATTAGCAATATGCAATTTTCTCAACAAAATATGTCCAATAAACATCGGACGAAGGCGACCTACGTTTTTGACCGTGCTTTCAATATAAACATAAAAAGACTTACCGTACAAATGGATATTATTAAGTTTAAAAACCTTCTGTGTTTTTTGTTGTGAGCTATCGCTTACCACCTTCTCTAGAGAGCAGCTCGCCGTATTATCAGAATTAATATTAGACTTATCCCAAACAGCACGTCCAATTGTAATTACGTCTCTACAAGATATATACATGAGAAACAAAATATGTTAAGGTAGATCTAATTGTTAAACTAGTACTGACGTACACATATGAGATACACTTATGTTTATATTGACAGATTTATGTGATACAACGTTTAATAATTGTATACTGTATGCACTCAAGATTCTAAACATTTTTATATAACGTAAAGAAGGATCATTAGAATGTTGCAATTTGACGTCCGTAGAAGATGCCTACAAGGTTTAAGTCATATGTATGTGTGATGCTTTATATAATACTTGTGCCTACTGCATACACCACATAAAAGTGCGATATATATATACATGATACAAATAACTATATATACACTTTTTAGTTGTGTCTTGTCGTGTCTACATTCGACTATTCGAGCATGGAACAGTGTGCGCGCGCAAAGCGTCAGCGTGAGCATACCAGCCATGTGTATCTCATGTGTCCTCTTTCCTCTATAAGAGTGGTCATAGCCACACATACAGCAGGCATTTTTGTTTTTTAACAATATCCAAAACAATTTATATTCGAAAGAGTTTGTAAAGATTCGGCAGTTTAAAAGATATCGAGTTCTTTTAATAATAAAATTAGATTAAAATGCATTAAAAAGCAAAATCTAGTCGTTGCGTGTTCTACTATAAAGTCTTTAAGCAGGTATTCAAACAGAAGTCAGTGGTTGAGTGAGTTAAACATTAGGCGGCGAGGCAAGAGGTACGCGGTTCGATCCGACAGAGTGTCTTTTTTTTTTTTTTTGTTAAAATAGTTGCGAAAAAACTTTCAGTTGTTTTTTTCAAGGTAATAATTGCTTATAAAACCGATGTACGAATATACTTCTTTTCAATTTTAGGTCTGTTTTAGACCATTAAATATTCTATTTATGTTGTAAATGATATATTATACCTGACCGTTTTTTCTCCAACACGTTTCCCAGGTTTGTATAAGTACTTCAACTTAAAACTTTAATTCTTAACTCAGGTGACACTGGTGACAGTTTAATTAAATTAAATAAGTTCTTAATATTTATAAATAAATAAAAATACTAGTAACTCGAAAAATTCAGGTTTGGGAACACGTAAAAAATAGAAAAAAAAAAAGAACTTGAAAGATTTTCATATATTTTAAATAAGGCTAGAAATTCAATTTCACACATAATAAAGACTTCATACACATCATAAATACTGCTTTTAGCATCCGAAATAACAATCACCACGATAGCTCAGTTGGTAGAAGCGTCAGTACTGTAATACGGACAACAGAAACGTGTAGGTTCGATCCCTACCCACCGCAATTGGCAAAGGTAAGTAAAAATGAATTTAATAACTTAATAAACATTATAATTTACAGGCAACCCTTGTGAGAAGAAATTGGAGTGATGGTAAACAATATTAGATAGTTAATGTAAATAAAATATACGGATGGCTAACAAATAAATTCATAGGACAAAACGTATATGCATTAATTACTTTATTTTTATCAAGTAGACTTACTAACTAGTATGTAGTTTTATATGTTCCCATTGCTAAAAACCTGTGGGGGGATTACCAAATATAACCTGAAAAAATTAACGTCTAGCATAAGACGTCATTCGTCTGACACATTAGGAAGTCAATCACTGTGCATCCGATAACACACTGTGGATCAAATTATTTGTGTGTATGTAAATGGTATACTGTGGCTACATTGTGAGGCGGACGTTTAACCTTTGTGCATACGTGTTTGCCTACAATGTGTAAACGTAGCACATTTACATCGTAGAATTGTGTAACCTTGTGTCTGCATCTAGATACATCGTCACAATGCGAACACTTCGTAATCGTTATTTGGTGTGCTGTATGGGATCTGGCCCATCCATACTGACATCCGCTACCTTTGTAATATCGACTAATTCACTAGAATAATTTGTTTTATCATAATGTATTACCATTGAATTATTATTATTAAGGGATTTCCCCGTCCCCGGGGAATCATTATTCATAATTATTATGCACTAATCCCTTGATTTCACAGTAGTGTATAAGATCACAATTAATATTTAGTTAAAACCCGCTATTTAACCGATTTATTACAGCGCTTCGGAAACGTGTATCACCTGTTCCCCGTACGCGAAAAAACTGTGTAAATGAGATTTGCGCATGCTCTCATCTACATCAGAATTTAAATGAGGTTATGTTATGTTAAAAACGTTATATTACGTTAGATAAAAACAGGTGAGTTGTGTGGTCTTGTGCTTAGGAAAGTAATAAAAATAAATCATTTAGATTAGAATTGTTAGTCGACTGCCGACAACTATCAAAATATGTAGTTACTTACCAAGAATAATAAGACTAAGAAGGATAGTTTATTACCATATGAAACCCTTCTGTGTTGGCTTTTCGATCGGCGCGTATAAAGTATTATTATTTTATCTTTTTTTAACTAAATTGTGTATGATATAGACAAAATTAATTGAATATTGTGATTGTATTTTACGGTATTTTGTCGTGTATACTGTAAAAGTTGTTTTATTTGGTTTAATTTGATGTATAGGTACATTCTTGGGCGCGTAAAAATATTGAAATGAAATGTTTATCTTATAGAAAGGACGTCAGTGTTGTAAAAATATTAGCGCCGAGATTGGCGCTAAAAATAGCAAGTGAAGAAAATATATTTAATTTAATTAAAGTACCGATAAGACTATGGACTTCTACTTCAGTAATATAATGATTTATATGGGACAAAATTCATAAAGTTTTGAAAATTGGTAGAAATGTTAAGGATAGCTTAAGAATTACTAAACCGAAAAGTTCCCATCCCTAAATAGTGTGTTTCATCTCCTAGGATGCCGTTTTCACCAACATTTTGAAGTTTTCTAGATTATCTCGAGAACGGTGCACTTTTTGATAAAAATACCTATATATAGTTTGACATAAAAACATACAAAAAGAAGCCTAAAAAAACCACAAACAATGTATCGCAAAAAATCTATGGAAAAGGACAGCTGAACGACTTATTAGCAGCTGCCCCAGAGAGAAACTGAATCTGGCTTGGTGGGTTAAACGACTCAATAACAATTGATAATGTACAACAATACGTTAAACTTAAATTTCCTGGGAAGGATGTAAGCTGTTATGATTTAAAGTCAAAATTTCGCAAAAAGTGCTTTAAAGTGGGTAGCAGTGAAATGCAGTTAGAAGACTTATTAGATCCTGAAGTATGGCCAGCAAAAGTGATTTTGAGACCCTTTCAGCAAAGCTCATCAGGTAAACAGCATAAAACGACCACTATCAACCAGTGAAGTAAATATAGACTTAGATTCAAAACTAAATGTTCGACATATTAACGTACAATGCCTCAGAAATAAGTTAAACATTCTGGAAATCTTTGCTCAACAACAAAATTTACATGTCTTATGTATCACTGAACATTGGGCTGATGAATCGGAGTTAAACAGTTTAAATATGCCAAATTTCACACTGGTGAGCGCCTTCTGTAGGATGAACCGTTCACATGGCGGTGTAGCTATATATGTTAATAATAATGTTAAAGACACTCTTAAACCAAAAGATATAAAGTATGTAAAGGCCTTTACATCTGAAACAAACATTGAACTTTGTGCAGTATCACTCTGTTATGAACGGACTAAAATTAATGTAATGTCAATTTATAGACCCCCAACCGGCAGCTTTGATGTATTTTTTGATAATCTATCTCACTCGTTACAAGTTATTAATAAACAGAACCCGGTAGTTATTATTTGTGGTGATTTTAACATAGACTCTTTAAAAGCATCTGCTGAAAAAGATATATTAGATGACACATTTGATTGTTTCAATCTTACATCATGTATTAATGAGCCTACACGTATAGTAACAAATGTAAATCATGTAACGTCAAGAACAGGTATTGATTATTTAGCCACAAATTTATCTGAGGAGAGATACCTAGCTCAGGTTTTTAATCCATGTATAGCTGACCACCTGGCTCAAATAATATGTTGTAAGGATTTCAAGTTGATCGAAGAGAAAAATAACAATTTTTATCACGTCAGGCATTTCTCGGATGAAAATATCGAGAAATTTCATTACATGCTTAAAAAAATAAGCTGGGGCACGATTTTCATTGAGAACATCGATGAGGCCTTCAACAGTTTTATTGAGCTGTTCATAAAATGTATGGACAGTTCATGTCCTCTAGTAACCCATTGTAGTAATAAATAAAAAAAAACTGATTGCAAGAACTGGTATACCAGTGACTTAGATAAAGAAAGAAATGAGTTAAAAAACTTATATTGGCTAACTAATAATCTAGGTGATTTTAATCTAAATAAACTATACAAAGAAAAGAAAAAACAATATAGTAAAAACATAAAAAAAGCAAAAAAAGAATATTTTTCAAACCGAATAAATATAGCCACAAACAGTTCTAGAGAAATTTGGAGCCTCATCAATGAGCAGCTCAATAGAAGTGTTGAAAGCAAAATAATAAAAATAAATATTAATAACACACCTACAGCCAATTCTCAAATCATTGCTGAGCACTTTGGAAGTTATTTCTCGAATGTTGCCATAGAGAAAATGTCAGAACACTTCAAAAATAATATTTCGACAGAATGCACTGCCTGTCCTTCTATCGAGCATACGCTATTCTTACAACCTACAACACCCGAAGAAGTTATTGACATTATAAGGAAACTAAAAAATAAGCCTGCTACAGGTGTAGATGGTATATCAGCTACAGCCCTAAAATTTGCTTGTGAAATAATTGCAGTTCCTCTTGCATATCTAATCAACAAATGCTTTGAGCAAGGTAATTTCCCCGAAATCTTCAAAATTGCATTGGTTTTGCCAGTGTTCAAGAAGGGTGATGAACTCGACCATGAGAATTACAGACCTATCTCTATCTTATGCGTAATCTCAAAAGTTATAGAAAGGATTGTCTTCAATAGGATTATATCATTTTTAAACAAGCATAAATTAATAACAAAATATCAACATGGCTTTCAGCTAGGTAAATCAACCGAAACAGCCACCATCCAACTCTTGCAGTTTGTATATGGTGAAATGGACAAGAGAAACCATGTCATGGGCTTATTCTTTGATCTAAGCAAAGCATTTGACATACTGAATGTTGATTTCATCGTGTACAAGCTGCAAAGATTAGGAATTAGAGGTTTGGCATTGGATCTTATTAAATCCTTTATAACAGGTCGAAAATTACATGTAAAAATACGCGGCTATACGTCTGAAAGTTATGATGTTAACCAAGGGGTTCCCCAGGGTTCAGTGCTGGGGCCATTAATTTTCCTGTTATTTGTCAACGATCTTCCTGCAATCCTCCAAGAGGGATTAGTTGTAATGTTCGCAGATGATACGTTCATGCTGCTTTCAGCACGGAATCCTGTGGACCTTCAAAATAAGACGAATAGCATATTACAAGTATATCAGAAATGGTGTCATGACAATACACTCATCTTGAATATTGGCAAAACCGAGTGTATATATTTTTCCCAACGAAGATTACCATCGGAGGATTTAATTGAAACACTACCTACCGAGAACTTCTCAGAATCTGTTAAATTTCTGGGAACAATGATAGACAGTAAGCTATGCTGGGATCACCAAATTAAACATATTTGTAAAAAAATAAACTGTGCGTACTATGCACTAAGGCAGTTGAAGAGTATATTTAACATTAAATCTCTGATAAACGTTTATTATGCACTTGCATACTCACATTTTTCTTACAATATCGTGTCTTGGGGTGCTGCCTCAAGCATAAACCGTGTGTTCATTCTGCAGAAGAGGCTCATCAGATTATTATTTGACATTGCGCCAAGAGAATCGTGTAGACCTTATTTCAAAAATAATAACATTTTGACCATTCATAGTATATATATATTAAACACTATTAAATTTGTAAAGAAGAACTTGAGTGACTTTGAAACAAACTCTGATACCCATTCATATAACACAAGACAAGGACATTTATTAAAAATAACCAGTTACAATACTACCTTATATAAAAAATCTCCGTATCATGCTGGCATAAAAATGTACAACAAATTACCACCAGAAATAAAATCTATAAATTCTATAAATAAATTTACTTCTTGTTTGAAAAACTTTCTAGCTGTAAATTGTTTCTACTCAGTTGAAGAGTACATGAATTATGAGCCACAGTGATGCAGAACACATGTACATAATACAATCAGTGATATTAGGGTTAGGTTTACTATTGATACTATTGATATTTTATTTTTTTTTTTTTTTAACTTTTTACTATTGTGATTTTTTACTATTTTACTATTTATCGTAACTTTCTATATGCATATATTTTCATCTTATATTATTAAAATTTTGTATCCTAAATTTTTTGTAATGTGACGTTCATATATATACCATGTATATCTAACATGTGATGAAATAAATAAATAAATAAATAAATAAATAAATAAATAAATATACAAAATTATTCCTTATAAAATTCTCTATAAAAAACGTTTCTACACTTTTTTCCCTAAAATTAATAGTACCGTGGGAAAAAAGGCACACACATGAGGGTTGGTTCCGGTCAACACAATAAATTGTAATCTTTACTATACTCTACTTTAAAGTTCAATGCTTAATGCTAAAGCAGCAGCTACTAAACTCCACCTAAAATTATAATAAATGTACCACTTCTACCCTCTCACCCCTATAAAATAACGCGATTTTTAAAGAAGCGAGAATATTGTATATTGTATTTGTTTTCACGTCACCCCAGAGGTAAAGTTCTTGGCGTGTGGTGTCCTCTTAGGCCGAATCCACTAATTATCAAAAGGTTACCTACGTTAATTAATCTTCGTCGCCTTCCATATATTCGACATTCATGCATGCTTGTCCGTGGTAATGGTAACACATTGTGAAGCAACGTAAGCCTGCTCTTCTGCAACTGCACCTGTTTTCGCACCCTAACTTGTGAGAAAACAGGTGCACTATGACAACAAAAGAACCGGCTCCCGAATCTTAAAACAGATTCGGGAGCCGGTTCTTTTGTTGTCATAGTTCGGGTTAATATACCCCCAACTTTTTCCATCCCCAATCAGTAGCTTCTAGCACAACGTTTTTCCATGTTTGAATTTGGTAAAAAACGTGACATGAGTGTTGCCGAGCAGCAGCAGAAGTTGTTGTAAGTTTTGATAATATTACAGTATTGTTCGATTTACCAATAAGTTTGATAAAAGTCTTGAATCTGTATACATCTAGACTTTTTTCTGCGGAGGTAGAGTTGTATAAAGCTAGAACAAATCGCTCCCCTACGTCTACAATTTCTCCATGACTAGCTTTTTCATTATTAAAACTTTGCATGATGTCTTGTAATACTTCAGTAATATAACAGTTAAAATTGTAATATATCGGACAAAATTCATTCATTCATTCAACAGGAATTAGACTATTTTGTTTGGCCAAAGACTGTGGACTCTGAAGTGGTGGAGGAAAAATTTATCTTTTATGGGCCTTTAAATTTAATTGGCACTGACAAATTTCAGTTAAAAAGAGCGGACAAAATTAATATAGAGAAACAGTATAAATTACAGAAACAAAGTTTGCTGTAACTTTCATTAATATGATTTGTAAGAATTTAAATGTGTTTATTTTTATTAAAGTTTTTTATTTATGTTATCTGTTACTTTATAAACATTTTTTATTACCTCATTTGTTTCTTTACTATAATTGCATACGTATTGAAGAGCACAATAATTTTCGTTCTAAATCTTACAACACTTTTTAACACCCGTTTTAACACACAAAAAAAATAGATGAAGCCAAACTTTTAATTTTATTTTATTCATGTAATAGGTAGGTATAACAAATAAGGCAAAGCTAGTATGTAAATAATTAGGTAGGTAGTAAAAAACCAGCATAATTGTACTGAAAATATTAAGGTATTAGGAGGAAATAAAGGTATTAGAGGAATTAGGGGAATTACAAGGAATTAAAGGGGAAATAAAGGGTATTTCTCTAGAATAGGTATTAGGTGTACAAAAATTTCGCCAGCGGTTGCCCCCTCAACTATCCCCTATATTAGCAGAGTTAAAAACCGCTGCCCAAGGAATCACTACTTCCACATCCAGATTCTCTCCCCAAGTCACTCACAACGAAAAAACATTATATGTGAAAATAATTGTTTATGGAACTTTAATAATATAATATTTGAAATCCTCTACCCCAAAAACCCATAAAACGATACCCCACGTCGGTAGTGGGGTGGGGGGTGGTGATGGGGGTGATAGTGGGGGGTGGATGAAGTCAAAAAATATTTTGAGGTTTCTGGTTCCTGTACATACACTAAATCACAATTTTTTTTCATCCCCTTTAATAAGGGGGTGGGGGTGGTAATGGGGGTGGCTAATGCCAAAAATTTTTTTGAGACCTTAGCATCTCTTGTATATATTAAATACCAATTTTATGGACTGTTACCTGCTTGATTGACCTATTTACCCCAAATTTACCCCAATTTACCCCCCAACCCTTCGACGGAACAAGATGAAAATATAATCTAGTTCTAGATCTCGTTAAAGTACATATGTGTACCAAATTTCAAGTCAATATCTTAAACGGTTCCAGAGTAAACGTGCGCACAAAAAAAAGTTACAGACAGACCGACAGACAGACCGACAGACAGACCGACAGACCGACAGACAGACAGAAATTTTTTTTTCGCTCAAACTTAAAATCTCGACGTTTCATGACATTTTAAGCCTATTTGGACAATAAAAATTTTTAAAAATTTTTTTGTCGTTACTATACTTCCACTGGACGTGGAAGTAATAATTTTTTTTTCAAAAACTATTGAAGATAATTAATTGAAATTAATAGATGTTCATATAAAATAGCTTTATATTTTACATTTTTTTTACATTCCTATTAGGTCATTTAGTATATAAAAAAATAATTTAATTTTTGAGGGTGTTTTTATATCAACCCCTCGAGTGACACCTACCAAAAAAATCTATATTATTTAACACTAACATAATTATCGTGTGTAAAAATTACTTCAAGGTCAAATTGGGAGAAGCTGCTTAAAAATATAAATTTAGATAATCAACACAGGCACACAAAAAAAATTTAAGTGTGAAGACTTAGACCACTTAATTTCTACTCATTTGGAAGCTAATAATCAAAAAAATATGCTACTACTTTCAGCTTGTCTTTCAATTATTTTTTTTCGCTTCAGAAGTATTGATTTTATTAGACAATATGGTTAGGCCATTTTAATTAATGCACAGTAATATCTCTTCAGGAAGGTACACTAGCGAAAAATGTTTCAGAAAAAAGTTGTTCCGTTCAGAGGGTGGCATCTTTTGGGTAGAATAATTTTCCACCTCCCACCCCTGATGAGCTTGGGGTGGGGGTAACTTTTGAATTTTTAATGGCACTCTCCACTTTTGATCGCGTATTCTGATTCTACGAAAAAAATTACATAACTTTTGTACCAAACATTTTTTTACACTGGGGCATTTTTAGGTAAAATGCTTCAAACAAAAGTTGTTTAGTTCAGAGAGGGGCATCTTTTGTTTGAAACATTTTTCCTAAAAATGCCCTAGTTCAGAGATGTTCACCTGCAGGATTTTGAAAAATTGAAAGTTACACCGCCAATCGGAAGTTACCCGTTGATCAGAGTGTGGGGGGAGAAAAAAATGTTTGATACAAAAGTTATGCAATTTTTTTCGTCAAATCAGAATACGCGATCAAAAATGGAGAGTGCCATTAAAAATTCAAAAGTTACCCCCACCCCCCGCTCATCACGGGTGGGGGGGTGGAAAATTGTTCTGCCCAAAAGATGTCCCCCTCTGAATGGAACAACTTTTGTCTGAAATATTTTTCGCTAGTCTCCTTTCCTGAGAAGATATTCCTGTGGATTAATTAAAATGGCCTAACCATATTGTCTAATAAAATCAATACTTCTGAAGGAAAAAAAATAATTGAGAGCCAAGCTAAAAGTAGTAGTATATTTTTTTGACTATTGGCTTCCAAATGAGTAGGAATTAAGTGGCTTCACACTTAATTTTTTTTGTGTGTGCCTGTGTTCATTACATAGATTTATATTTTTAAGCATCTTCTCCCAATTTGACCTTGAAGTAATTTTTACACACGATAATTATGTTAGTGTTAAATCTAATATATAAAAATCTCGTGTCACAGTGTTTGTTATTGAACTCCTCCGAAACGGCTTGACCGCTTTTTATGAAATTTTTGGTGTATATTTGGTAGGTCTGAGAATTGGTCGTAGGCTATTTTTTATACCCCTAGGTGATAAGGGTGGCCCTATCCAGAAATTTTCTTTTTATTTTTTGGACAAAAATTTATAATTTATATGGCAAAACAACGTTTGCTGGGTCAGCTAGTAATATATATTTTTTTGGTAGGTGTCACTCGAGGGGTTGATATAAAAACAGCACCCTCAAAAATTAAATTATTTTATATCAACATCTCCTATTAATTTCAATTAATTATCTTTAATAGTTTTGAAAAAAAAAAAAATTTTAAAGTTGAGGGTTGTACCCCAATAACTCTGCTAATATAGGGGATAGAGGTTTATTATATATTTTATTGAGCATTCCTAATCATAAGCAACATTCATGTGAATGAATAGCCCAATAAGCCGCTGGGCCCAATTCTATATACTTAACCGGCGAAACCCTTTGCATGTCAATGGATCTACTGTCTACCTCTAGTATATAATTTATTTTTTGTTTTGATGTAAAATTTATTATTATACGCTCTTTGAAAATTCAGTTATCTGTTAAAACTTAAAAATAAAAACTAATTAAGTATCTAATATTCGGCTATGAAACCACACACTTGAAAGATAAGACCACCAAGATCATATGTTTAATGTCCAATGTATTTTAAAGCACCCAAAGGCTACTCAAAAGCATGTTACAGGGTTGACATATGGAATTTTACTGTTTATAAATATAATACACCCTATATAGAAAATCCAAACCTGTAAAAAATACGGATCCATCTTCTGTCAACAGAATAGCATGTAATCCATCATGTCCAACTGCAATATGGCTAACTTTTGGAGATTTTGTAAGAATTAGTTCAGACCACTTTCCAGTTTTAATTCCAGCTTGTTTTATACCAAGAGCAGATGATTTTCCACAGTATAAAACCTGTATAAAAAAATGTTAATTAATGTTTCTAATACATTTTTTTAATGTGAAACTTTTGATTTAACTATAAAGAAAAAATTTTTAAATTCACACATTTTTGCTTAAGTACTTGTATACTGATAAAAGCGAATCTAGCGGTGGATTTAATAAATTAAAATGCGAGAGAGATAGAGTAAAAGCATTTGGCAACAATGTATTAAATACGATTGTCCTAACTGTCATATACTAATCTGCTACATTTAATCTGGCTATATTTCGTTTGTGCCGAGCCGAATTTTCCAATTTCGACATGCAATTTACGATGAGGTTTAACTGGAAGTCTTCCTCTTTACGTCGCGACATCGTACGGCCATCCCGCTGGTGTTTTTCGAAAAATATGAACATGTCAAGATCGCATGTTTTTGTAATTTTTTCGTCTCCAAAATACCAGCTGTTTTTTACTATTTTTCGCAGATATCTCCGAAACAGTAAGAAATAAAAAAAGTATTTTTCACTGCGAATATTTTGCTGTCATCAGAATTCTGATTTTTCTTTTCATTACGTAGATAATTACTGAAATGTCAACGATGTAGGCCAAAAAATCGCAAATTTTGTGCTTCAAAAGTTGACAACTTCTTAATCTTGACTCCTACGCCAAAAGACTACTTTAGCTAATTTAAATAGAATTAAATTTGCTAAAATGCCTTTTTTTATTTCTTGGATTCCCACAAAAATTAGGAAATTAGAGGGGGCGGAAATAGGGATTTTTTTTTCGGTAAAATTTCGCCATTTTGTCACCGTAATTAATTGGTAATTAATTAAAATCGATCTCATATACGATGTCTACTTAATATCATGTATTACATAGATGCTACATTAATCTCAGCCGTTCAAAACAAAGGTTTCCAACAAAATCATTTTTTTAAGATTTACATGCATTTTTTAGGAGAACGTGAAATTTTCTCCATTTGCTCATATATCTGGATATTTGTCGGTTTTTCCGAAAAACTTGTAGGCAACAAATGAAAAGAGCATTTTATACTTTTTAAAAATTTAAATATTCACGCCATCTTCGTTGCCAATCAATTTCAACAGCCGTTTTATTTACACAAATTTAGGACTAAAGTTTGATTAAACTTCCAATAACTTTTTCAGGGTTTTAACAGAGTGTTAATAAGAAACTACTTAATGTTATGCTAGTTTTTGAAGCATATCTCTAAAATATTGTGGAATTGAGAGCGAAAATTAACTTGTCAAGCTCTACTATGTCAAATAAGGCATCTTTGCTTATAAAAGTCAAACTTTCTGATTCGATTACTCCGAAACTAAACGGACGATTTTATTTTTATTGAAAATTCAAGTGTAAAATCATTTTATTTATTAGTATACCAAAATTATATTAAAAACTGTAAAAGTTCATTTTACCAATATGGCTGAAAATAAGCATCTTGCAATTCAGTGGTTCTCCACAAATCAATTGTTATTAAATGATGCAAAGACAATGGTATTTACTAATAGAAATCTAAATGGGTATCAGAATTTAGAGTATGTAAAATTACTAGGAGTCTGTTTAGACTTTGGCTTAAAGTAGAAAGAACATGTAAATTTCGTAAGTAAAAAACCGCTGCCCAAGGAATCACTACTTCCACATCCGGATTTTCTATCCAAGTCACACAACGAAAAAATTTTGTATCTGGAAATAATTGTTTATGGAATTTTAATAATATATTTGAAATCCTCTACCCCAAAAACCCATAAAATGGTACCCCACATCGGTAGTGGGGTGGGGGTGGTTACAGGGGGTGGGAGTGGGGGGTAGATAAAGTAAAAAAATATTTTGAGGTTTCTGGTTCTTGTACATACACTAAATCACATTTTTTTTCATCCCCTTTAATAATGGGGTGGGGGTGGTAATGGGGGTGGCTAATACCAAAATTTTTTTTGAGACCTTAGCTTCTCTTGTCTATACTAAATATCAATTTTATGAACTCTTACCTGCTCTATTTACCTATTTACTCCAAATTTACCCCAATTTACCCCCCAACCCTTCGACGGAACAGGATGAAAATATAATCTAGTTCTAGATCTCGTTAAAGTACATATGTGTACCAAATTTCAAGTCAATATCTCAAACGGTTCCAGAGTAAACGTGCGCACAAAAAAAGTTACAGATCAACAGACAGACCGACAGAAATTTTTTTTCGCTCAAACTTGAAATCTCGACGTTTCATGACATTCTAAGCCTATTTGAACAATAAAAATTTTTTAAAATTTTTTTGTCGTTACTATACTTCCACTGGATGTGGAAGTAAAATTAAGCAAAAACCTGTATTTATTAAGGAAACTATACTTTTTACTGCCTCTGAATGCAATGAAAACATGCTATTTTTCTGTCTTCCACTCTGTGCTAAAATATTGTATATTATCCTGAGGACACTCGTCTCATGGTAATAGAATCTTTAGAATTCAAAGGCAAGCAATTAAGGCACTGTCTGGACTAAATTATAGAGAGGACGTGAGATTAAAATATATTGATCACGGTATACTTACTCTACCTTACATATACATACTGGAGTGCTTAGTCCATATAAAAAGTAATATAAATACATATACCATTCAAGCTGAAATTCACAACTATCCTACTAGACAAGGTAGCAACATACGAATCGATTTCACAAGATTAATGCACAGTCGAAATGCTTACAATTATTATGGCCCACTGTTCTACAACAAGCTTCCCCAACATATAAATATTTTAGATATGAAAAAATTCAAATCCATTATAAGAAATTTTCTAACCAGGAAAGCATTTTATAGTTTTAGTGAATATCTTGACACTGACTTTGAAGAAATTGACAACTGATACAAAATATATTGTCTCACTATGTGTGCATTCTAATCTAGTAAATTCTACATTTTAGTTTGTTATTATTTAATGTCTTTTATTTATGTATATATGTATGTATATATGACCAGGTACATGTTATTACTTTATGTTTTTTTTTTGACAGTTATGTGTGTTATCTTGTTTTATACTACATTGTTTGACATGGTTACAACAATTTTATTGTTTACAACCGAATAATTCTATTCTATTTTTAGTATACAAGTACCTTAATGTTTGCATAATATATAAATATTTAATTTTTGTAGTAATTTTAAAAATGGCTGACGAAAAAATTATATAAAATGTGCTCTCATTTCGTATAATTATGTCAAATATGCAAAGTAAAATCTATATTCCTGTAATATAAAATTTGTAAATAACTGTAAGTTGAGTAATTATGTAGTATGTGTTCAGGGCCGGCCTTAGTTCCTCAAGCGTCCTCGTGCGAAATTTTAAAAAGCTTTTTCTGGTTAAGGGCCGGTTTTATAGGTACAGTTTCAACCAAAGTTTAACTAGAAGATTCTGTTGAGGTTCGAAATAAAAGTAAATAGCGTATTTAGCAAAGTGTATATTAAGCACATTCATCAAATAGGAAATTATTAATAAATTTGAATAAAGATTTTGTGGTATTGATAGTTGTTATTGATAGTTATTATCGATAGTCATCGAATGGTTTTTGTAGTAAAAAAAAACTGCCGTGAGAAGCGTCTTTTTGAGTTCTTGTTAAAAGGTCCTTGTTAATTTCCTGTTTAATGAATGTGCTTAATATACTTTATTTATTATTTATTAATTATACGGCTGAGCCATTTTACATTTTACAATTCAATAATGAGAGCATAATTACATAAAAATAGTTTTGGAATAGTAAATAAAACAAGTGAAATAAATTTTTTTACAAATACAATAAAATTCAGCTACACCATGTTTGAAACCTAATTTAAATTACTTATACTAGATTTAACTTGGTTTTTAAATGAATATAGTGATGAGCCAAAGAGTTCTATATCTTTATGGAATGAGTTTGCTGTTCGGAGTAATCTGCTTATGGGCTCGTTTTGACCATAATTTGTTGGATGAAAAGGTATTTTAAAGAGTTCTGAACTTCTTGTTCTACGATCGTTTAAAGTTAATCAACTGAAGTATCTCTGGACAATTCATATTACAATTAATTAATTTATGCAAAAAGCATAATTCGAGTTGCACTCTTCTCCGCTCAAGTGATAGAAGGTTGAATTCGCATAAGGTACCACTGTAGGAATATTCGCCTATCGGATGACCCAACATGAATGCGCACTGTCTAAGGAATTTTGATTGGACATTCTCAATGGATTCTTTATCGACGTTATATGCTGGATTCCATACCACACTGCCATATTCTAGTAGACTTCTTACCAGAGAAGAGTAGAGAAATTTATATATTTTAATAGAAAAAAAGGTAGAGTCCCTATTGATGCAACCTAACACTTTCAGTTCTTGTGATGTGACTTTTGATATATGAGGTTTGAACGTCATCTTGAAATCAAATATTACACCTAGATCTTTTATACAATTTACCCTGTTTAAGGTAACATTATTGAGATGGTAGTCGAATATTACAGGATTATTGCCTCTCGTGAAAGAAATTTGATTACACTTAGCCGGATTAAGTTTTAATAGATTGATGTCACACCATCGAACTAAATTATCGAGATCACTTTGCATTATAAGAGTTGTCAACGATTCTGAAAAGCTTCAAATCATCAGCAAACAGTAAATAATTACTGTTAATGAGTGCCTCACTAATATCATTAACAAACAAGTTAAATAATAATGGACCGATATGCAATCCTTGAGGAACGCCGGAAGTAACTATAATAGAAGATGATATGGCTCCTGAGCATCTGACAAACTGAGTTCGGTTATATAAATAACTATGAATCCATTCAAGCATGCAACTCTCGACACCCAAAGCCTCTAGTTTGGCTATAAGTAACATGTGATCAACACGATCAAATGCCTTCGTGAAATCGGTGTAAACTGAATCTACTTGTGATGGATGTTCAAAAGCATCGAGAATAAAATGTTCATAAAGAAGTAGATTAGTTGAGGTGCTCTATTTACGCATAAAACCGTGCTGCTCATTGTTAATAATATGTGCAGTATCCCATGATATTTTTGTCGTAATCAAGCAATCAATAACCTTGGGTATCTCAGATTGGATGCAAATGGCTCGATAGTTCTTGACATCATCTCTTGGACCAGATTTGTGAATTGGTGTTAAAAAGCTATTTTTCCAGAACTCGTGGAAAATGCCGGTATGCAGTGACAAGTTATAGATTTTATGTAGTGGTATCGCTAATGTAAATACACATTTTTTTAGAACGTATAGTGGAATGCCATCAGGCCCAAATGATAATTTATAGGGTGCTTGGAGAAGTCTATCAATTATTTCAGTTAAGGTGACTGTGTAACAGGTAATGTCAACGTGATTCTGTAAGTGGTCATAATTAGGAATTTGATTTACTTGCTCGTTACTATAAACTGAGGAGAAAAAAGATGCAAACAAATTAACAATATCATTAGTATTATCAACAGATACATCATCGTAGCGCATAACTGTAGGGAGATTATACTGATTCCTTTTGTTTTTGAAGTAGGTCCAGAAATATTTAGGGTTATAACGAGATTGTTTTCGGTTCTGGCTATACAGTTATTAAAACAAATGTCTTTTAATCTAGAGCACTCTGTTCTTAAATAACAAAAATTATGGTAGTGGTGAATATCACCAGTTGATTTAAACTGTTTATGTACTCTTTTTTTCTCACTAATAGTTTTTTTAAGTTCAGTGCTGAACCAGCGGGGATAGCTAGATGTCTTAAATTTTTTAACAGGAATGAACATGTGAAGGCCATCGTAAAATATGTTGTAAAATTGTTCCACTGCTGAGTTTACATCAGATTTATTAAGAGCAACTTCCCAATAAATATTAGCTAGAAAATTATTTAATTCCAAGTAATTACCATTGCGAAAGTCAAAAAAATACTCTTCATAGTGGAGATAGTTCTCTAAGTTCGATTTTAAATCAAAAGTCACTGAAGTGTGGTGCGTACTATTCAATAGCAGGGGATCAATGAATTCCTGCACATGTATGTCTCTAAAGCTAGAAAAAATGTGATCCAAGTAGATACCTCTACTATTTGGTATGGTGTTTATTTCGTAAAGGTTGTAAATGCTAAATCCATTTAGTAAAGTGATTGCATGGGAGTTAGCCGGACAATTTACATTCAAGCCCAAATCATCGTTATACCAGGTGGCACAAGGCAAATTATAGTCACCACAGATAATAAATTTAACATTAACT
The DNA here is from genome assembly GCA_936432065.2 of Rutpela maculata. Taxonomy (NCBI): domain Eukaryota; kingdom Metazoa; phylum Arthropoda; class Insecta; order Coleoptera; family Cerambycidae; genus Rutpela; species Rutpela maculata. The sequence goes on along the minus strand of OW386286.2, from coordinate 131,171,326 downwards.
ATACTGTTTGAAATATATTCAACAGCACTAAAATTCCTCCAAATACAATTGTATTATTATTTACAACGATTTGAACAAATAGTTGTTCAGTGCTACTTGCAGGTATGCTTAATAATTTTGCAGATACATTTTTTTTGACAGCTATAAGGATACCTCCCCCACGAGCCATGCCTGATCAAATAGGGTCACGATCAGGCCTAATAACATCGTAACCAAGTAAACCCAGCTCACTATCACTATAATCATCGTTTAACCAAGTTTCAGTAATAATAATGACACTGTATATCGAACACAAAGCAGAATGTTGAAAGTATACAATTTTAGTTCTAAGACCACCAGCATTATGATAAAAAACAGAAATTGAGTATTATTTTTTAGTTTTTTGGGTCATTCACAATTAAATAATAATAATAATAGGAATTATAGGCCAATCACCTGTCTGAACTCCGGCTACAAGATATTTACACGTATCCTGTACGCTCGGACACTACGGCAGGTTGATCCGGTCTTCCAGCAGATATACGAGCAGCGTGGCTCCAAGAAGGGCATGGCAGGTTGTAAAGACAGCCTGCTGGTAGACAGCTGTATTACACAGGATTCTATGCAATACAAGCGGAATCTATCGATGGCCTGGATTGACTATCGTAAGGCATTTGATACAACATCGCATGAACTATTGTTACATTTGCTCAAATGTCTTGCAGTAGCAGAGCCACTAGTGAGATGCATAGAACAACTGCTGCCACTCTGGAGGACCCGCTTCACCATAACATCAGGTGCACAGCGGGTTACGACAGAGCAGGTAGCATTCAGAAGAGGAGTATTCCAGGGAGATTCTTTGAGTCCCCTCCTCTTTTGCATCTCACTGCTGCCATTATCTGTTGAACTCCGCCAAACCCGCGGGTACCACTGTGGCCCACCCAGCAACCGGAGGCATAAGGTCACCCATCTGTTCTATATGGATGACCTCAAACTGTATGCCTCCGGTGAGCGTGAACTTCAAAATGCTCTAAGGGTGGTCGAGGAGTACACGCGGGCCATTAGTATGGAGTTCGGGTTGGACAAGTGCGCGGTCGTCCACCTCAAGAGAGGGCGATGCGGGGAATTCTCTGAAGATGCGCAGCTCGCAGACGGAAGCATCCTGAGACATCTGGATGCCGGGGAGACCTACACATACCTGGGTGTGCAACAACATCACATCCAGGATGTGCAACAAATAAAGGAGTCTCTCCGCGACAAGTACAGACGCCTACTCCGAAAGATTTGGTCCTCCGAACTTTCGGGGAAGAATAAGGCGTCTGCCACTAACATGCTTGCCGTTCCTGTTCTGCTCTACTCCTTTGGGGTAGTAAAATGGACTGTAGATGAGCTGCGCCAACTACACAGAGATACCCGCAAGATGAACATCCATAGGAGTATTCATCCTAGATCGTCCGTTCCTCGTGTTTCCTTCCCACGTCATCAAGGGGGCCGAGGACTCTTGGGTCTGGAGTGTATGCATGGCAGAGTAGCGCTGAGTATGTAACATCCTCAGGAGCTCGGATCCGCTCCTGCTATTAGTGAGAGATCACGAAATCGCAGGGGTGGGCGCAGGATTGTTCAAGGCAGCAAAAAGAGCCGCAGATAAACTTGGTCTCGTATTCGACGTCAGACGAGGTGGCCGGCGCGGTGTTGATCCAGAGTCAGTCACCGAGCTTCAGCCAAATCGTCTGAAAGTCCAAATAAAAGCTGCCGAACAGGAGAATCTGTTCAGGCAGCATGTCGATAAACCCATGCACGGTGTGTACTATAAGAACATAGAAACACTGGGTTTATCGGCTAGGCTGACATTCGCCTTTTTAAGGTCAGCTGGGCTTAAGTCGGAGACCGAGGGATTCATTGTGGCCTGTCAGGATGGTGTAATAAACACCTTGGTCTACCGAAGCCGCGTAATGGGTGTAGAGGTCCCTGATATCAACTGCAGGACCTGCCGTCAGGCGCCGGAATCGCTGATGCATTTGCTTTCAGCATGCCCGATATACGCGATTTCGGCCTACATCCACCGCCATAACGCGGCTTTACGAGTGCTATACTACCATCTAAGGCACTCGTACGGGGTAGATCAAACACCAGTGCTGCCTTACATCCCCGGAGATATTGAGTCCGTTGTCGAGAACGAGAGGTGCCGAATTTATTGGAACTACTCGTTCCCGAACGTCAGGCTAATTCAAGCCAACAAGCCTGACATAGTCCTCCTCGACCATCAGAGCAAAGTGATGTTTGTCATCGAATTCTCAGCACCTGCTGAGACAAACATCGCTGCTCTCAGAATTAAAGATCACCTGTCAGAATTCGGCAGAATGGTTGGCAGGTCAGATGCAGAAGGCGGTTATCTTGGGGTCCCTTCGTCTGCTTAGGGCACATGATTCAGGTGTTTACAGTCACTAACTCCACAGGTCGTGGAGAGTGGCTGTAATGAATTAGCCGGCGCGGCTACCGTGTGGTGTCGGAGGCCACGGAAGCCCTGACCGGCAACGGGAAACAGAAAAAAAAAAAATAATAATAACTTTAATAATAATAATAATAATAAGAGAGATAATGTTTGTCGTGGAGTTCTCGGCTCCCGTGGAGAATAACATTGTCTTGAAGGAGGAGGAAAAATGGATGAAATATCGAGATTTGCTCTTCGAGCTCCGCAGGCTTTACCCTGGCCATACTGTTAAGCTAGTGGTCCTGATCATAGGAGCCCTCAGTGGAACGAGACACACACTGCTTTCAGAACTAAAGATCATACCGGCATACCGAAATTCGGCAGAGATCTTAGCCGGCAGGATGCAGAAGGCCATTATCCTCGGCTCATTACGTCTACTCAGGGCACACGATTCTCGGACCCAGTAGTCACTCACCCCACGGACGTGGGGAGTAGCTGCCGGTACTACCAGCTCCCCTCTGTGAGTGTCGGAGCCACAGAGTATAAAGGGTGACTGGCTTTTATAAAAAAAAAAAATAATAATAATAATAATAATAACTCGCAGGGGTGGGCGCAGGATTGTTGAAGGCAGCAAAAAGAGCCGCAGATGAACTCGGTCTCGTATTCGACGTCAGACGAGGCGGCCGGCGCGGTGCTGACCCAGAGTCAGTAACTGAGCTTCAGCCAACTCGTCTGAAAGCCCAAATAAAAGCTGCCGAAGAGGAGAGTCTGTTTAGGCAGCATGTCGATAAACCCATGCACGGTGTATACTACAAAAACATGGAAACACTGGGTTTATCGACTAGTCTGACATTCGCCTTTTTAAGGTCAGCTGGGCTTAAGTCGGAGTCCGAGGGATTCATTGTGGCCTGTCAGGATGGTGTAATAAACACCTTGGTCTACCGAAGCCGCGTAATGGGTGTAGAGGTCCCTGATACCAACTGCAGGACCTGCCGTTAGGCACCGGAATCGCTGATGCATTTGCTTTCAGCATGTCCGGTATACGCGATTTCGGCCTACATCCACCCCCATAACGCGGCTTTACGAGTGCTATACTACCATCTATGGCACTCGTATGGGGTAGACCAAACACCAGTGCTGCCTTACATCCCCAGAGATATTGAGTCTGTTGTAGAGAACGAGAAATGCCGAATTTATTGGAACTACTCGTTCCCGACCGTCAGGCTAATTCAAGCCAACAAGCCTGACATAGTCCTCCTCGACCATCAGAACAAAGTGGTATTTGTAATCGAATTCTCAGCACCTGCTGAGAAAAACATAGCTTTGAAGGAGGGGGAAAAACGAACCAAATATCGTGATCTCCGGTATGAGCTCCAAGTGCTGTACCCAGACTACTCGGTCAAGATGGTCGTCCTAATAATCGGCGTACTCGGATGGATGAAGCCTTCGCTGCTCTCAGCATTGTCAGAATTCGGCAGAATGGTTGGCAGGCCAGATGCAGAAGGCGGTTATCTTGGGGTCCTTTCGTCTACTTAGGGCACACAATTTAGGTATTTTCAGTCACTAACACCGCAGGTCGTGGAGAGTGGCTGTAAGGAATTTGCCGGCGCGGCTACCGTGAGGTGTCGGAGGCCACGGAAGTCCTGTCCGGCAGCGGGCTACCCGGAAAAAAAAAAAAACTTTAATAATAATAGCTTTATTCAAACTTAGGCCATATTACAATGGATGTACATGTCAAACCTAATGTATCAAATGTACCTAATGAATACATCTTCACCTTTATTCCTTCTGTTTAAGAGCTCTTCTTTAATTTTTTTTATGTTGTCCATCTAGAGAGTTGTCATGTCGACATCAATATAAACCTTCCTCTGTTTGTTAATATTTCTTTTACCCCTGATAACGAGAGAGGCCTCCTCTGAAGATTGATATATTACTTTTAATGGACGGGCACCATTTTTGTTCTTTTTTCCCACACGTAGGACTTTAACTATATTTAGATCTTCTTTGGTTACTTCTTTGCTTATTTATTTTATTTGTAATATATCACTTTGTGCATTTGCACTTTCTGGTAAATTGTAAAACATTACATTATTTGTCTTTCTCTGACACTCAAGGATTTCATTTATTATTACTTCCTCAGATGTGCCACTGTTACCTCCCTTTTTCATGTCATTAATTGCAGATTCTAGTTTTAATTTTTTTATAAGTTTATGAACCATTTTTAAACCAGTCTGGCAATCCTCACAATAAAACTTAAGGACTCGTTTATTTCTAAGGTCAAGTACTATGAGTTCTGATGCAGTTAGATCAGAGCACTGTCTATGGGCGGATTCTCCACATCCGTCACATAAAATTACTGGATCATCATTCTTAATTTGCATTTTATACAGATCATATTGTACCCAAATAAAGATTTTATATTACACCACTGGCAATCATTAATACTACCAACAACCACTTCTTATCAGTACAGTTCTTATAGTAACAGTTTTTGCAAAGTTTACATTTTTTATCACATCAAATGCAGCAAGTTCTTGGAGGTTAATCAATGTATGCACTTCTAAGGTGCTCAGATAATAACAGCATCCAACAGAAAACAAACCACTGAATATACAATGGTATAACTTCTAATTTTAAAAAAACAATAATCCTTTGAAAACACAACACTATATTCAATAAACACAATATACTTTATATTCTTTATACACCAAACTGAGGACTTTGCTACACTACACTTTGCTAAATACGCTATTTACTTTTATTTCGGACCTCAACAGAATGTTCTAGTTAAACTTTAGTTTAAACTATAAAACCGGCCCTAAGTCAGGAAAAAATGTTTTCGTCCTCATAAATTTTACTCAAAAAAAAAGTACATTAAGCTCGTGGCGCCCCCTGGAGTACGGCGTCCTCGTGCACGGTCACGGTCATTTGCATATTTTATAATTATGTGAATTAATAATTGTTTTTCTGTTTTGATGACATTTCATCTTACTTCATATTTTTACTTTGAAATAAATATTATTATTTACTATTTGAACAATAACAAATGATAATATATTGAATGAATTTAACATTAAATTCAAGATATTCAGCTTTAACACAGAAAAAAAAGTACTTAGATTTATATGTCTTTAGATCAGTTATCAAATAAATAATAAATACCTGTCCCGTAACAGTCCTAATAAATCCAAAATCTTTTCCAGCACAAATCGTAGCAATTTCTTCTTCATTTCCGATATTGACTGTACATGATCCAATTTCTTCCTCAAATGAGGCCACACCCAGCATCTCAACACATTTTCTTGCTAATTTTAAAGGCAACTCACTAACAACAGATGCTGGAGATGCATTTTGATTTAACATTCTAACTACAAAGCCATCCTAAAATGAAATATTTTTACAAATAAATTCTTCATACAAAATATAATAAATTACATCTTTAGCTGATGAGATTATTCCCAGGTAGTCACCATCTGAAAAAACAACAGACGAAGAAGCATCTTTGTTGTGTAAAGGAACAGAACCAGATATTAAAAGATTTGTTCTATCAACTATGAGAAATTCACCACCTCGTCGTCCACACAATTTTAAGTAAAGGTTGCCCTAAAAAATATCTTATTGTACAAATCAATAATACGTCCACACATTAATATTGTTCTTGTATTATTTTCAGTCTTAACCAAAATAAAGTAGACAAAATACAAAAGTTACAAAATAAATCGATGAAAACAATCCTTAAATGTAACAGGGATACATCAATAAAAACTATGCTAGAATGTAAAGTAAGGAATATTTAAAACATTATAGTCCCTAGCTGTACATTCCCCCCCGATCATTGGGGACAATGTTTTTCATAAAGATTAAAGCCTAAGAAACAATTTTAAGACATGTCCTAAAAAAAAAACTGGCTGTACTTTTAAAATGGCGGCCATATGTTAAAAAAACTGTTGCCCATGTTGTTTTTGTCATTTAACACAAAATTAAAAAAGATGCATAAATGTTTCTACAAGTTTGTTCCTATACAATATTTTGATAGAAGTTACCATTCCAAACTTAAGAAAACATGGAAATTCATATATCGGTAAATCACTTAGAGGAAATAACTGTGACAATTATTGTAAGGCGTATAATATAACTTTATATTATTAACATAACAAAAAATAAAATAAACTGAAAAAAATTAATAATAACAATAATATTATAATTTGTAGACATTTATCTCGAAAACGGTATCAATGGGTTATGAACAGATTATATTGACACTAAAGTTGATTTTTCTTCGATTCCACTATCAAGAGCTTGCTTTATCGAGCACAGAGTGTTTACAAAACATGTAGTTGGCGATTATTATCCGACGAAGTTATTCACAATATTCCAAAGCTTTGGAACGATTATTATGGATGGCAAGAAAATGGAGAACTTCTTTGGCGTTCAGGAGATAAAATACTGTCTCAATCACTTTTTTAGTTTTTGTGTTAAATGACAAAAACAATATTTGCAATTTTTTTTAAACGGACGCCATTTTGAAAGTACAGTCAGTTTTTTTTTTAGGACATGTCTTAAATTATTCCTTAGGCTTTAATCTTTATGAAAAACATTGTCCCCAAGGATCGGGGAGGTTCACGGACAGTTAGGATGGGCTCCCGTAGCATTACATTTTATATTGAATTTTATATTTTATTTTAAGAGCTGAATCATTTATCTGGAAAATGGTAACTCCTATCCAAATATTGTATAGGAACAAAATTGTAGAAAATTTTATGCACTTTGTTTTTTGCGCAGAAAGTTTTTCTCCATCTTTTTTAGTTTTTGTGTTAAATGACAAAAACAATATTTGCATTTTTTTTAACGAACGCCATTTTGAAAGTACAGCCAGTTTTTTTTTTTAGGACATGTCTTAAATTGTTCCTTAGGCTTTAATTTTTATGAAAAACATTGTCCCCAAGGATCAGGGGGTGTGCAGACAGTTAGGGTGGGCTCCCGTAGTATTAGATTTTATACGATGCTCATTCACATAACACAGAACACAGAATAATTACTTATTTTTTTATAGACACAGCCAAAACATCATTATTAAATAAAACTATATTATACAAAGGTTTAAGTATGTTTAATGCACTGCAACAACTTACCTACTCCCTTAAAGGCTACACGAAATTTTAATGCGTTTAAATCTTATGTATGTAACATGTTGCAAGAGTAGTTTTTATACAGTCACTGGATTTTTAAATTTTAATGAATTTAACTGAAATTTTACAGTTATTCTAAGTTATCAGTTGGATTTTTCTACTCTCGTTAGATATTGACAGTAATATGACACTCATTTCAATGTCATAATGACGTAGTTTATAGCACTAATGCGATATATATTTATCGCACTTATTTAAAAAAAAAAAAACACAATCGTATGCTGCAATAAAACTTAATCCACACATTTTTGACTTAGCAATCAGTACTAGTTACACTGAAAGTAATTAAATTAATTAGACTTTCACCAAATATTGTAAAAATACTAATAAAATCGGTGGTTATTTTATTTTCCAACCCAGCACTGACAAACGACATTAGTTATGATGTCTGTCACTGTTGGGTTGGAGGTAACACCCCGCGGCATAGTTGGCTGGTCGATGAAGCGACTGACACCACCGGTTGCTAAGAAGATATCAACAAACAACTATTGTTATTAACTTAGTTATTACCAAAAACATATTTAAAACGTTATAATCAAAATAAATTCTATAAAAATGAATTTTGCCGATGAAGATTTGCCTGCAGATATTCAAGAAAGTGCATCTGAAGCAATTCTAAGACTTGGTCCACAGAAGTCTCGCATATAGTATGCCTTAGTATTTGAGAGATATGAGAAATGGTGCCATGAAAAGAAAATTAAGGACATAACTGGTGAAAAAGTTTTACTAGCATATTTCAACGAACTAAATAAGGATCGTAAACCTAATGGAGTTATTATTTCATGTTAAAAACAAAACTATCAATAAGATCATAATTTTTGAGTGGAAATAATAGACTTTTAAATATAAGTTTCTCTCTACATAAACTTTAAAGTGCAATTTATTGAGTGGTATATTTGCAGACTGTTTACCTTGTTACCAGACCTGCAATTTGTAGTCAAAAGTGCATCCTTAATAATTGTGTTCAATAAACTTGTCTTTTTTAATACACCAGGGAATAATAGTATATTATATTACTAGGAGTAGAACGCACTCTTTTTTTGTGTTGAGCCCAGGGGCGAAACACAAAAAAAGGCGTTCTACTCCGTGTAATATATACTATTTTTTCTTCAAGCGTATTAAAATGCAAAAATTCATTTATTTATCATAAATGTACAAATATTCAAACTACAGTCTTACATGTTGGCACAATATGACAAGTGGCTAGTGGATAGCGCACCACCGGTGGCTTTCGGTATTAACATTATGTTACTAGTAAAACAATACCCACTGCGGTGGCGCTTTCGGAACTAACATTATGTTACTAGTAAAACAATGTCCACTACGGTGGCGTTCGGTACTAACATTTTGTTACTAGTAAAACAATGTCCTACTTCTACTTCTGTTTTTGGTGACATTTATGATAAATTGGTGACATTTAAACATTTTAATACGCTTGAAGAAAAAAACTTATCTACAACTTGACTATGAAAAACTTTATCTTCAGGTAGAGAATTAACAGGACTGGCCTTAAGTATTTTTAAGCAATGTCTTGTTCTAAATGTAAAACAGTGGAAACAAAAGATGAACCACTGGCCACATGTGACAAGTGTAACTGCAAGTTATGCCAGTCATGTGCTAAACATTCTAGTACTGAATATAGAGCAGCTACTCTTAAATCTGCTAGAACACTGATATATTTGTGTTCAAACTGTAGATCAACTACAAGTCTAACACAAGAAAATAAGACACTTGATAAAATTCAAATTGATATCAAAAAAATTTATAATAAACTTAAGGAACTACTGAAGCTTAATAATGCAGCAAATACAGAAATAAATGGTCAAATCATTGAACCACTACGAAATGTGCTGAAAACCCTGAGAAATGAATTGAAACAAGACATCAAAAACACCAAACAAGAAGTTACCAACTTAAAAGATTCAAACATAGATATGGTAAAGTTACTTGCAAATGCCAACACACACTACACTTATAGTACGGCAACTCAAAATTCACTGACTCCAAATACCACATCTTATGCTCAAAAACTAAAGATGCCGCCATCAAAAATAAAATCAAATAATTATTAAAAATCAACAGAAAAGGTTTACTTAAACTCGTTATCTAATTCCAATCATAATGAAGATGGTGAAAATAAACAAATGAAAAACTTAGACAACCAAAACAGCGACTTGCAAACTTTTATGCTAGTAAAACGTAAACAAAGAAAAACGAAAAAAATAGGTATAAATTCTGGAGAAACGCACACAAATGAAAATGATTTTGAAGGAAGAGAAACTGACAGGAAGTCTTATAAAGAAAATAAAAAAATTTGGTGATTTATATCAAGAGCTAAAGAACACGTAACAGAAGAAAAAGTGAAGAAATATGTAAAGGAAAAAACCAAGAGCAATTTGACGGATATTTCAGTTAAACTACTAAAAACATTCTACAAGAAAAGGACAACAACTGTTTCTTAGAGGATGTTGACCCCTGCTTAAAAGAATCGGTATACGAGCATTCATTTTGGCCAAAGGGTATTGCTTTTGAGAGGTTTGACTTCAAAAGAGGACAACATTTCCTTGACAACCCCCGCCAAAGAAATTTAGGAGTAGAAGAGAGTTCATTTACCACTGAAAACTCGGGTTTTCTGAGTCATTAAATGAATGTCCAACCAAGAAAACTTACACAAGACGTGGAAAAACTGCAAGCCAAGATGAAAACGAGAAACTCCAAACAACTGTAGGGCAAGTACAAGTAAAATTCAGTAGAAATAATGCTCTTTCGGTATTTCATCTTAATATTCAATCTTTGAGATATAAAGTAAATGAGATAGAGGGGTATTTTGCCCAAATCAAAGAAATGCCGGACGTCTTAACTTTTAGCGAACATTGGCTGAAGCCAGATGAAATAGGTTCGGTAAACATACATAACTATACATTGGCCTCACATTATGTCAGAACTACCTCGGCACATGGCGGTAGCATAATTTTTGTAAAGAACGGTATTGATTTTAAAGCTCGTAAGGATATTGTATTGTTATCACGTGAATCAATCTGTGAAGTATCAGCAGTAGAGGTTATTAAAGGTAATTACATTGTTGTTTCACTTTACAGAACACCCGATAAAGATACTAAAAAATTCGAACAGTTTATTGATATTGTCTCTACCATTTTAAACAAATTAAAGGTACATACACATAAGATCATTATGACGGGTGACTTTAACATACACTTTCATACCCAAGATAAATATGACAAAGAATTTAAATATCTATTGACTTCTTTTAATTTTCACACGTGCATAACAGAGGCAACCAGAGAAAACAACTGTTTAGGCAACATATTAATAAATTTTTCAGGCGAGTACAGTACTGCGGTAAGGGATTTACATATTTCTGATCATAATTCAGTTACAATTTATATAGACCTTCTAGATCCAAAAAATGTAAATATACAAAGAACGGGTAGACCAATAACTGAACAGGGTTTATTTCAATTTCACAACATAATGCAAACAGTTGACTTTTCCTTTGTTAAATCTAACAGCCTTACGATTAATGATAAATGGGACATGTTCATCGACAATATTGTAAAAAATACAAAGCTTGCTTTTCCAGTAAAAGTAATTACTACTAACACACTAAAAAATCATACAGTATTGTGGTTTAATGAACATCTAAAAAATATGAGAGATATTCTTGGGTCAAGAACCCAACCCATGATGTGTGCAAACAGTCCCCCACTAATGAAAATAAAAACATGTATGACGAACAAAAAAGACAATATAAAGTTGAAATTCTAAATACAAAAAAAAGAATAAATAGCGAGTATATAAATTCCAAAAATAACTCTTCTAAATCAATGTGGGAGGTAATTAATAATTGTAGGCCAAAAGTTCATGATTCTCCAGACGACACAATAATTCCCTCTGATTTTAACAATTACTTTGTTAATCAGGCAGAAGTATTAGTATCCCAACTACAAAAAGTAAGGCATCTACCTGAAGAATTCTTGAACAAAAACATTAACAAAACATTTAAATTTCGTGAAGTAATTTTCAATGAAGTACGGGAGGCAATTAATAATTTAAAGAATAAGAACTCGATGGATATTTATGGTATAAATGTAAAAATCATAAAACAAATCAAAAACATGTTAATATCGCCTTAAAAGCATTTAATAAATTTATCCATAAAGACAGGTGAATTTCCTGACTCTCTAAAAATTGCTAAAGTGATCTCAGTCTTTAAAAAAGGAAACCACGATGACCCAGGCAATCATAAACCGATATATCTAGTTCCTATCATTGCCAAGATAGTGGAAGGGCTTTCAGCTAAGCAAATAGCAGAGTACTTTGAAAGTAATAGTTTATTTATGAATGAACAATTTGGATTCAGACAAAATCGTAATATGGAAATGGCAATTTTAACACTTGTAGATAAGATCTCCAAGGGATTTGATGAAGCAACATATATAGGTGGAACATTCTGTGACCTGAAAAAGGCTTTTGATTGTGTAGCACACGATACCCTAATTCAAAAACTAAATTCTTATGAATTTAATCCATTGAGCACTAAAATTATTCAGTCATATCTAACCAACAGACAACAAATGGTCTACTATAATGACATGAATTCTAGCTTAAGTTCTATCAAATATGGAGTGCCACAAGGGTCAATACTGGGACCGATGCTGTTTCTCATCTACGTAAACGACATAACGCACTGCCTGCCAAATAGTGATCTAGTTTTATATGCAGATGATACGACTACCCTGGATGAACATAACAACTTAGAACAACTTTTAAATCTAATGAAACACAATCAGAGGCCTCCTCATGGTTTACAGTAAATCAACTACACCTCAATGAAAGTAAAACTATGAAATGCATATTTACGTTAAAAAACTGTGATGTTGATAACCCGTCCTCAGTTAAATTTCTTGGAATACATCTAGACTCCAGACTTTCTTGGGAAATACATATAGAGCAATTGTCAAAAAAACTCTCCAAAAATATTTACGTTTTGAGAAATGTATATCCTGTTGTAGACAGTTCAGTTATATTAACTGCTTACTATGGTCTATTCCACTCTAATATGTATTATGCAATATTAGCTTGGGGACATTCATCCCATGCCGAGCAAATTTGTAAACTTCAACGGCGTGCAATTAGAGCTATCACAGGATCAGGATATCGTGAAGATATAAAACAAAAATTCATCGAATTAAAAATTCCCACTTTCTCTTGTGTGTATGCGCTGAAATGTTTACTACGGATAAGAGACAATATTCATCTATTCAACTATCATAATGATATGTAAATGTACAAAGTTTCTTAGCTCACAAAACACAAGTATTAGCTGATATAATTTGTTACTTCCCAACTATACTAATTTTGAGTGAATCAAGACAAACCAAAGATATTGAGAATGCTGAGTTAGATATAGCTAATTATAATATGATAAGATGTGACACTAACAGTAGACATACTGGTGGAGTGTTAATCTTTATCAAGGAACATATTGAATTCAAATGTAAAAAATATTATTACAATAACTATTGGTTTCAGTTTGTAGAAGTTAGACTGTGTAATCGTTACTTGGTAGTAGGAGGAGTGTATCGTTCGCCTTCAGCGGGTCCAGTCCTTTTTTTGGATAAACTTGAAGAGATACTGAAAATCACTATTGCAATAAGAACATTATTCTGTTGGGTGATTTCAATATTGACTTTATGAATAGTGATGACTTCTATAGAAAAAAACTAAAGAATTTATTTGACATATATGGTCTCGATCAAATTGTACAGAATTACACACGATCTACAAATATTAGCAATACTCTAATTGATTATGTTGTAACAAACTGTGATAATATCAAATCCCTTGTTCATGATTGTCCTAAAATAACTGATCATTCAGTTATATCTGTAAATATATTACGCAAGTCAATTAATAATCCTGTAAAATGTATTCAGACGAGAAATCTAAATGAAAATACCTTTATTCAATTTAATATGAAAATATTATCCTGTGAGTGGCTGTTAGATTCAGTTGATGTGAACTCTGTCTTGAATAACATTATTGTTAATTAATGAAATAGCTGATAGGAGAGCTCCTCATTATAGTTTAGAAATAAAAAGTAATCAGATTCCATTTTATGACAACGAATTAAGAATCAAAGCTAGGCAAAGAGATATTGCATATAAGCATTTTAAAAGAAGTTGTGACTTGGATAAAGAGCTAAATTGGCAGATTTATAAGACTGAACGAAATCAATATGTAGATATGTTAAAAAAATAAGAAAAAAACGTATTATGAGTAACAGATTGATATATATATATATATATATAAACACGATAGTAAAAAAATGTGGAAAAACGATGATTAAACCGGTTGAATGCTATAGTTTTAATCAAATTGTATTCAATAAAAATGACCAGCTCAAGGTGTGCATGGGTGAACTTGATATTGCCACTAACTTTAATGAATATTTTGTACAGAGTATTTGTGATATTTCAAATAGTATAGATGTTGAATATCATTGGTTTCCTCAAAATGATTATGAAATCATTGATTCTAATTTTTCTAATTTTAAAATGTTAAGCATGGGGCAACTTCGGAACATTGTTTTTTCACTTGACAATACAATTAATAAATTAGAGGTTATAAATAGCAAATTCCTTAAAGAGACTTTTGATGTATTCGGGCATGTTATTCTTAATTTTGTGAAGGGGAATTTCCTAATTTATTCAAAACAAGTACAGTAATACCTATTCCAAAAATTAGTAATACCATAGAAGCATGTAATTTTAGACCAATTAACACGTTACCAACTTTAGAGAAAGTTCTTGAATTGGCAGTTCATGAGCAACTTTTGAAATATTTTGACTCACATAATCTTTTTCTAGGATGCCAATCGGGTTTTTGTAAAAGCCACTCGTGTGAAACGGCAATTCAACTCACATTGTCTCATTGGAAAAAAGTCGTAGATGAAAATGAATTTATTGTGTCTGTATTTTTAGATTTCAAGCGAGCTTTTGAAACAATAGATAGAGACATTTTGATTAATAAGCTTATATACTATGGTATTACAGGTACTGTGTTAAAAAAAAAGGTTTAAATGTTAATGGTTTAAATGTTATCTTAACTCCAGAAAGCAAAAAAACTAGAATTAATGTAACTACATCTGATGAAATCAATAATGACTTGGGGGTACCACAGGGAAGCGTCTTAGGTCCGCTCTTGTTTATTATTTATCTTAATGATATAAATTATGTTCCTGGAAATCATAAACTAAATTTGTTTGCCGATGACACGTTACTATATGTAACTGGTGAGAACTTGGCCCCGGTTGTTCAGTCAACAAATATCTCTCTAAGAAATATTGAAAATTATCTTAGAAACAATAAATTAAAACTCAACTCAAGTAAGACTAAAGCAATGATTATCCCTATAAATATAAACGTCTTGATCTTGATACTCTTAAACTAAAAATTGACGATGTTGAGATTGAACTTGTAAGTGAAATAAAATACCTTGGCTTCATTATCGATAACAAATTGTCTCTTAACAACCGTGAAGAATATGTCATTAAGAAAATTTCAAAAAAACTTTATTTCCTTTCAAGAATTTCTAATGATCTATCATTGTTTGCGCGAGTTACATGTTTTAATTGTATTATACAACCACATTTTGACTATTGTGCCTCCATTATGTTTTTGTTCAATCAAAATAAAATATCTCAACTACAGAAACTACAAAATAGAGGTATGAGAATAATTCTGAAATGCAACCGGTACACACCCATAGAGTACATGCTCAATTCATTACAGTGGTTGTCAGTTAACAAAAGGCTATTCTATCTTACGATGGTTTTTATTTATAAAATGACAAAGGGTGCTCAGCCGGATTACTTCAGAAATTTCCTTATATCCAATAATCAAAAACATAATTATGGTACGAGATCCAACCATAACTTTCATATTGAAAGAACAAATTCCAGGTTCTGTATGAATTCTCTATTTTTTAAAGGTTTGGACAGTTATAATAAGTTGCCCGATAATGTAAAATCAGCAAATAGCTTATCTAGTTTTAAAAATGAGATTCTAAACATTTTGAAGGAATAAATTTTAATAAGTTTAAATTCTACTTCATATCTTTTTCTGTTATTAGTTCTAAATTCAAGTGTACTTATTTTAAAATCAGACGTGCAAAGTGAAGGATATAGTCAATTATTATTCAACTTTTTTTAGTGTTTTATTATTATATTTTATTAGTATAGCCTAGGAAATAGCGTGAAAATTCGACGACGAGTGGTTACCGTCTGCCAGTCGGTAATCGAAGAGACCATATAAGTACAACATTTTTTTCTCTCTGGAACTTTTTGGTATGGTGGGGGGATGCATTGATTTTTAAATCGAATGATTATCGATATCTGTCCACATAGGTAGTTAGTATATGTACTTCACATACCCCAATTACGCTGGCAGACGAAACTTGCGGTCGGCGCGCGCGCTAACCGGAAATAGAAACTAAAAAATTTTTTTTCTATTTAAATAAAATAAATAAATAAATAAGAAAAAACGTAGACATAAAAAAATGTACTAATTCATTTTCCATGCTTAAAAGAAAATCGGAGGGCTATAAGTCGAAAAATTCTAAAATTTTAACCAAGAAACATATAACAACATTTCTACAAACAGCCGACAATGAAATACCGGGTGAGTCACGAATTGCGTTCGCCCCGATATCTCCTAAAATATTTGGAATAGAAAATTGAAATGTGGAGGGCTTATTACACGACTAAAATGCCATCTTTTCAATAAAAAATCAAGTTTGGTGCACATCCGGTTTGACCGGAAATGCCCACAACTTTCGATTTTTAAATGGAACACCCTATATATTTTTACATTTTTGGAATCTAGAGGAAATTTTGAATACAATACATCCATTTTGGTCACTTTTTGATAAACATTAAAAAGTTTATTAAAAAATCTATTTCTGAATCCAGAGTGCTGTGGTGCCCAAAACATATTTTAGTTTGTGTGCTACGTTACTATAAAAATACAAAGAGCAATATGATTGCATTACTTAATTGTCTAGAGGCGTTTAAAATTTTCAAATGTGATTTTTACCCACTAACTCGGTTTTTTTAAATGGGAAGTTAATCGTTCACCAACAATTTTAAATACCTCATTTTCATACGAATCTAATGATACCAAAATTTTGAAAATCCGCTCAGAAATATTTGAGATTTCAGCCAAAATACAATGCAACCAAGCTTTCAGAAACATGCGGCTAATAGATAATAGATTAGTGGGCTTTGGAAACTAAAATGACACATTTCTGTGTAAATCTGGTAACTTAATAACATTGGAAACATCATAGTAGCCATTGAATGTAATAAAACAATATCAGCTGCCAGACAGACTCGTGTAGTTATAGGCAATCTTGAGCTATCAAACATTTAATAATTGTGAGCGCAAAGAACGTTACAAGTAAGTTTAGCATAGGTATGTTGAGGTAAACACAGTTACATCCACAAGGAAATTAGCAACAGAATGCGACATCAGTACGGTTTTCAGAGTTTTATTTAAATGAACATAAATATCGGGCCTATAAATAAACAAAAATCAATTCCGTTTGAACAATTAAACTTAAACTAGGTAACAATAGGTATCCATATTAAAATAATTAATATAATTAAACCCTAAATTGACATTTATAGATATTGTTCAAAATGTCCACCATTTTTTTCTATACACAATTCGGCTCTGCGTACAGTTGCTTGAATGGCTCTACGCAATTCAGCCGGCGTTAGTTCATTAAGAGCCCGTACAACTTTATTTTGCAGCTCTTCACGGGTATTTGAAGAAGTTTGATAAACTTTATTTTTGAGAGTGCCCCATACATAATAGTCGAGGGGTGTTAAGTCAGGTGACCTAGGAGGCCACCTGATATGACCTTGATTTGCGATAAGGCGTTCACCATACAAGTTGTTTAAATATTCCATCACTCTTCTGGAATTATGTGGGGGAGCACCATCTTGTTGGAAAAACAGATTTTGTAAATAGGCAAGAGGAAGTAAGTCAAGAAATTCTGCTGTCTGGTTTTGTAAAAAGAATAAATATCGTTCGCCAGTAAGCGTTCCATCAAAAAATATGGGTCCAATTATTCGATCTCCAAGTACTCCAAGCCAACAGTTAAACCCAAATCTTTCCTGAATATTCCCCCGCCCTATCAACCTCGGATTTTCTTGAGCCCAGTACCTAGTATTATTTCTGTTAAACATACCTTGGTTCGTAAATCTACTTTCATCTGAATATAAAATATGAAAAAGAAAACCTGGGTTTTGTTGTACTGCATTTAAGAACCAGTTGCAATACACTAGCCTCCTGTCGTTATCATCTCCATAAAGATGTTGGTGTATTTGGTATTTATAAGACCGAAACTTATGTTTTTTTAAAATTCTGCAAACCGAAGACTGACTAATGTCGCATTCCGTTGCCAATTCCCTTGTTGATGTTGTTGGGTGTACCATCACAAATCCTAATACATCAATTTCTTTGTCCTCACTTACAATAAATGTTTGATGGTAATCTTGTTGATCGGGTTCGTTTCTTAATTTTTGTTCCACTCTGGCAAACAAGTGTCTGCTTGGAGCACGTCTGTTGGGATATCGTTGCTGATGTCCTGCAGTCCTGCAGCTGCAGTTGAATTTTTACTCTCCATATATCAGTAACATATCGACCTTTTCATTTCTACTAAAATTATTCATTTTCTTTAATTTTTAATCAAAGAGATTTCCGCAACGCTTTATTTTTTATCTGGCTGGCAGCTGATATTGTTTTATTACATTCAATGGCTACTATGATGTTTCCAATGTTATTAGGTTACCAGATTTACACAGAAATGTGTCATTTTAGTTTCCAAAGCCCACTAATCTATTATCTATTAGCCGCATGTTTCTGAAAGCTTGGTTGCATTGTATTTTGGCTGAAATCTCAAATATTTCTGAGCGGATTTTCAAAATTTTGGTATCATTAGATTCGTATGAAAATGAGGTATTTAAAATTGTTGGTGAACGATTAACTTCCCATTTAAAAAAACCGAGTTAGTGGGTAAAAATCACATTTGAAAATTTTAAACGCCTCTAGACAATTAAGTAATGCAATCATATTGCTCTTTGTATTTTTATAGTAACGTAGCACACAAACTAAAATATGTTTTGGGCACCACAGCACTCTGGATTCAGAAATAGATTTTTTAATAAACTTTTTAATGTTTATCAAAAAGTGACCAAAATGGATGTATTGTATTCAAAATTTCCTCTAGATTCCAAAAATGTAAAAATATATAGGGTGTTCCATTTAAAAATCGAAAGTTGTGGGCATTTCCGGTCAAACCGGATGTGCACCAAACTTGATTTTTTATTGAAAAGATGGCATTTTAGTCGTGTAATAAGCCCTCCACATTTCAATTTTCTATTCCAAATATTTTAGGAGATATCGGGGCGAGCGCAATTCGTGACTCACCCGGTATATTTGGATTTAAAGATGATTTTTTCAATATTCTTTTTACTTTTTCAACAAAATATTTATTTTTTAAGGTCTTACTGATTTTTGGAGTGGCGGGTGTCTGTAGAAGAGCGGAATTGACAAATTATTAAAAGAAGATGTTATAAATGAAGAAAGTTGCTTCAAAGTCCGAGTCAAAGATACAAAAACAAAAACTGATAGAGAATTCTTTATAACCCCAGGAGACATACAAGGTGTTGATATGATGGATACTGTTAAAAAGTATGCTGAAATGAGACCTCCAAATTGTACACATAATCAATCATTCTTTCGTTACATAGAGCAAAAAGAAACTATCCAATCCTAGACAGTATACTGGACACTGTTTCCAACGTTCCCCAACGTCAATACTAACGAATGCTGGAGCCGACCTTTCAACGGTAAAAAGGCATCGAGGATGGAAAAGTAATGCAATTGCAGAAGGATTCATTGAAACCTCCGAAGAAGAAACCTGCAATTCAAATATTAGGTGAGAGTATTTCATCAGCATGACAAAACAAATTGGATGTTCGTACCACTGTTATAATAATAATAATAATGTATTTATTTTTAGCTCCAGCTAAATCTTTACAGATAAAAGGCAATGTCTTCCCAATCTGGAGTTAATCTCATAGATTGTCAAAATTGTGTGATTAATATTTACAATAAGTAGTGTTGATTATTTATTACTTGTAGATATTGTATGTTGACAATAAATAATATTGATTAATTAGTAGTTTTTTTATATATAAAAAAAATAATAAATCGAGAGTAGATAAAATCTTGTACATTATACGTGTCATATAAGGAATTTCAGACGTGTGCTATAAGATATCACATATGGCACTTATAATATAAATAGTTATTATTGTTACATGTCAAAAGCAAGCTTGGCTATTTAATTTCTGGATTTATGTTATTGTCATCGCCAAAAGTAGGCATTAAGCATTTCACTTGTGTAAAGTGGGTTGCAGCTCCTAAGGTCAAATTTTAACGCATCACCGTGCAAGCCCATTCGAAGGCATTCTAGAAGATCAATTTTTACTCAAAAATGGTCGACCAAGCACGTTGGTAATTTCTCTCGTGAATTTTTCTATTTAATTGACGTTTATAGGCTTTCCATTTAATTTGTTTATGGGATATTAGAAGTTCACTAATTTGTGTGTGCATTTTTGGTTATTTTGGACGTCACACAATGTTCGTTTTGACGGATTTTTAAAAAATTGTAAGTAGCATTTTTTGTTAACGTATGGAACACGTGTTTTCACTAACATATTTTCCTGGTATTGTAGAAAGCCATTTTGTCTTGATTATATCCAAATGGTTTGATATTTTGGATCACCGATTTGAGCCGCTCTCCATCTTTCAGTAAGTTGGTATTTGATTTTTTATATATGTACTTATATACCTGTATTTTTTTTCAGGGCTCTCAATTTTAATTGCAGTTTTTCCCTTTCGATTTAAAATTCAAATTTTACCTTTTCACGTTTACGTGTTCAACTTTACCTAATTTCCATTTCATTTATACTTCGTTTTATTCGATTTTACATCGTCTATTCCAACAATGTTAGTTGAAAGTTCCATTACCTTGGGTATGGACTTACTCTAGTTTTGCTTGGCTCCAACCATTTACCTGCAGGAGTAACACTGGGTTTCAGCGTTTGCCCCTGTACACCACTTGTGGTCTCCGGATTGATTTTAACGACGATGATTTTATGCATCATCTTGGATTGTGAATTGGATTTCTTTTGGTAAACTGGAACATACGTGGAAGTTTCTCTACGAGGGACAAGGATCTCTCTGGAAGGCAGTTTTGCCATACAGGTTTTTATGTAACATATGAGTGATTATGGACTTAATCGAATCAACAATCAATGTTTAAATATTAGTACCTATTTGGTTTATTTTCGTTTGGCTATTCAAAATCCTTAAATCATTTTAATACGTTTATTGTGGCAATCATTAAATTATGTAACTCTTGTTAAATTCACAAATTTAAGTACCCTTTTCCTTGCTAACGTCAAAGTAATTTAAAGTTTTATGTATCGTACAGAATTTATATTGTAAATAAAATTATTATTATTTTGTTATTGTTAATATCAATTGTTAAGATTCAAATTTATGAGGCAATTCACGAGTTTTTCCTTTTAATCGTCAAAATATTCTGTAGTGATTAACGGGGCCAGTCTTTTATCATTATTTAACTGGTGTGTCTTACATATATAGTTTCCTTTTAACTGACAAAATATTTTGTTGCGATTAACAGGGCCAGACATTTATCATTATTTAACTAGTTATACGTATAGGGTTTTTCTTTTAACTGGCAAAATATTCTGTAGTGATTAACGGGGCCAGTCTTTTATCCAGGCCTGTAGCTAGAAAATGCTTTTTCAGAGGGGGCCCGTGGGCCAAAAATTCGTTTTTCCATTTAAAAATAGCTACCTCATTATTTTCTACGGTCACCGTAGGTCGGGTGAAAATTATTCCAGGACGGGCTACGCCCGTCCTGGCCCACCCCTAGCTACAGGCTTGCTTTTATCATTATTTAACTGGGTTGTTATACACACAGGGTGATGTATTAGGTAGGCTAAATGTATATTTATTATTTTAAGGTCAAAAGTTGTGAACCTTCCGTGATATCACGTACGGTAAAGAAAGTTAACATTTTTTATATTAACTCAGTAGCTAATAACTACTTACGGCTGTCTACTTAATTCATACCCTTATCACTTGAAAAACCAAATTAACTGAATAAATTTGTTGCCCATAGTTTGACTGAAGAGTTGTGTCTCTTTTTTTTAATTCGCCCCATGATAAAACTTACCCTTTTAATTAATGCCTCATTTTAGAATTAAAAGATAGTGATTAGATACCCTTGACAATTTTGGGAGCCTTTTAGCTAGGTTGCGGTTTTTGTTTTGCTAGTGGCGCCCTTTATGCATATATTTGTAGTTCTGATAATTATGTTATATTTTTTTTTGGTAGTGTCAACCTTAAACCTACCCCTCTCACCGACTAGAGCTGAGCTAGCTCTCGGCACACATGTTGCGAGCCTCTGCAGCTCAAACACTATCCTTGCTAAAATTTATTATGATATTTTTTTTTCTATTTTTATTATTAAGGTGATATTATTCTATGCTTGTACCAAACAGGTCTAACGAAAATAAAATATTTGCATTATATTTGTAATAGAAATAAAAAATTGTGAAATTATTTGAGATTTAAAATAATGTTAAAAAATAACTTAATTATATACAAAGTTAAAAAAAAAGAATCTATGTTGCTGTCTAAACCATAGTGTAAAAATGATGCATAGCTAGTAATGAATATTATTATTGATAATTTTATAACATGTTAAAATTAGTAAATGTAATTTAGTAAATTATTTAATTGAAATCTTTTTCATTGTATATATAGATATAAAACAGTGCTAATGCTAATTTTAGTTGCTTTCAATTTTATAATGTATATACATTATCTTTGTGAATCTAATATCGTCGGTCTTCTCAGGTAGTAAAGTATCTCATTTTCATCAATTTTGCAGGAGAGCAATTTAAAGATTTTTATCATTTTAATTTGTTTAAACCTCAGAGGATTTGTCCTTATCAACTGACAATAAGGTTGATTTTTCTTCAATTCTACTATCAAGAGCGTATCTTATCAAGCATTTAAAGTTAAAGTAGTACTTATCAAACACGCGTTTGGTGATTAGCTGATTCACAATAACCCAAAGCATTAAAATCATTAGGGACAGCAAGAAAATGGAGAACCTCTTTGGTTTCAGCGGACAAAATACTGTATATATGGATTACTAAAATTCTTAAGAATATTATAAATCTAAATATACTAGATGAAAGTGAGGAAGAGGGCGATGACAAAAACCGCTGCCCAAGGAATCACTACTTCCACATCCAGATTTTTTATCTGTCACTCACAACAAAAAAATTTTGTATGTGGAAATAATTGTTTATGGAACTTTAATAATATAATATTTGAAATCCTCTACCCCAAAAACCCATAAAACGATACCCCACATCGGTAGCGGGGTGGGGGTGGTGATAGGGGGTGGTAGTGGGGTGGATGAAGTAAAACACATTTTGAGGCTTCCGGATCTTGTACACACCCTAAATCACAATTTTTTTCATCCCCTTTAATAATGGGGTGGGGGTGGCTAATGCCAAAATTTTTTTTGAGGCCTCGGCTTCTCTTGTATATACTAAATACCAATTTTATGGACTCTTACCTGCTTGATTTACCTGTTTTCCCCAAATTTACCCCAATTTATCCCCCAACCCTTCGACGGAACAAGATGAAAATATGATCTAGTTCTAGATCTCGTTAAAGTACATATGTGTACCAAATTCAATATCTCAAACGGTTCCAGAGTAAACGTGCGCACAAAAAAGTTACAGACAGACCGATAGACAGACAGACAGACAGACAGACAGACCGACAGACAGACAGACAGACAGACAGACAGACAGACAGACAGACCGACAGACAGACAGACCGACAGACAGACAGACAGACAGACCGACAGACAGACAGACAGACAGACAGACAGACAGACAGACAGACAGACAGACAGACAGACAGACAGACAGACAGACAGACCGACAGACAGACAGACCGACAGACAGACAGACCGACAGACAGAATTTTTTTTTCGCTCAAACTTAAAATCTCGACGTTTCGTGATATTCTAAGCCTATTTGAACAATAAAAATTTTTTCGTCGTTACTATACTTCCACTGGACGTGGAAGTAAAATGAAATGATACTGGAAAAAAACTCGTTTGATGTAAAGAAAAGGCAACAATAGTGAACCAGGAAGCAAATGAGATTATATATTTTACTTAAATTTTGAATTTTATTTTATAAGAATTTGGTTTCAGTTCATTTGATTATTTATTACACTCATTACCGTTGGGGTGGTCCTGATTGCTCCTGTTATTCCTAGGCAAGCTACCCTTTGAACCTGACATAGGCAAGCCCTAATTGTGGAGCACCCCTGGAAGCGCCACCACACAAGAGCTGCATATGTTATGAGGGGTTTCACCATAATGGTGTACATCCAGAGGGTGGTCCTTGGATTTATTTCCCACTTAAGATCAAAGATACACTTGCCCATTCAGGGATGCGCAGGCTTTCCTCGCTTGAGTTTCCACGTGATCCTTCCATGACAGTTTGGAGGCAGTCTAGGGTTACTCACAGGTACCTCACTGTACGGGAAAAACACATACGTGTGCCCATGAGAGAAGGAAGCTGAAAATCGCTTATTTTTCTCCTTTTAGTGAACAGCAGTAGCTCTGTTTTGCCAGGGTTGACTGAGAGCCCGTGTCTGTTACATCATAACTGAACTATATTAAGAGCCTTTTGCATGAGCCCTGCAATAGTCACTTCAAATCGGCCTCTTATCATGATAGCCAGATTGTCTGCATATGCTTGCTCATAGTAACCTGCTTCGCTCAATTCAACCAGTAGCCCGTCGAGCATGAGGTTATACAATAGCGGGGACAGTACCCCACCCTGTGGACAACCTCGGCCCGCCTTGGCCCTAACCGAATCATTGCGAAGCGTGATTTTAATGTTGTGTGGCTGAATGTAAGCAATGGAATTTTAAACCATTTTATAATAATTTAACACTTGTTGTGGGTGCTCAGCACAGACGATATCCACTTAATTATGGTGCCATCCATGCTGTCTTAGTTTTGTTGTATATCCGAAACATATTTCATTCTTAAATTTATACTAGAATTTAATTACCTTTTTGACAATAAATAAAAAAGTTTCTAAACACTGAATTAATCTGTGGACATAAACCCTGTACTCTTGAGTGATCTTGCATATTTAGAACAATTGCAATGGATAATGGTCATCTCTCATTTTTGACGTCATATTTTCATTTACATCCTGCTATGAAATACAGTCTTTCAGTCAACGAAACTTTTTATTTTATTTATTTATTATACTATTTGTAAAATGGGTAAAATATCTAATTGGGTTGTTGCAATAAGTTAAAATTTTAGTAGAATTTGTGTTAAACAATAACATTTATTCATAAAAAAATTATTAGAAACATGTAGAAGTTGAAAAGAGTGTCTCATAATATTATAATATTAATTATAAAAATACATGCATTTTAAACGGAGATGAAATCATAACAGAAATCTGCAGAGAAGTTAGTTATAAAATGACGATAAAAAGGTACTAAATTAGAAACTCATTGATAGCGAAGGATAAAAAAGAGAATAACGTTGGTTGAATCTGACATATTTAATATCAAATTCAATTGACGTTCACAGGTCTTCTGCCTTACTGTGTAAATAATACCACCAATTCACCAGAAAAACTTTTCTTAAGTGTTGCAATAACGAATGCTGAACATAAAACTGAATGATTCAAAGCCACCAGACAAGGACCAAGTCTTTTTGTTGCAGAGACCATTTCAATGTCGAGGAAAAGGAAATTTGAAATGGGTGCTCATCACAAAAAAAAACCAACAAATTAAATTAATTGCAAGCACTTAAAAGGAATGATTTTACAGAGGTGCATTATAATTATTTATTTTTTGTTACAATATAGAACTTTTTTATATCTCTCGTTTCATGTTGAATCTCCCTAGGAGTATCAATGGATAATGAGTAATTTCTTTAGTAGATATATTTTGTTACATTTTCAGTTAGATATGCATGTATACACAAATTTAAAATAATTGACTATTTCAATTTTCTGCTAACAATAGTAGTAGGAGTAATAAATAAAACATAATAAAAAAGCAATATTTAATAAAATACAAGACATAGTTTACAATTGAAGCATAATTAGAGAATATTATTTAGGTATTATGCAAATCACAACTTACACACTTTTTATTTATTAGGAAAATACCTACTAAATAAAAAGTGTGTAAGTTGTGATTTGCATAATACCTAAATAATATTCTCTAATCATGATAAAAGCAAATAAATAAAAAATAATTAATTGTGAAAATTGAAGCATATGAAATAATAAAATATATATCAGGCATATTATATAATATTAATAAAATAAGATAAAAGAAGTTCTTACAGAAATTACAATGGTTTGTAGAGTACAATCTACTGCTGTAAGGTATCTTGCGGTTCTTGTAGTTTTAACCACTGCAATGCCAAAACGATCGTCCTTATTTAAAAATTTGTTGACCATAAACATATCTGCCGCTCGCAGAATGTCTGAATTAGCTTTTACAAATACCGCCTTTGTCATTTTGGAAAAAATATTAACAATAACAGTAAACACTAAACGCTGCTAGCTAAACGTCAAATTTATTTTTGACATATGTTATTTTCTTTGTTGTCAACAATGTCAACTTGTTTTTCTACTTCTGTTTTGCGTATAAGTTCACATCTAACTGCTGTTAATTATGATGTCACTTCCGGTTTCGTGGCACATTTAAATTGTCGAAGTTTAATAATTTTTTTTAATATGTTGCCCCTAGAATTTTTATTCCAAATTAAATATGTAACTAAATTAACGCCTCTACTACTATATTTCACCATTTTTGAAAATTTATCAACAAACCAATTATATAGCAGAATTAAGAAAAGCTAAAGTAATGTTAACAAAAATGATAACAACATCAGTGGAAAAAATATTTTCAAAGGACAGGCGACCGCTTCTTACAATTCATGCTATAAAGATAACAGGAAAAAAAACATTTACTGAAGAAAAGAGATATAGTTCTAAAGAAAACGAAAGTTCAAGCCAGGTGTCAATGAAATTGCATAAAAAAAACATAAACACAGCAACCCATCATTCTTTAAGCAGAAATCAGTTTGTTCGATGGACTGGTATGAAACACTACTTGAGTCATTTAGATGAATCAATTTAATTTCCATAATTGTGCAAATCGCTTGAAGGCAAACTCCAAGTAAAAAACTGGGGTTGGAGGTGGCTAATGCCAAAAAAATTTAAGATCTTGTCTTTTCACACAAACACTAAATTCCAATTTT
This sequence comes from Rutpela maculata, assembly GCA_936432065.2. Taxonomy (NCBI): domain Eukaryota; kingdom Metazoa; phylum Arthropoda; class Insecta; order Coleoptera; family Cerambycidae; genus Rutpela; species Rutpela maculata. Next base: position 131,144,197 of record OW386286.2, on the reverse strand, counting down.
ATGGATTCTCATTTGCTTGCTTTACTTATTTACCCTGGATATTTCATGACATTCTAGGCTTATTCGAATAAAAATATTTCAAATTTTAATTTACCCATACAAAATCTCTAAATTTTAATAATATTTTATATCTCAAGTTATTAAACTTTTTTAGCACAAAAATATAAGTTGCTCACATACGACATTTATAAACTTACAGCACAGAATACCAAGCTACCATTATCATTTGGATAAAAGTCCGGTTTCCAAATAATAACATGACTCTTTAATGTGCCTCCATAACCACTTCCTATTTTCAGTAAGCCTTTTGAAGTGAACAGGTAGAGGTACTGACCATCGCAAGCCAAAGATTTTATTTTCAATTGTACATTATGTAGTTCACTGGGTACTTTGACAGAGAACGAATCAATTTTTGAGTTAGTAGGAACCCCATGAGTTATCCAATCAGGTCTCACAACCTTGCCAAGAAGCACACCATGAACACTTCTTTGAAGTGAAGATAATACTGCTGGCATCTAAAAACAAACAAGTCCATTAGTAAAAAAAGATAACTTAAACAAAAATTAAAAACCAGTCATAGTTGTATCCTTGTGATTTAGTACGATGATCAGTAACTAAGAAACTGTTAGCAAGAATTATATAATGTTTACAAAAAACTACATCCAAATCGTTCTTTTGAAAGTTATAAGAGGACAGATAAATAAACAAACAAACAAGATCAGACTTAAAAGGCATACAGCTATTTTCCATAATTCAAAATATTTAGACATTTGATTAGTAAAATTGGACAATTTCAAATAACTATTGTGTCAAACATTTTCAAATATTTCAATTTTCCTTTTCCTTAATAATAAATAAACATATACAGGGTGTTTTTAATATAGTAGCACATTTCAGGACATAAAAACCAGTCACAAATATTTAATAACAATACCCACATATAGCACGTAAGCTTATGGCAAGTCTGAATTTGGCTTGATATGGGCCTGCACCTGCAATGCAAGGATCCATCACGATTTGAAACAAGCCATAAAATGTAGACATATAATTCGTCAAATCTCGATTTCTTTCGTTTCTGTATTCTCCGAACGTTCAAGGCGTGATCACAATTTGATTCTGGTGGCTTCATGGCCCGTCACTTTTTCTTTTATTTATGGTGTACATGGCCTTTCTCAGCCACAATATTATTAGATATTTGAGTCGTACAAAATTACAAAATTGAAAGCCCTAGTGTGCTATTAAATTTCATGTTTGAAGGTTAAGCCTCGTTTTTTACTCTTATAATTCTCACATAATTGTTGTTAATGCTTTTGTCTGTTATCAATATCGCGAGTTTGAAGAATGGGGTTAGAAAATTCATCGGACCTGCATGACTGGTAAATGACGTGTGTTTGTCTTCTGGCTTTGATGAAAAGTGATTGCAAGTAGTATATAACGCCCATCTGTGTGTTTGTAAATTAACAGGTGTGATAGCATTAATGTTTTTTTAAGGTTTAAGAACAGCAAGTAATAATGCTCTTGCTTGTGCATGATGCAATGAACAAAAAAAAAATGGTGAATATTGGTTACAGTGTGTTCGCGCCACATGAAATCAGAGTTTACGTTAAAAAAAGTTGCAGCAGGTTGTGAAAAAAAATCTTTTAATTCAACTGTAGATTGTCAACCACTTGTAAACCTGTAAAAATAATAGAAAAATTTACATATTTTCAGAATGGATAAAGTTAGAGGGTTGATAGAATTGAACAATGAACTGGTTTCATATGATTGTGTAAGAGCTAAATAACAATAAAATTAATGCAGACAGTAGGCAGCAATACTACACCATCCTCCGATTAAAGAACTTATATCTAGATACATAATGGCTATCTTTTCTTCATATACCTTATTTGCTCCTAACATAGTCACATTATATGTCCATTAAAATGGATAGATGAACATCACATCCCATAGGCAACAGTGGCGGGTATGTGTAGAAGGGAAAATGTACAATATTGTACATATTTTATGTAATAATTGTTCGTTAACCTCTATGAACATAACCGCGGATTTAAAAAAGATAATAGGTAGAGATGTTTTATTCAGGGGAAATATGTATTGAAAGGATATTATTTATAATATTATTATTACAACTGTAAACGGAACGCCATCATGTTACGACTATGACCTACTTACTTATGAACCGACCGATTTTCTTCTTTTCTAAACTGCCTTCTGCAAACGGCACAGCTCTTCAACATGTAGTATTAAATTTTCACTAAACTGTGTAAATATGAATAGAGAATATCACTTAGGTATTAAGCAAATCACAACTTAAAATAAAATTACTTTTTCATCACTTTTTGGTCGGAGAACACGAAAAACATTTATTGACATTAATGGCGGACACTGTCAAACTGAGATTATGATAATCAAACTAAATCGGTCGTGTAGAAAACAGCCGCGAATCAGAAACTTATGGGAAGAAGTGCCTTAGATTGTGAGTCTTTCAGCAACAAATAATTCAATGCAATTATGTATCTAGATATAAGTTCTTTAATCGGAGACACCATCCAACACCGACACTCTCAGTTGCTGCGACTATACAAACAAAGTCAGAAAAACTAAATACAATAAAAAAATAATATTACACATACTTAGTCAAATTTAAAATTTAATAAACAACAAACAAACAAAAATTTAAACAAACAATAAATACATTAATAACATAAAAATAAACCATTTATGGCTCAAATATCAAGTAGTAGTAGTAGTAGTAGTACAGAAGTTGTAAAATTCATGATAACTGTAAAAACCAGAGCTGGGTAATTCCTCATGAAAAAGTAATTAGCAATTACAATTCCTTTTTTTTTTTTTCGTGTAATTGTAATTGTAATTAAGTACTTTTCTTTATTAAAGTAATTTGGAATTGTAATTGCAAGAAAATTGTTAAAGGAATTGTAATTTGTAATTATATTATTTGAACTATCTAATTACAAATTACTTCTATAAGTACAATTACTTTTTCCAATTACAATTATTTTTTCCAATTACAATTACTTTCTCCAATTATAATTACTTTCTCCAATTACAATTACTTTTTCCAATTACAATTACTTTAAGAACATGCGTATGTGGTTTAACAAACAAGAATACATTAAAGCAGAATTTTACAGTTGCATAGTTTAAAATGAATCTGAAAAGTTCAAAAAAAGTTACTGACTAAAAACGAGTTTTTGCCGTGGTCCGCTGCACATTTATGTTTTTTTATTAAGTACACAAGCTTTTGTATTTTTGTTCAATAAACTTTTAAAAACTAAATGTGTTTACTGTTAATTATTATCATTCTTATTATTATTAGGCATTGTTATTACAGTGGAGTCGATTTAGTCAATAAAATAGTGAGGTTGGGAAATTTTTTAAGATGGATGCAGACCCGGCGGAAATTGTTTTCATGGCGAGTATAACAAAACTCTAAAATCTTGCGCTGACGCAAGAGATGGCTTTATTAGGACGACCTTTCTATCAAATCTTGGCCGTGTTTCATTGGCCGAAAAGGGGTTTTTTGGACATTTTAAGGGCCAAATTTGCAGTTTTAATTTTTTTTGACCACTTAAACAATTAGTTAAGGAACGAAAATAGTATCCTTTTATTATTAATATTAAAGAAACTTCCAGTTTCAATTTGGTGAACATCAGATCACCCCCCCTCCCTCCTGATATATATATATACGAAAAAAATTGAAAAAATTAAATTTCGGCTATCTTGATCAGATCTCAACCGATTTGACTGAAATTTGGAATGGAAGTAGTCTTTATCACACAAAAATCATTTTCCAGATTTCAGCCAAAAATATTAAATAGTTTGGCTGAAATTACAGTTTCAGTCAAATTTTCTGAAATGTTCAAAATGAAATATCTCCGGACCTAAAAGACGGATCGAATTTTGCAAAAGGTAGGTTATTTTATGTACTTTTACATGATATAGGTCAAGAATCACTTTTTTTTTACATTCGGTCGTTTCTTAGTCATTTGCATTATATATATAATATATGTGTACTCAGTGACGATGTGTGCGCGCATTGGTATAAAGCAGAAAACAATTGTTTTTATTATTTATAAAACTTTAAAAAATATATAAGTTTTTTATTTGTATAGTCGTGTCTAAGGCTTTGACTAGGTATAGATAAATGTATATTATATTATATATGTGTGTGCGTGCGTGTATTTATTTCTGTAAGTATGTGAATGTGTTACAATTTTTATTTATTTTTTTTATTTTTACGTGACTCAGGTAGCCGCTTCATGTATAATCGAAGGGTAACCGTGGTCTATCTTTTACTTTTCAAAACGAGTATTTTGATATTATACCTCGCCTACCTTTTGCCACAAAGCAAATTTTGATCCGATTTTTAGATCCGAAGATATTTCGATTTGAAAATTTCAGAAAATTTGACTGAAACTGCAATTTCAGCCAAACTATTTAACATTTTTGGCTGAAATTTGGTTAACAGTTTTTGTGTGATAAAGACTACTTCCATTCCAAATTTCAGTCAAATCGGTTGAGATCTGATCAAGACAGCCAAAATTTGATTTTCTCAGTTTTTTTCGTATATGTATATATTAATATCAGGAGGGGGTGGTGGTCAGATATCTTCCCCAAATTTAAACTGAAGGTTCCTTTAATATTGAGAATAAAAGGATACCATTTTCTTTTCTTAACTAGTTGTTTAAGTGATCAAAAAAAAATTAAAACAACAAATTTGATCCTTAAAATGTCCAAAATACCCCTTTTCGGCCAAAAAAGCATGGTTTCACCACTTTTTGGAAATTAAAATTTTAGGGTTTTATTATACTCGTCATGACAAACAATTTCCGCAGGGTCTGCATCCATCTTAAAAATTTTCCCAATCCTTTCCTAAACCGACTCCACTATTAAGCTGCCTTTTCTATATGTTTATTTAATTTTTCCTGATTACTTTTAAGGTCAAACAGTCTAATAACGATTCTAATAAATATTAAAACGCAATATTACACAACACTTTTAATTGAAATTTTTAACTTACCTTTTTTCTGTTTGGTCACTATAATTTACTTTATCATAAAAGTAATTAGAAAAGTAATTGCTAATTCCTTTTTTAAAGACATGTACTTTGTAATTGTAATTAATTCCTTTTTTAAAAAAGTAATTTGTAATTGTAATTAGTTCCTTCTTTCAAAAAGTAATTTGTAATTGTAATTATTTTTAAATTACAAGTAATTACCCAGCTCTGGTAAAAACATTGGTCGATCAGGAACAACTACACTTTTAAAACAATTGAAGTAACAGCTTCAATTGTTTAACATAAATTCTATTGTTTGTAGAAAATAAAGCAGATATAAAAACGAAGGCAGATGATTTCGGTAGCATTTGCTGTAATATAGGCTCGATTTGCTGTTACCATCTTTTAATTTTTTTGGTAAAAGGTTGTACATCTTGATCGATTTGATGAAGGGACCTTTATTTACTTGGCTTATTTTGTATGCTGGTATACACACATTACTGCCACTGCGAGTATTATATGTATTTATATCGTTACATTTTGGTAGATCATTAATATTTTTTCTCACATAACACACTGACTGTATAAGATATATAACTAAAAAACTTGAAATATTTTGAATGTAGGACCTCAAAGTGTGGATGTTATTATTAAAGATTCATATATTCCAAGGCAAATTAAGCATTTATAACATAAATTCTATTGTTTGTAGAAAATAAAGCAGATATAAAAACGAAGGCAGATGATTTCGGTAGCATTTGCTGTAATATAGGCTCGATTTGCTGTGCTTCTCTCAACCAGGGTGTATTAAATAGGTGATGCGACAAGGACCCGTTGAGTGGCTTCATAAGTACTTGCTTTGAATATAATGTAATAGAGGGCAGGAGAAATAAGTTCTGTTGTTATTTATGCATAGAAAGACAATTTTACATTTTCTGTGCATGTATGCATACAGTATTGCATACATTCCCGGTCTTCTGTTTATGTTTAGTGAAACAAGAGTCCAGTGACATCTGACATTAAGTAGCTAAATTAAAAACATTGAAAGAATATATGCAACCCCTGCCAAAAATTCCACATAGAAACTTATAAAAAAAAAGTGATGCGGTTTTATCGTTCCTATAAGTTATATTAGTATTATACAGGCAGGATTTTATCTGTTTTATTAAGTTTTAAATCGGTTATGAAACAGTAATTCCGAATGAGCTATTTGGAATTATCATGTTGCCCTTTCATGAGTACTTATATGAAATATACATCAACAAATCTACAGTTTAGTGTCTGCAAATGCACCCTTGCCCTTATATCTGTAAACATATGGAATTAAAGATACAACTTTAAAGAGATTCTAAACTTTTCTATAAGTAATATCATAAGAGTTCCAGTCCGTCCTTTCTCCAGTATCTATCGTATGTAACACACCATTTATCAACATGTTTTTATTGTAAATTTCAACATTGTTTTTTATTAGTATTAATGTGGATATACATGTCAACAAATGTACAGTTTCAATTGTATATTTTACAGATGTATTTTTATTGTAAACTTCCATTTTGCTTTTTTATTAGTATTAATTTGGATATGCATGCCGACAAATGTACAGTTTAAATTGCATATTTCAAATAGAAATACTAATATTGTGGTAAACACAAAATTCTGCAAAGTCCTTATTTCCTCGGGTGTTCTTGTTCTAGCCTAGAAGCAATGAATGAGTTAGCAGTGAAAGAGACTGCTTTGTTTTTAATTTAACAAACACACTTCAGTTCCTTAGGTCACATTAGATTAGATATGAATTAGCGACACGTATACAGCTCCCTCTACTGGAGCCTGGAGTTAAAGTTGCTGCTGAAATTTCTATCAGTTTCTACCAGAATGGAGCAGCAAACATTTACTTATACCACATCAATGAGAATTTATGAGAACAGTATCTAAGGTAAAACGTGCGGCTTTCCGTGGTTAAATGGCAAGTGTTTCTATAAGAAACGAGCTGCATTAGGTTGACTTGCAATTGAAGATTACTAATTATAATGTTTGAATAGGGATTTATGAGATCAGTTTCTATGAGTATTAATGTTTTTTTTCAGTAATATATTAAATGTGTTTTCATTTGTTTGAATGGGTAAAAAGAAAGGTCAGTTTTCAACTGCAATTACAAATACAAGTTTAATCACTTTGAATGGGGTTATATGCGATTAATTTCTAAAAGTATTTATGCTGTTTTCCAAATATAATTGTGATGAGGTTTAATCAGTAACAAATTGTTCACTACTTGTTATGATATGGTCAGAAATTCCAAGTACACATTTAGTATTCCTTCAAAAGGATTGATGAGAGCATCAGTTTCTACGAGTATCTATTTGTTGTTCCTCTAGTAAATTATATAAGTCTTTACATTTACTTATACTATCTCAATGAGAATTTATGAGAACAGTATCTAATGTAAAACGTACGGCTTTCCGTGGTTAAATGGCAAGTGTTTCTATAAGAAACGAGCTGCATTAGGTTAGAACAGTTTTGATTTGCAATTGAAGATTACAAATTATAATGTTTGAATAGGGATTTATTAGATCAGTTTCTATGAGTATTAATGTTTTTTTTTTCAGTAATATATTAAATGTGTTTTCATATGTTTGAATGGGTAAAAAGAAAGGTCAGTTTTCAACTGAAATTACAAATACAAATTTAATCACTTCGAATGGGGTTATATGCGATCAATTTCTAACAGTATTTATACTGTTTTCCGAATATAATTGTGATGAGGTTTGATCAGTAACAAATTATTCACTACATGTTACGATATGGTCGGAAATTCCAGGTACATATTTAGTATTACTTCGAAAGGATTGATGATAGCAGCTTCTACGAGTATGTATTTGTTGTACCAATAGTAAATTATATAAGTCTTTATCAGTATGCATTCGGATCTAATTTAAATATGAAAATTATATCAGAATAAAGCAACCAAATATTTTAAACAGAATCTATTTTTAAATCCAGACATTTACTTATACTATCTCAATGAGAATTTATGAGGACAGTATCTAATGTAAAACGTGCGGCTTTCCGTGGTTAAATGGCAAGAGTTTCTATATGAAACGAGCTGCATTTGGTTAGAACAGTTTTGATTTGCAATTGAAGATTACAAATTATAATGTTTGAATAGGGATTTATGAGATCAGTTTCTATGAGTATTAATGTTTTTTTTTCAGTAATATATTAAATGGGTTTTCATTTGTTTGAATGGATAAAAAGAAACGTCAGTTTTCAGCTGCAATTACAAATACAAGTTTAACCACTTCGAATGGGATTATATGCGATCAATTTCTAACAGTATTTATGCTGTTTTCCGAATATAATTGTGATGAGGTTTGATCAGTAACAAATTGTTCACTACATGTTACGTGTGGAAATTCCAGGTACATATTTAGTATTACTTCGAAAGGATTGATGATAGCAATTTCTACGAGTATGTATTTGTTGTGCCAATAGTAAATTATATAAGTCTTAATCAGTATGCATTCGGATCTAATTTAAATATGAAAATTATATCAGAATAAAGCAACTAAATATTTTAAATAGTATCTATATGTAAATCCAGACATTTACTTATACTATCTTAATGAGAATTTATGAGAACAGTATCTAATGTAAAACGTGCGGCTTTCCGTGGTTAAATGGCAAGAGTTTCTATAAGAAACGAGCTGCATTAGGTTAGAACAGTTTTGATTTGCAATTGAAGATTACAAATTATAATGTTTGAATAGGGATTTATGAGATCAGTTTCTATGAGTATTAATGTTTTTTTTTTCAGTAATAAGTATATTAAATGTGTTTTCATTTGTTTGAATAGGTAAAAAGAAAGGTCAGTTTTCAACTGCAATTACAAATACAAGTTTAATCACTTCGAATATGGTTATATGCGATCAGTTTCTAACAGTATTTATGCTGTTTTCCGAATATAATTGTGATGAGGTTTGATCAGTAACAAATTGTTCACCACATGTTACGATATGGTCGGAAATTCCAGGTACATATTTAGTATTCCTTCGAAAGGATTGATGATAGCAGTTTCTATGAGTATGTATTTGTTGTTCCAATAGAAAATTTGTCTTTATCAGTATGCATTCGGATCTACTTTAAATACAAAAATTATATCAGAATGACACAACCAAATATTTTAAACAGTATCCACTTGTAAATCCAAACATTTAAAGATATACTTTAATGAGAACCAATTAGAACAGTATCTAATGTAACGCGTGCGGCTTTCCGTGGCTAAATTTTAAAAGTATTTTTAATAAATAGCTTTAACGGATTTGAACAGTTTTAATTTGCAATTCCAGATGAATAGTTTTAATTGTTAAATAGGGATCTATGAGATCAGTGTCTTTGTGTAATGTTTATTTTCCAATAAAAACACATTTTATTGAAAAAAAAAAACATTACACTGACCTCATAGATCCCTAACAATTAAAACTATTCATCTGGAAATGCAAAACTGTTCGAATCCGTTAAAGCTTATTTATTGCAAATAATTTTAAAATTTAGCCACGGAAAACCGCACACGTTATATTAGATACTGTTGTGATGGATTCTCATTATAATATTATCTTGGATTTACAGGTGGACACTGTTTAAAATATTTGGGGTTTCATTCTGATATGATTTTTGTATTTAAATTAGATCCGAATGCATACTGATAAAGACTTATATAATTTACTGTAGGAACAACAAATAAATACTCGTAGAAACTGCTCTCATTAATCCTGTTGAAGGAATACTAAATATGTACCTGGAATTTCCGACCATATCGTAACACGTAGTGAACAATTTGTTACGGATCAAACCTCATCACAATTATATTCGGAAAACAGCATAAATACTGTTAGAAATTGATCGCATATAACCCCATTCGAAGTGATTAAACTTATATTTGTAATTGCAGTTCAAAACTGACCTTCCTTTTTACCCATTCAAACAAATGAAAACACATTTAATATATTACTGAAAAAAAGCATTAATACTCATAGAAACTGATCTCATAAATCCCTAATAGAAACACTTGCCATTTAACCACGAAAAGCCGCACGTTTTACATTAGATACTGTTCTCATATATTCTTATTGAGATAGTATAAGTAAATGTCTGGATTTACAAATAGATACTGTTTAAAATATTTGGTTGCTTTATTCTGATATAAATTTTCATATTTAAATTAGATCCGAATCTTTACTGATAAAGACTTATACAATTTACTAGAGGAACAACAAATAGATACTCGTAGAAACTGCTCTCATCAATCCTCTTGAAGGAATACCAAATGTGTACTTGGAATTTCCGACCATATCATAACATGTAGTTAACAATTTGTTACTGATTAAACCTCATCATAACTATATTCGGAAAACAGCATAAATACTTTTAGAAATTGATCGCATATAATCCCATTCGAAGCGATTAAACTTGTATTTGTAATTGCAGTTGAAAACTGACCTTTCTTTTTACCCATTCAAACAAATCAAAACACATTTAATATATTACTGAAAAAAAACATTAATACTCATAGAAACTGATCTCATAAATCCTTATTCAAACATTATAATTTGTAATCTTCAATTGCAAATCAAAACTGTTCTAACCTAATGCAGCTCGTTTCTTATAGAAACACTTGCCATTTAACCACGAAAAGCCGCACGTTTTACATTAGATACTGTTCTCATAAATTCTCATTGAGATAGTATAAGTAAATGTCTGAATTTACAAATAGATACTGTTTAAAATATTTGGTTGCTTTATTCTGATATAATTTTCATATTTAAATTAGATCCGAATCTTTACTGATAAAGACTTATATAATTTACTAGAGGAACAACAAATAGATACTCGTAGAAACTGCTCTCATCAATCCTCTTGAAGGAATACCAAATGTGTACTTGGAATTTCCGACCATATCATAACATGTAGTGAACAATTTGTTACTAATTAAACCTCTTCACAATTATATCCGGAAAACAGCATAAATACTTTGAGAAATTGATCACATCTAACCCCATTCGAAGTGATTAAACTTGTATTTGTAATTGCAGTTGAAAACTGACCTTTCTTTTTACCTATTCAAACAAATGAAAACACATTTAATATATTACTGAAAAAAAAACATTAATACTCATAGAAACTGATCTCATAAATCCCTATTCAAACATTATAATTTTGAATCTTCAATTGCAAATCAAAACTGTTCTAACCTAATGCAGCTCGTTTCTTATAGAAACTCTTGCCATTTAACCACGGAAAGCCGCACGTTTTACATTAGATACTGTTCTCATAAATTCTCATTGAGTAGTATAAGTAAATGTTTTGGATTTACAAATAGATACTGTTTAAAATATTTGGTTGCTTTATTCTGATATTATTTTTCATATTTAAATTAAATCCGAATCTGTACTGATAAAGACTTATATAATTTACTATAGGAACAACAAACAGATACTCGTAGAAACTGCTCTCATCAATCCCCTTGAAGGAATACTAAATGTGTACTTGGAATTTCCGACCATATCATAACAACTAGTTAACAATTTGTTACTGATTAAACCTCATCATAACTATATTCGGAAAACAGCATAAATACTTTTAGAAATTGATCGCATATAATCCCATTCGAAGCGATTAAACTTGTATTTGTAATTGCAGTTGAATACTGACCTTTCTTTTTACCCATTCAAACAAATGAAAACACATTTAATATATTACTGAAAAAAAACATTAATACTCATAGAAACTGATCTCATAAATCCCTATTCAAACATTATAATTTGTAATCTTCAATTGCAAATCCAAACTGTTCTAACCTAATGCAGCTCGTTTCTTAAAGAAACACTTGTCTTTTAATCACGGAAAGCCGCACGAATTACATTAGATACTGTACTCATAAATTCTCATTGATATGGTATAAGTAAATGTTTGGATTAACAAATGGATATGGCTTGACTCATTTTGCTGGTCAATGCGGATATAAACTGATAACAATTTCAACAGCAACTTTACCTAACTCTTATAGAAACTTATTGACCATATAGGTTCTCATAGATACTTATTAATTTTTGATAATTTTCAATACGGATTGATGAGATTTTTTTGACAGGGACACTACATGCAGCAAAGCAAATTCATCTATCTATATACAGGATTTTGTGGTACCTTATAGCTCGCGCCATCTACTAAATTAAATAGAAAGCATACACTTATGAAGCCATTATCATAGGAAAGTGCCGTATGTCGGACCACCTATTTAATACATCCTGCTCTCAACATACCGGTCACCTTATTGATATATCCGAATGTAGATATATATCTATATACATTTACCTGAATATTTTGCAGAGATAATGCTCTTGGACACATCAGTAAAGCTGCCGTAGCAGATAAATATTTTCCTGTATCACCCCTTACAACTACTAAGGACAATAAACAAGCACAAGCCACTGCTGTCAAATGACTACCATCATTCGGAACGGAACTCTCAGGTCCATGCAGAGTAGCTAAATCCAGCAATAAATAAAATAAAGGATCCACAACTTCTGATGGTTCACATTTTAAGCCTTCTGGAGTTTGACCTTGTAAGACATCTAACAATGCAGATAATGCTTTTGTACAAAGAACAGGGTGAGTTATTCGGCTTTCTTTAATTAATTCAAATACTGATCTTAGACCCAAACCCACTACTTTAGAAACCTTTAAAGGCATGTAACAGCTGCTTTGTGAATTATCTTCAGTATCACTTTCAATATCACTTTGATCTTGTGTAGGGGCACTACAACTACTCTGCAAATATTCTTGGCTAGCATGCCGTATCCAACGGTCCAATACAGCTAACCGAATGGAGGCAAACACCGCAAAAGCTGATGCATTCCCAGGTAACTCAATTTCAGGAGATGATTGAGTGTCAGTTTCAGAAAATAGTTCTATTTTAGTTTTTTGCTTACATCCGGATTTTGTTGATTTTTTTTTCAATTTTTTCCAGTCCGGTTTCTTTCTACAAATTAAATAAGGTTATAATGAAAATTAATAAGTCTCATCATCATCATACTCACTTATCTAGTTGAACTTTGTATGCTTCATGATAAAAAATTCCAAAATCTTCTGGATCAGGCAACATTTTGCAAATAGGAAACAGGTACCTAGTTCAGAACCATTAAGATTATACTTATTGATTTTTCTGATGCGATGATTCACAACGCAGTTAATTGTTACAAGAGAAAAATATATATGTGAATAGTTCTTGGTCCATCTGAGTGTAGTATCTTTTTATTGTTATTGATACAATTAAATTTTGGAAATCGTTTACAAACCAACCGGAAAATTTATAACAAATATATTCCCGCAAACGCAAAACAAACTTCACATGTAACAGGGTCACCACCACAAAAAAATAAAGAGTTGCCACCAGAGTTGGTACTTTCCTAGTAGAGGATTGGTACCAATTAAATATTTTGAATTATATTTTCTGACTTTTCCAGATTTTCGGGTTTTCTAGATACTTATTCTAAAATTTCAGTATCAAAAATGCGATTCCTTTATATAGGACAAGTCAAATCCTGATTATTAAAAACCAAGATATAAAAAAAATTGTCACAACGATTTTTTAAAATTATTTATACCTACCGCTTTCGTGATAAAAAATTACATCGCGTCTTTAAGAAACTATAGACTATAAACAATAAGAAAAATATAAGTTTGATTTTTGATTCCCTCTAAATATGAACAGATGTGAAATTTTTAATTACACCGTGAATTGTTATTGTGACTTTTGGTTTATTGATTTTAAAACGGGACGTAATCACAACTTCCATACATGACGAAATCATTACCTTTGGGGGACTTTACAAGCTTAAATGCTTACAAGGTACAAAGTCCCTTGCTCTACGACTTAATATGCATATGGTCGAAGGCAAAAGTCAATTCAAAGAGTCTAAGCACATAATATTTCTTCTGTGGTCTAAGCATGACCGAGATGTCAAGACTGGCAAAACACACTTGGTCCTCATTTTGGAGCCCTGGATCCAATTCCAGGTCGTGGCTCTTGGATTTTTTCGGAAAAAGGAACTAATCCTAGTATACTCGGTACTCGGATCCCGAAAGAAATGTGTAACACCGTCCCCTTGTCAGTTCAGGCCATCAAGGAAAACGGGGGTTGTATTACCTGTGGTGTTTCGTTATTATTTATTATTATGAAGTCGTGTTTATCATTTACGTGATATTCAAAGTGTAAAATGTATTAATGGAGGCAAAGAAAAGGAGTAACGCGTCACAGTTTTATAGCAACGTTAGTAAAGTCGCTACCAGTGATTTCTTAATATCAGTGATCTGATCATATCACAGTTCGTGATATATTGCCCGTCGCTATTTTGCTTGGGCAAGCTTTCAAAGAATCAGCTGATTTATTATAAAATTCAGGAAAGCTGTCATTCAGTTCTGTACGTCATGTGCTTCAGTAATCCCTAGAAGCTTAGACTTAGAGTTTTTAGAATTTACTAGCTTGTTTTTATACAGGTTTTGCAATTTAATGAATGAAAATGTAGTTTTACTTTTGTACATGTTTAATATCAAATATATTATATCATTGTATTTATGTGATCTTAAATTAAAAGTGAAATTATGATGTGTGCGTTTAATAACGTGGTTCTCCATTTGTTACTGCTAGAAATATTTATGACCTTAATTTGCGCGAAAATATTACACGAAGGTAAGCTAAAAGTTATGAGATCCTAGGCGATTTTCGTTATTATACAGTAGGCTGACCTTACGTACGGAATTTCGCTGTATTGTCTTCGGACATCTTCCAAATGTTAGGATCAAAAAAAATCTTTTTTTTCGGATTTACGCCACTTTAAATTTTCCATGACAGGACTCCTTATACCCAAGATTTTGTATTGTTCTTATTGTTCTTTTTTGTATCACAAACACATCATTAACATATTGGAGCAATTTCCCCAAAACATTACACCATATCTTAATACTGACTGAAAATTTGCATAGTAAATTGTTTTTAAAACTTCAGAGTTTATACAGTGTGTCCCAGGATAAATGTAACAAGAGGTGTAATCTCGGGTGTAATGGACCAAAAATTTTGGAATTTTGGAATGGTATTTGGGGATTGAGTCCAGGGATGCTGCAAGCGGGCGTGCAAGGCGTGCAGGGCACGCAGGCGCCCTTTATCAGGGGCGCTGGAATTACCAAATATATAATATAATATTTATACCAAAAAGTTTTTCGTCGATTACCTATAAACGAACCACTCTGGCAACAGCGCCAACAGCAGCACAAACCATAATATATGTACGTATTTTCAAAAGGTTGTTTTTGTTTTAATTATATTTATTAGGAAATAGGGCGCCAAAAATTTGGTTGCACGCGGGCGCACTAAGCTCAAGCAGCGTCCCTGATTGAGTCCTGCTTGTTGTAAAACTAAAGTATACCAAAAATGACTTGATTTGGTGTTCTACAGGGTGTTTTATAAGCAAAGTTGTAAAAATCACCACTAATAAAGTATCTTTATTTTTCAAAATATGAAAAAATTCCACTAAGAAAAGTTATTTAGAATGCAATTTTATACCTCTATACCAAATTTCAGGAATATAAAATTATTTTTTTGAAACTTCCCATTTTTTGCGAATTAAAGAGTTGAATTGATAAATGTGTATCCACTGCTTTTCTCATAGCCTACTTTTAGCTTCTACATAACTTTAAATATTAATTCACAAAAAAATAATTTCTATGCAGTTTTAATTGAATGGTTCAAAATAAAATACTAAATTGAAAAAAATGGGAAGTTTCAAAAAAATAATGTTATATTCCTGAAATTTGGTATAGCGGTATAAAATTGCATTCTAAATAACTTTTCTTAGTGGAATTTTTTCATATTTTGAAAAATAAAGGTACTTTATTAGTGGTGATTTTTACAACTTTGCTTATAAAACACCCTGTAGAACACCAAATCAAGTCATTTTTGGTATACTTTAGTTTTACAACAAGCAGGACTCAATCCCCAAATATCATTCCAAAATTTTTGGTTCATAACACCTCTTGTTACATCTATCCTGGGACACACTGTATATTGTTGTAAAACTCTAAGTGTGTAGTTGACTCCATTTAATTTTTTGCATATATATATATAATATAATAATAATACTTTATTAATAGCATAAGCTAGATTTATACATTTTATATCATTGTATATCAACGAAATTAATTATATCAATGAAATTAGAAATTAATCATGAGTATAACTTAAACATTAAATAGTGACATTCGATAAAACATATTTATAACAAACATTTTTAAATAACATGAGGCTTTCACAGTTTCTTACAGAAATTGGTAGTTCATTATATTGCTTAATGTCCTACAAGTCTGTTATTTTACAATAACCACCCTATTTTGAGATACATTAAATGAAAAATAACGCCCTAGGGCGTTATAAAATTATAACACAACCCAAAACAAGTAAATTATGATAGCGTTATTGACAAAATGCATTACTATGCAACGGCAGCGTTTACAAACAATTTTGATTTTTACTCGCTTTTAAATCAAATCGTTCTGAACATAATAGATGTCAAATTAATAAATCGTAAATGTCAAAAAAAAATTCGAATGAAATAACAGACTTGTAGGACATTAAACGTTGAAGGCACCACGGGTGTTATAGGATAATGACGCCCTCGGTCGACGTACATTCCCTCGGGACAGAGGCCCTCGGGAAGTACACTGCCGACCTCGGTGCGTTATTATCCTTATAACACCCTTGATACCTTTGTGACAGTTAATAATAAATCACACACCACAACTCGTATTTGCTTAAACCTTTTATTAACTAATACAGGATTAGATTAATTGGAAAGAAGTAACAAGTAAGCAACATTTCGTAAAGTAAATCAACAACTACATGTCACTGTCATCCAACCTATCTAAATGTCAACATGGGTAAATAGGTGTTGCCAACAATGCTAAAGAAAAATAACTAAAATATGAAAAGTCTATATATCTTTACACTCCCACTCTTTGAAATATTTTTTTTCTTCTATTATTTGAAACTAAGCCAAAGTACATTTTAACATTTGTTTTTCATTTTCTTCTCCTTTATTTCACTTTATTCCATACCCATCAGATCTTTTAACAGATTAAAAGCATTCTTCGGTATAGGTTTGGTTAAAATGTCTGCTAGCTGTTTGTCTGTAGTGACATAGCTAGGTATAATGTCACCGTTATCGAATTTTTCCCTTATGAAATGGTATTTAATGTCCACATGTTTAGTCCGATTATGGAATTCTGCGTTACGAATTAGACAGATGGCACTTTGATTGTCTATATATAATACTGTGGGTTTTTCTACACATTCACCGATATCACTCAGTAGTCTCTGCAGCCATAGGGCTTCTTTCGTTGCAAGGGAGGCAGCTGTATATTCAGCCTCAGTCGTTGAAAGAGAGACACTTGGCTGACGCTTACTGGTCCATGGAACTGGCGCACCACAAACTTGAAAAATGTAACCACTAGTAGATCCTCTGGTTTGCAGATCACCAGCATAGTCAGAATGTGAGTAGCCTGTTAAAGGGTTCGCTTTATGGGCTATGTCGTATTTAATACCGTGATTTACAGTACCGATTAAGTATTTAACGATGCGTTTTACTGCATTCCACTGTTCTTGTGTGTGTTTATTCAGATATCGACTGACTACTCCCACTGCGTAGGAAATGTCAGGGCGTGTAACAATGGCCGCAAACATAAGTATCTGTAAGGAATCTCGTTTTCTTCCAAATAAACACTATTTATTGCTCCGGTAATGTTTGTTTGTGGATCACTTGGTACACTGACAGGATTTGCATTGTCAAAGCCAAAACGTATTATTTGTCAAATGTATGCTTCTTGACTAATAAAGATTGACTCATCAATGTCTCTTTTGATTTCAATACCTACGTAGTAGTTTGCTTCACTGACTTTTACCTCGAAAGCTTTTTGTAGTTCCAGAAGTACTATTTCGATTGCTCGTTTACTTGGTGAGATAAGCAATCCGTCGTCAACACATATGACCAATAAGACTTTGGTTTCATTAACGTTTCCAGTGTACACACATTTATCAGCATCAGATTGTTGGAAACTGTAAGTTTTTAGAAAATCGCTGAATTTGTGGTTCCAACAGCGTGGAGCCTGTTTCAACCCATAAAGAGCTTTTCGTAATTTGCACACTAGGTTTGGTTTATTGTTCATGTCGTCTGGGAGCGACATATAAATGTCTTCAGACAGATTTCCATAAAGGAAAGCAGTTTTGATATCGAACTGTTGGATTCCATAATTGTGAGCAGCTGCGACAGCTAAAAGAACTCTTATAAAATCATACCTTGTTGTGGGGGAGAATATTTCACCATAATCAATGTTTTTCTTCTGAGCGAAACCTTTGGCACAAAGTCGGGCTTTGTAACAAGATATCGATCTGTCTGGGTTTCTTTTTATACGGAACACCCATTTTGAGCCTATTGCTTTTCTTCCAGATGGCAATTCTGCTTCTTCCCATGTATAATTTCTCTCTAATGCCTCTATTTCTTCGTTTATAGCTGTCCTCCAATTTTCTGCATTGTCACATTCAAGAGCTTCTTTGTAAGTTGAAGGTATATCAGTCTCTACATAGTTGAGCTCATATTCCTCATATTTCTTGGGTAACCTAATGTCTCTTTGAGGACGCAAGTTTGGCAAATCATTTTCTTGAGGTTCAGTAAGGTTATGTTCATCATTTGGAGTTACTTCAAGATTTGATTCGTGCACAACTTGATTTTGTTGTGCTTTGGGAACTGGGTGCTTATATTCAAAGTTAACGGCTATTTCGATACTGCCGGGCTTCTCTATAAAGCCGTTGGCTTTTTCGTTAAATATTATGTTCCGTGAAATTGTTATTTTTCTCGTTGAAGCATCAAACAGACGGTAATTTGAGGAATTATTGTCGTATCTAACTAAAGTGAGTTTCGTACTTTTGGGATGACTGCGCTTTTGATCGGGTATGTGGACATATGCTTCACTTCCAAACGTTTTAATATGTTCTAGAGTTGGTTTTCTTTTATACCACATCTCGAACAGGGTAGAATTTGGGGTTTGTGCCGACGGAGTGCAATTTAAAATATACACTGCTGTATTCACTGCCTCAGCCCACAGGTACTTCGGTACATTTGAGCCATATATCATTGATCGTGCACTCTCAACAATGGTTCTATTGTCTCTTTCTGCTCTCCCGTTCTGTTCTGGTGTGTAGGGTGCAGTCGTCTCTAATTGTATGCCCTGAGCGTTTAAGTATTCTTTAAACTCAATATTCACGCCCATTATCAACATGTAAGAACTTACTACTTAAACTATTTTTCACCATGTTGTTAAATGTCTTGAAACATGCGAGGACATCTGATTTGTGTTTAATGAAGTTCACTACTCGGTAACCGGATAGTTCATCTTTAAACGTAACGAAGTACTTGTTACCGCTCACAGATGTCGCGTCCATAGGTCCACAGACGTCACTAAAAATTCTTGCGCCTATTTCCACTTGCGTTAGATCACGTTCACACCATTTGAATGGTAGGCGATGTTGTTTACCATATGCGCAAGCAGCACAGAAAAAGTTTTCAATATTGTCAAAGTTTACACCTGCGACAAGTCCTTTGTTTACCATGTCCCTCAGTGACTTTACATTCACGTGTCTGAGACGTTCGTGCCAGATTTGAAGACTCACTAGTAGTAGTATTAGCGTTCAATATTACGGTACGAAATAGCAATTTATACAAGTTATTACACTAACGAACAGCGCACGCTACGACGTTTTCATTTAGGTAAATTTTGGCCTGGTTGTTTTCCTTCACTATTCTCATTCCCTTGTCTGCTACCACTCTTCAGAAAATAAGTTCTTTCGTAGAGTTATACCATTTTCCGTCAATCAATTTTTGAATTTTAACAGTGCCCTTGCCTTGTACTGGCAGTACTTTGTTGTTGTCTAGTACTACAGTTGATGTACAGTTTTCTTCGAATGTTGCGAAATACTCACCAAAAGAAAATTCGCTGTTATCAGTCACGTTGGAAGCAGATTCATGATTTCGTTCACTATTGGTGTTGTCTCTATGTGTGGCCTCGTTTCTCTTTTTCTTTTGTGGCAAACGACATTTTCGTGAGATATGGCTCTGTTTCCCACAATTGTAGCAATAAATTGGCCCCCTTGAATTACTTGTAGCACCTTTGGAGCTAGATGCTACCTCGCCTTTTCTTCTATTCAGTGACACTGCAGCCAGTGCGACTTCAACCTCTTCATAAGAGGACAGACTTGCTTCTTCGTCCAGCAATCGTGCCGTCAAGTTTGATATCGTTTGCTTCGCATCGTCTAAAGATAACCAAGCTTGTCGTACATATCTAAATTTTGCTGGTAATGTGCTCATGATTTTTGTCATTATGGCAGTGTCGTTTAATGTTTCTCCAGTTTCACGAACTTGCTTCGCAAGATTTTCAACCTTGGATATATGCTGAGCAATGCTATCGCTGGAACTCATTTTATACTGATGAAACTTCTCGTGCACTACCATTTTGTTCGTCTCCGATTTCTGTTGATAGATGGAATCTAGTTTTACCACATATCTTTCGATGTTGTGCAGTTTTCAACGAGTGTGATTTGCTGCAAGTCCATGGCCGTGGTAAGGGTAAACATAGCATTAGCATCCTTTCGTTGCCAGGCATTTAAATCATCTATGGCGTCTGCAGCAGGTTTTATGTCTGTCCCGTCTACTACTCCGAAAATTCCTTTGGCTCTTAATGCACAGGTCATCTGAGATTTCCATTGCTGATAATTGGTGCCATTGAATTTATTAACGTGTGCTACGTCGATTTTATCCATGGTTGATAATTTTTCTTTGATACTTCTTATCGAGTTTAAGCCGCGTCGCGTCCAAAATGGCGTCGGTTGTGATCGAGAACTGATGAGGTTCTAAGTTTGATTTATTAACTTCTTTTACACTACTAGACGTTTACTGGGCCCATAACCTGTGACAGATAATAATAAGTCACACACCACAACTCGTATTTGCTTAAACCTTTTATCAACTAATACAGGATTAGATTAATTGGAAAGAAGTAACAAGTAAGCAACACATCAATTTCGTTACAGTAAATCAACAACTACATGTCACCTGTCATACCAACCTATCTAACTGTCAACATGGGTAAATAGGTGTTGCCAACAATGCTAAAGAAAAATAACTAAAATATGAAAAGTCTATATATCTTTACAACCTTAATAACTATAAGTCCATTGTGGAATAGGTTAATCTGGCTATTGTAGCATGCATATTGCTGCTTCATAAATTAAAACATAATTTAACTCAAGCGTGAACGACCGCGGAGATTTCAAATATTGTTTCTTAAAATTTCTTCATAAACTCATTACTGGCAGTCGTGGTGTGAACATCTATTAGCTGCTCTTCTGAGTTTATTTAAGTCTTTTGTGCATAAATTCTAATAATGTCATCAGAAAGTGATGGAAATAGAGAAATGGAAGTGGTGGAGGAAGAAAACTGGACAGAAGCAAAGAAAAAAAACAGAAAACCTAAAAGGAAAAGGACAAATGAATTTACACAAGAAGATATTAACAGTATTATTCTAGGACAATCTTTAACCTCTGGTACAAAAACAACAAAGATAAATACTACACAAAAAGCTACCACAAGAAAAAACAATCAGACTAAAAACACACATACAAAAAACACAAACTTCTCTCCTTTAATGAAAGAGATTAACCAAAAAAGATACCAACATCTTTTTTACATAACAATTGATACAAACTACACGAGATTTAATTTTACAGATTACTGGGGAAAAATATATCCCAATTCAAAAGATATAATCCTGAAAACCAAAGTTGGACTACTATTGAAAACAGATACTACCAAGGAGTCGATTACAAATACATTAAATAAAATGATAGAATTAGGTAAAATAATCAGATATACAGAACCATCTCCAAATACTAAACCAATTCGATCTGAACTTACATCTACAAGCTACTCAGTAGTTATAGGCGCAGTAGAACAGGAAATTGAAGACCAAACAATAAGCGATTATTTAAACAAATCTAAACTGGAACATTGGTATTGTAAGAAAATTATCTCGAAAACGACAAACAAACCTACTTCTCTCATCAGGATAATCACCAGTTCTCAAGAAACCTCTACAACTCTCCTCACAGAAGGACTGTTTTTTAAATATCGACATTACCCTGTTTACTCCAGTAAACCACCGCCACCATCCCCTAAACCATGTGGCAAATGCCTTTCATTTGAACATGCTACAGAGATTTGTAATACACCTGTTAAATGCACAAAATGTTTTGGGAACCACTCGTCAAACAAGTGTCATCTACGTTACCACCCAAATGTAATAGTTGCCATTCCGACGATCACCAAGCCTGGTCATATAAATGCCCTAATAGACCAAAAGGTCCAATACATGGTGTACCAAATATTCAAATTAAATCTCTTAACAAAAAATCACATGAAATTTCAAACAAAAAGAAAAAAAGCAGAATACACCAACCCATCACCATACACGATACTATCGTCAATACTTATATCAATGAACTAAACGAATCAACAAATATCAATAGAGAGGTATTACTGACACAATTAAGAAAAAGATTTATGTACAACTTTAGAGTAGATACAACAGCGGTTTTCTTTGGAAAACTTATTTTTGATATGGAATTACAGGATCACACATCTCCCACAGAATTAATAAACCATTCAAGCAGTTTTCAATATGAACATGTCGCACATTAACCTAGTTTACTCAAACATTAATAGTTACACCCGAAAGAAACAACTAATTCATAACTATATCGAAAATAACAACATTAATGGTGTAATGTTTGTAGAATCCAAAACTAAAGTGAACAGCAATACATCTTACAGAGATTGGAACATCATACAATGTAATGGGCACCAATTACACAACCATACCAGAGTAGTTTGGTTCAAATGCAACCAGAATTAAAAATGGGAAAAGCCAACGCCCCAATAATTAATAACCCACTGAATGAGTGTATACATTTTACCATTCCTTTCTTAGATGACAGACTACATATTTTTCTTGTCTATATACACCCCCACTCAAGAATCGAAGAAAATATATTTATTAAAAGTACCTTATATAAATATTCCTTAATTGTAGGAGATTTTAACATTAACAGCAGAATAAAAAAGAAACAACTCAATGACTTCATTAAGAATACCAACTTCAGCAAATATGACACCCCACCCACCTTTTTAATGCCACTAAATAACGATTCTACACCAGATATACTTCTCTACTCAACAATTTTAAAAAATAACCTGTTAAACGTCGAAGTTACACCTGATCTTTGCTCTGACCATCTAAGTTTCAAAATTACCATCGATATGCAGAAACCAATCTGCTACAGGAAAATAATCAGATACAACCTTAACAAAACGAATATCAATGAAATCAACAAAACCATAGTCAAATATGTTCATGAAATTGAAGGAAAAGCACTAGATCAAGAACAAATTTTCAATTTTAATGTAAAGTTATCTCAAACAGTATTAGAAAACACACCTAAAACAGAAATCAACCACTACACGCAAGAACTACCCCCATTCATAATTCGCTTAATCAAAACAAAACGAAAAATGTATAGAGACTACAGAAAGGATGGTAATCAAGAAATTAAAGCTCAATTGAATAAATATAATAAAAACATTCAGCTACTTATTCAGGAATATAGACAACATCAATGGATCAGCACATGCTAAGAGATCAATCACAAAAAAGGTAAAACTTACTGGAACGATATAAAAAAATTATCGAAATATAAAAACAAAAGTAAAAATTATACACCTTTAAAAGAAAATGGGCGAGTTTATCAGACCAATGAGGAGAAAGTAGGCTTGTTTGCTAAACAGTTTGAAAAGACATAGGGAATCACAGGACGCCAGTTTCGATAATCATCATTATACCTTCGTCAATAACTGGTATGATACATATATGGCCGAAAATCCAAGACTAACAGATCATACAATAGATGAAACGGAATATTTCGAAATAGTTAATGAGGGAAAGAACACTGCTCCGGGACATGATTATATAACAAAAAATATAGTAAAGCAACTAGACTATCAAATTCATTTATATATAAAGAAAATATACGAGTATTGCATACTTTCCTGAAGAGTGGAAAGTAGGCACAATCCTAACCATCCCAAAACCTAATTTAAATCACGCTAATCCCAATAATTATAGACCTATTACGTTACTGCCTGTCCTAGGGAAAAATCTAGAAAAAATTATTAAACGCAGAATTCAATAAAGTATAGGTCACACTATCAGCTATCAGTTTGGCTTCAAATCCAAATGTTCAACAATACACCCACTGGCCATACTTACGAACAATATAGAAACCTCCAAACTCACCAACAATAAAACAGCAGCACTCTTCATGGATATTAGCAAGGCATTCGACAGTGTGTGGCATAGAGGGCTAATTTTCAAACTACATCAACAAGGATGTCCTAAATACCTAGTGCTACTTATCAATAACCTGTTGCAAAATCGCAAGTTGAAAGTTAAGATTCAAACTGCATATTCTCAAGAATTTACGCCAGAGCAAGGATTACCACAGGGATCTCCATTGTCGCCAATTCTATATAACATATATTGCTCTGATATCTACAACAATGATGTTCAGTACTTCTCACATGAAAAATATATATTACAATATGCAGATGACACCGCATTGGTATCCCATGGAAAAACTTTAACTAGTACTATGGAGAAACTCCAAGACCTTGCAAACAAAACAATCACATGGTTCAGTAAATGGAGACTCAAACCTAACCCTGAAAAATTACATCTAATTATATTTTTTCATACACCATCCCAAACTTCTCCAACGTTAAGAATGTATAACCATATTATTAGGCCTGAAACCTGTGCTAAATATCTAGGAATAAACATAGACTAGAAAATCAACTTCAATTATCACACCAAAAATACTAAAAAGAGCATAATATCAAGAGCAAAACATTTTAGATGTCTATCATGGAAAAGCAATGGAATAAAACTAGAAACAAAATGTAAGATCTACAAGTTAATTTGTCGACCCATAATAGAGTATGGACATGTAATATTCCTTAACCTCAAAAATCCCGCCTTACGAAATTTAAAAGTAGCTGAAACTAGTTCCATACGTTCAATCACCAAAATCCGCCACCCTAATAACCCAATTCATCACCCTCCAAATACCTTATTATACCAAACCTCATGTATACAACCTATTGAAGATAGAATAGCATATCTTTCGAAAAGTTTTGCCAACGACCAGAGAACAAGGAGTTGATTGCACCTTTTTGTATTAGAAGAGACCCTAGAGCAAGGAATAGATATAAACATCCAGAATACACCATCTGGGAAAAAATCCTAACATAATGAAACACTTTTACAGTTAACTGAATTTTTTTTTTTTTCTATTTATGTAATGTTTTTTTTTTACATATGTATAATTATATACACAATAGTACATTTTATATTGTAAAAATA
The DNA here is from genome assembly GCA_936432065.2 of Rutpela maculata. Taxonomy (NCBI): domain Eukaryota; kingdom Metazoa; phylum Arthropoda; class Insecta; order Coleoptera; family Cerambycidae; genus Rutpela; species Rutpela maculata. Next base: position 131,118,552 of record OW386286.2, on the reverse strand, counting down.
AATATGTATGTTTTATGTAACGGGCTGAAGGACCTCGGTCAATTGCCCTTTGATTACACAGACCCACAAAAAAGAAAAGTTGTCTGCGCCGGAGTATTGACCATACCTATCCCTTGTATTTTGACCCACTGAACAATCTGACCTTAATTTTTCCCCTATACGTCAGGTTTTTTTTTTTTTAAGCAAAAAAATCTAATATGTATATATTTATTTGCTGTTAAAAGAAAAACCTGACGTGCTGGGGAAAAACTATGGTCAGATTCGTATTCAGCGGCTCAAAATACAAGGGATAGGTGTGATCAGTACCCCCGCGCAGATGACTCTTTTTGTGTAGGATTGTGCCACACTGAGTGTGGCACAGTGGCAACCAAAAAAAAGTGGTCTGCGCGGGGGTACTGACCACACCTATCCCTTGTATTTTAAGCCGCTGAATACGAATCTGACCTTAGTTTTTCCCCGTTTTTTTTTTAATAGCAAAAAAAGTCTGTTGAATCGTAATATCTATATATTTATTTGCTGTTAAAAAAAAACCTGACATCCTGGGGAAAAACTAAGGTCAGATTCATGTTCAGGGGCTCAAAATACAAGGGATAGGTATGGTCAGTACCCCGGCGCAGACAACTTTTTTTTTTGTGGGCCTGTGTTATCAGTCAATAAAGATCATTATTATTATTATTATTCTTCATAAACAAACACAACAGTATGCAACCAGAGTCACGTCTAACTTAACTCTAAGAATAGAGAGAGGGTAAAGATACGACACGATTTACATACTACGAGAGGGCGAATAGAATGAGTTGTTCTCCGTTACAAGAGCTTAGCACTTCGCAATTGTCTGCTATTTTTTTTTGAGTAGTGATGTGTCTTCATTAAGTTTTTACCAACGACTTCAACATCGTAAGGGTTGATAGTCCCTCTTCATGAACATGAAGCAGGCCTAATTGTTTTTCACCGGTTTAATCCGTGAGTAATTTATAAAAATAATTTTTTTGTAACGGCCATTTTGCAGCAAGTCACGCTTACACTTCATTTCTTTCCAGGGTTTTCAATTTAGATGCAAATATTTTCAATTTAGATGCAAATCTTCTAATTTTGGATACAAACTTTCTAATTCGAGATGCACATTGTAGATATGCATTCTAGATACGTTTTTTTTTAATGTCACATTGAAGTTTGGGTTGTAAACTTTATTTTTTTAATCATCTAACGGGGTTGTCTTTCTTCTCCTCTTCGTAATTAGGAGATGGAATGTATATATTAGTCTAGGACAACTTTTTACGGAGATCACGACGATAGTATGGTAGAATAGATGTGATTTGTCCTTATGGAATTTCTGGAAGCGTCGAACATGGTACTGGGAACTTCTTGACTTAATCAGCAATTACGTCAATGTGGGTTGGATTTCACCATCATCATCCCTCACTTGGAGTCACTACTTTAATTCACTAAGAATTCCAGATAAGTGTCGCAAATAAAATTTTTATCTGATTTTTTTTATTTATATCTCATATTTTTATGCTTTAACATTTTTAGAGATCTTTAAAGAATCAAATTGCAAATGTTTTTTTGAAATTATTTCAATTTTCAATTTAATATGTTTTCAAAGAACAATTAGTATTTTTTATTATTATTATGGTGTAAATTATCGGCGTAACGTCTAATTGACAACAAATATATGAAAAGTTCTGTAAAAACTTTGTGATCACAATTTCTACGAAACATCTTTATTTAAATAATTAATTATGACTTTTAAACACCATATTGTCGGTTCATGTTTAAGGCAATATTTTAAATAATATCTATGTAATATATTATCGTCCATTCGTTTTCTCTATTGTACATAAATTTGTTTAATTTTAAGGCCTCAGTTTAGTCGTTTTCTAACAAAAACACATCCAGTTTGATTGGTTTATAATAAAATCAATTTTATATTCACTTTGTCCACTTATTTCAGGTAATTTGATACAAACTATACAAACCATTTTGATACAAACTATACAAACCATTTAGATAATACCTACTGAATTAATTAATTAACCTTTTTGTAAATAAAAAGTTGAACATCTTTTAGAAATATTTAAAAGTATTAATCTAATCTTGATTTTTGCTAAATTTGGATTATTAATTTGCACTTTTTATAGTCAACAATTTATACTTTCTTTATAATTTGATTAGTTTATCTTTCTTGTAATCAAACTTCACTCTTAGTGTAAATTACGAATATAGAAAGATTGGCGCCCCGCCCTTCTCTAGGAAAATTATCATTATACAAGTCAAATCAATATCTCTTTAAGATAAATTATAAAAACATCTGTCATATATTAATTACAATCTACCAAACACGTAAAACCATTTGTAAAGTGTTTTCTGACCCATGACTCGTCTACCGAGTCTCTGAGCTGCTGGTGTAGTAACTTGTTTCCTCTAAATAACATAAAGTGCAGTCGGAATCTCAAATACATAACAAAAATTAATAATTTATTATTTTCTCTTGATCTTGTGTCGTGTTCATGAATGTTCCTTACGAAGGTACAGTATTCTGATAAATGTTTTGGCACTAATTCATGTAATATTTTGTAAATAAAAGTCATTGTATTTAAAGTTATGATTAGTTTCATTCCCAGTAACTTCGTAGCATCAAGCATTAATTTTATATTCGTATAATTGTTACAGTTTAGAAGAATTCGTAATGCTTGGTTTTGTTTCTTCTGTAGCATATTTATTTCAGCATTACTAAGTAGAAAAAGTATTGTTATGCAGAAGTTGAAATGAGGTAAAATAATTGTTTTATATATGGTTATTTTCGTCCATGTACTGAGATCTTTTCCTATACGTCCCAACAAGTCAACTTTTTAGCTATTTTTTTGGTAATATAATGAGCATGTCCGGAGAAAGTTAAATGATCATCAATAATTACACCTAAATACTTGAATTCATTAACTTGCTCAATATTTGTTCCATTTATGGTTACTCCTTGGTTATTTACTGTGTTTACTCGGCTGTATTTACTTTTAATTACCATAAACTTAGTTTTGTCTGTATTTAAGCTAAGGCTGTTCATGTCCAACCATTTTTCTATTTCTCTGAGCTCACTATTTATTATGTTTATAGTTGAGTCTACATTATCACCAACTAAATATATCAATGTGTCGTCTGCAAATAGTTGTATGTTGCACTTTTTAACGTATTTCATAATATCATTTATGTACAGAATAAACAGATTAGGCCCCATAACGGTTCATTGCGGTACACCGAATATTGTCTCTTTTGGTAAGGATGTATCATTTTTATATTTGGTAGTTTGTGTTCTATTTTCTAATAACTGGTCATCCATTTCACAATGTTATGTCCAAATTTGTAATTTTTTAACTTCAATAGTAATAATTGTCTAGCTATTGTCTCAAAAGCTCTGCGGAAATCTAAAAAAACTACAATGATCTGTTTCTCATTTAAGGCATTTTTCCAACTTGATAATGTTGTTTGTAAAGCAGTGTCGCACGAATTTAGTTTTCGAAATCCAGGTTGATATTTCGATGGTAGGTTGTTGGTTTCTATATTTTCTCTTATTTGTTCATTAGCTGTTAATTCCAGTAATTTTTCATAGACTTCTACCATATTTATGGGTCTATGTTCCTCACATCGAATTGTTTTATTTTTCTTTTCAATAGGCATTACTGTTGATGTCTTCCAAGTGTCTGGGAATATTCCTATTTCTAAACTGGTGTTTATAACTTGTAAAAATTGATTGCCTATTGCTTCAACTGATAATTTCAAAATGTGTACATTTATGCCATCTATACCACTGGCTTTATTTTTCATTTGATTTATGTTTTTCAAATTTTTCATTTCCAGTACTTTGAAATTTTCCATTTTACAATTGGTCTTCCCCATGTTGTTCAATATTGTATCATAATATTTATTTGAATTTAAATGCACCGCATTTGTTCTATACTTTCCAGAAAGAACCTATTAAATTTCTCAGCGATTACTTTATTATCAGTAGTTAGTTCGTTGTTAAAAATTATTCCATTATTGTTATCATTTCTTTTTTCATTTAAAAGTAGTTTTATTGTCTTCCACATTTCATTTGAGTTTCCTTTAACTTCATCAATTTTTCTCTGATAATATATTTGTTTTTGTTGTCTAATGAGTGTCACTACCATGTTTCTTTTTACTTTAAATTCATTCCAGTGTTGCTCGTTACCTGTTCTTACAGCTGTTTTATACAAATGATCTCTTTCTTTGATTTTTTGACCTATTTCATTCGTCCACCACTTTTTATTCCCCTCTTTATTTGTAAGTCTTATCTCTTTTACTGGTGCATGCTTGTTTAATGTTTGGGTTAGATTAGTTACTAATTTTTCGGCTAATGTGTTTACATTATTACAGTTTGGTATCCATTGTGTGTCCATTAAGTCTAATTGAAAATGTGTTTCATTAAAGGCATTGAAGTCTCTGATTACTTTTTTTTGTGGTTCTGCCATAGTATTATTATTTAATTGTACAGTTATGAGTGGTCTGTGATTTTTGGTGTTGGTAGAACCTCGAATTTAATGTATTTGGAATTAGTAATTATTAGGTCTATGATTGTCGAACTGTCTTCTGTAATGCGAGTGAATTGATCCATTATTTGATATAGTCCTAGATTTTGTATAGTGTTTATTAACTTTCGAGAATAGTGAGAATTTGAAGCAATATTTATGTTGAAGTCTCCTATTACAATCAACGTACCAGTTTTTGTTGAAAAATCACTTAAAATTTCTTCTAATTTGGTCACAAAATCTATGTGGTTAGAGTTAGGTGAGTGATAAAGACTGAATATAAAATATTTATGCCTGTTTATAGTTATTTCTACACCAATTATCCACATGTTCATATTTATGGGGTCATTTATCACTATTTTATATTTATATTCCTTTTTGATGTATATGATGGCTCCCCCCAAATGGCGACTAGTTGAATATGAACATAGAACATTATAACCTTCAATACATATTTCATTATCTTGAATTTCGTCGGTAATATGTGTTTCTGATAGACAAATAATTTCTGGTTTCTTTTGGTGAATTATCCAACATAGTTCAGTTTTATGATTAATTAAACTTTGTATGTTTAAATACATTATATATGTATTTATTGATTGCTATTGTCTGTGATTTTGTTCTGTATGTAACTCTGGGTAGTTAACCCTTTGTTGTAACTGTGTAAGAATTCCTATGTAAGCTTCACATGTTTTGCTATGTGCCGGGTGGTTATAGTCTATGTTAGGTATTTTTAATTTTTCTACTGCACGTTTACAGTTAATGCATTCCTCTCTGTCTGATGTGCATTCATTTGCTTTATGTTCACCTGAGCATTTCGGACAAGTGTCCTTATTATTTTTGCATTTATCCGCCATACGGCCAAATTTCCGGCATTTAAAACATTGTACTATATTCACATGATCAACCTACCTGCATGTTCTCCAATCTACGTATAAAACGTTTTTCTGGCTTATCTGATTATATGTATCTGGATCTAATTCTAAAACTATATTATTATTACCTTTTTTGTTTCATATTTGTATAATACTTTTATAAGACGTTTTTCCTCTTCTGTGTGTATATTATTTTGTAATATTATTTTTTTGACTAGCGTTTCTTCATATCTATCTAAGTTTTTTTATCAACACTGAATTCTTTAATTTTGGGATTTTTTCTGTCGACTGGTTTTACCTTTCATGTCACTACACACATCCTCAACAGGTTTATCATTGCAATAACTTATTGCCACTCCAACATTTCTCACGTACTTTACTCTTGAAACTTCTACTCCTATTGAACTCGGATTTATTTTACTTTCTAAGGTTTGTTTTGTGGCCGAACTTGTTTGTGATATATCTTTTGGTTTTACTAAAACTACTTCTTCCTTTTTCATCTTCTTTACTATTTGGCTATATGTAGGGCTATCATCGCTACTGCCTATTTTTCCTTTTTTTAATTCTTCTATTTTTTTTTTAACATATTGATTATTTCTTCTTTGCTGTTTATAATATTTTGTTTGTCTTCTAAACTGTTTTGTAGTAAAATAAGTGTATCACTTTTGATGCAATTTGAACAATGAAATTTCAGTGTTCTTCCCTCCTTTATATATATTGAATTTCATCAGATCACGTTAGATTTTTATCTATATAGATGCCCAAGAATTTTGTGTTGTCATTTAATTTAATGATTTATCTCAAATCTAGGTTTGCTTTAGTTTGAAATTGTACAGAATTTGTTTTATTTTCGTTTATAGGCCAGTAACTTAAAGGTTTCACTTCTCAAAAATTTGCAGCAAGCTGAATTTTTGCATACACCTTTGTTTAACCGTTATAAATAATGTGTAAAAAGTCCCCATCGATATCGTGTTCGCTTCAAAAGTTATACCGACAATATTTGTAACTTTGGGGACGGTAGCTCAGTGGTTTAGCACGCCTAGCTTGCATACTGGCGTACCTAGCGAAGCAGGTTCAATCCCCGCTCATTGCGAAATAATTTACATTATAAAATTATCCCCAAGAAGTGGTTCGGACTCCACTATAAGCTGTAGGGCCTCGTTTCTCTTTACCTAACACAAAACCATTCTGGATTTACTTCGGTGACTTGAGAAGCGGTTAAGAAAACGAACAAACAAACAAACATTTAACTGCAAAAATTATCGTGCGACCAATAGCAAGCGAGATATTAACGTGAAACTAATTTTTTGACCTTTGACCCCCGTATAACTTTTGAAGCGTACACGATATTGCTATTGTTGCTATTTATGTTGACAATATTGTTAAATCAAAAATTAATACTGCTACATTTTTGAGTAACTTTAACTCTGAGATGAATATAGAGCTTTGTGGCTTAATTTTGTGTTTTAAAAGAAAAATTTTGTTATTAGTCATTTATAGGCCTCCTTCTGGAGACTTCAATATTTTTTTTGCTAAATTGCACTGATGTTTAATCCTTCTTAACAAAAAATATGACCACATAATTCTTTGTGGGGATCTTAATGTAGATTTTCGCTCAAATTCACATAATAGACAACTACTATCTGACATTTTTGAATCATTTAATATCTCCACGTATCTCAATGAACCCACTAGAGTAGTAAGTAATATATATATGGCATGTTGTCTGAATCTGGCATTGATTACATGGTCACTGATCTTCCAAGTAATATGGTTGATATATATATATATATATATATATATATATATGAGCTACCCTTGCATTGCGGACCACGCTGCCCAAATTATGTATGTTAAAGATTTTTTACCATATTCTAACCAATTTATTAAGCAATCTATTACTACTCGCTATATTACTGAGGATAACATAGCCAAATTTCAATATCTTTTATATAATACTAATTGGGATTTTATTTACAGTATGGACCCAATAAATGTTGATGAAGCCTTTATTAATTTTTTGGAAATTTTGATTAACAAATTAGATGCTTCGTTTCCTCTTGAAACTAAGCAGGTCACTAACAATTATTACAACAATATTACAAACACAAAAAACTGGGTTATGTTAAACATCAAACGTGAAAGTGAATACCTCAAAAATTTGCATTGGCTCATCCAACGTTATAGCTCTCCTGACCTTGTTAACCTCTATAAGTGTAAGAAACGTGAATACAACAACAATATAAGAAACGCCAAGCGTGAGTATTTCTCAAATAGAATTTTAAATGCCCCAAATTCCACAAAGAAAATCTGGCTTTTCATTAAATCTGAACTACATACTAATCATTCTTCTCCAGTCGATGTTAAGTTAAACGTAAATGGCAAAGTCACAGACAATCCTAATAATGCTGCGGAACATTTTGCAAACTACTTCACGTCAGTCACTGTAGACAAAGTAAAAAATCACTTTGGCGCTAATTTATCACACACCTACACTTCCAGTGAATTTAATGATCAGTCCATCTTTATTTATCTAGTTACGCCCGATGAAATAAGGCAAATTATATTTGAATTAAAAAATAAACAAGCTCCCGGTCCCGATGGATTGTCCACTAAGTTTGTCAAGTATGCATGTGATTTCATCATTGAACCAGTGTGCATTTTGTTCAACTCATCTTTCCAATCAGGTGTTGTTCCATCCATACTAAAAATAGCTACTATTATCCCTATATTTAAAAAAAAATGATGGCATTTTTTAATTCTTTCAAAATACTGACAGATCGCCAACATGGGTTTCGCAGAAATCATTCTACTGACACTGCTACAATTCAGCTTTTGCAATTTATTTATAACGAAATGGACAAAGGTAACCTCGTCATAGGATTGTTCTTTGACCTATCACGAGCGTTCGACTCCCTCAATCTGATTTTTGTTAAAGAAAAATTATTTAAGGTAGGCATTCAAGGAGTTTTTCTACAGTAGATCATGTCATATTTAACGGACAGATCTCTTCAGGTCAAAATCAACCAAACGATTTCAAATGAACATGACGTTAGTCTTGAAGTGCCACAGGGGTCAGTGCTGGGCCCTTTGATTTTTTTGATTTTTGTAAACGACTTACCATCATTCATATCAAAAGGTAACATCACCATGTTTGCCGATGATAACTCCTTTGGCATATCTGCACCAAGCCTTGTGGAGCTCCTTGATAATGCAATGGCTGTTATGACAGAATTCGGTGACTATTGCTGCAGAAATAATCTCATATTAAACCTTGAGAAAACTGTGTGCATATATTTCTCACAAAGAAAATCATTACCTTTCAACACTCAGTTAAATTTTAACAACATGACCCTGCCATTTAGCTCGAATACAAGATTTTTAGGTATTTCAATAGACACGAAACTAAGCTGGAATATTCAAATCGAAGAAGTATGTAAAAAACTTAAAGCGTATTACTGCATACGCAAGCTCAAGAACTCCCTAGATACTGAGGCTTTATTGCAACTGTACTATTCAATGGCTTATTGCCATATATCCTACAATATTATAATGTGGAGACGTGCGAATAATTTGCAGCGAGTTTTTGTCTGCCAAAAGCGCATAATTAGATTAATTTTTAATCTTGATTTCACCACATCGTGTAAAAACTCTTTTAAAAGTCACAGAATATTAACGGTATCATCCATATATCTTTTTTCTTTGCTAAAGTACATTAAAAGGAACATTAACCAATTTAAAACTACTGCTAGCTACCATAATTATAATACTCGTCATGACGACCTGTTAGCTCTTCCTTATCATAATACGTCTCATTTTGAAAAATCACCTTATTACTCTGGTATTAGTTTTTACAACAAATTACGTAGTGAGATTAAAGATGTCAACAATTTTAATAAACACAGATCTAGTCTCAAACAATTTTTACTTGAGAAATGTTTATATTCGTACAAAGAATTTTAATCTGTACTTGTCATATTTTTTGTTTATTGTGTTTTATATTTACTACTTATTGTCTCACCTTCTAAACTAAATTATGTATTTTGTGTTTATCTTATTGACGTTCACATCTGTATTGTAACAGCCCAAGTGATTATATATATAAATAAATAAATATAAACAAATAGATATCGATGGGGACTTTTTAAACATAATTTATAACGGATAAATAAAGGTGTATGCAAAAATTCAGCTTGCTGCGAATTTTTGAGAAACAACCAATTATTTTCTCCTTAAGTTACTGGGCTATTAATCTTAATTTATTTCTGGAAAACCATTCAGTTATATTTGTTAATGCTGTTAAGTTTTTATTATCTTTTATATTTCCATGGGAGTTTCCGCACACTAACAGATTGGTATCATCTGCATAACTTACTAGGTTAGTGTTTTGATTAGTCAACCATGAGAAAGATCGTTAATAAATAAAGATCGTTAATAAATAAAGATCGTTAATAAAGGGCTAGCAACACTTCCCATGCGGAATTCCAACTCTTATCCTTCCCTTCGTTTGAGATGTACGTATCAAAGTCTTTTTCAATGGTCAGTTTTTGAGTTCTATCTGAGAGGTAGGACCGAATCCACTGCAGGGGTACTCCTCGTATTCCATATAGTTCTAGCTTATTTAAAAGTATATTATGATTTAAATAGTCATAGGCTCTAGACAGGTCTAGAAATATTCCCAGGGTAAGTTGTTTGTTTTCAATATTTTTTATAATTTGTTCTACAAAATTAAACACTGCAGTTTCAATGGACCTACCTCTTATGAAACCATGTGTTTACTGAGGAGATCTTGTGATTGGAAGAATTTTAATAGTCTATTACACATTGCTATTTCGAAGACTTTTGAAAAAGACGGCAGAAGGCTTATTGGTCTGTAATTTTCTTTCAGTGAAAGGTCTCCATTTTTATATATTGGCTTTACTATCGCTAATTTAAGACGGTCTAGAAAAATTCCTTGATGAAAGGAGTTATTGATTATATAACTTAGTGGGTGAGATAATTCATATACACAGTACCGTAAAATACTTGTGGGTATTTCATCATATCCACTACTCATTTTATTGTTTAAGTTTTTTATAATATCACTTATTTCTTCTGGAGTTACTGGATCTACATACATAGAGTTAGTATTACTTACAATATTAGTATGGAACATTTTCAAGTTTTTTTTTGCAAATTTGGAACTGCATTTACAAGATACTCATTAATTTCATTGCATGTTATATTTGGGTTTCCTTCTATTTCAATTTCTTTGGATTTATTTTTATTTCCTTTGATAGAATTTACGATTTTCCAAACACATTTCGACTTATTGTCACTATTTTCAATTTGAGTAAAATAATTTCCTGGACTGCTGTAATAGACTGTCAATTTCTTTTTAATTAATTTATAGGATTCTTTATATCGCTCATCGGAATTACTTAGGACTAATATCAAATCTAACTGTTCTTTACAATCTGCCAATTCTGGATCATTATAATAATTACATAGATTTTTGTTGCCAACTCTTATTGGCATTATAGGGAAACATTCATTAAAAATGGGTAGTATTATCGACATAAAATTGTTCCATTGAGCATTCGCATCTGCATCGGAGCAGCTGTATACTCTAGATCAATTTTGTTGTAATAATATATGTTTGAATAGGTTTTTGTTTTCATCGTTAAATATCCTCTTATTGCTAATGTTTTTCTGATTGTTTCTCTTAATGTTAAACACAACTTTTTGAGCTCTATGATGTGAGATATGAGTATTTAGTACTTCCGATGTATATTCGTTACAGTAATTAGTGAATATGTTGTCAATGCAGCTTTTCGATCTGCAATTTACTCGGGTGTAATCTAAGATAGTAGGAAATATATAAAATGAGTTTAGCAGTGATACAAACTGTGTAGCATTTTTGTTTTCAGATTTAATGTTTATGTTGAAATCACCTGCGATGAAGATTATGTTGTTTTCAGATTGAGCTTTTATTAAAAGTTCTTCCAATTTTGACATAAATATGTCTATGTTTGCACTGGGTGGATGATACACAGACACTAGTATCACTTTCCCTATGTTCATTTTTTGCTTCCACTGCTGCACATTCCAATGTGTTGATAATTGAGAGTTTACACAAATCGTCTCTATCTTTCCACATTATGTTCTTTCTGCAGTAGTCGTATTTCAATGCGAAAAGATAAGCAACGCCAGTTGCAGTTAATACTTGTGGAATTGGGAGGATAACCCCAAGCTAATACAACGACCTTGCCACACCTAGCGGGTTGTACCTACATCAGCGTATACGCAAAAGCTGTGCAATATTAGGCGGGGATTGCGTAGTGAGTATACCAATCATAGGCAAGTAAAAATTCCCTATGTGTTTAAGCGTGTTTAACGCTAAAGATAAAATACCAAAATTTAAAAAAGCGGAAGTTTAGATTAAATGTTCAGAATCCAATAGCTATTAGGTTATTAGGAGGAAACTTAGATTTAAGGAACATGTCATAATTTCAGTATAACATAACAGCTTAGCATAACAAATAAATGTGCTGTAGAAAAACTTAAGTTAAAAGGTAATTTTAACCATCCTACTTGGTATAAACAATGTCCTCCTATATGAAATCTAGAAATTAAAAAAAGTAAAATAGATTTTTTATAGAAAAGTGTGACCATAATAAACGTTCTGAAACGTTCGGCCACCCTGTAAGTAATAAATCTAATTCATACTTCCAAAATCAAACTCAAAATCATATTCTAGACACCAAGCACCAAATGTGAAATTTATTGATGTTAAAAGTGCAAAAGTGGAAGTTTTAGCAATTGACAGTACCTTTTTACATTGATTTTCTAAATGCTCCAAGTCGTGGTGAGACATCAAAAGAGTTGTGTCATCAGCGTAAAACAAACAGGCAATGTTTCTAAGAACGTTAACGAATTATGAAAATAGATCAAATATTCAGCATTCCTTTAACGAAATTAATGGTCTACTTGCATTTGAGGTCGAGATATGTCAGTTTCTACGTTAAAGCGTTGATTGAAGAGTCTATAAGATACGCAACTATACGGCCAAAACCATTCCTCGCTCATCACGCTTCCCCCACACGTCCCTATCCACATATTGTTCGTTGACTTGTGGTGCCACCGCGCGGTGTTATTTTGCGCGAACCGCGAATAGAAATACTGGACGTTGATTTCCAGCGAACGAGGGTACATAATATATTTATTAAGTTATAATTCTCCACGCAGGTTGTAGACCGGCGCAATCAGTGCCGGCGTCAGGGCATTTGGCACCTGTAGCAAACAGTTATTGCTTGCCGCCCTGATAAAAAACATTTACAAGTTACTACTGTTAGGACAAATTTATTAATAAAAACTTACAAACAAGAATCTCAGATAAATAATTCTTTCACTAGTTTCACTTAAAATTCAAAAACAAGAGAAACCTTTAACTATCAATTATTGTCGCATTTCATCTTTTAAGTCGCCACGTTGTGCGCTGTAACAATCGTGTTTTGTTCGAAATTGCAATTGTTCCTTGTCCTCGAGACCCATTTGGGGTTCAAAAAATGTTTTTTTGAGATTTTTGTTCAATTTTGAATTTCTGAAATTTATAAAAATGTGATAAATTAAAAATATTTTATTTTGCTATTCGGTTCAGCTTCATGGAATAGTATTTATGAGTACGTTTAAGACCTCCCAATTTTTTAAAATAATTAGAAAAAGAGTATGCAAATGTCGAGGATGGTGTTTTTGATCTTTCAGCGCTTGCGTAGCGAGAACGGTAATAAATACGAAAATGCACCGCACTTTTTTTTGTACAACATGGAATTTTCTACAAACAAGTCCGCGAGGGCATATTCTTATCTACTATAGTTTTCGAGCTACAGGTGCTCACGTGTAAACATAAAAATGACTGTTTTTTACGCTACTCTGCAAGTGGCACTGGCGACTTAATTAACAAACAAAAAATCAAGAAAACGGCGATGCTAATAGTCAAATTTAAATTACACAAAACATAATGAGTAACTTCTGTTTAAAACTATTTTTTATTCGATGCATAATATTAATAATGGAGTTACAAGTATTAAAAAAATGTTGAAATAAAATAAAAAAATAGTTAAATATTCTTTGTGTTATTGAAATGTATGTACAATTGTACAGAAAAAAACACTAATTAATAAAAATATGCGGCAAGTTCCAGTTATATAGAAATCGATGAAAATGAAAAATTACACTTTTCGGCCGTAATATTAATTGTTTATATGTGATAAATAAAAACAAAATGATATGTCAATAATAGATACATTTTTTTAATAAAGAAAATTACTTCCTACAAGGTGGAAAAGTTCAAATGTACGATTTTTTTAATGTTTTTTGCATTAAAAAACGTATATTTAAGAAAAATGAAGGACGCCATCGTGCAGAGCGATCAGAAATTCATAAATAAAAAAATCGACCACAACTTCTCATTGGACAAATAATATTTAACTGCTTTAACGGGCTGCTTGGAGAACAGCGCGAAAAACAGTTACTTTGAGGTTTGCGCACGGGCGCTTTTGGCATGTGAGCCATAATAGATAAAAATATGCTCTCAGGGACTTTTTTGTACAAAATTCGATGCTTTATAAAAAGTGCATTGTGTACCATTTGTGCGATACTTTATCGCCTCGAAAACTATGCTCTCGAAAAAGTAATACCTACTTGTAATAAAAAAAAAAATTAACCAGTCTTTCCGCAGATATTCAAATTAAGTTAATTACTTCCACATCCAGTGGAAGTATAGTAACGAGAAAAAAGTTTTAAAAAATTTTTATTGTTCAAATAGGCTTAGAATGTCGTGAAACGTCGAGATTTTAAGTTTGAGCGAAAAAAAAATTCTGTCTGTCGGTCTGTAACTTTTTTTTGTGCGCACGTTTACTCTGGAACCGTTTGAGATATTGACTTGAAATTTGGTACACGTATGTACTTTAACGAGATCTGGAACTAGATTATATTTTGATCTAGTTCTGTCGAAGGGTTGGGGGTAAATTGGGGTAAATTTGGGGTAAATAGGTTAATCAAGCAGTTAAGAGTCCATAAAATTGGTATTTAGTATATACAAGAGAAGCTAAGGTCTCAAAAAAATGTTTAGCATTAGCCACCCCCATTACCACCCTAACCCCCTTATTAAAGGGGATGAAAAAAAAATGTGATTTAGTGTTTATACAGGAACCAGAAACCTCAAAATATTTTTTTACTTCATCCACCCCCCACTATCACCCCCCTATTCCCACCCCCCACCCCACTACCGATGTGGGGTATCGTTTTATGGGTTTTTGAGGTAGAGGATTTCAAATATTATATTATTAAAGTTCCATAAACAATTATTTTCACATACAAAGTTTTTTCGTTGTGAGTGACTTGGATAGAGAATCTGGATGTGGAAGTAGTGATTCCTTGGGCAGCGGTTTTTTTATTATGTTTACTAATTATTACTCTTTTTCCCAATAAAATCGCTTTTTCGTTTTAATTATTAAAAAAAGCAATTACAGAGAAAAGCCTATAAACAAATAAATAACTTTAAATGAACCCATCACTGCAGTAGCAGTATATTTGGGAGAGGATAAAAAATATTTTTGTACAAATTGGTTATTACAGTTCAGCAGAATTAAAGAAGGGAATGGTGTAAACCCGAAAAATATTGCAACATGTAATATTTTTGCGGCAGTAGTAAAGGAAAATGTCATCTAAAACATATTCAAAATTTACTAGGGTGAAGACGGTTAAGAAAGGTGCAAAATGGATAATTTTGTGATATCTTAAAAATAACAGTTTCATCATAAAATGTCAATATGCCTTTTACTTCCACATCCAGTGGAAGTACAACAACGACAAAAAATGGCATTTAGTAAATACAAGATAAGTCAAGGTCTCAAAAAATTTAACCATGGGGGGGGGGAAATAAAATTGTGAGTTAGTGTGTGTACAAGAACCAAAGGCTTCAAACATTTTTTTTTACTTCATCCACCCCCACCCCCACTACCGATGTGGTATATCGCTTTATGAGTTTTTGGGGTAGGCGATTTCAAATATTATATAATTAAAGTTCTATAAACAATTATTCCCACATAGTAGAGTGCAAATATAGTATCAAAATATTTTTCGTTTTGAGCGACTTGGATAGAACATCAGGATGTGGAAGTAGTGATTTCTTGGGCAGCGGTTTTAACATTTTAAAATGAAAACCGCAGCCCAAGGAATCATTACTTCCACATCCAGATTTCCTATCCAAGCCTCTCAAAACGAAAACACTATATTTGCACTCCACCATGTGGAAATAATTGTTTATGAAATTTTCTAAATGAAAACCAAAAAACGATATGCCACATCGATAGTGGGGGTTGGGGTGGTGGTAGGAGGTGATACGCGGGTGGATGAAGTGGAAAATTTTTTGAGGCCTTTGGTTCCTGTACACACTAAATCACAATTTTTTTTTCACCCCCTTTAATAATCGCGTGGGGGGTGATAATGGGGGTAGTTAATGCCAAAAATTTTTCTAAGAATTTAACTTCTTTTATATAATAATAAACTAAATACCAAATTTTATGGACTCTTACTTGCTTAATTTACCTATTTACCCCCATTTATCCCAATTTACCACTCAACCCTTTAACAGAATAAGAACAAAATATAACCTAATTCCAGATCTCGTTAAAATACATATGTGTACCAATTTTCAAGTCAATATCTTAAACGGTTCCAGAGTAATCGTGCACCCAAAACGGCAGAGACCGACGCGATAGAAATTATTTTTTGCTTCAACTTAAAATCTCGACATGTCATAACATTCTAAGCCTATTTAAATAAATGTTTTCAAAATTACTACACTTATACTGGAAGTGGGAGCAATACGTAGAAAATGGCATGACAAAAATATAAACAATTATAATGTGCCGTAG
This sequence comes from Rutpela maculata, assembly GCA_936432065.2. NCBI lineage: Eukaryota > Metazoa > Arthropoda > Insecta > Coleoptera > Cerambycidae > Rutpela > Rutpela maculata. The sequence continues at coordinate 131,102,217 of OW386286.2, read as the reverse complement.
AGTACACGGTGGAAGTAATCTACTTCAAGCACTTTCTTTGAGGAAACGCATCTATACTGCTCGAGGTAACCCACTGCACATCCGTTTTACTCGAGGAAGCCCACTGCGTATCCGTATAGGTAACCTACTGCGCATCAACAGTACCTACTCAAGGAAAGCATATGCGCATCCATTATACTCGAGGAAACCTACTACGCATCCATACCACCCGAGATAACCAACTTCGCATCCAAACTACTCGAGGTAACCCACTGCGCATCCATGTTACTCGAGGAAACCCAATGCGCATCCATACTACTTGAGGTAACCTACTGCGCATCTATTTTACACGTGAAAACCCACTGCGCATCCATACTACTCAAGGTAATCCATTGCGCATCCATTTTATTCGAGGAAATCTACTGCGCATCCATATTACTTGGAGTAACGTACTGCGCATCTATAGTACTCGAGGAAAGCCACCGCGCATCCATAGTACTCGAGGAAATCCACTGCGCATCTATATACTACTCGAGATAACCCACTTATTAAAGAATAAAGAAAATAATAGAAACACCGAACAGGTTGCATGGTATTTTAATTGAAAATCGTAGAAGCTAGATAAACATGCAAGGACGCGTTGCTATATCCTCATCTATCCTTGAACCATTGGTATCAATTTAGCAACATGTTTATAAACCTTAAAATTCCACATCCACGTTTTCTATCCAAGTCTCTCACAAAGAAGAAAAAAATTGCACTCCACTATGTGAAAATTATTTATGAAACGTTAATAACATAATATTTGAAATCGCCTACTCCAAAAACCTATAAAACGATATGTCACATCGGTAGTGAGGGGTGGTGGAAGGGGGTGGTAGAGGGGGCAAATGAAGTAAAAAATATGTTGACGCTTTTCCACCCCCCTTTAATAGTGAGGTGGGGGTGGTAATGGGAGTAATTTTTTGAGCCCTTATCTTTTCTTATATATACTAAATACCAATTTTATGGACTCTTACATGCTTGATTTACTTATTTACCCCCCCTTTATCCCAATTTACCCTTCAACGGAATAAAATGAAAATATAATCTAGTTCCAGTTCTCGTTAAAATACATACGTGTATCAAATTTCAAGTCAATATCTTTAACGGTTCCAGAGTAAACATGCGCACAAAAAAGTTACGGGCAAACAAATTTTTTTTGCTCAAATTTAAAATCTCGACGTCTCATGACATTCTAAGCCTATTTGAACAATGACAGTTTTTTAAATTTTTTTGCCGTTACTATACTTCCACTGGATGTGATTGATGTGAAAGTAATAAAATTCACTTTATCACGTTGTGCGCATTTGTGATGCACATGGTACATGGAACTTTTACTTAATTTTCTTTGTTATGTATTATTTAATATTATATCAAAATGGTTTATTTTACTGGGAAAAAAAATGTTTTATGTTGCCAGCAGCTCATTGGGTTTTTATATTTAATTGTTATGAAAATAAACAGACAGGCAGGCAGGCAGAATTTTTTTTTTCGCTCAAACTTAAAATCTCGATGTTTCGTGATATTCTAAGCCTATTTGAACAATAAAAATTTTAAAAAATTTTTTTGTTACTATACTTCCACTGGATGTGAAAAATTATACTATGTTTGGTTTCTCAAATATTTGCGATAAATCGAAAATAAACGCATACTCCCCTCTCATTCTCCAAAATCCTATCATTAACAATAAAAATGTCAAGTCGGCCCCTTGTCAACAATGTATCGACTAGACTGATAATAAGGTGGCAAAGAAATATAAAGATAAATCACGTCTACAGAGAATTATCGTATACCATATTACGCCTTTCTTTCTCGATGTATTACATATTAAACACATTGTCCGAATATTAAATTTATTGCATCTTACCGAAGACGAAGATACATTTTCAATTTCACTGAATTGGGAAAGATTTTTAAGATTTTACAAACTAATATAGGTTTGTTTGCAGGCTATATGAAATTTCACTTTGACTTTTCCACTTAAAATATTTTCCTCTTGTTGCAAAATCTTTTCGACACAAATGTCTCGCCTTTTTACCGTGGCATATATAATTGTTTTTACTCCTTGCAATCTAGGATTTTGTCTCACTAATTTGTCATTATCTTTCAAAGTTTGTCCACAGAATAAACATTCCATTGTTAAGCACTAAATAATATGTAATAACTCAATAAAAATAACTAATACTCATTTGCATTCACATTATATAAAGAAAAGTTTGTTTCTAACTGGCATAATATAATATAAGATTACTTGTATTAAATAGTCCACACTTGCCGGACATCTAGGCCTCTAGGATCGAAAAACTCAGCTTTAAATAACAAAATTTCGAAAACTATAAGTCGTAGAGACCTGATTTTTGTTTTAAAAACTTCCTTGAGGTGTAGACTTTATTTCATACGCAGATGGTATGTCAAAATTCCTTAAAATAAAAAAGTTTTTCGCTTACTGAAAAAAGCGCTGCAAGGGAAGTAAATGTTCAAGTTTTACCTCGTTTTACAGAAAAATTAGATTTTCCATAAAAACAAAATTTAAGCAGTGACCTTCGCCCACATTTCCTCCATCAATTAAAAAAAAATACGTATAATTATCTCAATTGGTTCCGGAGATATCACGAGGGATGTGTGAAAATGTAAGAAAAATTAATTTTGACAGATTTATAACATTTTTCGTCATAAAAATAGTTTGACCTCCCAAAAAATGTTGTAATTGGACATTACAGATGGCCAAGGACCTAATCTATCATGCTGTGAAGGTCCCATGTGGTTGTACCTTCAAAAATTTTTTTTCAAGAAGGAAGCTACTTTTTTTTCCTCGTTTTACGGTGCACTAATACAACAAATGACACGAACCATGCGAGTGCTATCAGCCGACTGAGGGACTGAGGACTGAGATTGACGAGATTGCTAGACCCCGGTCGGTGGCGCCTAACTATACCACAGACCCTGCCCGCACTACGATATTAAGTACACGGCTGCATCTCTATAAGGACTCTTCACTCAACGGTTAAAGTCACCTATAAGTAAACAAATTAATATTTCTTCTTGAAATTTGGACTGGTTGTTTTTCAAAGCTTATATTTTTGCCTCTGCTATTTGAAAATAATGCAAAATTACAATGTTTAAAATTATATTAAATAGAGCAGCTATGAGAACATCACGCACATTTTCAACTTTTTTTTTTATAACTTTCTTAATTTTTGTCGTGAAAAGGGAAAACCAATCTAACCTGAACAAATATCCTTATGATACAATAAAAAAAAAACAATGTTTGCGAACAGGATTTGAACCCGAGACGCCCGCATTCCGGTAAAAAAGTGTTAATCGTCTAAACTACTAAAGTCTGATTTGTAAAACCATAATATAACATTTAGAGGTAATTGGCAATTTTCGGATTCTAACATAATTCTATCTTTTAAAAATTGTGCTTCTGGATTGTTCTCACTTGGTTGAGACAAAAATATGAGTATTGAAAATAGGTCCAAATTTTAAGTAAAAATATCAATTTTTTTATATAAGCAACTGAGATGCAAAAACTGACGTATCTCATCCCCAAATACAAATAGATAGTTTTTCTCACAATTTGTTTATCGTCTTTGGTTTGATAAAAGCTATTTGAATTTGTTTATAACTATAATTTTTAAAATTATAAATAAATTTCAAATAAACAGTTTAAATAAAGATTTTTTTTTCTTAATACCATTGTAAAATACATGTAAAAACCTACATTTTGGTAAATAAATTGTCCCTCTGGAAGTCGATGCACTTAAACAATAAGCGCGATGGATATTTCGAAATATGATTGGTTTTTAACTGTTTGAATAAATATTTTAGTAAAATTTGGCACGAAGGGTTACTTCAATAATGGGCATGGTTCCACCAACTTTCGTTAAAACTGATTCATTATTACATTACATTTCTTAAATAGCCAAAAGAGGCAGTTTTTAGTGATTTTTATTTTTTTTACAAATTATCAAATGCCTAGTCTTGTTCAAAATTTTATTGCGAACAATTCTCTATTTTTATTATTGCGGTACGGTTACCAGAACCGGAGATAACAAGGAAAATGGCAGAAAATTGTTAAAGTTTTACAAGAATCAATGGGCCGATTTAATGCAAAACTTCTCATAGCACTTGCTATTATACTTACAACAAATTCAAATAATAAAATTGCTGCAACCAGAGAATTCCTTATTCACTTATTTTAATGCTTAATTTGACTGCAATTTGAACCACTAACTTAAATAAAAAATATATGTGATATAGATATAATTGGGACAGCCTTGCTAAAAATTTGAAAAAGATATTTGATAAGGGGATCATCGAACATGAAAATTAATATATTTTTTTAAATTTCTTTTCATATCATATAATTCTGGCACAGTCACTGTATGTCTTTAGTGCAATCTTTAAACACTATGTCAAAACATATTTTTTGGAATCAATAAAATGGATACATCATCCTTAAAAAAATTATATGTATTTCTCGATTTATTTTGTCCTCATATTTTTCTGGTGTTATTACCGGATTTTTTTTTATAAATCTTTAGGCACTACTTTACAACATATAATAAATTATATTCTTTCCAAAGGAAGAGATAAGCAATTCAAGAAACAGATTACTTTATACAATGCAATATAATAAACTTCTTCAAGTGACCATTAGGTAGGTACTCCAAAAGTGTCCCAAACAAGCGGCCATAAAACTATTATAAGAAATATAACAATACAATGTAACATGAAACATAACAATAAGTGTTGTGTTTTCATTCATAAAAACATCCAGTAGAATTCACAGCCTTTATTTCCTTTATAACTTTACAGTTTTATAACAAAAATACTTCTACAATCAGATATGTACATTAACGTGACTAACTGGGAAACCGCCGTCTATCCAATGTCCTCCTGTCATGCGCGTCGCGCATTTCCCCATTGTGGGATTTTCGATTTCTCATATACCACACCAAAAAACATTTTACAATAATTTATCCAGGTCTAGAACATAATTTTTGTATTTTTGAGGTACTTTCTTCTCTCTTTTCCCTACTACACTTTTAAAACAGTTTTTTCTAAACTATTTGTTTTTGTGAACTTACTTTTGATACACCGATTATTATTATTATTATTAGAAGTACTTGCTTCACTTACGATTTCTGAAATTGTCCTACTTTTATCTACATTTGGTACATTTTCTAGATTAGAAACTTTTGATACAATAGGTACATTTTCCACATTAGAAATATTTGACACATCCGATACATTTTCAGTATTAGAATTATTCAAAACATTTGTACATTTATTTTCAGATATATTTTGCAATTCCGAGTTAAATGCTATTTTATTTATTCCTGACTCGATTCCGATACCACCTGTTTGTTGCGAAGTTAAGCGTTTCGGCTATGTCCCCTCTTCATGGTCACTGTTGACCCTTCGAATAATTTGGTTTGTATGTCGTTTCCACAGCTGACCCGTTTTCAATCTGCATAAGTAGCATGTTTTTCCAACATTGTTTTCTACTACCGCTTCTGTCCAACCTTTTCTGTTTGTTATTCTATAATCTCTTACCATTATCGGCTGGTCTCTACAAAATTCTCTCTTTCTTCCCCCTTTTTTGAGAATCTGCTGTCTTTGATTAGTTATTATTCTTCGTCCTATCATATTATTTTTTTTCTGTACCCTCTACCGTACCTGTTTTTATTAAATCCAATCTTGTTTTTACTTTTCTTCCCAACATTAATTCTGCTGGAGACTCTTTTGTAACACAGTGCTGCATATTTCTATAATTCACCAAAAATCTCGACATTAAAACGTGAATATTTTCATTTTTATTCCTAGGATCTTCTACCAGTGCATTTAATTTGGTTTTAAATGTCTTTACCATATTTTCAGCTTCTCCGTTTGACTCTGGATGGTAAGTAGGGGTAGTTATATGTATAACGCCATTTTTTCTAAAGAACCTTTTTAATTCTTCCTACACAAATTGTCTCCCGTTGTCCGATACGACTGTCTCTGCAATCCCAAATCTGCTAAATACCGGCCATTTTGTGAATGCGTCGACTACTACCAGAAAGTTTCTTTGATAAATCAGTCCTAGTAGATCTATATGGATTCTTTGGAATGGTTTTATAGCCACTGGCCACGGTGTTAGTGTCGCTCTAGGTGGATCCTTCTGAGTTTTTAAACAAGGAATACACGTTTTGATCATATCCTCTATTTGCTTGTTTAGGTTAGGCCACCATAAATATGACCTAGCTAAGTTCTTGGTTTTGACTATACCCAGATGGCTTGCGTGCAACTCTTCTAACATTTCTTTTCAAGTTTTCTGGAATAATTATCCTATAGCCCCAAAGAATCGTTCCTTTTTCTTCTGTCAGCTCCTGTTTCCTGAAAAAATACGGTTTTACACTATCTTTCACATTTTTACTATTTTCTGGCCACTTATTTCTAATAAACTTTAAAACTTCGTTTAGGTCCGTGTCGTTTTCTGTTTATTCAGCTATTTTTATCTGATTAATGGGCCAATCGATTGCAGTTGATGCGAAATTCAAAAATCCTTGTCTTTCATACTCGTCGCTTACCATTGTCATCTTTATAGGTATCCTCGACGTACAATCTGCTACCATATTTTCTTTACCTCTAATGTACTCCATATTATAATCGAATCCTGCCATAAACACTGCCCAACGTTGTAACCTATCTTTTGTTGGAATATTTTTTTAGTCCGAAAACGATCGCTAAACTCTCTTTGTCCGAAATGTGGTACGACTTTTCACTTGGCATGTATGTCCTTAATGCATTTTTTTGGTAGAAATGCGCCGCGTTACGTTAGCTTAGTTGAAGTCATTCTTCAACTAATCTAACGTAACGCGGTACAACCAGATTGACACTACTGACAGCAAAGCTGGATAAGATAGATTTTTGGTTTTAATCAAATCACACTACAAAAATAGGGAAATAAATCGAAATAAATCAAACGACAAGCAGATGTACGAGATATTTAGTTAAACCGATCAATGACACGGCCGGCGGTATAACTATTGTTCGACCGGAAGCAAAAAACGCAGCTCTCTAGGGGTCTACACATGATCCAGCGGCACGGAGCCAGCGTTGTCGGCATGCTTTGAACTCATTCGTAAAAGTGAATTGGTCCGCTGGAATTCCAATTATCTTCAAAGTGTACCAACAATGTTAGTTACCTGGTGCTGGATCGTGCGTAGACCTCTTTTTTTGATCTCGCCGGCGGGCTTCACTTTTTATGCCAATTAAGGAAATGTAAACAACTCGAATACGTTCTTTCAGAAGTAAGGTCGTTGAACTATTCAGGAGTAGGTCAGGACTTACGCACATCAATAGTGTATCTTCGCAAATTGACTAATAATTTAATATACTAAATTACCTCAGAATCCTCTAAAATTTTGCAGGGGCTTTCCCACATTGAAGACTAGCACATCATTTTATTTTCCGCATTTCTTGGTAGATCACGTTGTATATAGGGCTCAAAATAAAGCATAACGATGTACATAATTATGAAACTAGAAATAATTCCAGTACTTAGATTATCATAAAGTATATAAATCACGTACAAGCATTTCCTATTTTGGACCTAAATTTTTCAATCTCCTCCCAAGTAATATCAAAAACCTGCAACCAAGATTATTTAAAAATAAAATCAAGGAGTATTTGCTCAATAAATGTTTTTATTCACTAAATGAATTCTGTAATAACAATTTTTCAGATTTTGTAATAGGAACTTAAAAGATGCAACTATTTCCATTTTATATTTTACATTAATTGTTTATTGTTAGTTTGTTCACATCATCGTTATTGTAGTTTATTACTTTTATTACTTTACTTACTAATTTGACATGTGTAAACAGTTTATTGTATTAACACGAATAAAGAATAGAATTGAATTGAATTGAATTTTACCTGACTAGCTTAGTAAAGGTATGGAGAGCACAAAGGGCAGTGAGTTCAAGGCTTGGGCGCCATGATTACTAGTGTAACCAAGAAAAAGGATAGCTAGAGAAAACAAAAACAAAAGGCGGATTACATACATACAATAGTACTATATTACAAAAATTATTGTATCACAAGGAGAACAGGCTATAGGAGCACCAGTGGTACTGTATAGCAAAATATCATATATAAATACGTATAAAATATACTATATCACAATTCGCTTACTGCAAGATAAGCTCGAAACTAGTACGAGAGGCAAAATAACTATATTACAAAAAGATGCCTCGTAAATTATCTCAATGTTCATAGATTATATCCATAATCATTACAACAAAAATGCACCACGATTTACTATATACACATATATAATTAAACAAAAGTGCGTGTACAATACTATGACAAAATATTATTCACGACCAATAGGCACAATTATTACAACACAATGCACCACGACTTACTATAAATTTATACTCAATTAAAAATGCATATACTAGACTATAACAAAATATTATTCATGAACAATATGCACAATTATTACAACAAAATGCACCACGAATTACTATATATTTATACTCAATTAAAAATGCATATACTAGACTATAACAAAATATTATTCACGAACAATATGCACAATTATTACAACAAAATGCACCACGAATTACTATATATTTATACGCAATTAAAAATGCATATACTAGACTATAACAAAATATTATTCACGAACAATATGCACAATTATTACAACAAAATGCACCACGAATTACTATATATTTATACTCAATTAAAAATGCATATACTAGACTATAACAAAATATGGGCAGCTATGAATTAAAATATCGTTGGCTACGAAATCGATACTACGGTATAATATTTGCGACAACAGATTTAAGATATAAGCAACTACGAATTAAAATACGACATTAAATTAATTACAACCACGGGCTCAGAAATTGTACTCTAATAAATAAATAATAGATTTCCCTCGAATCTAATATTTCAAATTTAGACAATAGACCCAATGGAACCGAAATTAGGTACCTCGCTTTCATGAAGCAAAAAACTGATATAAGTGAAGATAATCCCTTTCATATGATATAATAATCAAAAGTACTTAGCTTGTGTTTTAATATCCTGATGAAAGAAATTCCTAAATACGCTCCTGTACTCCGATGATAATGGATTTAAAATGTGTAGTAAGATGGGTGAGGGGTTCCATTTTGCTGAACTCGCACGATGTCACATGTGGTACCATTCCATTTCGAGGATGTAAAATCGTAGAGCACGTGGAAATAATTTATCGCCAATACAAAATTTCGGAAGTTTCTTCGCCCAGCGGGTTTTCGATTGTCTAGTATACAGTTTTAAATGTGTCATGTCGAAAAACTCGGTAATAAGTGAAACGCCGAATCCCTTCCCAAGTTGTTACAAAATCATTTAGGAAACGTCGTATTACTTGACGTTAAAATTTGCTCCTCGAAAGTGAACGTAGATAATCTTGCTTAAAGCAAAAAGTGTAACATTGAGTTACCTTGACGTTGAAAAAATTTTGTTACTAAGAAAATTAATTCTTAAGAAAATAAGAAAAACCTAAAACAATATTTTAAATGTTAGATATTTACCGGCAATAATAATTATTGAAATTCTTACTCCATACGTCTACGAGGTTTTTCAAACTATTATATCCCCTGTAGAGGTCAACCAAAATTTAAATACGTCTAACTTGTTCGAACATTCGAAGAGAAAAGGACCGAGCTTAACATCGCGTTATTTAGTTGGGCTATTATACATCGTGCGCCATCTATCCTCCCGAGCGTCAAATGCTGACTTATGATGCTTTGCCATTATAGTCCGAGGGCCTAATAGTACAAAGGCTTGAGAAGGTAATACAATTTTACTAGTAAATAATAAAAATGTGACGAAGGATGCTTTTGGAGCATTTCGCACTTACAATATATAAAGGTATATACGATATATTGTGGAGCCCGATATATCAATAAGTCGTTCATAAGCCTGGCATTTCCCAAGTGTATAATTTTTATTAAATACGGCGATCGTCGTGCATCTTTTTTAATTGGAAGCCACTAGAGGTAGCTAATTATTTTTATTTTAATTATATAAACATGGCATATTTCAGAGCCCGGATATATTTACTGATCCTTTCAAAGCCCACTGTATATAAGAACATATCTAGCGTTCGTTCTCCGTCCCAGAGATGTTGCCACTGTAACTGGGCCTCAGTCGGTCATATTTTTATAATATGTATTTCTTTGATGCCATGCATTGTCACGTAGCACAATATTATATGGTTAGGAGTACTTGCTATACTGCGCCACTATCATTACTGTTTACAGTGGAGATGCTATTGGAGGGCCAGCTAATAAAGGAAACATATTCATTCTTTGAACGCCAATATAATATAACAGTTACGTTTTTTATTATTTATTGTTATGAATTTGAAGATACATTAGAAGAAATTAATAAAATATTGGGTTATTTTTGTATGAAAATAGACAATAATTATTAATAAATGATAATATAGTTAGTCCGGAGTTGGCCTATAAGCATTTAAATATTTTGAATTTGTCCTAATTTTTTTGTTTTCCACTTTTAAAGTATTGGTTCATTCGCATTGAAATAAAAAGATGCAAAGCGTTAGAAATTAAATTACGTTTATTTACCTAACAGAGGAACACAACGAACTGTATTAATACTGCAGTAAAATTAAGTATTAATAGTCAAAGAATCCCTTGCTGCAATTTTTCTTCGAAAACTGTACTTATTTTCGATGAGACTACAGCAAGTGACCTTTATGTTTCCCAGTATATGGGTCAAATATGACCAAAAATTGATTGACATCAAATAACAACAAAGCATGAAGTTCCCTGTAATTCTAAAATTCGCCAAACATTATTAACTTAAAGGTTGCAAAGATCTCGTGATAATAGCAGGCAATTAAGGTAGGTACATGATGCTGTCAGGTGCACCATGCAGGGAAACCGATTAGAAATATAAATTCAAATGGCCAACATAAAAATATATATGTTCATAAATAAAAAACCCGCTACCTAAGAAACTACTATTATCAAGATTTCCTATCAAAATCTCTTACAGCAAAAAATATTTTGAATATTTTACACTCCACTATATGGAAATAATATAAGTTGAATAATTTAATATTTGAAATTGTCTTCCCCAAAAATCCATAAAATAATATTCCACATAGCGTCGGTAGTAAGGTGTGCTGGGAGGAGTGGTTGATGACAAAAAAATGTTGAGACATTGGCCTCTTGTACATACACTAAATTCCAATTTCACGAACCCTTACTTGTTTGCTTTACTTATTTACAACCTACTTCCAGATCTCGCTATAATACACAGATGTACAAAGTTTGAAGTCAGTATCATAAACCCTTCCAGAGTAATTCTGTATACTGCGCACAAAAAAAGTTACAGACAGACAGATCGACAGATAGAAATTGGTTTTCTGCTCAAACTTATAAGCTTGACGCTTTATGACATTTTAAACTTATTTGAACAAAAAATGATACTTTTCGAGTTATTCGACGAAAATCGTTTTGCGATACCTGTTTTCTCATGTTAAAATGTCCAAATCGCAATTTTCAAGTCCGTTATATCTTGAACTATCAATTTATATGAAAAATTGTTTAGAATTTTTAGTTACAATGGTTATTGTTTTTTGTGCAACCCCTGAAAAGGGATGACATTCATATTCTATTAAATTGTAAATTATTATCTCTAGTTACTATACTATTATAAGCAACTTGTAAACAACTGTACTATTATAAGCAACTTTAGGTTGAACATCATTGATCTATTAAATTATAAAACTAGCTTCAGCCAACTTTTTCTTAAGACCCTTTGAAGTATTCTTTATCATCATACAAGTATAAACATAAAATCAAATGAGACCTCATTGTAGTGTACCCAAAAATTCGCAATAAATATACACTTTTTGCATTTGTTACACAAATAACTATTGTATAACAAGTGCAAAAGTGTATATTTTTTGCACAAAAGCATGAAATTTCCAGCTCGAGAAGAAGTCGAGTCGTGCACTCATCAAGTGCAACAAATATACTTTTTGCACATGTTGCACACAATATTTTTTCTACTATCGAATTAAATAATTTATCTCATTTTCAACAGTTTTATAACTAAATATTCAGATTTCAAACTGTCAACTAAAAATTAATTCCAGAAATGGCCACCGTCAAATGTCAAAGTAGTGCAAAAAATAACCTACTTAAGTATTACATGCAAAAAGTAAATCTTTTGGCACTGTAAATAATGTTAAAAGTATTAACTTTTTGCACCATCGTAGATAAAGTACTTTTATCAGTTATTCTTGTAGACTGTGTTTCTTAGGTTTTCACGGGTGTTAAATGAAGTGTTGGTGTACTTCCGGGTGTTTTCCCACGTAGTTGATGGGCTTCTGCTGGAGCCATTGTTGTCTGAACGACGTTTCGGCAGAATCCCATCTGCCATCTTCAGATTCTCGCTGAAATCTGCCTACTGCTGCTCCTCGTTGCTCGAACTGGACAGTCCAGCAGGAGCCTATCAACTACGTGAGAAAACACCCGGAAGTACACCAACGCTTCATTTAACACCCGCGAAAACCTAAGAAACAACGTATATATATATATATATATATATATATATATGAATGAAAATTTTCAAAAATAAAAAAATTTGTCATTTAGTCAAAAGTATTAGTCAAGTAATAAGTTCATTGTTGGTTAAAGAAAATAAACAACAATCAATAGAAACAAAAAGACCATTGGAAGCGCTTATTTGTGTACTTGAATTTAAAAAAAATCAGATCGATAGCTCAATTAGATTTGAGAATATGGCAGTGTAAATTTTAAAAAACACGATTTTTATAATCAGTCAATTTCGCAAGTTTTTTCGAAATAAAAAATATCTGCACCACTAACAAATATATTGAATAGGCATTTCTTATATAGAATTTTTCACTTTGTAAAAACTACACTCTCTGGTGGTACACTCATTTTTTTTTTCTCGAGAACGGAGTGATTTTTATGGTCTATTTCGCTCCACTATCAAGCTATTACAAGGGCAACGTCCATGAATGGAATTAATTTGAAATCTACGCTAGCGCTGTGCTTCTCCTGACACATGACGTCACACATTGTTTGCATGCCTAACGAATTTATTCAAACTTTAATGTTGAATACCGTCTGTAAAACAAAAAAAAAAATAAAAAAATCCTTTACACACTATGTTTTATATTAAGTAAAGATTCTAAAAATGCTAAAATTATATTTTGTGCAAGAAGTCTATTGTCCATCCATCTACATGGTGGCTCATCCTATAACTCATCATATATTGGAAAATGGACCTTCTAGAGCCCTTAAGATTCACGTCATTTTGCATAGTGATGGGCATAACCGATTAATTTCAATAACCGAATACTAGGTATTATTTCAATAACCAAATAATCATTCGAGATGGTCACTTGAATGCTATGCGAAACTTACAAGATTATTTAACAATTTTTGTTCAAATTCCGATTCTTTAAAAAATTTTCAATATTTCAATGGGAAAATCAATCAATGTTTGGGGAAAGTGTACAGGATCAAATGATTCCTTATAAAATTGCACCTAGTTTGATTATTCTTGTTTTGTCGTGGGGTATAAAAGATACGCTCTTTATGGTTAAGCACCTAGGCTTTATTATATCACCATGTAAATGACTATACACTTGTAGAATTGACTAGATTTACACTGAATGTTACATTTAATAGAAGCTGACCTGTGTTCACTCTGGAGGTCCAAACTTAACTGCCGATGTCCCACTTCTGGTCATATGACCGGAACCTAAATTTCAGGGTTTGAATATTTCGCGCCACAAACAATTCTTGACATAATAAATATAGTATGTATATTAGAAATAAAATAATTGTAAATAATATAATATTGATACTGATGACTACTCTTCAACAATCGGTTTGGATTCATATAATTATTATTTTAGATACCTAGGTTAGTATCACGAGGTTCACTCGTTTATTATAGATTACGAGTTAACATTTAATTTATTTGTGAGAGTGATGAGTAATGACTAATTCAATAACTGTTTAACATTCTTTTATTTTTCACTCAAAGTACTCGTTGACGGTAACTGAGTAATACAGGTTATTTTAATAACCGGTTATGTTTCACTTAAGTGATCCCATCACTAATTTTGCACCAAATTGGTTTATTATATTTCTCAAATGTACATTTATTTCAATTAATCAAAAGTCGCTTACATATTGTCAGATAAACGTCGCTAAATGACGTCAATTTGACGTCACAAAATGACGTCTCTGAGCTGTGCCATTTTTACGTCATTCCAGAGGTTAAAATGTTGTCTCAAGTGGCCAAAAAATGACGTCAAAATGACATCAGTCTTCTGCCTGGGAAATGTGCGTATATGGGAAAAGCAAGCAAGTGTTCATAATATTGACATTTAGTGTATGTACAAGTAGCCAAGGTCTCAAACTTTTCTTGACATCAACTTCCCTCCCACTCTAATATTAAAGGTGCTTAAGGGGGTAGAAAAATAAAATAGTGATTTAATGTGTCAAGAGCCAAAGGCGTCAAAATTTTTTTTGACATCAGCCACCCTCACCACCGATGTGGTGTTGTTGCACAAATAACTAGTTACTGTTTTATTTTGTAGTTTTATTGTTCTTATATAAAACAGATTTTTTATGATTATTATCATATTTTAATAGAATAAAGAAAAATATAATTTATCTATATATTTATACATTTAATTATTTCTCTGTGTATGCATGTAATACATAGGATAAATAATTAAATGTATATAAATGAATAGATAAATTATATATTTATTATTCATTCTATTAAAAAATGAATTATTAAAATAATATTCTAATTAAATTACAAATTTCATGTTTCTTATTTTAGATTTGTCATCTGATTCGTGTTCACCTCCACAGTTAGCTTTAAATGGAACAGAAAGTGAAGGAGGAGAATATCGTATAAGGAAAGAATACTCTCATATTCGAGAAGTAAAATTTTCTGGTTCAATAGGACCTTTGGGAGAACAAAGACTATGCAAAATTAAATGTATTGGAGGACAATGGGTTGGCCCTCTGTGTGTCGATCAACAGGGTATGTTATTTTAAAACAAAGCAAATTTATAAATAAAGGCCAGTAAGAGTATTATTTATTTTGTTATTATAATGTTGCCTAATTTTTTAATTTGTTAAAATAATAATAATAGTAACAAATTATAAATAATATTAATGACATATAGAATGTGCATAATTTTGTTGATTCATTGGTAGTTTATCCCTGTTAATCTCTGATTCTGTCTGTAATGTATACAGAGTGCAGGACCAATCAGTGATTATGAAAAATACATTTGAAGAAATCAGGTTACAATGGATATTAGTCACTATTTATTGAATACACATTTGTTTATTTAGTTTTATAAAGCTAGGATATTAGTAGTATTAGTCCAAGTAACATAATAATAATAATAATAATAATAATTTATTCATCCAAGGAACTTATACAGTTATAGGATATGTCACAGTATATGATGCACTGAGGTGCATCTTAGAATTATAAAAAAACAATTTTAAAAACAATGCATTATTAAAAAAATATTTAAAAAAGTTCAAATCAAATCATGGTAATACATTCATAATTACAATATACGTCAACACATTAAAATTTATAAATTAAAAGTATTTAAAAATATATATATATATACGGATGTTTTCATGCAAAATCATGCAGTAAAAACTCTTCCTCACTATAGAAGCAGTGAGTTAATAGCAGTTTCCTTATTTTTTGTTTGAATTTATTGACGGACAGATTTTTATATTCGTCAGATAATTTATTGTATAATATAATCCCTTTATATTTTGGGCACTTCTCAAATTTAGATGTTCTGTGCCCTGGAGTTTCAAGTATATTTACATTCCTTGTATCATAATGGTGGTTATCACCCAGTCTCTTATAGTTATTGATGTTTTTCTGTGTATGTATTAATATTTGATAAATATATATATGCATGGGAGTGGAAGTATGCTATAATGCTTAAATAAAGGTCTACATGTTGTTCTGTTATTGACATTAGCAAGAATTCTTACTGCACGCTTCTGCATTATGAATACTCTCTGGGTTGCGGATTCTGAGCCCCAACATATCAAACAGTATGAAATTTTCGAGTGTATCTGAGCGAAATAGAAATTTTTTAATATAAAATTATTGACATGAGTCTTTAAATGCCTCAAAGTAAAACATAATTTGGAGATTTTATTACAAACGTTGTCTATGTGGTGATTCCAGGTTAGAGTATTATCGATTTCAACTCCCAGAAATTTATGTGATAATTTTTGTTCTAAACTTATACCGTTACATTTTATTAAAGTACTTTGATCATTTGCTGCATGATTTATGGAAAATTTTATGAAAATTGTTTTTTCCTGGTTTAAAAGTAGTTTGTTACCAGACATCCACGTGCTGGAGGTTTCAACCGTGGCACCCATTTTAATTCTTAGGTCTTCCTCATTCGAGGATCTACCTAAGAGACTGGCATCATCTGCAAACATTACAAGTTCAGTGGTTTTGACAATATTTGGAAAATCATTTATGAAAATATTAAAAAGCAATGGTCCCAGTACCGATCCTTGTGGGACACCTATATTACAGTTAAGTGTTGTAGATTTTACATTATTAAGTTCCACATGATGTCTCCTTCCTGTAAGATAACTTTCAAACCACTCATGAGGCACACCCCGCACACCATAACACTCCAATTTGTATAATAGAATATCATGGTCCACGAGGTCAAATGCCTTGCTGAGATCGAGGAACAGACCAATTGCCTTATCACCAGCATCCAAGCAATCATACAAATGATTTACAAAAGATGTGACTGCGTCGGCAGTTGAGAGGCCTTGTCGGAAGCCAAACTGTTGAGGTGTGAAAATTCTACATTTTGTGAAAAATACTGTTATTCTTTTTGCGACTAATTTCTCAAGTATTTTTGAAAAACTCGATAGAAGCGAGATAGGTCGATAGTTTTCAAGAAGAAGCTCCGAGCCTTTTTTAAATATAGGTATAATTTTGGAATGTTTGAGCTGATTAGGAAAAATGCCAGTTGCTATTGATTGATTATAGAGATATGCAAGAGGTTCTGCTATTTGGTTTGCTACCTTTTTAAGCAAGTTTGAACTGATTTCATCAACACCCGCTGAGTACGATGGCTTTAAAGATTTTATTGTTTCCTTTATCTCAGAGACAGTTATAGGAGCCATATAAAAGCTTTTATTATTGTTAAAGTTAAGACGAGGTAAGTCGCTTTTCTTAATTTTATTTTGAAGGTTAAGTGGTGTGTTGTTAAAGTATTCATTAAAATCATTGCATATTGATAGTGGGCATTTCACAAGTTCACCATTTAAATTTATTTCGTTTATGTGGGTTTTGTTACCTTTTCTTTTGTCTTTTTTTATGATATTCCAAGCGGTTTTTGTTTTATTAGTCGATTTACTTAATAGTTCACTATTATACTGCATTTTTGCATAATTAATGAGTTTTTTATAGACAGCTTTATATTTTTTATAAAAGTTTATGTCATCTATATTACCAGTTAAGCTGATAAAATACAGATTTTTTAAATTACGTGAAGAGATTGTTAATCCTCGCGTAATCCATTGGTTACTTTTACTTTTTGTTACAATTTTTTTAACTGGGAAACAAATCTCAAAATAATAAGTAATAACTTGCATAAATGATTCAAAATTGCTATTTATGTCATCTCCTTTAATAGTATCCCACTTTTCCTTAGTTAGATAATATCTAAATGTATGAATGTTTTCGTTGCTTATCTGTCTAATCATTTTGCTTTCCTTCTCTGTGTATTTTCCTTCGACAGAATAGACTCTCAACTGCTGTGCTGTATGATCACTGATTGCCGAGAAAATTACCGAACTCTCATATTTATAATTTTCCGTTAAATATAGACCAATATTATCGATACAGCTAGCTGTTGTGCTGGTGTATCGTGTAGGTTCTTTTATAGTAAGTGTAACGTTGAAGGAGCCTAAAATTTCCCGGAAACTATCTGTGTTATTATTTTTTTGTAAAATATCGATGTTGAAATCACCACATAAGACAATGTTTTGTTTTTTACCAGGCCTTTGTAAATGTTCTAAACAACTGTACAAACAATTTAAAAATTCCTTAATATGTCCCGGATTTGGGCTACTATAGATACAAAGTATTATGCAACATGATGAATCATTTAATTTATATTTACATGCACAACACTCAAAGACTTGTTCTACATTGAATTTTTGGACATCAGGTATATCTTCACAAATCACATTATCATTAACTAGAATCATTACCCCACCATGAATTTTGTTGGTTCTTCCATAGAAGCTGCACACTTTATAATCTTGAATTTGTACTGTGTCTGCATAACATTGACGTCAAGTAAAAAAGTAAATAGCGAATGGCTGAAACTTTTCTCCGGGGGTCCATTTGTTGTGGAGAATAAATAAATAACAAAAACCGCTGCCCAAGGAATCACTACTTCCACATCCAGATTCTCTATCCAAGTCACTTACAACGAAAAAATTTTTTATGTGGAAATAATTGTTTATGGGACTTTAATAATATAATATTTGAAATCCTCTACCCCAAAAAACCATAAAACGATACCCCACATCGGTAGTGGGGTGGGGGTGGTGATAGAGGGATGATAGTGTGGGCGGATGAAGTAAGAAAATATTTTGAGGTTTCTGATTCTTGTACATACACTCATTCACTAAATCACAATTTTTTTCATCCCCTTTAATAATGGGGTGGGGGTGGCTAATGCCAAAAATTTTTTTGAGACCTTAGCTTCTCTTGTATATACTAAATACCAATTTTATGGACTCTTACCTGCTTGATATACCCATTTACCCCAAATTTACCCCAATTTACCCCCCAACCCTTCGACGGAACAAGATGAAAATATAATCTAGTTCCAGATCTCGTTAAAGTACATATGTGTACCAAATTTACCGGCTCGGTGGCGCAGTGTTTAAGGTGTTAGGCTTGCAACCACAGGGTCCCAGGTTCGAATCCTGGCTAGGGTATGGATGTGTAGTAGAGTTCGAGTCTCAGCTGCAGTAGAGGGTAATGTCGCAGGGAATGGGTGTTTTTACGTGTTGTCTAAGTGTGTCCGTCAGTCCTGGTTGAATGGTAGAATAGCTTACGGCTAAACTCCGCCAGGACATTAATCTAAATAAGGCGAAAAAAAAAAATTTCAAGCTCGATTTCAAGTCATTATCTTAAACAGTTCCAGAGTAAACATGAGCACAAAAAAAGTTAGACAGACAGATAGACCGTCAGACAGACAGACAGAAATTTTTTTTCCTTCAAACTTAAAATCTCGACGTTTCATGACATTTTAAGCTTATTTGAATAATGAAAATTTTTAAAAAATTTTTTCTCGTCACTATACTTCCACTGGATGTGGAAGTAAAATATTGTTAAATATGCCTTAAATTTCGTAGCCCAAAAATTAGGGATGGGACGGATGTGCTTTTGGCCGGATAACCGGATACAGTATATCCGGCCAGATCAAAATCCGGTCCGGCCGGATATCCTGCCTTTTCAAGCAGTCGCTTTATCTATGAGCAGTCCGCGATATTTACAATTAAATTCCAGTCGCACCCGCATTGTCCTGTCCTGCCAATCTTGCACATTGCTGCAAGTAATTGTAATTACACGAAACGCTCATGGTACACCAGAATAATACAGGTCTACCAAAAAAAAAATTCTGTTCCAAAGACTAAACCTATCATGCCTTAAGTATTTTGGTGTGCTGAATCCGAATTTTCAATTAAAAACATTTTCTACCGCGTAGATTTCGAGTAAATCCTGGTTTCTATGGTCAAAAAACCGTATTTTGACAATAAAAACCGGGATTTACTCGAAATCTAGACGGAATAAAATTTTTTTAATTGAAAATTTGGATTCAGCATACAAAAATATTTAAGGCATGATAAGTTTATTCCAGAAAATTTTTTTGTAGACCAGTGCGCATCTGTGCACAGGTCTACAAAAAAAAATCTGTTCCAAGGACTAAACCTATCATGCCTTAAGTATTTTTGTGTGCTGAATCCGAATTTTCAATTTAAAAACTTATTTAACGCGTAAATCCCGGTTTTTATCGTCAAAATACGGTTTTTTGACAATTTTTGACGTTTACTCGAAATCTACGCGGTAGAAAATTTTTTTAATTGATAATTCGGATTCAGCACACAAAAATACTTAAGGCATGATTGATTTAGTCCTTGAAGCAGATTTTTTTTTTGTAGACCTATGTAATATTAATAAATATTTATACAGGGTGTCCCAGAATTGAGTTCCCGGACGGAAACCTGTGATTCCTGAGTTCGTATTGGGCCCATATAACCCAACTTACCTTAGTCCAAAAATGCATCCCTGAGGAAGTACATCCTCTTAAAGTGAGACAGAAAAAAAACATTTTTTCCAATAACTTCCGTTATATGGAAGATAAAATTTTCAAATTTTGGTGGGAGTTGTATCTCTATAAGTAGTTAAGTACTCTTTGTAAACTTGATAACAACCAAATATCTTTTGTTTCTCAATTTTTTTTCATAATAATTAATATTTGTCTGACTGTAATTTTTTAATCACCCTGTAAAATTACGGAATACTTGAGCATTTTTACACAGCATTGAAAGGACTGCAAAAAAGGTACTCTTAAAATTTTTTGTAATATCAATCAAAACACAAGAAATTATCGTTTTTTCCTCTATTTGTATTTAACATTTATTTGCAATTCTAGAATAAAATTTTGTAATAATGGAAAAGCACAGTTTACTTAAAAAAAAATTACATTCATTAATAAAAAATGCTCCACATGACGTGCACCTGTTTCAGTAGGTATACAAATCAATTCTCTTCAGTTAAATTAATATTATACTTGCTATTTTTTGACGTTACTAATTAAGTTTTGTCAGGTTTCTGTTTCATGTTTCATGAGCACTTATGACCTACAGAGAAAAAACGATAATTCTTGTTTTTTGGTTGATATTACAAAAAAATTTAAAGGTATTGATTTGTGTACTGAAACAGGTGGACGTCATGTGGAGTATTTGTTATGAATGTAGTTTTTAAAATAAACTGTACTTTTCTGCTATTAGAAAATTTTGTTCTACAACTGAGTATAAATGTTAAATACAAATAGAGGAAAAAATGATAATTTTTTGTATTTTGATTGATATTACCCTTTTTGCAGCCCTCTCAATGCTGTGTAAAAATGTTCAAGTATTCCGTAATTTTACAGGATGATTACAAAATTACAGCCAGTCGAGTATCAATTATTATGAAAAAAAATTGAGAAACAAAAGATATTTGGTTGTTATCAAGTTTACACAGAGTACTTATAGAGATACAGCTCCCATCAAAATTTGAAAATGTTATGTTCTTATATAACGTTATTGGAAAAAAAAATGTCTGTCTCATTTTAAGAGGATGTAAGGTAAGTTGGGTTATATGGGCCCAATATGAATTCAGGAATCACAGGTTCCCGTCCGGGAATTCAATTCTGAGACACCCTGTATATGTGTGTTCTTGGTTCTATCCCCAGTTATGATGTTTTTGTATTTATTAATATTATGATTTTCTAAGGAACTTCATTCTCAGAAGAACCAGCAACCGGCATCTGTGTTTTAAAATTACATATGCATTTTGTGTAATTACACATCAAATTAAAAAGTAATTTCTCGCTGTTTTTGTCATTAGCAATACAATAGAGAAAAATAGCTATACATACCACTACCACCACTATTGTATTCGCGAAGAATTTAAGACTTATTTTTTTATATTTGTTGTTTATTTTGATTGTAGTTTCTAGTTCATTGTTAATTTTATAAACATTTTGATATATAACTGGCACTTAATAAATATCATTTAAGTTTCATGCGTTTTGTACAGTTTTTATTTGGCCGGATGTTGACCGGATATTTTTTCATATCCGGCCGGAGCCGGATATCCGGTTTGGAAGCCGGATTGGCCGGATGCAGTAGCCGAACCGGATATCCGTCCCATCCCTACCAAAAATTATAGAAGTATCAAAAATTTTGAACCAGCAACTCCGTTTTTTGGGGCATTAAATATTGCCGAATTTGAAAGTATTGATGACATTGGGTGGTAGAAAAATCATATATCAAAATATTGTTAAATTTTGGATAGCTGCTGATTAATAATATTGCATTAGTTTTTCAATAAAAAAATTCCTATAATATAACCTTTGAAAAAATGGTCCTCTTTTTTTCTTAATAAAAATGCATGCTAGTGAATGAAATAAGTTTTGTTTTACTCAAAAAGAGACATAGTAAAGATCGTTGATACCAATCCAAATTTGAGTGAAATCTTGGTTGAAATTGGATGACTAATAACTGATATGGAGGGGGGTAGTAAAAATGGGACACGCTGTATTATTTTTCTCCATATCGCATCTCTCCCTGCATATTCTAGGAGCAGCTGGTCATGCCGTCTCTTACTGGTACTCTGGGAGTATCCACTAGCGTAAATAGCTATTTTGGATGTAGGGAACTTGAAAATGTGTAAATCCAAAAACTCATATCGCTATGTTTTCCCTATATACTTCGTATATGTGAAAGTAAAATAGTATCAGATATTATTTTAAGCACCAATCATTAACAAATATATATTAATAAAGATAAAATGTTCATTGAGTTAGAAAACATACACTATACACAAAAGGACAAGCTCATGAATTTTACAGCATTCAGCAGGAAGATTATTTTGAATATAGGAAGAAAGATAAGAAAAGCTTTTTGAAAGAATTGTACTATGGATGACGTACAAGTACTGTGAGATGGTTAACAATACTCCTTAATGTCTCTCATGAATCTGATCATGTCTAATAAGAAGTAATATGCGTTAAAGCATTGTCGTCAGCTTAAAATCACCACCATTTGAGATGTTCTTTTTCTAACACGCCCCACTACAAATAATTAAATTCGGTATTTTAGATCAGAATGCGACTGACATTGACAGAAATCTTGGAATTATACAATGTGGATAAATGAACATTTTTTATTTCATTTAATTAATTTTTCACTCTCCAATAATTTGATTACGGGACGTATCGAATATTCAGTAGAATAAATAAAATTAATCTAATTACGCTTGAGTATAAAAAGGCAACGCATATAATATAACAGACCTTATAGATAAATTGGTGGTGGGACCCACCCCTAAAATTTTAAATTACAAAGGGGGGTAAAGTACATCGTTTTAAAGCTCGTTAAATTCTGGTTACAATGGTATCTTACTTTTTTAAATTTGAACTAATAGCACAGTACCTAGAGGTAAAAAATTCGGCAGCTACTGGAAGCGGCTGGAACCTCCCTACACGGTGGATCCTGTGTTTTGATATTATATTGGAAATCAGAGCACTGAGCAAACAGATAAATTACAACGTGACTTTGGAGCCATTTATTTCATGAACAAATATCGAATGAACTGAAGTGGACTACAAGCAATCTGGTAAAACATAACCTCTCATGTTTGTTTATGTTGCATGTTAATCAATTGCCAGATATTATAAGGGTATTAACAGATAAAGTTTCGAAGACTTTGTAGAACAAAGGAAAGCGAAAAAAAATAATAACACAGGATTTAGCTCAACAAGTCAATAACATTATGGACAATTCAAGCAGACTACGCATGCGTCAAATTAAAATCTTCCTGCTCGGTCAAAAAGGTCCGAGCAAGTCGAGCTTTGTCCGAGGCCTTTATTTTGTAATATTCGAACGTTTCAGATATAGCTCGGTTAGCTCGATTTGCATTAAACGAATGATTGTGACGCGTCCCATCAATCAGACGTAATATCCGAACACGGCTATAAACAATTATTACCTTTAAAAAAACCAACTAAAATAAGTTTTGACATTATCAAAAATATTTGGGTTGAATGTTGATTTTTAGGTTACGAAATATATTTAGAGACATAACCTATACAATAGGGCATCTCCTTCATGTTTAAGTTTTTCAAGTTTATTCTCATTTTTAATATTTGTATACGCATTTTTAGCTTGGAACCACAGTGGCTCCAAGCAAATATTTAAAAATTCATGTAAATAATTTTTCTATATTGTTGATTAATAAAAATAGACTGCTAATTACAAGTTAGATTTCCAACCTACAAAAAGAGTCCTATTTTCTTGGGACTTCATAAACATTACACTGTACTAAATTTTAGTTGAAAGTACGGGAACCAGGCAGAAATTTTAATAACAGCTACGTAATATTCTTAAATCTTAAGAAATATATATTTTTGAAGTTAGTTGTGACAGGTGCACCATACCCTATAAATCAACATTCGCAAAGGTTACCAACCCAAATATTTTTGACAGAGGGCAAAATACATTTTCCCTTAATAATAATACCAATATTTTTTGGATGCTGTCATATGTGCACATATAACGAATTCTTTTAAATTTTTTTCACGGAAACCAAATCGAAAGGGTGCAAGTGTGACATATCGTTGAAATTAGAATTTTTACTGCTTTTCAATGGTTCGATTACAAATTGTAAGTAATCATAAAATAAGCAACTTGTTGTGCTAAAACGGCACTAAACGTAATCCGATCTCAACCAAAACCTTTTCAGATCTTCTGGAGCACTGAAGAAACCCTCATGCAAAGTTTCATCCAAATCCGTTTAGTAGTTTCGCCGCTATCGTGTTCACACACATACAGACATTTTTCAAAAACTACTTTTTTGGGTTCCTGGGACCTCAAAACTTAAAGATTTGATGTTATCTCAATTTTCGATTTTGGATTAAATGTAGTAACCTCCCACAATTTTATTGTGGGGAAGTTAAAATATGTAAAATTTTGGAATAATCTCATATTAATAATTCTTTGTTATGGGTTATTATTATTATTATTAATTATTATTGTAGTAAAAAGTATCTTCTTCAGTTTCAATATGGTCCGGACACTTATCTCTCAAGGGGTAAATTTAAATATTCAATATTTGAAAAAGTATTACTGATTTATTTTTGAAACGTAAACAAGAAAATTATAAATTAGATTAATATTATTCAAAATCTTTGAAATACAGAACTCCAGGCTAACAATTGATCCCATTCTAATAAAACTATTAAAAATATGAATCAGTCCCCACTCTGACTTAAAATACAGAATGTATAATTTATTTGTAGTGGGACATATTAGAAAAGGAGTATCTCAAACGGTGGTGATTTTAAGCTGATGACGATTGTATATTGGTTATGGTGGGTGGTGCGGTAAATGTAATTCGACAATTTCTCCTACATCTCTGAACCAATTCAAAAAATTTTTTGATGGGCTTTTAGAGACAACTTTATAGAATGGTACTAGGGTATTGAAAACTAAAGGAAACAATTTTTTTTCTCGTGAGAATAAAAAAAAAAATTTTTAGTTGATTTCAATAGTCTGGTATCATTCTATCAAGTTTTCTCTAAAAGCCTATCAAATAATTTTTTCAGTCTTTTCGGGGATGTAGACACCAGTAGACAAAAAGGCGTCTAGTGGTTGAACAGCTCAGACTTGAAGAGGGAGGTGAAAAGTTTAATTATAGCAGCACAGGACCAAGCACTAAACACCAGATACCACCAGAGGATGATCTTGAAACAGCCTGTTGATAGCAAGTGTAGTATGTGTGGCCTAGCTAGAAGAACATGTCAGTCACTTAGTGGCGGGATGTACTATGCTGGCACCATTGGAGTCCACTCACAGACACAAAAGTGGCTAGATATCTCCACTGGGTCATGTGCAAGCGCTTCGATATACCAGTACCAGAAGAACATTATGAATATACCCCTGAGGAGGTTTGTCAATACCAACGAAGTCACAATTATGTGGGACCTGCCAATTATAACCAACAGAAATTCGCGTGAATCACCCAAACATGGTTGTACATAATAAAGAGGAGAAATCCTGTTTACTGATCGATGTATCCATCCAGAATGACACAAACATGATGCTCAGTCAAGCAGAGGAGTTGAGCAAATACAAAGCCCCCAAATAGAAGTTAGTAGAATGTGGAATGCAAAGACCACAGTCATGCCAGTAATCGTAGGAGCCCTTGGAACTGTTAAGAAGGGCCATGACCGAAGTCTACAACAACTGCCTGGTCAACCAAGCACCCAAGAAGTACAGAAAATCGGACTATTGAGAATCGCATATATTTTAAGAAAGTTCTGGACTAGGAGTCTCTGTGGTCCCTTGATGGGATCTGGACTCTGGATTGTTGGTGCAGACATCATCAACATTACCTAAAGGGCCTAAAAACTTGGAACAGGCTCCAACAGAGCCAATCTCAAATGTGCACGAGGGATCGGTGAATAGTTTCCAGCTACGGCTGAGATGTCGTCACTGAGTCTGTGATGATAATAATAATAATGAAATAATCAGGTGAAAAATCCTAACTTAGCAACCAAATAAACATTACAATATTCAACAAGCAAGTCAGAAATAAAGATGGAAAACAGTAAAGGGCCCAAAATAGACCTCTGCGCGGTATGCCAGTATTAATGAATCGAGAAGCTGGCAAGTCACTAGTTTAAGCAACAGGACATTGATTTCTGTTGAATTAATAACTGTCTATAGCAGTTATTTCTAATACCCATAGTAATGAAGTTTAGCTAAGAGACAATTTAAATCAATTCAATCGAAGGTTTTGGCCATATCAAGAAGTGGTAAAGAATTAAGTTTATGATTATCAATAGCATTTAAAGTTGATTCTTTTTTATCATAGGCAATTACTTCCACATCCAGTGGAAGTATAGTAACAACAAAATTTTTAATGTTCAAATAGGCTTAAAATGTCACGAAACGTCGAGATTTTAAGTTTGAGCGAAAAAAAATGTCTGTCTGTCTGTCTGTCTGTCTGTCTGTCTGTCTGTCGGTCGGTCTGTCTGTAACTTTTTTTGTGGGCACGTTTACTCTGGAACCGTTTAAGATATTGACTTGAAATTTGGTACATGTATGTACTTTAACGAGATCTGGAACTAGATTATATTTTCATCTTGTTCCGTCGAAGGGTTGGGGGGTAAATTGAGGAAAATTTGGGGTAAATGGGTAAATCAAGCAGGTAAAAGTCCATAAAATTGTTATTTAGTATGTACAAGAGAAGCTAAGGTCTCAAAAAAAATTTTGGCATTAGCCACCCCCACCCCATTATTAAAGGGGATAAAAAAAAATTGTGATTTAGTGTATGTACAGAACCAGAAACTTCAAAATATTTTTTTACTTCATCCACTCCTACTACCACCCCCTATCACCACCCCCACCCCACTACCGATGTGGGGTATCGTTTTATGGGTTTTTGAGGTAGAGGATTTCAAATATTATATTATTAAATTTCCATAAACAATTATTTCCACATACAAAATTTTTTCGTTGTGAGTGACTTCGATAGAGAATCTAGATATGGAAGTAGTGATTCCTTGGGCAGCGGTTTTGAAAATAAAACAGAAGTGAGGAGTATATGTAAACTTAGAGGAAAATAGGCATTTGTAATAGGAATGCACTGGATTTACTGTCTGCCACTGCGCTATACACTTTAGCTGTATATTCTGTTCAAGTGCACTTTTAAATGGACCTGACCTGCATGTTTTATTTTAAATTTATCGAGTATCCCCTAATTAAAATCTACCTGAGAAAGTGCAGAATCAATAAAAAAGTAATAAATACACAAACATAACCACAGTCAAAAAACTTGCTTATAGACCCAATATAAAGTAAGTTTTTTTTTACTTAGTCGTGCAACTGCACATAAGCAGACTGCTGCTTTGCACGCACGTTAAATTTGGTCGAAATGAATCCAGAAGTTTAGCCTGGATTACTACATTCAGTAATCTGGCCAAAATCAGATAGTGACAAGATGTGATTGCTGTACTTTTATGAACAACTTATTTGTGCCTTTACTAATAAGAAACAAGAATTCAGTAAATAATCAAATAAAATGATTGTCTTTCTTTTAGATAATGGGCGATTTCAACCCCTCTTTAGAAATTGTAGGCTAGATTATATCAATCCCCACCTAGTAGTTACTTTCAGAAATGTATCAATTCAAGTAAGTACCTATTAATTTTATTCACACAATTATAATTAACTAATTGGAACCCACATTTTTTATTTTCTAATGTTTAACTGATGTCAGTCTGTTTGCTTTGTTCAAGATCATGACGTTTTTCATTATATTATTCGCTTATTGTATGTTTTGCGTACGATGTAGTCAGATTCGTTCGGTGAAAATCCGTAAAAATTAATTGACCTTAAACATGCGATAACTCTTAATAACCCCCAAATTTGACATTTAACAAGAATGGAAGAATGTGCAATTAATACAAGTAGTACAAAGCTTTATTTGAAATTTCAATTAGCTATTGACCCAAGTCTATGTATAATAACGATATCGCTTTAGTGATCGACGGCTGAGGCACGTGACGAATGAAAAGAGGTGAACTACGAAAGATCAGGTTGCGTGCCTGAGATGGGCGTGTCGGAGTTAATATATAATGTAATAATAATTCAAGGCCACAGTTCGCAGTCAGGTGTTTCGTTAAATGCGAATATAATTCAATAAATATTTTATATCTGCTATTTGCTGCTGTTTTTAAATATAATTAAGAAGGTTATCATATCTAATATAAAAATGTTTCGACCGTGGGAGGCCTCTATGTCTACATCTGATTGTGTTTGTGAAAATGAAATTGATTGATTGAAGTGATTACAGTGATCAAGGAAATCGAAGTCCATCAGTGTCACTACTTTTATTTCAAGTTAATACGTTTTTTTGTACATTGTTAGCTAAACTGAGCACAAATCCAGCGGCGGCTTGTGAAATTTAGATTGGTCATATCTTAGTATTGAGTTATGAGACCCCCAAGGCATATTGTATGGTACGACTACAAAAATAAAATAAAGCAGTTTTGCAAAAAAAAATTCCATCGAATTTTGCAAAGAAAAGTTTTAAAAATGAGTTTTTATTTATTGCCTTGTTTATTATTTTCTTTAAAGAACAATAAACTTATTACTTCGCTAATATTGTACTCATATTTTGACCAAACGAAGAACGTTTTTATTTTTGCAAATTTTCATATACATGCAGTGATTGAAAAAAAAAAATTCATTTAGGACTTGTAATTTTTTATTTGTGAATGTCTTTGTGACGCACTAGCATTATGGCATACGCCCGGCAGGCACGCGACTACCAATCCCGGCTCTATGTCCCCATGAACGTTAAATACATATGTTGTAGTGTCATAATAATATATATGAATTCGTGTAAATCAGATGGTGTGAAGAATAATAATTTTTTATTATGTCAAATTGCTCATTCTTTTATTCTCTTTAAAAATTGTTCTTAGAATTTGCCGGCCATCTCGCACAGTTAATAGTTAGAGCTGGAAAACTGCTGGTTATACCTGAAAATCATATTTTTCATTCGCATGGTTTGCTTGAAATTTGAATTTTCTTGTTCAGTAACTCAAATTGAAGGGAAGAACCTTGCGGTAAACCTTGTTCAGGAGTGAATGGAATGGAAAATTTGTTTTTAATTTGGACTCAGAGAGATCAATTTGAAAGATAATGCTTTAAAATCCATATGATATAGTCTGGACATTGAACTTAATGTAATTTATATAAAAATCCGTGATACCAAACTCTATCGAAGGCTTTGTTTATATCAAGGAAAATGGCAGCCGACTTGTTTCCTAATTTATTGTTTGTTTGGACATAATTTGTTAATACCATCAGAAGGTACATTGTGGATGATCCGTGTCTGAAGCCAAACTGATAGTTGGGTATGTACAGTTAATACAATAATGCAGGGTGTAATTACTTTCTTGTCATAAAAATAATACTGGTAATGGGGAACTACCACAATAACAAAAAATCTTGTCTAAACAGTTTTGAAGAAAAAAAAATAAAAAGAAATTTTAAGAAAATTGATAAGGAACTTCTGACATGTTCGGGTAGGTTTTGTTTTTGTTCGAATTGGTTAGCCTGAGATGGGCAGCAAATACTCAAAAGTATACTTCTTGAGGGCAGAGTATTTACTGAACGTAATTTCTCTCTGAAGCAACCCTCTATACATCCTTCTTCAAAAATAAGGAATTTAACCAGACTACAACAAATTGCAAGTCTGGCGCGTGTAATAATCACATATTACTACAAAACGCTATTTAATTTGATGGCACCTCCGATTTTTTCTGCATGTCGCAGTCTTAAGATTGCGAACATGTACCAAGTCACCGAGCATCTCGTTGCCAGCCACTGCATACCTACCTTGCACTGAAGAGAGCCAACAGCTGGAAACTGCAGTCTGCAAGTGGTGTGTAGTGGCTGACACGAGAGCTCCTTTAATTAGGAATGAGTCTTTCGGTCGGTGTTTGCTAAAATCGAATTAAATAGCGTTTTGTAGTAATATGTGATTATTACACTTAACGTGCCAGACTTGCAATTTGTTGTAGTCTGGTTAATTTCCTTATTTTTGAATAAGGATGTAAAGAGGGTTGCTTCAGAGAGAAATTACGTTCAGTAAATACTCTGCCTCTAGAAGTATACTTTTGAACATTTGCTGCCCATCTCCGGCTAACCAATTCGATTGTAGTTGACAGCGACCGCTAGATGGCGCCTCCGATTTTTTCTGCATGTCGCAGTCTTAAGATTGCGAACATGTACCAAGTCACCGAGCATCTCGTTGCCAGCCACTGCATGCCTACCTTGCACTGAAGAGAGCCAACAGCTCGAAACTGCGTCTGCAAGTGGTGTGTAGTGGCTGACACGAGAACTCCTTTAATTAGGAATAAGTCTTTCGGTCGGTGTTTCCTAAAATCGAATTAAATAGCGTTTTGTAGTAATACTACTTACTTACTCTCTGTTTTCTCAAAAATTTATGAGAAAGCCTTTCACTCTAGATTACTGAACTATCTCAGCAGAAATAATATTCTCACTGATGCATAATACGGTTTTCGCAAAGATCTTTCGACGCAAGATGCCATACTAAATTCAGTTAATTCCATAATTAAAAGTCTTGATGACAAAAAATACGTTGCCGGTTTATATTTTGACTATAAGCGTGCCTTTGACATGGTAAACCATGACTTACTTAAACAGAAACTCCTATTACTATGGAGTAAGGGGACTGTCCTATAGTTGGATCTCTTCCTATTTGTCTGAGCGTTCACAGATGGTTGTACTGCAGGCAGGTGGTAGGGAGCATAAATCCGACTTGCAACCTATCAAGATGGGGGTGCCTCAAGGGAGTATCCTAGGCCCCCTACTATTCTTAATCTTTATAAACAATATAGCTGAATCATTCGATAAACATTTCCACAGCTCAATAACTTTATTTGCAGATATGTCAGCAATTGTCTCAGCCGACAATGTAAATATGCTTAGTACAGCAGCTATTGATTGTACAAATCTGTCCTTGACTACAGCCTTACGAACAATCTATTATTAAACTTCGATAAAACTGAACTTATGATGTTTAATACAACAGCTCCCAACTATAGTCTTCTGGTCAGAACTATGACGGGTGCTCCTAGCATTAATCAGACTGATAACACAAAATTCTTGGGTATCCAGATTGACAGCAGGTTATCATGGAACTCTCAAATTAATAGTGTTCTAAAAAATCTTTCACTCAATTGTTTTATCATCTGGAGACTTAGGTCGTATGTGAATTTAAAAATTTTGCTTTCATACTATTTTTCGTATGTAAATTCAGTATTGTGTTATGGCATTGTCAGCTGGGGCAATGCAAATCGGATAAATGAGGTACTAACTGCGCAAAAAAAAGTAGTTCGTACAATGAAATTTAAAGGCGCTAGACACTCCTGTCGGGATCTGTTTAGAGACTTAAAAATTCTTACTGTTATCTCTATATATATCTTTCAGTGTGAAATTTACGTCAAGAATAACATTAATCCATTATACATCAACTGCAGATATAGTTAGCAACTATACGCTACGCTCTAATGACAACCTAAGATTACCCCAACATAGACTTGCCTCGACGGCTAAAAGTAGCTATATAATGCCTATAAAAATTTTCAATCATTTACCTGAAAATTGTAAATCCATAAATTCGATTAATACATTTAAAAAGGAAATCAAAACCCTTCTCTTAAAACATAGTTTTTACAGCTTAAATGAATATTTTACCAGCGATCTGATTTGAATTGTACTTCTTTTTATTCTCCCTGGTGGCCTGTCACTATTCACTATTCGCGATTCTCAGGGTTGCTCTGTGCTGGCACGGTACAGGTTTTGTTTTGTGTGTTTTTTTTTCTGTTATTATTAAGTCTTATATACTTATATGTGTAGTTTTATATGATCTTATATGTTCTTATTTTACCTTTACATTAATTTACTTACCGACGAACTCATGTCATTGCATAATGATC
Organism: Rutpela maculata; assembly: GCA_936432065.2. Lineage (NCBI taxonomy): Eukaryota > Metazoa > Arthropoda > Insecta > Coleoptera > Cerambycidae > Rutpela > Rutpela maculata. The sequence continues at coordinate 131,069,711 of OW386286.2, read as the reverse complement.
TTTGTGGAATTTTTGATAAATAAATAAATAAATAAATAAATATGTGATTATTACACTTAACACACCAGGCATATACATATATATGTTTTTATATCAAGTCGAGATCCGAATAAATTTAGGACAACCCGAGATCCATCACAAGAGAAAGATATTTTACACAGAAACTTGCTTCATTACACAGCCCTACAAAAAAAAAAATTTGGAATTGCTATCAAGACAACTATGTAATTTTCGACGCTGAATTCAAATCCGAGGTCAAAGAAAATCGTACACCTCCAAAATCAACCCTTAGCGCTAAAAAACACTCCCTAAACATGGTAAAAATGACTTAACGCTCCACGAATAGTCTTAAATCTCAATAAATCAAATTAAATATAAACATTCAAGTATATAACGCACAAACACTACTTTCCATTGAAAATCACCCCCCTGAGCGGAAAACTATCCCTCATAAAACAATGCAGTGATTGTAAAAAAAGCTTACGATGCCCAGTTTTTTTGGAAAGAGTGAGAAACTGTGTTAGTTCCGATGCAATGCTCAAAATCAACCCCCATAGAGTGGCGGAATCCATCCCTAGATTAAAATTGCAAGGAAAATCGGGGAAAAAAAGGTAATAACAGAAACAATGAATGCCCCAATAAAGAGCCCAACTTGACGAATACTTAATCTGCCTTCAGCACTCGTATGCGGTTGTCAATATGCCACCTACCGGCTGGTCAAAAAACTATAATAGTCAGAAAATTATATAGATGTTTTTTCTGAATTTTTAGACGATTCTTTTTAGAGGCCATATAAATAAGTAATAGTATTTTCAAAGAATTCTTTTTAGGAATCATCTAAGCAACTGCAATTTAAATTTGGTTTCCGCCACTCTATGGGGTAGTTTTTGAGCATCGCATCGAGACTAATGCAGTTACATACTGTTTCTAAAATAACTGGGCATCGTAAGCTTTTTTTGCAATCACTGCAGTTTTTTAAATTTCCTGTTTTGTAAGGGGTAGTTTTCACCCACTCACGGGGGTGATTTTCAATGGAAAGTAGTGTTGACTCTGTATTTATGCGTTATATACTTGAATGTTTATATTTAATTCGATTTATTGAGATTCAAGGCTATTCGTGGAGTGTTAAGTCATTTTTACCCTGTTTAGGGAGTGTTTTTTAGCGCTAGGGGTTGATTTTTGAAGGTGTACGATTTTTTTTGACCTCGTATTCGAATTCAGCGTCGAAAATTACATAGGGATACAGTTGTCTCGATAGTAGTTCCAAAAAAGCCCCACAAAAAAAAAATTCTAATTGCTATCGAGACAACTGTATCCCTTTGTAATTTTCGACGCTGAATCCGAATCCGTGGTAAAAAAAAATCGTACATCCCCCCCCCAAATCAACTCCTAGCGCTAAAAAACACTCCTTAATCAGGGTAAAAATGACTTAATGCTCCACGAATAGTCTTGAATCTCAATAAATCGAATTAAATATAAACATTCAAGTATATAACGCATAAATACAGAGTTGACACTACCCCTCCCACAACAGGAAATTTAAAAAAACTGCAGTGGTTGCAAAAAAGCTTATGATGCCCAGTTATTTTAGAAACAGTATGTAACAGCGTTAGTCTCGATGCGATGCTCAAAGATTACCCCCATAGAGTGGCGGAAACCACGCAAATTTAAATTGCAGTTGCTTAGATGACTCCTAAAAAGAATTTTCTGAAAATACCATTACTTATTTATATGGCCTCTAAAAAGAATGTCTAAAAATTCAGAAAAAACATCTATATAATTTTCTGACTATATAGTTTTTTGACCAGCCAGTAGATAGCGCATTGACAACCGCATACGAGTGTTGAATGCGGATTAAGTATACGTCAAGTTGGACTCTTTATTGAGGCGTTCATTGTTTCTGTTATTACCTTTTTTCCCCCCGATTTTCCTTGCAATTTTAATCTAGGGGTAGTTTCCGCCACTCTATGGGGGTAGATTTTGAGCATCGCATCGGAACTAGAGCAGTTACTCGCTCTTTCCAAAAAAACTGGGTATCGTAAGCCTTTTTTTACAATCACTGCATTTTTTTATGAGGGGTAGTTTTCACCCACTCAGGGGGGTGATTTTCAACGGAAAGTAGTGTTTATGCCTTATATACTTGAATGTTTATATTTAATTCGATTTATTGAGATTTAAGACTATTCGTGGAGCGTTAAGTCATTTTTACCATCTTTAGGGAGTGTTTTTTAGCGCTAGGGGTTGATTTTGGTGGTGTACGATTTTTTTGACCTCGGATTCGGATTCAGCGTCGAAAATTACATAGGGATACAGTTGTCTCGATAGCAGTAACAATTTTTTTTTTTATGGGGCTGTGTTATCTTCTTAATCCATAAACCAACACAGGGGAAATAAATTCAACCTTTGAAAATTTTGTGATAAAGTTTAAACAAAACGAGATCCTTGATAAAAGCCAAACAAGTCGAGATCCACTGATATATATGTTGATGTATATAGTGTAAGATGAGATCCTGCGATGTTGTCATACTTCTTGGATAAAAGCGTGCCATATCTCAAAGAGCCCAAAGGGCACTTTACGCGCTTTTTAACATTCGACAAGTGTTTGTGACAGTGAACTGCTGAAAAATGTCTAATCGTGGAAAGAAACTACTTAGTATGTTTAGTTTAGGATGTAAAATCAACCACAACTGGTGGTACACAGGAGGGAGTTATGAAAAACTTTTAAAATGTACATATTACTCTAGAAATACTAATAACTTTTCAAATTTTTCAATTAAATATTTCAATTTAGGGTCTCCTCAATTTTTTTACATGTAATGTCTCGCCCCCTTCAGTTTTTTATTTTTCATGTTGATGAAATTTTAAAAATATGAGAAAGTGGAGTTTTTAGCAGTCATGTATTACTTTTCATATAATTTGCAAAAAGTTTACAACTGAAAATTTTATAAATGCAAGTGCCATGTGTGCAAATTTACTATTGATTTAAAAATAACTTGCACGAAAATCGGGGCAGCGTGGAGAGACGAGGCAGCGAGGCGACCATCCCAGGGTGCCAAATTTATATCAATTGTGTTCTTAATTTCGTAAAATAAAATAGTAAGTGTATCTATACGTTGGGACTGAATTCTAAAAATGGTCATAAAATTGACACTATTGGAAGAAGGTACCTACACTCAAAGAAAATGATAGGTAAATTCAACCAAAAAGAGCATATGAAATTGCGCCTATCTAGTTTCATAGTTAAATCAATCAGTAAAGAATAGGCATACAACTTTATTTGTTTTCGTAAACAAATAGTAGTTTAATAATCATATCTTCTTGTAACAAATTAAATAGTACAATGACATTTTTTTATGTTCACTAAGCATTTTCAATTTGGTCTACAATTAAATAGTACGACTTTGTTTTTTGTTCACCAACTAATTTTTAGGTTGATCTACACTTTATTGTATGATGAAGTTTTTTTTGGTTAGCCAAAATCTCAGTATTGAGACATCAGACCACCCAAACCAAAGATTAGAGATCGTTTATAAGATCCATCCAAATATATCGATGATCCCTGAGAGAATTTGAACACTGCAATCATGTTATTAATTTTCTATAAATTCATAAGAGTGCAAGATAATGCATGATGGATTATTGTTAGTGATTTGTATGTGGCGTCATCTGGGAATAATTTCTGTAATAGACTACGTGGTAAGCAAGCAAATTTTATGGTAATTCTTTTAGAACTTCTAGAAGACGACAATAATATTGGTTTGTCTACCAAGTACAATAGTACAGCGAACTAATACTGGGTTAGAATTACAATTCGATAATAGTTAAAAATAAAATATACTATTATCTAGTTTAATTTGACAGAATTCAACAAAATAATAGTCAGACGAACAAAATAATAGTCTTATTCATCTATTTTTTAAGTTAATGTTTGTTTTGTTGTACGACAACTTTTTATTAATTAAAATAACAATCACCTCTTGTTTAAAAATACCATCAATATAGTTTGGTTTAACAAAATTAACGATATTGTTAGTTAACCATTTTTTTTTGTTGAATTTACCCATACTATTTCTTTGAGTGTACATAATTAATATAGTCCCAAGAAAGAACAATACAAACGGGTGTCTCCCATGTGTTTGGGTGGTAACTACTAAAAGTCAATTGCGTAAATCAGATTGACTTCTGTTGAATTTTTGGTTGTATCTAAACACGCTGCAAAGAAAAATAGCAATATATCACTAAAATATTAAAACTCTCCTAAAACTGTTTAATTGTCTTGCCGAAACATCTCTAGAGAAACGAAATATTTAACCTTTTCTTAAATGGCCAAGTTTTAATTTTGGTATGTAAATAAAAGAAAATACTTTATAGAAAAGCTTACAAAATAGGGGCAGGTATGGGCCTTTAGTTTTTTTATTAAGGATAATTTCCACATTAAATTGTCCATCAGAATTAACCATTGATTGATTTTTTTTTAACATATATTAACCTATACATTTATATTTATTATATAGTTTTAAAATTACTATGTAAAAGTATGTCAAATTCAATGGTAATCTGTATTTCTGTAATCTGTACATTTCTAAAACCGTAAATATCTCTCATAGAGAAAAAAAAAATCATATAATTGTGTAAATCATAAAATTCTGAATGACTTTCAAAATGTTCGTCTGTCTGTCTGCCTGTTTCCCCGCCCGATACGTTTCTTGTAACCTAAGAAAAGTCCGGTTCTATTGAAATTTGGACAATAAATCAGTGTTGAGTGTAAGAGCATCTGGTTGAGTGTAAGAGCAGTCTTTGGACTGAACTCCGCCTAATAAAGTCACTATTATTTGTTATCTAAAGAAAGAACCCTGTTGATTTTGAAAGCAATCGATCAGTAAATATAAAGGTTATGAAACATTTTATGAAAAAAATACAGGCGAAGAGTGTTATAATCTTTCATAAAATTGTATGTTTAATTGCCAACTTGCAATTTTTATCATCTCCCGATGATTGTATCTTGATTGTTGAAACCTTGGTTAGTATACTATGCGGTATCTTTGTGTTTATAGAATTTTGTCTAAGGCGTTGCAACACTTCACGAGAATTTTCTTCATAAAATGTTTCATAACTTTTATATTTACCGATCGATTTTTTCAAAATTAATAGAGTTCTTTCTCTAGCTAAAACTAACATACTCTCCAAATTTCAATAAAAGTTATCATATTCACAAAAACGTGGCAAACAGAGAGACAGACGGACAAACGGACAGACTGACATACGACGGGCATTTTAAAGTTATTCGGAATTCTATGACTAACACAATAATATGAATTGTATTTTTTCTACGAGTAATATTTACGGTTTTAGAAATGTGTTGATCAAATAAATGTATTAGAATAGAAATAGTTACGAAGAAAATGTATATGGCATTTTTTGTAGAGAATTTTATAGGATTTATTTTTTATGGGAGGCATAATTCGGATATCGCTAATGGTTAGTGAGACATAAGCGTAAAACTGAATCGGAGCACCATTTTTCCAAGATGGTGGCTGGGGCACAAGGGATAGATTTGGAAACTTTTAGTGTATTTATAAGTAGGCTTTAATGAACATCTTCACAAAATTTCAAACCTTTTTCAGTTTTTCCCTCCATTTTTCCCTATTTTACTGGAGGAGATAATAAAAGATTAATATTAAGTAATATATTTGAATATTTTCACAAACACATACCAGAATTCAAAAAAATTACTAAAATTTACTAGTAAAATTACGTACATTTTATTGATTTTGAAATATCTTGGTTCTTTCCAGAAGCCCTAGGGTTTTTGCGAAAAAGCGAATTTTACGAAATTAAGACGGTCTATCTCCAACTGGTGTTTTATTAACATGACATGGCGCAGCCGGTAATTTATTTAAAAAGAATTGAATTAAGTAAGTGATATTGGAAGGTGCAAATAAAGTATCAAGTGCAAATTATAAATTAAATAAAATTGGTGAAAATGGGTGACTACAGGTATAGAACCTATGAACTTTACTGGAAATTTAAGTGAAAATTGAAAACTATGGCGTCAAAGGTTCAAGAATTATTTAGTGGCTTCTGAAATCGGTAAAAAGGATAAAAGTATACAAGTTGCACAATTAATTCATTATATGGGTGTAGAAGGTATACGTATTTATAACACGTTCATGTTGAACGAGGATGATAGTAAGAAATTAAAAAAAGTGCTAAAGTGTTTCGAAAATAATTTTTTGCCGAAAAAAAAATTTATCGTATGAACGATTTAAATTTTTTACCCGTATACAAGCAGAAAATGAACCTATTGAACAATTTATTACCGATTTAAAAAATTTGGCTTTAATCAAAAATTTAATTATTTGTGGTTTACAAAATGAGGAACTGAGATTAAAGTTACTGGATGAAGATGATAAACACGATCTACATAGTGCAATTCAAGTATGTATACGGTACGAGAATACTAAAGAACAGTCAAATATTATTGCCAAAAATACAAATGTATCAGTGACGGGAGAAATACAAGCTATTCACCGGCAAGGACAACTCAGCAATCGGATTCGAAATAGTAAACAAACCACTTCAGCATCGATGTACAGTAACGCGGTAGCAGGACCGAGTCGTTCACAGTCACGTGGTAAGTCACAGGACCAAGGAGGAAGTTGGAATCAACCCGCGAGTTCAAAATGTAACCAATCACCGAGGTTCAAAGGACAGCGCTTGAAAATAAACAACGGAGTGTGCTATAGGTGTGGTAGTGCGCATGGTAAAAATCAGTGTCCAGCGTATGGTGAAAAGTGCAATGCTTGTGGCCATTTTAACCATTTTTCTAAAATATGTCAAAAGCATAAAATTCATGCTGTAAATTTTGAAAACGATGATCAATTTACTGATGATAATAATTATGTATTTATAGGCTCTGTAGAAAATTGTAATGTCAAAGATAACTCATGGTATGTTTCGCTGCTCTTAAACAATAAACAACACTATAATTTCAAATTAGATACTGGCGCAATGGCAAATATAATTCCGGTAAAAGTTTTAAAAGATATCAATTTAGACAAAAAACATTTAAAGAAAACTGATTTAAAATTAAAATCTTATACAAATAATGACCTACCTATTATTGGAACTTGTTACCTAAATTGTCATGTTTTTGTGGTTGAATCAAATTCACTATGTATTTTGGGCTTGGATAGTTGCAAAAAATTAAATTTAATTAAACGGGTGGATATTGTTAATAATGTTGGAGAGGCTCAGAATAATTATGAAAATGTCATTAAAGAAAATTCAGATTTGTTTATAGGTATTGGCTGTATGAAAAATAAATATCATATTGAATTAATTGAAAATGCTAAGCCTGTAGTTCATCCCCCTCGAAAAATAGCGGTACCTTTACTTAAACAATTTAAAAATACTCTTGTAAATTTGGAAAAAATGGAATAATTAAAAAAGTGGATGAACCCACCGATTGGGTAAATTCTATAGTAATAGTTCGGAAAAATAATGGATCACTACGTATTTGTTTGGATCCTAGAGATTTAAATTTGGCAATAAAAAGAGAACATTTCCAATTACCTACAATTGATCAAATTACAAGTAAATTATCAGGTGCAAAACTTTTCAGTAAATTAGATGCCAACAGTGGCTTTTGGCAAATTTGCTTAGACGATGAAAGTGCAAAATTATGCACATTTGCAACCTCCTATGGACGTTACTGTTTTTTACGTCTACCATATGGAATTAAATCAACCCCTGAGGTTTTTCACAAAAGATTTAAACAAATTTTTGATCTGGAAGTAGTCGAAATATATATTGACGATATCATAATTTGGGGAAAATCTCAGGCTGAGCATGATCAAAGATTAAAAGAAGTGTTTAGAATTGCGAAATTAAATAATATTACTTTCAATAAAGAAAAGTGCAAATTTGGCATGCGTGAAATAAATTTTATTGGTCATAAAATTACGGAAAATGGATTTTTTCCCGATGAAAATAAAATTTTGGCAATAAAAGATATGCCGATACCTAGAAACAAAAAAGAGGTACAAAGATTTTTAGGAATGATAACATATGTTGGTCGTTTCATTCCAGATTTATCAAATTTAAACTCACCCCTTAGAGAGTTAACAAGAAATGATACTATTTTTGAGTGGACAGACAGACATATGAAGTCGTTCAATAACTTAAAAAATATATTAACCGAGAAACCTGTATTACAGTACTATGATGTGAATAAACCAGTTGTAATTTCAGTAGATTCGTCCAAATATGGGGTTTGGTCTGTTTTATTACAAAATAATTTACCCTGTGCATACCTCACTGAGGTACAACAAAGGTAAGCACAGATTGAAAAAGAATTAAATGCAATTGTTTTTGGCTGTGAAATATTTTATGAATTTGTGTATGGATGTGAATTTGTTGTGGAAACAGACCACAAACCACTTATATCAATTTTTAAAAAACCTTTAATCACATGCCCCGCACGCTTACAGCGAATGTTAATTCAGTTACAAAAATATGACTTAAAAGTAGTATATAAGCCAGGTAAAGACTTATTTATTGCTGATGCCTTATCTAGAGCATTTTTAGAAAATCAAAAAATAGAAAATAGTTTTGGTACAGATATGGAAGTTTGTGTAATTGATATGCCATACAAAATGACAGACAAAAAAATGCAATGAATTGATTAAAGCTACATCTGAAGACAAAGTGTTACAAGTGTTACATAAATATATAAAACAAGGTTGGCCAAAAAGAATAAACAAAGTACCGGTTGAAATAAAAAATTATTTTAAATGTAGAAATGAACTAATTGAAAGTAACGTTTAAAGGACAGCAATTAATTATTCCTAGTAATATGAGAGGTGATATAATACATAAGATTCACTATGGTCATTTTGGTATTGTTAAATGTAAAAATCGAGCAAAAGATGCGTTTTACTGGCCTGGTACGTGTAAACAAATTGAGGATGTTATTGTTTGACACATCAGGTTTCACAACAAAAACAATCTTTAATTTCACATGAAATACCAACAACCCCTTGGTACAAAATAGGTTGTGGTATCTGTTATGTACTTGTTATATATTTATAGACTATTATAGTAAATGGATAGAATTAATTCTACTGGGAAACAATGCCTATTCAGATACTGTGATTAAACATTTAAAGTCTATATTTGCCAGGTTCGGCATACCTGCTGTAATAATATCTGATGGAGGCCCACAATTCAGTTTATTTAATTTTGACAAATTTGCTAAAGAATGGGGATTTTCACATATTAAATCTAGTCCCCGGTACCCACAGTCGAACGGAATGGTTGAAAGGGCTAAACAAACCGTTAAAAAAATGTTATATAAAGCTTTGGAGGATAAAAAGGATTTATATTTAGTTCTGTTAATGTATAGAAATACACCAATTGACAATAATGTTTCTCCATCTCAAATACTTATGTCCAGAAAACTTAGAGATATTTTACCATCAACCGTAAATAGTCTCAAACCGAAATCTATTAACTACACAAAGTACAATAAAAATATTAAATTTAAGCAACAAAAACAGCAAGCTTATTATAATAAAAATAGTAAAGACTTAAAATCATTAAAAATTAATCAAAAAGTTCGGTTTCAGAATACTTTAGGTTCAAAATGGTCTTATGGTAAAATAGTAGATAAAACGCGGAATCGCTCATATAAAATTGAAAAAAAAAGATGGTTCTTATATAACTAGAAATAGGCGATTTATCGAAATTTTACCAAATGACTACAATAATTTTGAAAACAATCCTGCTTCAGATGAAAATATTGTTATGCAATCAGATCTTGATGTAAAAAATACGGATTCTGACACAGATTCATCTATAAATGTAAGTACACAAGGTGATAATATTTATCAGTGGCGGCTCGTGATATTGTCTGCAGAGGAGGCTTGATATTTTAAAAGACAATTTGAGAAATTTCTACAAGTAAAAGATATTAATTTGGAAGATTGGAAGATATGCTGCTTCTTCCAAAGGGAGGCTCAGCCTCCCCTGCCTCCCCAGACAAGCCGCCACTGATATTTATAATATCCCGGAATATACTAAATCTGGAAGAATCGTTAAAAAAGTGCAAAGATTAGAATATAATTAGGTTCTTATATAGTTTTATTTAATTTTATGATAAAATGCATATTCACGAATGGATTAAAGTTATTTCTTCTTTTTATATTTATATTGTATCATAATTAATTTTTATATATAAAATAGTTTGTAGTTTAAAATATTAAAAAAAGGGAGATGTTGTATATTATAAAAAGTATGTAAAAACTTATCTATACGTTCTGGCCCACGTACATGATTTTATACTGAAATAAAGACAGTCTATCTCCAACTGGTGTTTTATTAAGATGACATTACCCAATTTTTTTCATAATTTTTAAATGTAAATTTCATATGCAAAAAAATTTTGCAAATTTTTTAACACAATTTTTTGGCACTTTAAGAAAGAGGGCCACTCTGAATTTTTCATCGTAAATTACTCATTTATCAAGGCCTATTCCCAAATTTTTTCATATTTTTAAAAGATGTGGAAGATAGTTAAAAAAACGAAAAACTGCATTACCGATCATTCTCTTATACACGCCTCACTATCATTTGGATGCATGTTAGTCTATGTAATGAAGGCAAAAATAGTGTAAATATTTCGTGCAAAGACGAGATTACCTTTCCCCCCATTTTCGGAGGAAGCTGAACACGATGCAAGTGGTGGGAGAATTTTTTGACTGCCGCAACTCCCTGAAACGGCCAGCCCTTTTATGGATCCCTTTATGTTTTCAGATATAAACAGGTCAGGGAGTGATTTATCAACGGGTTATACTTGAAATATCATGGAAGGGGATTATAGAGTAAGTGGAATTCAGACAGCAGGCCTAGGGTTGATTAAACCCTCCCGAGGGGTGGAAAATCATTTTTTTTTCAAATGGTTCGGTTCAAACGCGTATCTCCCGTTTTTAGGGTCGCTGATCACGGGAAAAATATTCATTTCCCTCAATTGGTGAGTGGTATTTCTACCCGGGGATTAATACCTATACTATCGTCATACAATTATCGTTTTCTATCCATTACAGAAGTTATTAATATTAACATGCCCCAATTTTTATAAACGTTATTTCTTGAAAACTGTTGATAACTAGTACTTACTAAACTTGTACGACTATTGGATAGTTAAATTGTAATGAATAAATCTTGTGATTTTCCATTGGACATTAATAGAAGAATAATTACTTCTACATCCAGTGGAAGTATAGCAACTACAAAAAAATTTCGAAAATTTTTATTGATCAAATAGGCTTAGAATATCGTGAAACGTCGAGATTTTAAGTTTGAGCGAAAAAAAAATTTTTGTCTGTCTGTCGGTCTCTGTAACTTTTTTGTGCGCACGATTACTCTGGAACCGTTTAAGATATTGACTTGAAATTTAGTATATGTATATACTTTAACTGGATCTGGAACTAGATTATATTTACATTTTATTCCGTCGAAGGGTTGGGGGATAAATTGGGGTAAATAGGTAAATCAAGCGGGTAAGAGTCCATAAATTTGGAATTTAATATATACAAGAGAAGTTAAGGTCTCAAAAAATTTTTTGGCATTAGCTACCCTCCATTACCATCCCCACCATTGTTTAAGGAGATGAAAAAAAATAGTAATTTAGTGTGTTTACAAGAACCAAAAACGTCAAATTATTTTTTTATTTCATCCACCCCCACTATCACCCCCCATCCCAGTACCGATGTGGGATATCGTTTTATGGAGTAGACGGTTTCATATTATATTGTTGAAGTTCCATAAGCAATTATTTCCACATACAAAATATTTTCATTGTGATAGACTTGGTTTGAAAATCTAGATGTGGAAGTAGTGATTCCTTGGGCAGCGGTTTTTACACATAAATGGTAGATATTCTGAACAAACCTGGTCTTTCCGACGGTCCCGTGGAGGCCCCACTCGAGCGCACGTCATTCTTTTCATTACTGGGCATACTTGAACGTAGGTAATAAAAACGTTATAAATAGCACCTAAAAATTATTAAAATGATCTATAACGGTGGCAGATTGTTAAAAATGCACTTATAAGCGATGGAAAAACTGTATATATTTGTTAACAAGACATGCGTCTAAATGATAGTGAGGCGCGTATAAGAGAATGGTCGGTAATGCAGTTTTTCGTTTTTTTAACTATCTTCCATATTTTTTAAAAATATGAAAAAATTTGGGAATAGGCCCTGATAAATGAGTAATTTACGATGAAAAATTCAGAATGGCCCTCTTTCTAAAAGTGCCAAAAAATTGTGTTAAAAAATTTGCAAATTTTTTTTGCATATGAAATTTGCATTTAAAAATTATGAAAAAAATTGGGTAAATAGTCCAACATGTAAGTAACAACTGTGAATTATTTCGGATTTTTTCGTACAACGGTATCCGAGAAAATTTTAAAAAACTAAAATCAAAAAACCCCCCACCACTCCTCCAATATGGTGGCTGCAGGCTTGAAATTTTGGGAAAATCATATTTAGGGTAAGCCCCTTCAAATAGTGGATAACAAACAAAAAAATTTTGTTTGGGGGCAGATTTTACATGCTTATCCTGCTATCTTCTTTAGATATTTAATATTTTAAAATGGTTGATAATGAATCTGAAGTAAAAATTAAAAAAAATGAAAATGACGGCTCTAATATGGCAGACGAAATTTTTTCCTAAAACAAACGTTTTAAACAAACAAAAAAATAAGCATCTAGGTGATACTGTATATTAACAAAAACAATATTTTTGAAAAAATGTGAAAGAGCACGTTGTTTCGGCCATAATTTCTTTATTTTTTATGATACAGAAACAAACAAAAACAGTTTTAAAGATTTTCATTATTTCTAATTTGGTCCATTAGAACTTTTGGTGGAAATGTCATAGTTTCTAAAATATTCAACGTTTAAACCCTATAAATGTTCGGATTATAAACTTAAATGTCTCCGAAATTATTAATCTTACATAAACATAAAATAAAAACGAATTCATTCTCGGTTTATAAGCTTTATTTATGGTATCCACCTTTTTTTTTTTCGCTAACTCTAATATTTTTATTGAGATATTTGCCATTTTCGAAAATCCCTTTGTAGTTTAAAATGCAGTTTTTTTCCAAAGCAAGTGCTGTAAACCTACAAAAAAATTTGAGAATCTAGGTCATGGTATGTGTTAATGAAAAACGGTATATGATAACATATTTTTTTTAATTACTGACTACTTACATTAACAAAATGGCTACGTTTTTATTAAAAAACTGTGAAGAAGCACGTTGTTTCTGTAATAACTACTTTGTTTTTTATGCTACAGAGATAATCAAAAAATCATTCGAACCTTAATTAAAGGGTCTTTATATTTTTAGATATCCGAAACCATTAATTCTACAGAAATTAGAAAAACAAAATTCATCTTCAGTTTAGTAGCTTTCTTGTCTCCGGCATGTTCTCGCTCAATGGAATGCTTTTCGACTTATTTGACGAAAATCGTTTTGAGATACCTCTTTTTCAAGTTAAAATCTCAATTTTCAAGTGGTTATAACTTAAAGACTATCAATTTATATGAAAAGTTGCATAGAGCCTTTTCTTAAAATATGATACTCTTTCAGCTAAAATGTTTTTAATTTTTTTTTTGTTTGCCACCCCCTGAAAGGACCCCGCACAAACCTTATGGGTTTGAGTTCCCGGTGGATTTGTCTGAATTTTTGATATGTTGTACTTGACACCCTCCTGATCAAAAGTGTCCATAGGCCCAAAGTCCGTAAATGAACAGTTTTCAAGATATCAAGGACGCAAGGTCTAAAAAAATGGGATATTTGCATGAACCTCAAGATGAAAAAAAGTGCTCTGACCTGGAGGTCAGACATGTTCTCATTATGTTTTTAGGGTCGCTGAATCAAAATCCGGGGTCCATTAAGCTCCATCACGTCAGGGTCAAGGGAATTTGAAGGACAAAATGAGGAAATACAGTAAAAAAATCTGAAAAAAGTCATGTACGTATTTTTGAGGTCGCTGAATCCAAATCTGGGGTCCATTAAACCCCATCACGTCAGGGTCGAGGGCATTTGAAGGTCAAATTCAGAAGAGACCGTCAAAAATCTGAAAAATACCATACACATATTTTTGGGGTCGCTGAATCCAAATCCGGGGTCCGTTAAACTCCATCACCTCCGGGTCGAGGGCATTTGAAGATCAAATTCAGAAGAGACCATAAAAAATATGAAAAAATTCATATACATGTTTCTGGGATATCTGAATCCGAATCTGATATATTCTCTTAACTCCACAAATGTACAACCTCACATCGCAGACAGGTAACCGACACCACAACCACATAAACTAACACAGAAAACCGGAGAGCCAATAACCACGAGACCCGGGGGACACAAAACAGCAGACAGTAGCTCCAATAACTACGGTGCATGGTAGCGAGATATGACCTGTGCAAAAGTTGTATGGTTCAGAGGGGGTTAGCTGATGGTTACCTCAAACTTGACCTTGAGCTTGATGCTCAAGGTCATTTGAAGGTCAACTTTTGTGTTTTAAGAAGGCACCCTCATTTTTCAGATTCGTTAAGAACAGGATATTCTAAGTTTAGTTGTGGTATCATGAGTGGGGTCTAATTCACTTCCTAAATCATGAAATGTGATTTTTATTTCCTATTTACTCCACGATCTTATGTTATTCACTGTTAGCTTTAGCGTTACCCAACGTGCACCGGCGTGGAGGAAGCTAATCAGATTTTGCACGTCATGTGGCCCTGAAAAGGGCCGGTTTGATAATTCGTTTTATTAATTTAATTAATTGGGTCTCCCGCTGGTAGTCTATTACCAGGATCTTTGATTGTTCTGATCAATACGTCGGAAGGATATTGTATATTATTTTCATGACGGGCAAATCCCAAAAACCAGAGGACACTAGCAACATGTGCACAGCTACCTAATGTACGAGCACCCGCCTTACATGTACAGTAATACCCTTGAATAGGTTGCATATCATCTATATTCATTCCATCGTCTCTTTCTTGGTCATTGTTAGGAATATACGCAATAAGAGAATATATCAGATTCGGACTCAGATATCCCAGAAACATGTATATGAATTTTTTCATATTTTTTATGGTCTCTTCTGAATTTGATCTTCAAATGCCCTCGACCCGGAGGTGATGGAGTTTAACGGACCCCGGATTTGGATTCAGCGACCCCAAAAATATGTGTATGATTTTTTTCAGATTTTTGACGGTCTCTTCTGAATTTGACCTTCAAATGCCCTCGATCCTGACGTGATGGGGTTTAATGGACCCCAGATTTGGATTCAGCGACCTCAAAAATACGTACATGACTTTTTTCAGATTTTTTGACTGTATTTCCTCATTTTGTCCTTCAAATGCCTTTGACCCTGACGTGATGGAGCTTAACGGACCCCGGATTTTGATTCAGCGACCCTAAAAACATAATGAGAACATGTCTGACCTCCAAGTCAGAGCACTTTTTTTCATCTTGAGGTTCATGCAAATATCCCATTTTTTTAGACCTTGCGTCCTTGATATCTCGAAAACTGTTCATTTACGGACTTTGGGCCTATGGACACTTTTGATCAGGAGGGTGTCAAGTACAACATATCAAAAATTCAGACAAATCCACCGGGAACTCAAACCCATAAGGTTTGTGCGGGGTCCTTTACAGCAGTAGTTGAAATGTAGTGGCATCCACCCCCTATAAATTAGCAAGCCGCTGCACAATATAGAAACTTTGCTTTAATGCATTTCCTATTAAGTTGAATCTAATTTATATGACATTATTCCAAAGTTAAAAACCTCTAGTTACTGTACTAATAGTAAACTATATAAGTTTAATAAAATAATAAAGATACTTAAAATTTGTAAATCGCGGATAATTGACACCAAAAAAGGGCTTAAATAACTGTAGTTACAATTGTTCCGTCACAGTGCACAGAGATGGCGCTGCGGTGAGAAATTATTTTTCGATGGCTGGAACCTTGAAAAATGATTTATACGATTAATGAATAAATTGTGAATAATTTTGACTATGTAAAAAATTTTGTAAATACCAGCCGTTTTGGAGCTACATGAATTTTTTTCTCCATTTATTTGTCTCTGTAAATTTTGAAAACTTCTGTAACTTTTCTGTTTATTATTTTAAAACACCAATTATTTAGAACTTTTATCTTATTATATTCCATACTTCTTATATTATTACATTATTTTGAAAATTTTTACTAATTTCAAATTTTAAAAATTAGTTGCATTTGAAAAATTCTGAAAATTATGAAAATTTTCAGAATATGTAAAAATATAAGAAGTATGGAATATAATAAGATAAAAGTTCTAAATAATTGGTGTTCTAAAATGATAAACAAAAGTTACAGAAGTTTTCAAAATTTACAGAGACAAAAAAATGGAGAAAAAAATTCATGTAGCTCCAAAACGGCTGGTATTTACAAAATTTTTTACATAGTCAAAATTATTCATTAATCGTATGAATCGTGTTTCAAGGTTCCAGCCATCATAAAATAATTTATCACCGCAGCGCCATCTCTATGCACTGTGAAGGAACAATTCTAACTGGGGTTATTTAAGCTCTTTTTTGGTGTCAAGTATCCGAGATTTACAAATTTTAAGTATCTTTATTATTTTACGAGATAATGACCCGGGGACTTTTAGCTGAAACACCCTGTATATATATATATATATATATATACAGTGTGTCCACGGATGGACTTAACTATACTTATAAAAATGGTTATTTTCAATTTTTCGAAAAAAATTTATTCTTCATAATTTCTTTTGCTTATTATACAAATACGATTCGCGTTGAGAAAATTTGATTTTGTTATACAGGGCGCGCAAAAATTATAAAAATTTTAATTTTCAAAATAAAAAATTTTAAAATCAATTTTTTTGAGGCAATGGGATAAAGGAGCTTAAAAGCAGTAATCGCAAAGCCAAATAAATTTTTTTCATGGAAGTTATTGTTACTAAGTTGTTTGATATTAAAAATTAAATCGATTTTTCCCCATATCTTGTTATCGATTAATATGTTTTAAAGACTACGGATTACTTGTAAAAAACGTTGTTTGTAACTATTATTAATAAGTTTGGGTGTAAATGTTGTGTCATAGTTTTTCAACTCCTACTTCATTGAATTAACTTTTAGTAATCAAGATTGCCGCTGTGAAATAATGCTTAGGTGACATTGTTATTTGTTAACATTTGTCAATTAATATCTTTAGCAAAGCAGCGCATTTACTTGATGAAGTGTTATGGTATTGGAGAAGTGTCCTATAAATACGCGATAGAAGTTTTCCACAGGAAGTTTCCAGGTGTACAAGTTTCTGTAAATGATTTAAGAAATATGGTTCATAATTTCGATGTTTATGGTGACGTTAAAGATGTGAAAAAAACAAAAAAAGACATGATGAAAATGATGCTACAACTATTTTAGTGTTAGAATCAGTTCGCAATAATCCCCGACTTCCTTTGAAAGCAAGAGCGAGTCAGGTGGGTGGTGTGTCTAAGAGTCACGTACACAATATTCTGTCCGCAAATAAATTGCACGCATCCAAACCAACCTTTATCCATAAACTTCAAGAAGGTGATGATTCATATCGACTTGAATTCTCTTTACTAATGGGTGAACGCATAATGGAAAGCCGTAATTTTCACCATCATATAATATTCAGTGACGAATCTACATTTACAATAAATGGGATAATCTCCAGTCAAAATTAGGAAGTTTCCTATTTTAGAAATATCATGTACATTCAAGTAGTCTTTCAGATAACTAGTCAAACAAAAAAAAAAATTATCTCGATATCTGAAAAACTCACGAACTTATTCAATTTCTTATTTGAATACTTTGCCTCGGCTGAAGTGCACCGTGACGTCACGATACATAACGCGCTGACTTGCCATGCCGGCGGCCCGCCGTATGTTCCCTTTATTTAGTGTATGTGCTCGATTTTCTGAAATGTCACAAAATGTCACTTTTGATTCGAATTTTCGAATTTCGCCGTGTAATTTACAATCAAGTTTATCTGGAAGACTTCCTCTTTACGTCGCGACATCATACGGCCGTCCCAATGGTGTTTTTCAAAAAATATGAACGTGCCAAAATTGTATGTTTTAGCAATTTTTTCGGCTCTCAAATACAAGCTGGCTATAAACTACCGGTACCTGCCAGCGAGTATAAAGGTGCCCGCGCCCGCTCGCTGTTGGTGGAATCATGTATTGTGACGTAATCGTGCCTCAGCCCAGATGATCGCAGCATTTTAAACTTGGAAGGACCATAACTTTTTTATTTATGTAGATAATTTTAAAAAAAAAATACAGATATTTTTTAGATTTTTACGACTATTTATTACGAGAAAATGAGAAAAATGGAAACTTCCTAATTGTCGCTTTTGGGCAAAAGAAAATCCACAGCCAAAAATTTAAGAAAGTCAATGTATGGTGTGCATTAACGTTCAATAAAGTAATTGGTCCATTTTCCTTGGAAGGAAGGCTTAATGCAAATTATTATTTAGAAATTCTTAGTGAATACTTTTTGCCACAAATGGATGAAGTAAGTTTGGAATTTAGAAGAAATATGATATTCCAACAGGACGGCTGCCCAACGCATAGTGCAATGATTGTCACCGATTGGCTAAATGAACATTTCCCCGAAAAATGGATTGGGCGCCATGGACAGATAAACTGGCCAGCGCGGTCTCCGGACCTCACCGCAATGGATTATTTTCTGTGGGGGTATCTTAAGCCAAAAATGTATGCAACTGACATGCAAGATAATATTAAGATTTTAAAAAACAGAATCACTGATGCCATTGCTACAGTGACACCAGATATACTTCACAATGTTTATAACGAATTTCAAAAAAGTATGGAGAAATGCGTTGACGTAGGAGGGTTTCATGTTGAGTAAGGACGTTACTGTATAAATACTTAAGTTGAATAAATACTTTCTCACATTTAATTAAAAAAAATTGTTCTGTCTATTTATAATATCAAATAACTTAATAACAATAACTCCCATGAAAAAAAAAATTGTTTGGCTTTGCGATTACTGCTTTTAAGCTCCTTAATTCCAATGCCTCAAAAAGTTTGATTTTAAACTTTTTTATTTGGAAAATCCAAATTTTTATAATTTTTGCGCACCCTGTATAACAAAATTAAACTTTCTCAACGTGAATCGTATTTATATAACAAGCAAAAGAAATTATGAAGAATAAGTTTTTTTCGAAAAATCGAAAATAACCATTTTTATAAGTATAGTTAAGTCCATCCGTGGACACACTGTATATATAAATAAATAATTTATTGATAACAAGCAAGCTACAAACATACAAATGGGTAAGATACAGAGAACTGATATATTAACCTTACCCTTAAAACATGAAGTAGTTTTGTAAATAATCTATTACTTATATAAAATATAAAGTCATAACGTTACTAATTTAAAAGAATTACGTAAGTACAAACGAGAACATACAAGAATGTCCAAATTCAATGCTAAAATTTGTTTAAAGTAATGGAGGTCAAGTCATTACACAGTAATTTATTTTTTAAATTCATTTTAAACGATGTAAAACTTGTCTGAAACATGGCTGGTGTTAATTGATTATACACGTATGACACTAAGTACGAGAATGATGTTTGAAACGCTTTGTCGGAATTCTATCTTATCATACAAGTAGCTAGGCATTTGAGTTTCAATTATTTTCTTAATTGGACAGGCATAATGGAGAAATCGACATTCATCTAATCGTAGCATTTTAATCTCTTTATAATGTGGAGATACGGACGTTACAAACAAATCTTACATATCAGTTTTGCATGATTTGGAGTCTTCTTTTATCAGTTGCATTGAGACAGGGTCCGTATATACAGTCCCCATAATTAAATGACGACAGTATTAGTGACTTAATAAGCATTATTTTTGTCGATATAGGCAATAGGTCCTTAAATTGATACATATGTCTCAGCCTCGAGTAGGATGCCCTACATATTTTTGACACCTGACTACTAAAAGATAATTGTGAATCAAATAGGATACCCAAATTTTTTACTGTATCTTGCATTTCCAGCTGCGACTCACCAAGGTAGAACCTTGAATTAAGCTGTCTTATAGTACTTATTTTGACTTGCGAGCCTAGTAATATAACCTTACTTTTATTGGGGGTTCATAAGGAGACCATTATTTTGAGGATGCCATTGAAATCTAAATTCAAGTTTTCAACTTGCTGCCATATGTTGTTAGTGGAAAGTGTAATGAATAATTGCATATCATCAGCATATAAGTGTAATTTTGCATGATGTGGGGTAAATTATAGGTCAGCTGTGAATAAATTAAAAAGAAGGGGGCCCACGACTGAGCCTTGTGGTACGCCAGCATGTAATTCCAGACTTTGCGATAGATTACCATCACTTAATTTTGTTATTTGGAAGAGGTAATTTCTAAACCACTGAAGTAGGACATCATTGACCCCATATATCTTTAATTTTTTAAGGAGAAGCTCAAAATTGACACTGTCAAATGCCTTAAGACATATCTAACAGTGTCAAGACTGCAACTTCATTAGAATCTGAGCTCTAAGAAATTCATCCGTAACTAATAATGAAGTGGTAGTGCTAAAGTTTTTGCTAAAACCTGACTGAAGAGGAGGCAGTATTTCAAAAGTGTCTAAGTACTCTATTAGCTGCTTGTAAAGAGCACCCTCAGCTAACTTTAGTGGTACGCAAAGTAGACTAATGTTTCTATAATCAGTCACTTCTTTGGAAGAAGCAACTTTAGGCTTTGGGCGACTTATAGAGATTTTCCACATCTCTGGAACAATACTTGTTTCATAGGAATAATTTATTATATGTGTGAGTGGTTTCAATGAAACATCACTAGAGATTTGTAACATCTTTGCAGAGATATTATCAACACCCATGCAATTTTTTTTGCCTAAATAATAATGATTGAATGTCTTCAACAATAATGGGCTGGAAGTGAAAACTTGAGTTGGGAGGATTTATATGTTCCAAGGTTTGATTAGTATAGGTTGCCATAATTTTCGGAAACTATATCGGGACGCTATGTATCCCCCTAATAAAAAGGCATATCCGTTAAAGAAAAATATATCATTGTCTTTTTAACAAAATTAAAACTGCTTCTTATTTCAAGAAATAACATTGTCTTTATCGTGAAGTCGGAACACAGAGGTCAGTAACGGTGACCGTCCCGACAGAGTCCCGATATATCAGGACGGTTGGCAACCCTAGATTAGTATCACTTATAAGACTGGTGGCACCCAGGCTAACAAAATACTCATTAAATATATTGGCATCGTTCAGGTGTTTTGGTAATTCTGAATAGCTAGGCTTTCATCCTATTCCCCAGCTTTTTAGATTGGCCCAAAGGTTTTTTTGATTTTGCGCATTATTTCTAATAGTAGTATTGTAAAATATCTTCTTTTCATCTTTAAGTGCAAAGTTGTAATAATTCCTGAGATCACAAAGTAATGGTTTTTTTGTTTTTTTAAAATGTAGCCAAGCCTTTTTTTTTAACTTTGATATTTTTTTCAAGGTAGGAGTGAACCAAGGGTACTATGTTAATGGGTTTTGCACACTACTATATTGTATGGAGCATGCAAGTCAAATAAATTTTCTAAGGAATTGTTAAAGAATTGAACCTTATCGTTTATATTTGGTATCATGTAAATATATTTCCAGTCAATTTGTCGAGCATCCTGCTTAAAGCTGTCTAGATCAAAAATACTGTAGTCCCTACAAGTTTTTACTTATATATATATATATATATATATATATATATGGTATATATATACGGTCATATATATATATATGACCGTATATATATACCATATATATATATATATATATATATATATATATATATATATATATATTTATATAAGGTATCCGTTGGCATCCTACCTAATAACGTTCTCACTCGGCATCCACTAATATACACACTGATATACACAAAATTTATTTAAAGGCTAAGTTAGCATCCTACCTATTTTACGGTTTAATTGGTGTCCTTATGAATATTTTAATCGATGCGTAAAATGACACCCGAATATAAAAATTACAGGTTTAACTGACTTCCGGCGGCGTTGTCAGATGCTGCTATGCTGCTTTATCGTATTTGCCTAGAAGAATATTATTACAATCTGCAGTCTGTCGACGTATAAATAAATAAGGAAATCTCATCCTGTGAGAATACTAATTTATGTCACAATTTAAGTTTCGAAACATGAAGTTCGCGTAAAAGTGAATTACTTTTTATTTGCTTATAATTGTTATAAAACATATTCTTTATGGGATTTGGCAAACAGTAGAAAAAACAATCTGTATGAACTAAAAAGAAAATCTATCTGCAAAGATTGGAAATTAATTTTGTAGATAGTTTTTCTTTTTAGTTCTCACAGATAGTTTTTTTCTGCTATTTGTCAATTTATCAAATTTTCTGTACGAGATAGGACAGGGTGCTGTAAAGAAATATTATTCAGAAAAATAAAACTGAATTTGTTAAAATTTTGCTCACTTGCAAAGTGACCCTATAAGGGTAAAGTTGGAGTATCACGTATTTTTAACGTTTATTATTATTTATTTGAGTTCTCTTTTACACAAATTATTATTAATTAATCACCTTCTAGATTGTGTTAATATTTTAATGCTTTTCAAATGTATTAGACAATTATAATTTATTCAAAAAATTATATTTTGCTATAAATTTGTAACATTTCCAACTTTTTTAAATTTCACAATAGTTCAAAGAATACGAATTAATAATTATTTTTTCAATTACACCCCCCATGAGAACTATTGGGCCTCAAAATGACCCCATAAGGACAAAAGTAGAGTATCATGTATTTCTAGCATTTATTGTTATTTATTTGCGACTCTTTTTGCAGAAATTATTTTTAATTAGTCTCAAAAATGTTCTTTATTTTAAATATGAGCAGAAAGTCGATGAAAAGTTCAAAATTTCTTAAAACCTGCACAACTCTAGCCCTATTCTGAAGAAAGTTGCTTAAATAATTTGCAGGTTTCATTAGCAAACTCTTAATAAACAAAATTGTGAAACTAAAAAAAGATGGAAATGCTACAAATTTGTAACAAAACGTAATTGCTTAAATAAATTATAATTATTTAAGTAAATTAAGATTGTTTAAACAATTTGAAAAACCTTAAAATATTAAGACAAACTGAAATCTGACTAATTCAAAACTATTTCTATAAAAAAATCTCAAATAAACAATACTCATTCTGAATAATTCTTTCCAAGATTTTGTCCTATCTCTTACAGAACAATAGTATATTGTGTATTTAGGTGTGAAAGCAGTACATTCCCGGACGACGATGCATCGAAGTTCGGGAATGTGCTTTCTCACCGAAATACGCATACTATTTTTTCTGAAATCACAATCAATATTATTATAAATTAAGGAATTTATATTAATGCATAAAATTTCTTCATTAATGAATAACATTTCTTCATTATAATCTAACATTTCTTCATTACATTTCTTCATTACAATCTAACTGCTTACTAATAAATGTAATTTTGATGTATGTGTAAGCGTAAATGTAAGTTTGATTGTTTGTCTGCGTGTATTTATTTACTGTCAAAAATATACATAAAAAACCATACGGGAATGTTACTTTCCCGGCCTATGCCGGGAAAGTAACATTACCGTACGGTTTTGTTGATCGTTGCTTGGCAACGGATCTTTTCCGGTCTGTTTTCTGATAGTTTCTTAGCAACGGACTAAAATACTGGAATTGTGCATTTTTCGATCTGAAATCGCGCCGAAACTGTAGACATTGCCGATCGATTTCAGAAAAAGTACTTTATAAATGAGAGAAATTACTTTTTTTGGTAAATTTCCAAGACATATGAATTGCTCATTTAATCATGCGTCGCTCCCTGGCACACTGTATATGCTTTCTTAGAAAATGTAAGGCTCTTACTGAAACGAGAAATTGGAGATTTTTTTAATTTTTAAAACATAATAACATTGAAAATATCAACTTTATGAAAAAAATTATCGAACATTTCTTGTTGGAAATCGATAAAAAAATATTTAAAAACATTGATTCATTGAAAAAATGTAATATTTCCTTTTGTTGTAAACAAAATTGTTTTAAACAATATCAGAGCGGGTTACCGTCTGGTAACATGGATGCTCATAATCAGTAGTGTCTCCAGAACTGATTCCAACAAATAAACTGCGTCCGAAATGTATTCGAAACTTATGCGCCCATACTGCCTGCTATATAACTAGACCTCCCAATTTTATAGACCAGTAACAACTTCGTAAAAAAAATGAAAATCGGCAAAGAGACCACGGTGTTTCATTTCTACATAAAAACTTTTAAAAAGTCAAAAACCTAAACCACATTCCAATTTAAAATATATAAATGACTAAGTTTTAAAATCTGAAAAGGAAGTAACAGGACAAGCTTTACTTGAAAACGTTTTTATTGAAAATAAAATTATATATAAAAAAATATATTTTTAAGGAAAAGCTTTTTTCTGAAATCAATCGGCAATGTCTACATTTTCGGCGCGATTTCAGATCGAAAAATGCACAATTCCAGTGTTTTAGTCCGTTGCTAAGAAACTATCAGAAAACAGGCTGGAAAAGATCCGTTGCCAAGCAACGATCAACAAAACCGTACGGGAATGTTACTTTCCCGGCTTAGGCCGGGAAAGTAACATTCCCGTACGGTTTTTTATATATATTTTTGACAGTAAATAAATACACGCAGACAAACCAACTCACATTAAAATTGCATTCATTAGTAAGCAGTTAGATTGTAATGAAGAAATGTTATGTATTAATACAAATTCCTTAATTTATAATACTATTGATTGTGATTTCAGAAAAAATAGTATGTGTATTTCGGTGTGAAAGCACATTCCCGGACTTCGATGCTTGTTGGCCTCGGCTAGCGCCTCGGCCAACAATTTGCATCGTCGTCCGGGAATGTATTGCTTTCACACCTAAATACACAATATACTATTATTTGAAAAAACTGTACTAAAAAGTAAAAATAATTTTTTTAAATTCATACACCTGGAAACCAAAAACTTTGCGGACGGTCATATAGCACTATTGCATAGTTACTTTGCTCAATTGACAGCACCCAAAGCTTTTGGTTTCCAGGTGTGTGAATTTTAAAAAATTATTTAAACTTTTTAGTACAGTTTTCTTAAAAATATTTTTTTTATATAATTTTATTTTTTACTTTTTAGTCTACTTATTTTACAGACAGACAGATAAAACCCTTTCATTTGATACAAATGGCAAGGGAGTCGTGAAGAAAGATAATTTGCCATCCTAGGGCGTCCGCCATATTGGATTTATAATGGCGTTACATAGTTTATCGTATTTTACTCATTTTCATTTGATTCCATATTCCATATCAAGGGGGTTGTGAAGAAAAAGGCGATCTGCCAGCTTGGGATGTCCGCCATATTGAATTTAGAATGACGTCACATTGTCTATCGTATTTTACTCGTAAAACCCCATATCAATAGGGTTGTGACTAAAAAGCCGATCCGCCATCTTGGGACATCCGCCATATTGGATTTAGACCGATAATGGCTATACTATGTTACATTGTCACCGGACTTATACACGTGTGCCAAATTTCAAAGCTCTAGTGTAATAAGAACTAGTCGAAATTCAGCTTGCAAAATTTCACCAAACAAACATACATTCATACATAACACATTGCAAGTTAAATAAAAGCTTTTAAAAAAATGAATACAACACAAATATTTAGCATTTATGAAAATGTAAACATACGTATTTCAAACCAAAACAATAAAATAATGGTAAAATGAAACAAAAACCGAACATCAACTCTTAAAAGGAAATTTATTTTCTCTGTCTGTATAATCCCAGGATTATGTTATGTGTACTTTGTAGTTCTAACACATTATAGTGTAGGCAAATTAGCATTCTGACTAAATAGTTTACCGAATGAATGGATTTTCACGAAACTTTGTGGATTCTGTTCGTTTTGAAGTCTAGATCAAACTCCAAAAAAAAAAATGGCCGCTAATATTGCCTCGCAATTGTAATAAACAATGATCTTGTTGCTAATTTGTTAACTAGTAAAATTGAGGTAAATTAAAAAAACAAAATGTCTTTTTAGATAATTTTATGAAAAATAACAACTTTTTACTCTCGTAAAATTTTCGAAAAATGCATATTTTCCGAGATATAGCAGTTGAATTTTTCCAAAAAGGGTTGAAGGTGGAATAAAAAGTGACGAGAAAAATCCATAAATTCGAGTGAATATATTATTAAACTACAAGACTTTTTTTCCTTTATGACTTTTTCCTAAAGTGCACTCTGTCCAAGTTTCCCGGAAAAAAACCGAAAAAAAAGGCCCTTATCGGAAAACGGAAAATATCGTAAACTATGAAATTTAAAAATCTGGAAAAATTAAACGTATAGGTTAATATATTCTTTAAAATGTTGCTCTCTTCTAATTTTTTTGTAACGTACATATTTTCAACAGTTTTTCACTATCAAAATGTATCTAAATTTTTTCATGACACAAAATGCATGTAATCTCTAAAATTGTAATTAATTTATATATATTTAATAGAAAAATATCTAATTTGTGAAGAAAAGAAAGAACGAAAAAAGTTCTACTGCAGTCTCGTAAGCAAATATTAAACCACCTTTACCCTTTCAAATAGAAAGACGTAAATTGGACTGTAAGTCGATGAAGTCTACTCATTTTGAACAATAGACATTCTTTAAAATATCTGTAGAGAAAATGTTTATGAATTTAAAAAACCAAACATATGGTTGAAATTAATATATTTCGGAAATGGTTTCTTACAATAGAGGCCTTACCCCACAAGCGTCCATAATAAGACGTAATAAAACTGTCTTTCAGAAATAGCAATCCTTCATTTCAAAAAGACAAGTCAATTAGTTTCAGATACAACCCATTATTGTCTGTTTAACCGAAACTAGAATAACAGACTCCGAAAATGTAAAAACTTCTAAAATGTATCTATACAACTCTCTTAGCTGGTGTATTATACATTAATGATAATTTATATAATCAACACAATAGAAAGTAGCTTAACTGAAAATATTAGATTCATCTATAATTATATAACATATAAAATATGCTATAATTAAAATATACAAAAATATTATTTTTAATTTTTGTCACTTTTGTTTTTAGCAGTTAAATTATTAAGTATTTTAGTATTTATTTTATTTTGTAATATATCGAAGTTTATGTCGATTTACGTGTATTTTATATTGAGTAACTGCTATTCTATACTAATAAATTAGAAAAATTATCACATCGCCTGTTGTATTACGATTTTACCTATGGACAACCTCTGTTTAATAATAATTAAACAGAGGTTGTCCATTCTTATAGTAATAATAAGAAATATGCACGACAACGTAACAGCTGCCTTATTAATTATATACCAAAATAAACGATAATTAAACGACAATAATGAACAAAATAGTTCAGGTCGGTAAGTCTGTTGTTAATTATCAAATGAAATCGCCGAGAATCGCATATACGAAAATGCAATTTTTGTGAGTCAGTCCGTCAATTTCTTTTCAGTATTGAAAGTCACTGCTCATTCTTCTTGCTGCCTAATGACATGCAAAATCATATATGTAAGTTTTATATGGCTATATATAATTTTGTATCGCAAATTACCAAATATAAGCCACTTTTCGAGCGGCTTTTACACCGTTATTGTAATACATTCTGGCGATTAAGTAAAATGCTAGAATCTCTAAAACGATTATTTTTTGTGTAATTTTATAGCAATGAGTTCCAGATCTTTTTATAATACATACACGTAACAACTATTAAGTTAATATCTTAAACCGTCCCACAGGAAACGTGCGTACAAAAAATACAGACAGACCAATAGATACAATTTTTTTTGCCCTCAAATTTAAAATCTCGATATTTCATGACATTCTAAACCGATTTCAAAAAAAAAAAAAAATTGAAGTTTTTTTTTACGATTACTATACTTCCAATCCACTATTTGGATGTGGAAGTAAAATTTACGACTCAAATCATCCAATGTCCCAAATTGATACAAATTGTGCGAAAATTATTAAGTAATTATAAATACTGATTTAATGAAGTTAAAATATTATGGACATGAGGGTTTATTGATACATCTGAAAGTGTATTTTAAATAAAAAGAAACATTTCTTATTATAAAAACACAATTTGTAATGTTAAATGTTAATAAAATTGAACATGCCTCAAGTTTAACAACAGGTATTTTTCTTTATAGTAGTGTAAAATATTATCTATATATCTATATCTATATATATCTATATATAATATTATATTATTATTATTAAAAATCTGAGGCCTTGGCTTCTAGTAGGTATACACTTATTCACCAAAACTACACTAACGTTTTTCTTTGTATGTCTTACAAAACATTTTTTGTAATAAATATAAAATGTTTCTTTCCATGATTTTATTTTAAGGATAACTAAATGAACTATATTTCACAATAGAAATATGAAACATTTCATTTCTTGTTTCTTATTTATAACAAATTCGGATAAAAACATACATTATTTTTAATGAAAATATATGCCATTTGATTTATTACTTCCACATCTACGTAGTGGAGTGGAAAGATGTACAGGGTGCGCATACTTGTAACTTTTTTATTTTTAAGGCGATGACCTTGTTGGGCACATCAAATTGTAGACATTTTTAAAGCCTTAAACACGCATACAGAGTGATTTAAAAAATTGAAAAAATTGTTAAGAAAGGAAACTTAATTTCTTTGAATATTTTTTTACCTCACCTTGTACATGAAATGTGTTAATGTTTTCTTATAAAGGTTTTAATTAGCTTCAATTTATGTTAAAAATAAAGTTTTAAGAATAAAAATTCCTATTATTCAGTACATTTTAATAGAGTTTGTTTTTAAAAATATTTATTTCTTTTGTTTCTTGTTGCTGTTTTGTTACGTTGAGGATTTTTTGTGATATGTCTTTTACAAATAAAGCATAAAATTATTATTTACATTTTTTCAGTTATTTTAAAAAAATCAGGAGTCGGAAGGAGTGTTTTTAATTTCTTTCTCTAAAACCAAAAAGAATTTCGGATATGACGTAATAAACATAACATAAATTGAAGCTAATTAAAACTTTTATAAGAAAACATTGACGCAGTTCATGTACAGGATGAGGTAAACAAATATTCAAGGAAATTAAGTTTTCTTTCTTAACAATTGTTTTAATTTTTTTTAAATCACTCTGTACACATGTTTAAATGCCTTAAAACTATCTACAATTTGATATGCCCAACATGGTCGTAGTTTAAAAAATAAGATAGTTGCAAGCCTGGGGAGTTTTAAGTGGGGCACCCTGTATAGTAATCTTAAAAAAAATTTCAAAATGTTTTTTGTTGAAATGATAAATGTCATAAAACGTCGAGATTTTAAATTTAAGAGAGAAAAAATTCTGTCTGTGTGTCGGTCTGTAACTTTTTTGTGCGCACGTTTTCTTCGCAACGGTCTAAGATACTGTCTTCAAATTTGGCACACATATGTTCCATGACGAGATCTGGTACTAGATTATGTCTTGCGCTAATTCCTGTGAAGGGTTGTGAGTTAAATAGGGTAAATAGGGAAAAACAATAAAGCAAGCTAATAACAGTCCAGAAACTTAATTTTTAAAACCTTCTATTTAACTTCATTTTAAAAGCTTTGTACGGTAGTTAGTATGTTTGGGTCAAATCATGCAACCAAAATGGGTCCTGGAGGTATTGTTTAATAGTGGATTCGGCGGCGCCCGGAGAGATTCGAATATGGATTCGGCAGCGGCTGAAATTTGCCTTGGTATTCGACATGGTCCGGAAGTCACCTTGGTGTATAGCCGTTCCCGAATATGGATTATGCAGCGCTCGAATATAGATTCGGCGGCGTTCTAATTTGGATTTGGCAGCGCCCGGAAGTTACTTTGGAATTCGGCAGCGCCCAAAAATGGATTCAGCGGCATCCTAATATCGATTCGGCAGCGCCCAGAAATTACCTTGGTATTCAGGCGTGCCCGGATATGGATTTGGCACTATCTTAATATGGATACGGAAACGCCCGGAATTTGCCTTCGTATTCGGCAGCGTCCGGAAGTTCTGGAGGTTTGGCTAGCATTCGGCAACGCCCTTTTATTAAAATTCTGTGACCAATTATTTCCACATACTAGAGTGCAAATATGGTCAAGATGTTTTCCTTTAAAGAGACTTGGATGGGAAATCTGGATGTGGAAATATTGATTCCTTAGGCAGCGATTTTATTCCAAAAGCTACAACAAAGTTTGAATGAATTATTTTATCACAACTCAATTGAGAGTAATACTCCAATTTCGATTTTCATAAAAAAAGTAATCTTTTAACAAATAGCCATAACTTTGACAATTTTTACTGTAGAAGAACCGGAATGTATTAAATTGAATTACCTTTCAACGTTGTAATAACCAATTTCAGACCCTTCGGTTTTTAAGTTATTCACGAAAAATACGTGTTGAAATTTGACATTTAGAAAGGGACGAAAAAACACAAAACCTTAAAAAAATAATCTCGAACAATCTTTGAACGGGACTAATCTGAAATTTAAGGTAATAGTATATTGTGTATCTAGGTGTGAAAGCGATACATTCCCGGACGACGATGCAATTGTTGGCCGAGACGCTAGCCGAGGCCAACAAGCATCGAAGTCTGGGAATGTGCTTTCACACCGAAGTACACATACTATTTTTTCTGAAATCACAATAAATACTATTTTAAACGTATAAAAATCAAAAATATAAACATTAAAAAAAAAAAATTCTGAAATCACAATCAATACTATTTTAAACGTATAAAAATCAAAAATATTAACATATTAAAAAACCGTACGGGAATGTTGATCGTTGCTTGGCAACGGATCTTTTCCGGTCTGTTTTCTGATAGTTTCCTAGCAACGGACTAAAATACTGAAATTGTGCATTTTTCGCTCTAAAATCGCGCCGAAAATGTAGACATTCCCGATCGATTTCAGAAAAAGTTAATTTCTTATGTTTCAAGTCGTACAAATAACAGTTTTTGACATAATTCGTAATTTTCAAGATATTTCCAGAAACCCATTTTTTAAAGAATTGCTAGATACAACGAATCAAAAATTTACATTCAAACAATACAAATTGCGCGGAAATATTAACAAAATTGTATGACTTTTATATCAACTTTATTATTCTAATTATAACATGTTGTTTGAGTGACCTATAATAATTAATATCATGAGTGAAATAGAAGTAAAAATTGTTGAATTACTTAAACACTATCAACGAAAAAACTAGCTCGAATTAAAACTAAAATATACTTTACGTGCAATATGTACGTGCAATATGTACATACAATATGTTTACTTAAAGTAAACTGCAATTAAGTTTAAATTTTATTTATATAAATATATACTTTGGAAAAAACTTTGTTAGTTTAGATGAATTATAGTTTTACAGATATCTATGAACTTACATTTAGAATCACGAGGTTGTAGATGCTCCAAACTGATTAATTTTGAAGCACAGTGGCAAGTGTAAAGTAAAAAATATATTATAATTTAAGCTATCAAACTTTGTCGTATAATTTTTTCCATCTTGTTAGTTTCAATTCGACAGCTTTATCTTTAACGGTGTCTTAGTAACTCTACAACCCTTTCAACCTTGCATTTCTCTACAAGAGGTTGTTCTTGGGTCACCTACTATACTTTTCTTAAATAGAATCCAATAAGAAATCCAAAAATTTAAACAAAACGAATTAAAATAATCTCCAACATACACTAGTTCACAAGTTCAAAGACGTGTTAATTCTTGATAAAGCTTGTAAAAATGTGAGTGAGGGCACATTGGATTCGGAATGACGTCTAGAAAAATGTGCAAAACTTTCAAACCTGCATATAAACAATTGCAAAAGTTATAAACAAATTAAGATTGAAGAAATAACGAGCTTCGTTTTTTGAAAATAACTCGAAAACCGTTAATATTTAAGAAATTTAAAAAAAAGATTCTTGAAGAGGAAGAAATTTCCAATAGAAAAGTCACAACTCCCGGTATTCTATCTCTATTATTAATAATTTTAATTTGATGTTGAAAATAAGACTTCGTGCGGCAAACGCTAAGCCGTTACGAAACCGGCCGTAATAAGTAAAAATATTTTTTTATGTATTAAATATTAATTTAAAAATTTTAAAAAACTATGGTATTATTCAGACATTTAAAGAAAAAAAATCCAGATTTTTCATAAAATGAGACTATTGTTAATTAACAATTTTTTTTAGAGCTTACGTTTATATTTCAAGTCGGATAATTGTTAAGCAAAAGCCACTAAAATTATTACGTTTCCTTTAGACCTTATATCAACTATACTGTACGAGATTATGACATTGTGATATTTTTAATTGTTATAGTCTGTTAGTTATTAATTATTTAAGATAACAAAAAACTAAAAAATTAAAAAAAAAAGGTTGACATTTTTTTTATAAATTTTAATTATTATTACTGTTTTATATTCAAAAATAACATAAGATTACATAAACTTTAAATTTTTAGTGTTATTTGTTTAAACAAATTTTATAAACAAATAGATAAATTACTTATTTTTGAAAAACATTTTTTGCCATTTTATTTGTTATAAAATATTATGAATAAAAAAAAAATTTTTTCTTAAAAACATTTTTTAATTGTTTATAATCATTTTTTTCGTTTTTTCATTATTTAAACGAGTTATTAAGTAAAAATTTAAGTCTTAAAACCTATTATTTGCAATTCTCTACAAGGTGGAATTTTTTTTGTTGTTAATTTATTTGTTTATTTAATAAATAATTTGTTATTAACAACCTCCGAATGTGTTTATATTTTTTAGATAGAAAAAAAATAAAAAAAAAAACAACCGTATACATAAACACAAAAAAAAATGTTAATATTTCTTATAGAATTTTAAATTTTAAATATTAAAAATGTTTTTTGACATATTTATGTATACGGTGTTCTGGTTATTTTGTTCTATCTAAAAAAATATAAACACATTCGGCGATTGTTAATTAGAAATTGTTTATTAAATAAACAAATTAATTAATAACAGAAATTCCACCTTGTAGAGAATTGCAAATAAAAAATTTTAAGAATATTTTTTTTCTTAATAATTTGTTCAAATGAAGAAAAACGAGAAAAACAATTAAAAAAATGTTTTAAGAAATTTTTTTTTTTTCAAAAATACGTAATTTATCTATTTCTTTATAAAATTTGTTTAAACAATTAGCACTAAAAATTTAAAGTTTATATAATTTTATAGTATTTTTGAATATAAAAACAGTAATAACAATAATTTTAAAATTAATAAAAAAAAATTTCAACCTATATTTAATTTCTTAGTTTCCTGTTAGCTTAAATAATTAATAACTAATAGACTGTAACAATTAAAAACATCGCAATGTCATAATCTCATAAAATATAGTTGACATAAGGTCCTCACGAAGCGAAATAATTTTAGTGGCTTTTGTTTAACAATTTTCCGACTTGAAACATAAACGTAAACTCAAAAAAAAAAATTGTTAATTAACAACGAGCTCATTTTATGAAAAATCGGTAAAAAAAACTGTTTCCAACGGGATATTGTTCCTTTAAGTGTCTAAATAACAACGCAATTAAAAAAAAATTATATTAATACTTGACAATATAAAAAAATTGTTTTGCTTCTTACGACCGGTTTCAGAGTATCGTAACGGTTTAGCGTTCGTCGTGCGAAGCCCCATTTTCAATATTAAATTAAAGTTACTAATAGTAGAGATAGAGTTCCAGAAGTCCAGACTTTTTTATTGGAAATTTATTCCTCTTTAAAAACCTCTTTTTTTTTAATTTCTCAATTATTAATAGTTTTCGAGTTATTTGCAAAAAACGAAACTCGTCATTTTTTTCAATCTTAATTTGTTTATAACTTTTGCACATTTTTCTAGACGTTATTCCGAATCCAATGAGTCCTCACTTATATTTTTACAAGCTTTATCAAGAATTAACACGTGTTTGAACTTGTGAATTAGACTAAATAAGATTCTTTTACATTAACATAATTTTGTAGTTTATCACGTATCTAAAATATTTTTGCTAATAACTTTTCTCTTACTTCTGTAGTTTAATTAAACTACAGAACACTATTTTACTTATAGCCTTGCTGAACCATCCTTAACAAAAGTTGTTTACAATCAAGAGGTACAAATTCCGTCCTCATTTTAACAGTTACACGAATTGTCTCCACTAAGTTTACTTTTCCTAGTAGTAATATATTCGAGCAAACTAAAACATCTGGATCAACATGTGGTATATAATAACCTACTTCCACGGTGTTGCCAGCTGACTAGATGCCATCTAAACCGCTTCTGTGGTCAGCAGGTATTCAAAATGAATATTTTTCGATCGACAGGCACGGCAGCTAGTAACAAACCGCTGAACTAAAATATTCACTAGGGTGTTAAAATGGGTCACTTGACCTCCAACTTAAAATAAGTTTTAATGGCATAATACGACATCTACGATGCCCCTGCGTTAATATCTCTAGCAGGTCAGATGGCATCCGAATACCGGATGCCATCTGACTCGTGGATGCCAACTGAACCTAAAATTTTACATTGTGGGATGCCGACGAATACCTTATATAAATATATATATATATATATATATATATATATATATATATATATATATATATATATATGTATATATATATATGTATATGTATATGTATATATGTATATGTATATATTTATCTACACGCAGTCACTCAGCCTCCACACCATACATGGCCTACCAAAACTCCACCTATATATGTTATATAAAATTATACGCTATATCATCAAGATATAAAGCGACATTACAGATAGCATCATATTACAGTATTAGATAACAGCTTCCTTTGAATTGCTTATCTAGATATTAAGTTTCATTTTAACTTCTCACAATATTATGCTGATTAGCTAGCTTGCATTTCCTTTGTTCAACTTTGGCTGACACATCATTTGAAAACTTATAAATAAGACTAACGAGCATTTGTACCTTCAGTTATCATACTCACTTCATATTAAATGTATCATACATAAATTGTATCTTTTATTCAGGAATCAACGTTGATTCCTCATGTAACTAAATAAAAAGTTTTTAAAAAGTCAATCACGCAAACAGTGATCTAACAAATGGCGCAGTCGTACGGATCTAACTAACATCGCGTGTTCGGGAGCCTAACTAGTGGTAAACGTATCCAGCGGAACAAGGAGTCCATCTGCAAAAGGTGCCTAACCATTGGAAAAGAACCATTAGAACAAGGAGAACTTCTTAGCCGTGGTGGTGGATCCCAATCCTTTAATTAGAAGAACCTACTAACCAGATGAAGAAAATATTCACGTAAGTCATTTTAAGAATCATCTCGCTTACTTTATTCATAACCTGTTTAAGTGAACAGTTCTATTGTCAAAGTGAAATCCATTCCTTTACAAACGCAACGAAACAAATTTATTTAATTTTAAGCTTATTTATTTTCGTATTATACTGCTAATACGAAACATTGTGTATTATACAGCTAATATACAATCCATTTACGCACGCAACGTAACAAGCTAATTTAATTTAAGTTCGTATCATACTGCTGATACGCAACCAATTTCTTTTTGCAATCCAAATAATCTCTAAATAAAAAGCAAAATGCCAGATAGAGCTCAACCAGAGACAGCTCAACCAACAGCACCGGCATCAGCCGACCAACAACAGCAACTACAACAACAACAACCAGAGCAAATTGAGCCTTACAAGCTCTCTGAAGTATTTTCATTGATACCGGAATTTGATGGCAACGCCATTAATTTACAAACATTTTTAAACTCATGTCAGTGTGCACAAAGTATGGCAATCCATGACCAGAAAATTTTACTAACAATCCTCATCAAAAATAAGTTAAAAGGCAAAGCTGCCGAATTAATTAATTCACGCAACCCTGGCACCTGGCCAGAAATCAAAGCACTCTTGGAAACTCATTTTGGGGACTCCAGAGACCTAACGGCCCTGATTCAGGACCTGCAGCGCATTCACCAATTGCCAGGCGAATCCGCATTAACATTTGTAACGCGTCTACAAACGCACAACGCGAAGATGCACGCCGCAGTGCAAAAACAAAATCTCACGGGAACGCAAAGAACTGCACAATCAGATCTTATAGAAACCATGACGCTTAATAATTTGTTAACGGGCTTAGAACCAAACTTAGGCCGCATCATACGTGCCAGTAACCCTCCAACCATACTAAAAGCTGTTAGCAGAATTCGGAGAGAACTGCAACTCTCCTATTTCGAACAACAAAAATTTCCGAAAAATAGTCCGGTCAAAAATCCCAATTTACAACCCAAACGACCAACCTCTAATTTTCAACAGAAATTCTGCTCATTTTGTAAAAGAAATGGACACGTCATAAACGAATGTCGTACAAGGCAACAGCAACAGTCTATGCCATCGACATCAAACTTCCAGAGACCAAATTATCAAGGAAACCCAAATTTTCAAAATTTTTCTCAAACCAATCAATTTAATCAGAGGACATTCCCTCAACCTAACCAACCAAATCAATCGCAACAAAACAGGCCCGCAGCCATAAGACCGAACCCGAATTTCAATCAGCAAAGACCCTCTGCTATTCAACCAAACCCAAACTTCAACCGTTTTAATCAACAAAAAACGCGTCATCTAAATTACGAACCTTATGAAAACCAATGCGATTTTAATCAATATAGTGACTATTCTTCTGATTACCAAACTGCAGATGATACTTACGAACGTTATAACTTTGAAACTAACCAAAATTTCCAAGAGAATTATACAGCTAATTCTCAACACGAACAGTACGAGGATTATACTGCTAATCCTCAGGATTTTCGTTTAGACCCGGAGTACCCCACGGATACTCCAACACAACAAACAGACCAATTCGAACCAATTACGGAACTAGAAACTCAAATACAAACTATGAATCTCAACGACAGTTTCGACCTGTCCCTGAACTTCCCAGAACAGAAGTTCTTTTAAATACACCCCCGCATACCTTACTAACCTTACCCCCGCATACCTTACTTACTAACCGTAAACTCAAAAAATCTCTATTATATGAAAGACTCAACTGGTAAATTTAAAATTCTAATTGATACAGGCGCAGGTATATCAATTTTTAAACCTAAAACAGCTGAAAATTATAGACGTAGATCTCCTGAAAATGTAATTATTCAGGGCATTACTGATCAAAAAATTTATATCAACGAATCTGTTCTCATCCCCTTTTCAGATGAATCACACAAAGTTTATATCTATAATCTAGATATAGATTTTGATGGACTACTAGGCGCAGACTTTTTAGAACATTACGAATGCCAAGTAGATTTCAAAAACAAACAACTAGTCACGAATTTCAAAACCGTACCATTATTTAAGGTCACGGAAGAAACTATTTTAAATTTACCCTTACAACCAACTACAAATTCTACCATTAAAAATCAAAACGTAGGCAGCATAAAAAATTTAATTTCTATCGAACCTCGCATGGAAAAAATCTGTAAATTAAAATGTAACCTACAAAATACCGAGGCTATACTGTTAGCCCAGGAAAACGAGAAAGTACGTTTACCAAACGCCATTGTCAAAATCGATCACAATGGAGAATTTTTAACTTCAATAATAAACGCAAACGCCATCCCAAAAACCATAAACTTCTCAAATCTTAACCTAGAACCAGTACAAAAATTCAAATCAATTTTTAATTTAAATACTCAAAATTCTGACCAACACTTACAGACAGACCGATCCTTTAAAATCAGGAACGAATTGCGCTTGGATCATCTAAACGAAGAAGAGGCCGAAATAGTAACGCAGCTTTGTTTAGACTTTCAAGATATATTCTATTTAGAAGGAGACAACTTGACTTTTACCAACGAAATCAAACACCCTATTGACACCGACAATTCCCGACCGATATTTACGAAATCGTATCGCTATCCTCAAGTCCACAAAGAAGAAGTTAAGTCCCAAGTATCGAAAATGTTAAGTCAAGGTATTATTCAACCTTTAATCTCACCTTGGTCCTCTCCTGTCTGGGTAGTTCCCAAAAAACTGGACGCTTCTGGTAAACAGAAATGGCGCGTTGTAGTCGACTACCGCAAACTCAACGAGGTTACAATCGGTGACAAATATCCTCTGCCCAACATTTCCGATCTTTTAGACCAACTTGGCAAATGCCAATATTTCACAACCTTAGACTTGGCTTCTGGTTTTCACCAAATCGAAATTAATCCCGCAGATATTCAAAAGACTGCTTTCACAGTTGAGAACGGTCATTATGAATTCGTGCGAATGCCATTTGGACTCAAAAACGCTCCATCAACTTTTCAAAGAGTTATGGATAACATCCTGTTAGGTATTCAAAATGAACGATGTCTCGTCTACATGGACGATATTATTATTTACTCTCCTACAATTCACGAACACATTTCCCGTCTAACTGAAGTCTTTAAACGCCTTCAAAAAGCCAACCTCAAAATTCAACCAGACAAATGCGAGTTTCTCCGTAAGGAAGTCGCTTATTTAGGACACCTAATTACAAAAGACGGCGTAAAACCAAACCCTTCGAAAGTTGACGCTATTTTAAATTTTCCTCAACCGAAAAATCCAAAAGAAATTAAATCATTTCTAGGCTTAGCCGGATATTATAGGCGCTTTATTCCTAATTTCTCCAAGATAACCAAGCCCTTAACAAAACTACTACAAAAAGACGTACCATTTCTCTTCAACAATGATTGTATAAATTCTTTTCAAAATTTGAAACAAACATTAACGACAACTCCGATATTAATCTACCCCAACTTTGATGAACCTTTCATTCTAACCACAGATGCGAGCGCATTTGCCGTCGGCTCGGTGCTGAGCCAGGGGCCTATTGGCAAAGATTTACCCATTGCCTATGCTTCTAGAACCTTGTGCAGTGCAGAAACTAAATATTCAACCATTGAACGCGAGCTTTTATCAATAGTATGGAGTGTAAAGCACTTTAGACCATATCTGTATGGTAGGAAGTTCAAGCTTGTCACCGACCACAGACCACTCACCTGGCTATTCTCTATAAAAGATCCAGGAAGTAGACTTGCCCGTTGGCGACTCAAATTAGAAGAGTACGATTACGAAATAATTTATAAACCCGGCAAAATCAATAAGAACGCGGACGCACTTTCCAGAATCAAAATTAATCATTTTTCCGAATGTTCCAAATTCTATTCAAAGGTTCTAGCCGCGAATGACGAAGAGTCAGACGACAACGAAAACCCAGGCGATAATAACGAAATCACTAACGAACAAATTTCTCAAGAATTTGAAACTTTCGCCAACTTATATAAAACAACATCTTTAATAGACTATTCAAAAATCAAAGCATCAAACAAACAACTCTTATACCGAGAACACAAAGATATTATAACTTTCTTCCAACAAAATAACTTACAAGACCTCCATCATAAAATTATCGAGGACATATTCGAAGAAAATCCCGAATTTCATAACGACAAAATCAATATTGTATCAAGCAAAACGGTCAGACATAGAAGATATTTTATCATCCCTCTACCTTTTGATATCGAATCTGTAATTGAACATCTATTTTCGGTATTATTTAAAAATCAAGATGTCCTAGATCTCTCTAAGACATACTTTGTCGAAAATAACTTAGACCTCCCCATTCTTGAAATCCTATCATTCATTTTTGCGGAAAAAGACTTAAAAGTAGTAATTTGTCAAGATATCGTCAGAACTGCCGATGAAGATGAAATTCCAATTATATTGGAGCAAAATCATTTTGGTAAAAATAATCTACACCGTGGAATAAATGAAACGATTCGAAGAATTAGAGAAAAATACACTTGGCAAGGTCTAACTAAAGACGTTGAAAATTTTATAAAAAATTGCGAAACTTGCCAAAAGACTAAAGTTTGCCGGAAAAACATTAACAGTAGTAGTCACAGAAACCCCAAGAACACCATTCGAAAGAATTAATATCGATTTATTTGAATTCCCAACTCGAAATTACGCTTTAACTATTCGCGACGAGTTAACTAAATTTACACAAGCCTATGCAGTCCCGGACAAATCCGCAAAATCCGTCGTAAATACCTTGTTGTTATACTTTCAACATTACGGTACCCCGCTAAGAATCCATTGTGATTACGGTGGCGAATTTGACAACCGTTTGCTCAAAGATCTCTGCACCCTATACGACATAAAATTAACTTATTCAAGCGTAGGACATCCCCAATCGAACGGATCCATAGAAAGATTTCATGCTACTTTAGCCGAAATGATAAGAATCCACAAAACTGAAAACCCAAACGAACATCCTTTCACGATTCTACCATATGCAGTAATATGCTATAACAATTCGGTAAATAAAACACACGGTTTTACCCCATATGAACTTATCTTTGGTCATACGTCTAACAGACCACCTGAAACCTTATATAACCAAAAAGAGTTAATAACCAAATACGTTAGAGATTTAAACAACAGAATATCCCACTACTATAAAATAGCCCGTAGTCGAACACAATCTCAAAAAGAGAAAGCAAAAGTTCGTTTCGACAGAAATGTTCCTCAAAAACGATCTGAGTACAAAATAGGTGACTTAGTTTACGTAAAAGAATCACAAATCAAAAACAAATTGCAAAACAAATTTAACGGTCCTTTTAAAATAAAAGAAATTTTTCAAAATTCTGCTACCTTATTAAACCTCGAAACGAAACAAGAAACCAAAGTAAATTTTGATAAAATGAAAATTAAATTTATTTTCAGGTTTCTCCTGCTGTTCGGATCAGCACTCTGTCAATACAAAATTACCCCAATCAATAACACCGTTGGTGTATACTACCACCAAGACACGGACATCGTGGTGACAAATGACAAATGGACTCTACTAGTGCATAAAAACATTTCATCCCTCAAACTAGCTTTTGACAAAAATCAAAATATCTTAGACAGAATCTTGTACACTCTCAATAATGGTGATCATAAGTCAATTATTCTTACGAGTGAAATTAAAACAGACTTTAACCTTTTAACACAAATATCCAACTCTATAAAAATGAAATTTGACGAAATCTTTTCAGATACAAAAAGATATAAACGAGGAATACTTAACGGTATCGGTACAATATTCAAATCCATAACTGGCAACCTAGATGCTGAAGATGGCCAGTACTATACTAATTGTATAAATAAACTAAATAATGACGAACATCAATTGGAAAACTTAATCAAAAATCAAATTTCAGTTACAACTTCTGTTATTAAAAACTTCAACTCGACTATACAAAAATTACAAATTGACGAGGAAACCTTTAACAAAGATCTCGAAGAAATAGAACACACGATTCAAACAATGACTCAAGCTATTGAGGCTGCTCACATAAAACTAAAATTTTTATACATTTCCGAACAATTAATGGCAAGCTATTTGTATATCGAAGATAATTTAAACGACATTCTAAATTCAATAACATTTGCCAGACTAGGAATCATTCACACGTCAATCATAACCCCTAATCACTTAGTGACAGCACTACAAGAAGTTTCACAGAGCTTACGAAGGAACAATTTGCCTCTCCCCATTAAATTATCGGCAGTTGCTAAGTATTTGGATATTATTGAATTACAAGCGTTTCAAATGGATTCTAACTTAGTATTTGTTTTAACAATACCACTTGTTGAACCCCAAAATTATAACACCTATCGCCTATACCCTATCCCGATACTTGATAACAGAACTGGTCTACATCACGTTTTATCTATCTCACAAAAGTTTATCGCGAGAGACGATGATTCTTTAATGTACATACCTATACAAAATTTGAAAGAATGCAAACCTCTTTATTTTGGAACCAAACTATGCTCAAACCTATACGCTTATCCCATCGATCAAAATGCCATATGCGAAGCCAGAATCCTCAAACCACTAGTTAGACTCCCAGAAAACTGCCAGACCTCCTTCATCATCAGTCAAGGGTACAATGTCCAAGAACTTGAAGACAACTCATGGCTAATAATTAATTCCGAACCACTTCACATTACCATCAACTGTCCAAAGAGAGAATCCACAACAGAGCTAATCAACAAAAATTCCATCATCAAACTACAACCAGGATGTTACGCCTACGCAGGCATCACCCGAATACAAGCCAGTGCTAAAGACTTTTCCGAAATTAAGGACAATTCACATCCTATCCAAATTCCTTTTGAATGCTGTAATCACATGCCCGACAAAATCAAAATTCCAAAATTAAAACCTCTCAAATTAAACAATCTCGACGTAGAAGACCTAGATATTGCTAAAAACAAATTGGACCAATATTCCAAAGACCTGGATGACCTCATAAACGAACCTTTTGTGACCAAACACATATCTTGGTTCACATATGTCATAATCACTCTCATCATTCTATTAGTTCTACTTTACATAACCTGTAAATGCAGAAGAAGAAGATGTGGAGCATTGCAAATCCAACCCTCAACGGACAACCCTCCTTCACCTCCTTCAGAGCGAAGCAGAGTTTTTACCAAATTTCCTAGACTGATCCCTCCAAGAAAGCGACCCGGTATTAAACCTCATGAAGAAGAGGACATCGAGTTAACATAGACTTTCATATGTGGAGTTTTACCCTTGTCTATTAATTTAGACCATTGTATTTTATTCTTATTACATTTATGTAATCTACTACTCGCTTATTATTATTATCATCTACCAATTTTAACTTTTATGTATTTTATTATTTTGCTTTGTATTCATTCAACATTGTTTCAATTTATTTTGCATTATATTCATTTAACGTTTCTAACAATTTCAAAAGTTGCTGCATAACATCAACTTTTTTATTAAGGGGGAAGTTGTTATATAAAATTATACGCTATATCATCAAGATATAAAGCGACATTACAGATAGCATCATATTACAGTATTAGATAACAGCTTCCTTTGAATTGCTTATCTAGATATTAAGTTTCATTTTAACTTCTCACAATATTATGCTGATTAGCTAGCTTGCATTTCCTTTGTTCAACTTTGGCTGACACATCATTTGAAAACTTATAAATAAGACTAACGAGCATTTGTACCTTCAGTTATCATACTCACTTCATATTAAATGTATCATACATAAATTGCATCTTTTATTCAGGAATCAACGTTGATTCCTCATGTAACTAAATAAAAAGTTTTTAAAAAGTCAATCACGCAAACAGTGATCTAACATATACACGAAGTATTTAATTACATACTCTCAACAGTTAATTCAGCTTCCATTACCTCCATAGGTTTAACTGGTATCCTTTGTATATATTTTGTACTTGTTTATGTAACCAGGCCTCCTTTTAAACATAACATGAGTTTACTGGGCCTCCAAACGGTGTTGCCACTTTTCCTAGACGTAATTTGCCCTTATATCTCTAAAAGATAGATAAATACCTCCGTTTAAAATACACCATAGTTGCGTGCCATAAGGATTATTATCCGACGATGGGTGAGAAGAGTGGAGAGAAACGGTAAAATATATTGACAAGTACAACAATCTAGAGGCATAGACAAACAAATTAGTTAAAAATTTAAAAAGTTCTTTTATATTATATTATAAATTTTTATATTATAAAATAAATAATATAATATTAATAAAATAATCATCTAAGATTTTACGTATAGTACAGTTACTCTGTCATTTGACTTGTTAATAATTTCTACAAGAGATTGTCTTTTTTTATACTGCAGAGGGACTTACCCGAAACATTAATTGATATTTTCCACAAATATGTCGTGTCCGCTACGGCCACTATGTTGAATAAATGAGTCAAAATAGGTTTTTATTAATTATCTCCTTTCCTGTTAGTTCTACCCTAAAATTAGGTATTACCAATATTGCAAAAAGTGAAAAAGTTACAACTTTTATTTAAACTATTTCTCTTAGTCGGGGAGCCCTCCCTAGCGGTACGTGCATCCCCCCCCCCCCCGATCCTTTAGGACAA
Organism: Rutpela maculata; assembly: GCA_936432065.2. Taxonomy (NCBI): domain Eukaryota; kingdom Metazoa; phylum Arthropoda; class Insecta; order Coleoptera; family Cerambycidae; genus Rutpela; species Rutpela maculata. Next base: position 131,025,484 of record OW386286.2, on the reverse strand, counting down.
TGGTTTTTATAAAGATTAAAACCTAAGGAACAATTTAAGACATATCTCCATAAAAAACTGGCTTTCAAAATGGCGGCCATATGTTAAAAAAAACTGTTGCCAATTTCGTTTTTGTCATTTAACACAAAAACTAAAAGAGATGGACAAAAACTTTTATAAAAAAAAAACAACGTGCATAAAATTTTCTGCAATTTTGTACCTATACAATATTTTGATAGGAATTACCATTTTCTAGATAAACGAGTCCAAAATTAAGAAAACATGGAAATTCATATATCGTTAAATCAGGAAATAACTGACAATTATTGTTAACATAAAAATAAAATAAAATAAACTGAAATAAATTAATAATAATAATATTATAATTTGCAGACATTTATCTCGAAAACGGTAACAGTGGTATCTGGAAAACGGTAACTCCTATCCAAATATTGTATAGGAACAAAATTGTAGAAAACTGTATGCGCTTTGTTTTTTGTGCAGGTACCCCCGATTCTTTGCTCTACAGGCTGTATTAGTAGGGGTCGAGAAGAAAATGGATTATCCAGAAATCTTAACAATGGCTAATAGTGTGTAGACAATATAATTCAACCTCAAAACGCTAAGCAAAGTTGGGAATATGGACAGAATTTATTGATATGGATAAGCGAAATTAGGATGAGTGACAGTTCCCAAAAAATAAGCCCCACTTTTGAGAACCATAAAACACCTGTAACTTTCATCTTTCGAATATGGAATGATGTACCGGCTGGTCAAAGCTTAGACTTATTGTGTGCTACGGGGTGTGTCTAGAAATTCCGCAGATATAGACCCAAAACAGATGTGTGGAGTTAAAATAAGTCAATTGGATTAAATATATCTATATGCCAAAGTGCTTCGTTTGTTCCATATAAAAATAATTAAAACTTCAAACTACCCTTATCCTTACACGTATTAGCTCAAACTTTATTAAACACTCAAATACAGCTACAACTACTTAAAACAACTACTATTTACCCACAGTAACTCGACAATCGCACTCGAATTCTAATCGCCTCGGTTCGCGTGGGACTCTTGCTTCTTATCTCGCTAACGCTCTGTAAGAAACTGACTTCTGCGGCGGCTGTTCAGCTATTTTGAAGCTTCCAAGAACTCTTAGACATTCTATTCTAGATCCTCTAGTCTATTTCATGGGGTTCTTTCGGCATATTATCGCTCGGCGATGAACGGTGATGGTGAAGTAAGATGATTGACAGGGGAAGAAGGTTATTTGAGGTCCTAGAGAGTTAATACTTCGCCCCTGGGACCTCCAGAAGCGGTATTGCCAGATTGTGCCGAATTTCCGTGCATCTGGGGAAAAAGTAGACTTGGCAACATCACACCTCCGCGGTCAGTTGTAGATATGCAACAATACCTTGTAAGGCTATAAGTATTAAACGTTACAACTAAGCGGCATGTGTAAATATTTTATTTTACCCAATTTTATTTTTTTCCATATAGCTCCACAACAGCAAAAAAGCTGAAAAATTTAGTATGATAATCACGAAGTGACAAGACATAATATATCATAGAATGGTGATTGTGCCACAAAGGGTGGCCACCCTTTTGTCCTCTAAAAAAAATATATATATTTTTTTCCGATGGTTAAAATGGTCGTAAAATGACCTTATTTTTTAGAATGAGTTATCTTCACGCTCCACGCAAGCAATATTCGTGCCAAATTTCAAATCGATCGGTTGCATAGAAGCCGAAAAAAATATATAATAGTTAAGGACATATTATTTTTCTGGAAGCCATTTTAACTAAGTAAGTGTAACTTATCCGGCTATACCCTTTGATAATGAGCGTTAATTCTGGCTATTAGTGTATTTTTTCCAAAAACTAATTTTGAAGAGCACGGAAAAAAATAAAAATTATTTAAATTTTGAGGCAAATTCATCATAAAAAATAAATAACTTACCTTTCCATTTTTACACCTCTCAACTCTGCAGTAATGTAGCCTTTATTTTTATTAAAACATTGCATAAACCATTGACAGGTCCATATATGATAAATTCCGAGAATTATCTTTAACTTAAACCAGGCTTTAAAAATAAATAAAAATAAATTTTGACAAAAAAAATATAGTCTATAAGGAAAACTTTTGGCCAAAGAAAGTTGCTTACAGACGTTTCGATTTCAAAGCTAGAACTCTTGCTGATGATGGAAAGGACAAGGATTTTTAAATATCAGTAAAAAACTAGAATTACCAAATGAAGCAGTAACTAACTTAAGCAATGCCAGCGTGAACTCATTTTCAAGAACATCTGACGATTATAATCCCAACATAAGAAACGTAACTAAACTTTATGGAAATAAAAAAACAAAAGAAAAATTACATGTGATGCATCAAAATGTGCAATGCATAACTAATAAAATAACGGAAATTGAATTGTTAGTACAGGAAGAAAAACCTGAGATATTATGTATTAGTGAACACTGGCTCGCCAATGGGTATGCAGACACAGTACAAATTCAAGATTATAAAGTGGACAGTTTCTATGGAAGAACCAACAAACTTCTTGGTGGGGAAATGATTCTAGTTAATGATAATGTGATTTGTGAAGATATACCTGATATACCATATTCAAGATGGTTGACGAATTACAACCTAATGAAGATCAGTCTGAGAAAAAGCTAAATAAATCCTATAAATGTTGTAAAAATAAACTAATTTCTGTAGTGGTGTGTGTATATTGTGGAAGTGCATATCACAAAAGTTGTTCTGACAGAAAAAATTTTGACATAATTGATGAAACCAGAATAAATTGTTGTAGAAGCACAAGCCTAGAGATAAAGTGTGATAACACATCACAGGAAGGTAATGCAAAACATAATGAAATAGAAAATAGCATCATTGAATGGCTAAAAAATGAAAATATGTTATTAAAAAAGCTTCCAGCTGAGAAGGATGAAAAATATTCAATTTTACTAGAAAACAAAAAACTTTTAGATGAGAAAATTATGTATCTCACAGAGAATCATAAAAACCAAACACAAAATAAAATCAACATAAAAAGCAAGCCTACAAAAAATGCTGAAATTCCTGAACAGCAGATAGCAAATGTCAGTAAGATAATCAATAAAAACTCTCAAGTACAGGAGGAGCCAATTATTAATATTCAAGAAATGCAGCATACACCAAAAACAGTGACATATGCAGCCAAAGCTGCATCTGGTATCTCTCCACGAAATGTCAACAAAATAAAAAATAATGAAAATGAACGGCATCCACAAAAACATAAATTACAACCAGCCGAAGTTAAGAATGCTATCAAACAAGCGCAAACTGCAAATAAAATTAGAGAAATCCAGGAACTGGGTGACTCTACACATGACGATAATTGGGAGAAACCAAAATATAGAAGGAACCGAAGGTTCGTAGTCGGAGATAATGATGAGTTTACGGATATTCAAACGGTATTATTTCGCTACATGTGACACGACTTAAGCCTGAAACGGATCCTGATGACTTAAAGAAGTCTCTAGAGGATAAATTTCCAGGAGTTCTTTGTGAGGAACACGATTCTAAACGTCCAGATCTATATAAATCCATGAAAGTAACAATAAAACAGGAGGACTTTAAAAATGCGTAGAGACGGGAAGTGTGGCCAAGGGGAGCTCTAGTATCACGTTTTTTAGTAAAAAGAGGGATTACGCAACAATCAGTGAATCCATAATTAGGGAAGCAGTACATAGAAACCTAAGCACGTCCTTAAATGTTTGTCATGGAAATACTCAGTGCCTTAGAAACAAAATTAATAACATTGAATTATTTGCATATCAAAAGGAGCTACATGTAATTTGTATAACAGAGCACTGGGCAGATGATGAGGAACTTAATAGTCTTAATATACCAGGTTTTACTCTGGTGAGTAGTTTTTGCAGGATGAAAAATCATCACGGAGAGGTAGCTATTTTTATAAATAATAATCTTAATGAATTAACAAAACCAAAAAATTTAAAGTGCATAGCAAAATTCAATCATTTGACAAATATTGAACTGTGTGGTATATTACTATGCTATGATCAAGTAAATATCAATATTATAACTATTTATAGACCACCAGCAGGTAATTATGAAACCTTCTTTACAAATTTATCACTGAGTTTACAAACTATTACTAAGCATAATTCAGCTATTATCCTATGCGGTGATCTTAACATAGATTTCATGAAGAAAAGTACAGAAAGGGACATATTAACAGATATATTTCATTCTTACAATCTAACCGCTTGCTTTAATCAGCCCACTCGTGTTGTTACCAACGTAAATAATGTTACCACAAAAACATGTATCGATTACATAGCTACTAATTTATCTAAAAACCAATATTCAGCTTACATATATAATGCATGTATAGCCGATCACTTATCTGAAATAATCTCTTGCAAGAATTTACAGGTAACTAACAGTCAAGTAAATGTATCTGATATTTATTATGTCAGGAGTTTCTCAAATGACAACCTGGAAAAATTTAGATACCTTTTAAAAAAAGTGGATTGGACTAACATCTACATTGATAATCTGGAAATGTCTTTTGAATATTTCATTGAACAATTTAATAAGTGCCTAGATGAAGGATGTCCTCTACTAGGACATAAAACGAGAAAACACCATTTTTCGAGCAAACCGTGGTTAACACATGAACTGATTAAGGAAGGGAAGGACTTAAAAAATATATTGGTTACTGAATCAGTTAGGGGATTGCAATCTAACAAATGTATATAAGACTAAAAAAAGACTTATAATAAAAACATTGACAAGGCAAAAAAAGAATACTATGCTAATAGAATTAAACGAGCAACTAACGGCACTAAAGAAATCTGGTCATTAGTTAATACCCAGCTCGGTAGAAAGAATATAAATAATATTACATCTATTAAAATCGATGATGTACTAATCTCGGATACCCATACGATCTCGGATGAATTTGCAAAATATTTCTGTAATGTTGCAAGCGAAAAATTATCTGAGCATTTTAAGACTATCCCAACAGAATGTACAAGTGGCTCACAACTTAGTGACACTATGTTTTTATACCCCACAGAACCCAAAGAGGTTGAGGAAGTAATAAGGAATTTAAAAGATAAGACATCTGTTGGTATAGATGGCATATCTACCAAAGCTCTTAAATTCGCCGCGGAGATTATTGCAGTTCCCCTCTCTTATTTAGTAAACAAATGTTTTGAACTGGGATATTTTCCTTCAGTATTCAAAGTGGCAATTGTTTTACCCATACATAAGAAAGGTGATGAACAAGATAAAGAAAACTATCGCCCGATATCCATTCTTTGTATTTTGTCAAAAGTAATTGAAAGATTAATTTTCAACAGAGTCATAAATTTCTTAAATAAGTATAATGTTCTAACTAAATATCAACATGACTTTCAGTACAATAAATCTGTTGAGACAGCAACTTGCCAGCTCTTGAAGTTTATATGTGATGAAATTGACAAGAGAAAAGATGTTATTGGTTTATTCTTTGATCTAAGCAGAGCTTTCGATACACTTAATGTTGATTTCATTGTATGTAAGCTGCAGAGTTCTGGTATCAGAGGGTCTGCCCTGAATCTGATAAAATCTTTTTTAACTGATCGAAAAATACGTGTGAAAGTATCTAACTCTGTTTCAAACGATTATGACATAAATATTGGTGTTCCACAGGGATCTGTGCTTGGACTATTAATATTTCTGTTATTCGTCAATGATCTTCCATCGGCTATTAAAAATGCCCTAACTATTATGTTTGCAGACGATACCTCCATTGTGATTTCAGCTCCGGATCCTGAGGCCAAAAATACTCTTATCTTAAATATTGACAAAACAGAATGCCTATTATACTTTTCTAAACGGAGGACACCTCCTAGTGATCTGAATAACATCATTCCTACAGGACAATTTTCACCATTTACAAAATTTTTAGGAACTATAGTAGACGAAAATCTATGTTGGGAACAACATATTGATTACTTATGTAAAAAGGTTAACTCTGCGTACTTTGCTAGAAGACAAGTAAAAAATTTATTCCATACAAAATACCTGGTGAATATATACTATACATTGGCATACTCCCATCTTTCGTACAATATTATAGTCTGGGGACGTGCGACAAATATAAATAGAGTATTCATACTGCAAAAAAGACTCATCAGATTAATATTTAACCTGGGCCCTAGAGAAACTTGTAAAGATTGCTTTAGGGAAAACAGAATCTTAACGGTTCATTGTATCTATATTTTAAAGACTATAATGTTTATTAAAAAAAACCTTTATAAATTCAATATAAATGCTAATATTCATTCACATGATACTAGATACTGTAACTTACTCAGAACGACTAATCATAAGTCATCAGCATATGAAAAATCACCTCACTATGCTGGAATTAAATTATATAATAAGTTACCTGCAGAAATAAAAAACATAACATCAATAAATAAATTTAATAATGAACTAAATAAGTTCCTCATCATAAAAAGTTTTTATTCCGTTGATGAATATTTTGAGTGTAACAGTGATGTTTAATCATCTGTGATAAAGCCTAAAGTCATAATGTATGTAGTTGTATTAAAATTTGTCTGTATAATTTTTCATCTTATGTTTTTTTAAATTGTATTTTGTGTATTTTTAAATTGTATTTTGTGCATTTTTAAATTGTTTTTGTGTATTTTACTATGTATGGCGTTCATATATGTAGATGTACCGACATCTAGATGATAGATTATAAATAAATAAATAAAAATAAATATCCAAAAATTTAATGTAGAACAAGTCTTTGAGTGTTGTGCATGGAAATATAAATTAAATGATTCATCATGTTGCATAATACTTTGTATCTATAGCCCAAATCCGGGACATATTAAGGAATTTTTAAATTGTTTGTACAGTTGTTTAGAACAAGTAGCAGGTCTGTACATTCGTTTAAACAAAGATATAAACAATATTTACTTAGTTTACAAAATGTATTATAATATGATATATTATGATATAAGATGTCTTTAGTATTGTTACTTTTATAAAGGTGATATACTATTTTTTTATGATATACTATTTTAGTAATATGATATACTATTTTAATTTTATTTATTATCCTTCATAAGGTAATTAGTATTTTATTGTATATGATATTGTTGTTCATAGTTAAGAGTCTTGGGTGGCGTGGAAGAACGTTTATACGAACGTCACCTTTTGTGTTGTACACTGTATTTACAATGTCTTACAATAAATATTTTTCTATTCTATTCTATTTACAAAAGCCTGGTAAAAGACAAAACATTGTCTTAATGTGGTGATTTCAACATCAATATTTTACAAAAAAATAATAATGTAGATAGTTTCCGGGAAATTTTAGGCTCCTTCAACATTACACTTACTATAAAAGAACCTACACGATATACCAGCACAACAGCTAGCTGTATCGATAACATTGATCTATATTTAACGGAAAATTATGAATATGAGAGTTCCGTAATTTTCTCGGCAATCAGTGATCATACAGCGCAGCAGTTGAGAATCTATTCTGTTGAAGGGAAATACACAGAGAAGGAGAGCAAAATGATAAGTAGCGAAAACATTAATTCATTTAGGTATTATCTAACTAAGGAAAAGTGGGATACTATTAAAGGAGATGACATAAATAGCAATTTTGGGTATTTTATGCAAGTTATTACTTATTACTTTGAGAAAATTACCAATGGATTACGCGAGGATCTGTATTTTATCAGCTTAACTGGTAATATAAATGACATAAACTTTTATAAAAAATATAAAGCTATCTATAAAAAATCATTAATTATGCAAAAATGCAGTATAATAGTGAACTATTAAGAAAAATCGACTAATAAAACAAAAACCGTTTGGAATATCATAAAGAAAGACAAAAGAAAAGGGCACAAAACTCACATAAACGAAATAAATTTAAATGGTGAACTTGTGAAATGCCCACTATCAATATGCCGACTTTAATGAATACTTCAACAACACACCACTTAACCTTCAAAATAAAATTGAGAAAAGCGACTTACCTCGTCTTAACTTTAACAATAATAAAAGCTTCTATCTCTGAGATAAAGGAAACAGTAAAATCTTTAAAGCCATCGTACTCAGTGGGTGTTGATAAAATCAGTTCAAACTTGCTTAAAAAGGTGGCAAACCAAATAGCAGAACCTCTTGCATATCTCTATAATCAATCAATAGCAACTGGCATTTTTCCTAATCAGCTTAAACATTCCAAAATTATACCTATATTTAACCCTTTCGTGGCTGGAAACGGAGGAATCCGCAAAAATTTTTCGTGATGGTCAGCCTGGAACCGGATATCTACGCATGACAAGATGTGCACTTAATTACTGGAAATATACGTATCCGCCTATTACTTTTATAAATTTATTTATTTATTTATTCTTTATTATCCAACAGTAAAAAATCACTTACAGGATAAAACACTTAGAAGTAAGATCATAAATAACATAAGACATAATTTTACATAAACTAACAAACAAGACAGATCAGAAAAAAAAAATTAGGATTTGCAGTGAGATCTTGTGAATAGAACATCATTATCTATTAATATTATTGCAATATAAAATTGACTTAAGGCTGGAAAAATTAAGTCGTTAGTTGCTACTTAAATTATTATAGTTTTTACACATAATATTAATTGGGGACCTTAGCATCATATTTGTTATGCATATATTCAGTTTAAATGCAATTGACTGCCTCGAGGAAAGCCTTGGTACAGTAAAATTAATTTCACCCAACAAATTGGGGCAATCGATTTGAGAATGTATTAACTTATATAAAAATGTTGGGGATATATTCACTCTCCTAGTATTAAGAGATAGTAAATTAAATCTGTTCAACAATGTAATGTGATCAGCACCCTGAGGTGGATATGTCCGGTCAACTTTGTAGGACAGAAACTTGACAAATTTACGTTGAATCGATTCAACTCTATTTTTATGACATTCATAGATTGGGTACCAGATTAATGCGCCATATTCCAATCTCGACCGATCAAATATAGTGCTTTTAGGCAAACAACAGTATTAAACGATTGAGTATTGCGTATTATGAATCCCAGCATTTTTGAAGCGGACTTACATATTTGATCAACATGTGTACAAAATGATAATGATGAATCGAAGTATAGATAGATAGATAGTGTCTTTATTAATCCAGTAGTAAAAGTTACATCATTACCCAGAGGGTGTAGGACATGTCATAGCATAAGTTAAAACACAAGTTGATAATTAAAAAAGAAAAATACAAAAAATGAATAGTAACAAGTTAAAAGAACATACATATGGTTTAAAATTCATAAAATTTAACATTCGTAAAATTATCATTAATATTGTGTAAAATATAAGAAGAAAGGTGTTTAAAAATTATTAATTCCAATATGTTAATAAAAAGATAAAATATAGGAAGCTATTTTAGATCAAAGTTTGTATCACAGTAAAATTCATCTAGAGTATAGTAGGCCTTTTCTATCAGTATACTTTTTAGTTTTTGTTTTAATGATTTTATATTTAACACTCTCAGGTTTATAGGGATTTTATTAAATATCTTTATAATTGAGTATTGGACATTTTTTTGTATGTAAGTGAAATTGCTTTTAATGTTGTTCAAGTCCAATTTATATCTTGTGTCATGTTGATGATTTCTGTCACAATCTTGCAATAGTGTGCTATTCTCTTTTATAAAGATTACAGCTTCATATATATAAGTGCTAATCAAAGTCAGAATTTTATTTTCCTTGAATTTCTGTCTACAAGTTTCAGTTTGCTTTAAATTAAAAATGCTTCTCAGGCATCTTTTTTGCAAAATAAATATTCTGTCTGCCTCTGTGCTGTTAGCCCAGAAAATCACACCGTATCGTAATTGTGAATGAACATATGCATGATACGCAATTATTGCTGTTTCACCATTGATGTTTTGGGAAAGTACCTTTAAAGCATAACAGTATTTTGTAATTTTCCTGGCTAAACAATCAATATGATATTTCCAATCTAGCCTATAGTCAATTTCAATTCCTAGAAACCGTGCTGTTTGTACTGTTTCTAGTGTTTTTTTGTTTTGAACAAAGTTTATTCCCGTTTCAGATGTTTGGTAACTAAATTTAATCAAAATTGTTTTGTCTATATTCAACAGAAGATTGTTAGATGAAAACCATCATTCTAATGTATTCAGTGTATCAAATATCTGATTGTTTGCATTATTTGTGTTACGATCCATAGTGAAGATAATAGAGGTATCATCAGCAAATTGTATCAAGCTATGTGTTATCACCTTAGGCAACTCTTTAGTGTACACAATGTATAAAAGAGGACCGAGAATTGACCCTTGCGGGACTCCCCTTTTAACTATTTCAGTACTTGACGTTATGAGATTATCTGCGTCATCGTATTCAATTACACATTGTTTTCTTTTGGTCATATATGATCGTAGCAGGTTTAAAGCTGTGCCTCTAATGCCATATTTTTCTAATTTCAGCAACAATAGTTTGTGGTCTACACTGTCAAATGCCTTAGAAAGATCAAGGCACATGGCGATGGTGTCTTTTCTTGAGTTTAGGGATTCTAATATTTTGCAAATGGCCTGATAAATTGCTCTAGTTGTAGATTTCTTTTTCCGGAATCCATTTTGATATTCTGATAAAATCTTTTCATTTTCAAGAAACTGTACCAGTCTTTCATATATAATTTTTTCAAGGATTTTGCTTATATTGCTTAACAATGCAATTGGACGATAATTCTGTATAGTATTCTTATCGCCTTTTTTGTAAATCGGTTTTATTAGTGCCACTTTAAGTTGCTCAGGAAAAACACCATTGCTAAGCGACAGGTTTATAATATGTGTTAAAGGAGGTGAAATTTCAGAAGAGACATATTTTAGCAATGTGACAGGAACTTCATCATAACCAACAGATTTTTTATTCTTGAGATTCATTATTACGCTGTATACTTCTTCATTGTTTGTAGGATACATGAACAAACTTTTTTGATGATTTTCAATATTCTCAATAGCGGTATTATAGTCAATGTCTAATTCTGGACATCCATTAATATAAAAACTGTTAATCTCATTTAGAATGGCTTGTGAATCTTTTCTGTTACCTTCTCGAAGATTTCTTAAAATTGAGTCTTGTGTCTTTGATTTTTTGCCAGTATATTTATCTATTTCTTTTCGTTTATATTTCTAAATCCTTAATCTCTGTACATCTTATAAGAGAATCATTATTTATTTTATAGTCGTATATTATTGGCGTACTTTTCCGAGTAAAAGTTACTATTTTACATTTAGAAACATTTAAATTAAGTCTGTTCAAGTTACACCAATGATTTATCTTATTTAAATTAGAGAATATTATTTAGGTATTATGCAAATCATAACTATCACACTTTTTTATTTATTATAAAAATACCTACTTTCTGTATATTGTTGCCCTTATTTAAATTGATTTGCAAGTTATGAAAGTCGTTTGTACTGCAGATCAAGTGAGTCAAGTAGATCATCAATGAATACCAAAAACAACAGTGGTCCTAGGTTAGACCCTTGCGGGACCCCTGATGTGGATATAAACATATAAACATATTTGATTTGAAACCATTGTAAAAAACGTAGTGTTCTCTGTTTAGAAGATACGACTCAAATAACTTTAAGAGACTTGAGCTAAGCCCGACTTTGTCAATTTTGTACAGCAGAATATAATGGTTGATTTGGTCAAATGCCTTTTGAATGTCGGTGTAAACAACATCCACCTGCCCTCTAGTGTCCAATATTCCAACAGTATATTCGGTAAAGCTAGCCAAATTACTTGTAGGTGACCTTCTCTATAAATCCGTGCTGCCAGGGAGATAAGATATTACGTATACTGTTATATATATCCCTGTATAAAATGATCTCCAATAATTTGGAGAAGTTACAAATTATGGATATAGCACGATAGTTGGTAACATCGTTTGGGTTGCCGGTCTTAAGAATGGGACATATCTTAGCTACTTTCCAAAAAGTTGTACAAGATACAAAGAGGGTAGGCCAAAGCTCCTATGTAGTCTTTCACTAGAAAGCTAGACACCTTGTCTTCACCAGCAGTCAAACGATCCTTCAGTTTTTTCGACGCTATGATAATATCGTTTTCAGATATATACTTAATGTTTATATTTTGCGATGCACAGGGTTCATTTAATGGAACATCTAAGGGATGAGATTGGGTATAAACACTAGAAAAATGTTGAACAAAAGCATTAACTATGTCTTGTGGATCTTCATAACTCGCATTGTAAAAGTTCACTTTCCCAGGGATTCGAGAATTACCTTTTTTAGAGTTTGTGTACGACCAAAAAGTTTTCGGATCGGAGTGGATGCCTTGCTCGATACTGATTAAATGCTGTCGATAAGCTTCAGATATTTTGTTTTTTATTCTAGCACGAAGTAATTTGAACTCGTTGTAGTACTGGATATCATTGGTCAGCCTAAATTTTTTTAAAATACTTTCTTTTTTCTTAATATCGTTTATAATATTTTCTGTATACCAAACCGGGTATTTTATTTTGCTGCTTCTCAGAGTTACAAACAAGGGTACCCAAAGGTCTAAAGCGGACTCTAGAACCGAATAGAAATATGAACATGCTTCATTAGTACATTTAAAAGTAGTAATCAGTGACCAGTCAGTAGATAATAAATGGTTATATAACATGGGAAAGTTACATTTTTTGAAATTGTAATTACTTCCACATCCAGTGGAAGTATAGTAACGACAAAAAAATTTTGCAAAATTTATATTGTTCAAATAGGCTTAGAATGTCATGAAACGTCGAGATTTTAAGTTTGAGCGAAAAAAAAATTTCTGTATGTCTGTCGGTCTGTAACTTTTTTGTGCGCACGTTTACTCTGGAATCGTTTGAGATACTGACTTGAAATTTGGTACACATATGTACTTTAACGAGATCTAGAACTAGATTGTATTTTCATCTTGTTCTGTCGAAGGGTTGGAGGGTAAATTTGGGGTAAATAGGTAAATCAAGCAGGTTAGTCCATAAAATTGGTATTTAGTATATACAAGAGAAGCTAAGGTCTCAAAAAAATTTTTGGCATTGCCACCCCCACCCATTATTAAAGGGGATGAAAAAAAATTGTGGTTTAGTGTGTGTACAAGAACCAGAAACCTCAAAATATTTTTTTACTTCATCCACCCCCCACTACCACCCCCTATCACCACCCCCACCCCACTACCGATGTGGGGTATCGTTTTATGAGTTTTTGGTGTAGAGGATTTCAAATATTATATTATTAAAGTTCCATAAACAATTATTTCCACATACAACATTTTTTCGTTATGAGTGACTTGGATAGAAAATCTGGATGTGGAAGTAGTGATTCCTTGGGCAGCAGTTTTTTTCCCAGCATTTGCAGTAGGAAAATTAAGATATTTTGGTTTATCCACATTTACAAAGATATTTAGAGGAGGATGATGAACATCTACATTGACAATGCCTTCATTACTAGTTAAGACGGTACATTTTAAATTGGCCACTATCAGATCAAGTAATCTGTTATTTATATTTAAAATCATTTTGTACTGCGTTAAGTCTAGGAATTGTATACTGTTATTAAATGTGATGGTTTTCCTATCTTGCACATCAAGATTATTATAATTCGGAATGTTAAAATTTCCCAAGATAATGATGTTCTTGTTATACAAATAATCGTGTGCTGTTAACAACTCAAAAAATAAATCAAAATCTTTAAGGTGAACATTGGGGGGATATAAACAACTAGAATAATTATTGAGGAGTGACTACAGTCTACTTTTAGACCAACAATGTCAATAGTATGTATTGTATTAGTTATAAATGAAAAGTCTAATTTGGAACTTGGAAAGCTTGATTTGGCAGCCACTAAAACTCCCCCTCCACGAGAGACCCCAGATTCTTGAAAGTTGCGATCACAGCGGAAAACTGTATATTGCTGATTAAAAAATTCAGAAGAAGAGACATTTTCATTAAGCCATGTTTCAGTTAAACAAATCACATCATAATCACAGTCTGAAATAGCTGCAAAGAATGCGTCAACCTTAGTATTAATTCCTCTAGGCTAAGGTTATTTAATTGATTATATGAATGTGTTTTTAGTTTACTGGGCTGATCTTCGATAACGCTGCTGCAGGTAGGGTCTGGATCGAAAAAACTGAAATTTATGAATGATTATATCTTCTGGCCATAGTTTTGGGTTAAGTAACTCATCTTGGCATCGATGCGAAAATTGTTATATTCACCAGATTTCACGAACAGTTCTTTGATAATAAACGTTTCATTTATGAAGTTTTCTTGTAGGTATTCCTGCATGTCATTAGCTGAAACGTCACGTGAAACTTTGCCGACAAATATAGCTGTTTTTTGAGGAACTACAGCAGCAGATATCTTTGAGCTTTCAGTTCATGTTCCTATGATGCCTTTTTGTGAGTTGTTACTTTCAACCTGGCCTGATCATTAGGTGTCTGAGTTGTCTTTGGAGTCAAAGTTGTATTTCGATGATTGTCTATTTTTCGTTATGTTCTAGGTCATTTTAGAGTAGTTGCAGCCTCTATAGTTTTTTTTTTGATTCTAAGATTCTAGGCAATGCCGCACGGATATCACTTAAAGAATTTTTCAATGCTTTAAAGTCTTTTTCAAGGGTGTCCACTTGTAACTTTAGATCTCTTAGTGGAATAGTATTAAATTTCCTACATTCATTCTCTTTCCAGTCGTTATCATTAGTTTGGATACTGGTAGCTAATGGTAAAGGTTTTTTAGTCTGGAGTTTTACTAGTTCTATGTTAGATTCTTTGATATTATTTATGAATGTTGCCACCATATTTGATATCACTGCTGAATTAGTTTCAAGTTGTTGTTGAACTATTTTGGAAATCTCGATTTTTAAATCATCTGGTGATATAGAAGTTAATGTGGAATTTGCAGAAGAGGCAAGAACAGATTTGCAGTCCATACACCAGTAAGATATTAATATTTTTTTGATCGTAACGGCTCTCAATTCTGTGGAGGTTAGTTTCGAACATTGCTGGCATATTCCTTTATTACAGTTGTCACACGTAGCAAGGGGATCTTTATCAGTCTCAAATGTTTCATTACATTTAATACAGTTTATGTTAGGCATTTTAGTTTAATATCGGTGATTAATAAAGGAGGCCACTTATATGTTACTATACAGATATGTTAAAGTCCTGACCTGAGTTGATGTAAAAGAAATGTGATAACAGTTTTTGTCTTCTTTTTTTTTTGGAATTTATGTTTTGTTATTTGCTGGTTTAAATGCAGTGGTTACATCTGATAAGACTCCCACTCAGGAAGGACTTAAATGATCCAACGGAATATGTATTATTTGCAGACGACACCACTCTGCGTTCAGCAGGAAAGTCCATAAACAATGTCATCAAAGATTCATGCGAGGCACTAATCATAGCTGAACAATGGTTTAATTCCAATGAACTTTTCTTGAATAGAACCAAAACGCAGAACATGATGTTTACACTAAGAAATACTGACGACTTAGCCAGCTTCCCAAGTAGTGTGAAATTCCTGGGCGTGCATTTGGACATGAAACTAAAATGGGATGAACATATACATCTTCTCTCAAAAAAAATCAGAAGTAACCTATTCGTTCTACGCAATCTTGCAAATCATGTACCTACCGACACTTTACGAATAGCATATTTTGCTCTTTTGCATTCTCACATCTCCTATGCAATTATAACTTGGGGGCATGCTGCAGATTGCATAAGAATTTTTAAGTTGCAAAGAAAGGCAGTAAGGATATTGGACAACTTAAAATACAGAGATGATTGCAAAGCATCTTTCATTAAACATAAGATATTAACACTACCATCTATCTATATTCTACAAAATTTATTATATATTAAAGAAAATGAAGGAACCTATGGAACACACCAAGATATCCACGAACATAATACCAGGGGTAAAGACGACATGATTGTTAAGCTCTGCCGCTTAAAGAGGTGTCAAAATGGACCTAATTACTGGGCAGTAAAATTTTTCAACAAACTACCTATAGACATTAGAAAACTACTATTAACACTTTTTAAGCATAAAATCAAACTGTTTCTAATTGCTAATGCTTTTTATAATTATGACGAATTTTTAAATTGTGATGTTAACCTATATTTTTAATGTGAAAGTGTATTGCACTAACAACCTAAATTTTTAATGTGTATTATTTTATATTGATCTACATTTAAGTGTGTTTCGATTATAGTGTATAATTGTTGACTTGTGTAAGTACATAATATGTATAGTGGCATCAATAAATTATCTATCTATCTATCTAGACTCAAATAGTTAGTCACAGATCACTTATTTGCAACTGCACATATGTTTTTTGTAAAGTTTTATGTACAATTTGATATAGAACAGTAGTTTAATAGTCCACTAATAACTCGAAAAATACTTGATTCCAGTAGAGCACACACTTCTCACTTGTTCTCTTGTAATATAATCTATAAAAAAAGGTGCAGCCGACTATCCAACAAACTATCGTCCAATCTCACTAGTTCCAATTATTGCAAAAATTTTTGAAGCTTTTCTCAAAAACCAAATCAATGACTATTTCGAGGTGAATAATCTATTTTACTTTGGACAATATGGTTTTCAAAAACATTTTTCATAAAATTTTCAATAAATCTTGCAGCAAATGATCAAAGTACTCTAATAAAATGTAACGGTAGAAGTTTAGAACAAAAATTATCATATACATTTCTGGGAGTTGAAATCGATAATACTCTAACCTGGAATCACCTCATAGACAATGTTTGTAATAAAATCTCCAAATTACCCAAAGAATACATCTTAAATCAAAAAAAAATACAATATGACCACTGCTCCATGGAGAATTTGAATTGTAACAAAGAACTAAAGACACTCATAGCAGTCGAAGTTGAAAGGAGATTATCCACTGTTTTAGATGATTTGTTACAGATAAAAGTTAAAATAAATAATTTTGAAACCATAAACAGAACAGGACAAGCAACTGAAAAAGAGGTAACAAAAAAAGTCAATACATTCCATCAAACAAAAACTTATCTCAAGACAAATAAATCAGTGACCCCCAAACAAAAATCAGATCAGTTAATTCAAAATGAGCTGGAAGTTAAACAGAGAATGATAATGAATGATTTAATTAACTTAAACCCAAACATTCCGGAAAGTACCCCAATAAATGAGTCATCAGTGTCTGCTGAAATCTCTAACTCTAATTCACTATCTACTGAGGAAAATGAAAACTTCATTACAGTTCCATCTAAGAGAGGAAAAAAACCGAAACAACTTAACCTAAATCAATATTCAAATAAAACGACTGGCAATAATACCAAAGGTACTGGTGCGGCGAGTAGTCTTCTTGCGCCTGCCCCCACCACAAATTGGATATGGGTAGGAGGTCTGAGAGAAACAGTCACTCTCGAGCACATGAAGGAGTACATCTCACTAAAGTGGCCAAACTCATCGATTTTATGCTACGACCTAAAGTCCAAGGGACGTAAGAAGTGCTTCAAAGTTGGCAGTTCTAAAATGTCTACCGAGGAGCTTATGAAGTCGGAAAATTGGCCTGAGGAGGTATTAATTCATCCCTTTCTCGCCAGATCAAAAGCAGACCATGCTGGATAATTTGCAACAATCCTGTACTTCAAAATCTTGTTTTAAAATAGCTCATGTCAATGTACAATGTTTAAGTAATAAGTTAAACATTATTGATGTTTTTAATCACACTGAGAATATAAACATTTTATGTATATCAGAGCATTGGGCTACTTCCGATGAAATCGAGAATCTAACTTTATCCAATTTAAACCTGATGGCTAGCTATTGTAGAATTAATAGACGTCATGGTGGTGTTGCTATTTATGTTGACAATATTGTTAAATCAAAAATTAATACTGCTACATTTTTGAGTAACTTTAACTCCGAGATGAATATAGAGCTTTGTGGCTTAGTTTTGTGTCTTAAAAGAAAAATATTGTTATTAGTCATTTATAGGCCTCCTTCTGGAGACTTCAATATTTTTTTGGATAAATTGCAGGGATGTTTAATCCTTCTCAACAAAAAATACGACCACATAATTCTTTGTGGGGATCTTAATGTAGATTTTCGCTCAAATTCACATAATAGACAACTACTATCTGACATTTTTGAATCATTTAATATCTCCACGTATCTCAATGAACCCACTCGCGTAGTAAGTAATATATATGGCATGTTGTCTGAATCTGCCATCGATTACATGGTCACTGATCTTCCAAGTAATATGGTTGACATATATATGAGCTACCCTTGCATTGCGGACCACGCTGCCCAAATTATGTGTGTTAAAGATTTTTTACCATATTCCAACCAATTTATTAAGCAAACTATTACCACTCGCTATATTACTGAGGTTAACATAGCCAAATTTCAATATCTTTTATATAATACAAATTGGGATTTTATTTACAGTATGGACCCAATAAATGTTGATGAAGCCTTTATTATTTTTTTGGAAATTATGATTAACAAATTAGATGCTTCTTTTCCTCTTGAAACTAAGCAGATCACTAACAATTATTACAACAATATTACAAACACAAAAAACTGGGTTACGTCAAACATCAAACGTGAAAGTGAATACCTCAAAAATTTGCATTGGCTCATCCAACGTTATAGCTCTCCTGACCTTGTTAACCTCTATAAGTGTAAGAAACGTGAATACAATAACAATATAAGAAACGCCAAGCATGAGTATTTCTCAAATAGAATTTTAAATGCCCCAAATTCCACAAAGGAAATCTGGCGGCTCATTAAATCTGAACTACATACCAATCATTCTTCTCCAGTAGATGTTAAGTTAAACATAAATGGCAAAGTCACAGACAATCCTAATGATGTTGCAGAACATTTTGCTAACTATTTCGCGTCAGTCACTGTAGACAAAGTAAAAAATCACTTTGGGGCTAATTTATCACATACTTGCACTTCCAGTGAACTCAATGATCAGTCCATCTTTATTTATCCAGTTACACCCGATGAAATAAGGCAAATTATATTTGAATTAAAAAATAAACAAGCTCTCGGTCCCGATGGATTGTCCACTAAGTTTATCAAGTATGCATGTGGTTTCATAATTGAACCATTGTGCATTTTGATCAACGCATCTTTTCAATCGGGTGTTTTTCCATCCCTATTAAAAATAGCTACTGTTATCCCTATATTTAAAAAAAATGATTCTTTGGAACCAGAAAATTACAGACCAATATCCATCTTAAGTGTTATTTCTAAAATAATGGAAAGAATTGCGTTTAATCGAATAATGGCATTTTTTAGTTCTTTCAAAATACTAACAGATCGCCAACATGGTTTTCGCAAAAATCATTCTACTGACACTGCTACAATTCAGCTTTTACAATTTGTTTATAATGAAATGGACAAAGGTAACCTCGTCATGGGATTGTTCTTTGACCTATCACGAGCGTTTGACTCTCTCAATCTGTCTTTTGTTAAAGAAAAATTATTTAAGGTAGGCATTCGAGGAGTTTTTCTACAGTGGATCATGTCATATTTAACGGACAGATCTCTTCAGGTAAAAATCAACCAAACGATTTCAAATGAACATGACGTTAGTCTTGGAGTGCCACAGGGCTCGGTGCTGGGCCCTTTGATTTTTTTGATTTTTGTAAACAACTTACCGTCATTCATATCAAAAGGTAACATCACCATGTTTGCCGATGATAACTCCTTTGGCATATCTGCACCGAGCCTTGTGGAGCTCCTTGATAATGCTATGGCTGTTATGACAGAATTTGGTGACTATTGCTGCAGAAATAATCTCATATTAAACCTTGAGAAAACTGTGTGCATGTATTTCTCACAAAGAAAATCATTACCTTCCAACACTCAGTTAAATTTTAACAACATGACCCTGCCATTTAGCTTGAATACAAGATTTTTAGGTATTTCAATAGACACAAAACTAAGCTGGGATATTCAAATCGAAGAAGTATGTAAAAAACTTAACAAAGCGTATTACTGCATACGCCAGCTCAAGAACTCCCTAGATACCGAGGCTTTATTGCAACTGTACTATTCAATGGCTTATTGCCATATATCTTACAATATTATAATGTGGGGACGTGCGAATAATTTGCAGCGAGTTTTTGTCTGCCAAAAGAGCATAATTAGATTAATTTTTAATCTTGATTTCACCCCATCATGTAAAAACTCTTTTAAAAGTCACAGAATATTAACGGTACCGTCCATATATCTTTTTTCTTTGCTAAAGTACATTAAAAGTAACATTAACCAATTTAAAACTACTGCTAGCTACCATAATTATAATACTCGTCATGACGACTTGTTAGCTCTTCCTCATCATAATACGTCTCATTTTGAAAAATCACCTTATTACTCTGGTATTAGTTTTTACAACAAATTACCTAGTGAGATTAAAGATGTCAACAATTTTAATAAATACAAATCTAGTCTCAAACAATTTTTACTTGAGAAATGTTTATATTCATACAAAGAATTTTAATCTGTATTTGTCATATGTTTTGTTTATTGTGTTTTATATTTACTACTTATTGTCTCACCTTGTAAACTAAATTTTGTATTTTTTTTTATCTTATTGACGTTCACATCTGTATTGTAACAGCCCAAGTGATTATATATATAAATAAATAAATAAATAAATAAATATGTTTTACCTTGAGGCATTTAAAGACTCATGTCAATAATTTTATATTAAAAAATTTCTATTTCGCTCAGATACACTCGAAATTTTCATACTGTTCGATATGTTGGGGCTCAGAATCCGCAACCCAGAGAGTGTTCATAATACAGAAGCGTGCAGTAAGAATTCTTGCCAATGTCAATAGCAGAACAACATGTAGACCTTTATTTAAGCATTATAGCATACTTCCACTCCCATGCATATATATTTATCAAATATACATACATACACAGAAAAACATCAATAACTATAAGAGACTGGGTGATAACCACCATTATGATACAAGGAATGTAAATATACTTGAAACTCCAAGACACAGAACATCTAAATTTGAGAAGTGCCCAAAATATAAAGTGATCATATATAATAAATTACCTTGACGAATATAAAAATCTGTCCGTCAATAAATTCAAACAAAAAATAAAGAAACTGCTATTAACTCACTGCTTCTATAGTGAGGAAGAGTTTTTACAACATGATTTTGCATGAAAACATCCACATATATATATTTTTTATTTTTTTAAATACTTTTGATTCATAAATTTTAATGTGTTGACGTATATTGTAATTATGAATGTATTACCATGATTTGTTGTGAAATTTTTGAAATATTTTTTTAGTAATGCATTGTTTTTAAAATTGTTTTTTTATAATTCTGAGATGCACCTTCAGTGCATCATATTATTGTGACATATCCTATAACTGTATAAGTCCTTGGATGACTAAATTATTATTATTATTATTAGTATTATTATTATTATTATTATTATTATTATTATTATTATTATTATTATTATTATTATTTAAAGAAATCATTCCAAACAAAACAAAATTAGAGCAGCTTCGTCTCAACAACATGTAAAACGCACAAGTTTTACATGGCAAATACGTATTGCAAGAAGTGAAGTGGCTTGCTTTCTTGCTTATAACATAGTCGTCGATTTGCGTTCTGTCACATTTAGGCGTCAATCTAGGGGGGTGAGGTAGAAAAAAATTAGTAACAAGCTGATCTCAGCGGGAATGTTTAGACAATAACATCTTTTTGACCTGCCAAAAGTCCCATTCACTCCCAGTGGGGGAAGTTCGAAAAAAATGGCCGCTATCTTGGTTTATGTCTGTTTTTTTGAGATATCTTACTAACATGGATTTTGTGCAAAAAGTCAAGAGCGCTTTTTTGTGGGGAATTGACAAACATGTTTTTACTGGAATGTTTTTTTTCTAAAATGAAAAATAAAAAAATATAGTAAGAAAAATATTACCATCATCTTGAATTTTTTGGTTCTTTTCAGTAAAATATTATTTCTACAAAAAAAGTCAAATATTATTTTTCACCCCAAGATAACCGCCTTCTGCATCTGGCCTGCCAACCATTCTGCCGAATTCTGACAGGCCGGTATGATCTTCAATTCTGAGAGCAGCGAAGGCTTCATCCCTCCGAGTATGCCGATTATTAGGACGACCATCTTAACCGAGTAGTCTGGGAGCTCATACCGGAAATCACGATATTTGGTCCGTTTTTCCCCCTCCTTCAAAGCGATGTTTGTCTCAGCAGGTGCTGAGAATTCGATTACAAACATCACTTTGTTCTGATGGTCGAGAAAGACTATGTCAGGCTTGTTGGCTTGGATTAGCCTGACTGTCGGGAACGAGTAGTTCCAATAAATTCGGCACCTTTCGACTACGGACTCAATATCTCCGGGAATGTAAGGCAGTACTGGTGTTTGATCTACCCCGTATGAGTGCCGTAGATGGTAGTATAGCACTCTTAAAGCCGCGGTATGGCGGTGGATGTAGGCTGAAATCGCGTATATTGGGCATGCTGAAAGCAAATGCATCAGCAATTCCGGCGCCTGACGGCAGGTCCTGCAGTTGATATCAGGAACCTCTACACCCATTACACGGCTCCGGTAGACCAAGTTGTTTATTACACCATCCTGACAGGCTACAATGAATCCCTTGGTTTCTGACTTAAGCCCAGCTGACCTTAAAAAAGGCGAATGTCAGCCTAGTCAATGAACCCAGTGTTTCGATGTTTTTGATAAGATAAGATAAGATAAGATAAGATACTTTATTGGTGCTCATTATACAAAATAGTATTTACACAGGTCAAAAGGGGAAAATTATAAGATGATAAAACAATACATGTAAGAAACAAATGGTAGATACAGTACAGTAAAACATACTAAAATAGATAAAGTAATACATGTAAGAAATAAATGGTAGATACAACATAGTAAAACATATTAAAATGGATAAAAATTTAAAAATTATAATTTTGAATAAAAGTATGTGCAGATTAAGTAAATAAAACAATTTTAAAATAAGTATAAGTAAAAGTGGACATGAAACATTCTCAGTTACAGACTATGTTTAGCCATTATTTAAAGACATACATACGGGCGCACAGAAGCGTTCGTAATTATATCGTAACTAATTCGCTGTTTAAAAATTCTACTGTGTTATAGAAAGCATTTTTTAATAGTATACACTGTGCATGGGTTTATCGACATGCTGCCTAAACAGACTCTCCTGTTCAGCAGCTTTTATTTGGGCTTTCAGACGAGTTGGCTGAAGTTCAATGACTGACTCTGGGTCAGCACCGCGCCGGCCACCTCGTCTGACGTCGAATACGAGACCAAGTTCATCTGCGGCTCTTTTTGTTGCCTTAAACAATCCTGCGCCCACCCCTGCTATTTCATGATCTCTCACTAATAACAGGAGTGGATCCGAGCTCCTGAGGATGTTACATGCCATACTCAGTACTACTCTGCCATGCATACCCTCTAGACCCAAGAGTCCCCGGCCCCCCCGATGACGTGGGAGGTAAACACGAGGAAGGGACGATCTAGGATGAATACTCCTATAGATGTTCATCATCTTGCGGGTGTCTCTGTCTAGTTGGCACAGCTCATCTACCGTCCATTTTACTAGCCCAAAGGAGTAGAGCAGAACAGGAATGGCAAGCATGTTAGTAGCAGACGCCTTATTCTTACCCGAAAGTTCGGACGACCAAATCTTTCAGAATAGGCGTCTGTACTTGCCACGGAGAGATTCCTTGATTTGTTGCACATCCTGGATGTGATGTTGTTGCACACCCAGGTATGTGTAGGTCTCTCTGGCATCCAGATGTCTTATGATGTTTCCGTCTGCGAGCTGTGCGTCCTCAGAAAATACCCCGCATCGCCCTCTCTTGAGGTGGACGACTGCGCACTTGTCCAACCCGAACTCCATACCAAGGGCCCGCGTGTACTCCTCGACTGCCCTTAGAGCATTTTGAAGTTCACGCTCTCCGGAGGCATACAGTTTCAGGTCATCCATATAGAGTAAATGAGTGACCTTATGCCTCCGGTTGCTAGATGGCCACAGTGGTACCCGCGAGTTTGGCGGAGTTCAACAGCAGCAGTGAGATGCAAAAGAGGAGGGGACTCAGAGAATCTCCCTGGAATACTCCTCTTCTGAATGCCACCTGCTCTGTCGTAACCCGCTGTGCACCTGATGTTATGGTGAAGCGGGTCCTCCAGAGTGGCAGCAGTTGTTCTATGCATCTCACTAGTGGCTCTGCTACTGCAAGACATTTGAGCAAATGTAACAAAAGTTCATGTGATGTTGTGTCAAATGCCTTACGATAGTCAATCCAGGCCATCGATAGATTCCGCTTGTACTGCACAGAGTCCTGTGTAATACAGCGGTCTACCAGCAGGCTGTCCTTACAACCTGCCACGCCCTTCTTGGCGCCGCGCTGCTCGTATATCTGCTGGAAGACCGGATCAACCTGCCGTAGTGTCCAAGCATACAAGATACGAGTAAATAGCTTGTAGCAGGAGTTCAGACAGATGGTCTATAATTCCTTGAGTCAGACAGATCACCCTTTTTAGGGATGAGCACAGTACGTCCCTCGACAAACCAGTCCGGAATCTGCTGCCCCTCGTTCAACCACTTCTTGAAAACTCGGGCCAGACGACGGTGGCCCCGGAGCAGCGAAGTTCTTGGTGCCAACAAGAGCTTGTTGGACTTCCTCCGGACTGATTGCCGGGCACACTTCTTCCGGCTCTTCAAAGGTTCTGTGGCACAGAGCCTTGAAGTGTGCTATTGCTGGAGTGTTGCTATCGAACGGTCGTGTCGTTTCATAGATTCCTTTCTAGAAGCTTTCGACATCGGCTACAGTTGGTGGATTATCGACAACACACTGTGGCTCTTGAAATAGGCGGGAAGGATTCGTACGGAACAACGTATTTTGCTCCATACTTCGTACCCGCCTATTTAGCTTTTTCTTGATAGCCATGAGGGCTCGAATCCTATCTAAACAGTGCTGCTTAATAGTGAGCATCACTGTCAGATTTAGAGTGTGGTGTTGGCATCTGAGTCCGGCTGCTGTTCACTGGACTTTGGGCGTAAATGCCTTGCCAGTGGTTACGTATTCCACCACACTCTGGATTCGAGAAGCTTGTTGTCTGGCCAACTGTATTTTGCCTTCGATCTTTTGTACATGCCGCTTAGCCTTTTCGATACCGCTCGAGGGGTTGGCATTCCTCTCGCGGGGCACGAGTTGGCTAGCAGCGTCCATCCGTGCCAGGTCTTGTGGCTTTAGGTTAGCCCTGCTGTTAAGACTAACCCTCGTCCTTAAATTGACTTCGGCGTACCTTCTAGGATGTTCCCCGTCAGCTCTTTGCTGCGGTGGCAGTGTGGCTGGCGCTTCTTCTACTGGCGGGGTGCCCTTACGTAACCTGTCCTGCGCAGGTAGGATACTTGATCTCTGAGCTGTCGCTCAGAGAAGGTGCGATGCTCTGGATGCGTATCGCACCAGATTTCGTGCAATCATGCCCTGTACCCTCTGCGCGCAGGTTCGCTGCTCTCATAGCAGGTCAGCAAGTCATCTCGAAGTTCCCTCGTCCACTTAAAGCGTCCATGGTCATAGCGTGTGTTGCCATCATTGAGGCCGTCCGGTATGGCCCCTCCAACTTGTCTCTGACCCCCATCCGGTTGGGGTAGATTGTGAGGGGCCCTTCCTCTGTCTGCTAGAACCAGAGAAGTGGTTAGCCCTGAGATCCACGTTCGACATCTGTCAGGCAGAGTTGCCTCTGCCTGTCCAGGTACACCGCATGGAGGCTGCCGGTCCGTTTTCCGTATCGTTATTATTATTATTATTATTAGTATTGTTATTATTCAAAAATTCAAAATTGAATGGTGGTGATACACATGTGTTCTCACATGCTCCAGAAACTTAGTAGTTTTCTAGTGAAAAAGTGCACTAAAATATTTTTAATTTTTGGTGCAGTCTTGAGTAATAAATAAAACTTTAAAATGGTGTAATTTGTATCATAAAAACATTAAAAGTATAGTGAAATAACAATAATAAACAAATATTCAATAGATTAATTTAATAAAAAAGGGTGACAAAAAACTTTAAAAACTTATACGTTAATATAAATTGTTCCTTTTCAGTTATTCAAAGAAATGTGTTGCCGCTAAATACTTGGAATTTGACCATTAAACTTAATATATAGCATTCTACAGTTATTGTTTGGGTAGTGTATCATTCTCCAAATGGTTCTCATGCTGATTTTATTAACTATTTTGAAGAATTAATGGAAGATATTGTTGCCAGAAATGCAAAAATAATAATCGATGTTGAAATATTAGCATCATGTTTAAATGCTACAATCATTGAGGTGCTAAATGACTTTGCTCCATTTAAGGAATATAAAATATTTAACAATTTTAAACTTAAGGTTTGGTTTTCTAATGAGGTCATTGCAAAAATAATAGAAAGAGATATGTTATATAAAGAAGCAAAAAGTAACAATGATACAGAATTATGGAACACATATAAATTAAAAAGAAATGAAGTGACATCGTTAATTAGACAAGAAACAAAAAAATATTATGAGACACAAATTGATCAAAACAAACATGACGGTAAAGCTATGTGGAAAGTTTTAAAGCAATTGGTGAATGGTATAAAAAAATATAGTACTAAAAGTATTATATTCGAAAATACAGTTTTATCATCAGAGATTGCATGCATTCAATACATATTTTATAAACAGCATTGATAATATTATAAATAGTATTGTTCCTTTTCACGATAATAAATATGTGTTAAATTGTATAATTTAATTGTAATTAAATTGTATGACAGAGATAAAAATAAAATTTCATACATTTGAGAAAATTGATTTACAAGGGTTATCGAAAATCATTAAATCTATAAAGAAGGATACATGTGATAGAGATGGTATCACTCTTAAAACAATTAGAGATGCATTTGAGGTCATTGGAAATAGATTTGTTGATGTCATTAATGTCTCACTTGAAACGGGGGTTTTCCCAAATGTATGGAAGCTATCAACAGTTATACCAACTGAAAAAATTTATAATACAAACATCTGCTCAGAGTTTAGACCAGTTAATTCTTTACCGATTCCTGAGAAATTATTAGAATTAGTTGTGAAGCAGCAATTATTAGAATTCATTCAGGAGAACGACATAATTATAAGTCTGCAATCCGGTTTTAGGAAAAATCATTCTTGTGAAACAGCACTTCAATTTGTTTTAAATCAATGGAAGGTAGATATCTCTGATAACTTGGTGATAGGGGTAATATTCCTGGATTTCAAAAGGGCTTTTGAAACGGTAAATAAAGATCTACTTTCATTGAAACTAAAAAAATATGGAATTGATGGGATAGTATTACAGTGGTTTACATCATACCTCGAAAATAGGAAACAAATTGTTAAATTTAATGACAGTTATTCAGACGAATTAGCTATAAATCATGGAATACCTCAAGGATCGGTACTTGCTCCTATACTCTTTTTATTATACATTAACGATATTTATAACTGTTGTAAGAAAAGTAACCTTAAATTGTTTGCAGATGATACAATGTTATACGTGAAAGGTAAAGTAGAAGATATTGAAATTAAATTAAATGAAGATTTAAAAAACATATATAAATGGACATGTGACAATGGTCTAAAGCTGAACTTGGATAAAACTAAATTTATGATTGTAGCATCTAAAAATAACTTGAAGAAAATAAAACAAAACAAAATAAAGCTTAGTATAAGAATAAATGACTGCTTGATAGAGGAAGTTAGCAAATTTAAATATCTAGGAGTAATTATTGACTCTGAGTTGAATTTCAATGCACATTGTGACTATATAAAAAATAAAATGGCAAAAAAGGTTGGCTTCTTATTTCGATTATCTAATAAAGTGTCAATGTTCGCTAAATTAACTATTTTTAAGTCTATGATAGCCCACATATTGATTACTGCGGTACTTCATTTATCTTCCTTAATAAACAACAAATTCAAACAAAAAGTTTAGAATAGAGCCATGAGAGCTATTTTTAACTGTAGTAAATATACACCAATCAATGCAATGTTAAGCGTGCTGAATTTCATGAATATTGAACAACGAATTGTTTATAATACATTAATGTTTGTATTTAAAATGAAAAATGGAATGATGCCATCCTACTTAACTAATCAGTTAAACTATGTAATTGATTTACACTCTCATAAAACACGGGCCACAGTAAATAATGATTTTTATATAAAAATTGAACTTGTAAAATCCAATACTATATTGGGAAGAGGGCTAATTTGGTATAATGACTTACCAGGTGAGCTAAAAGATGGTAGGAATAAGCATATTTTTAAGAGGCTTTGTATAGAGCACATAAAGAAAAATTTTAATTAAGTAATTGTTTTGTGTAATTTTATGCTGTTTGTAAATTTTATTGTACGTTTGTTGTATTTTTTAAGAGCTCTGCTAATAAAGTTTATATATATATATATATATATATATATATATATATATATATATATATATATATATATATATATATATTACTCAGGGTACAAAATTTTATGTTTTAGTCCAAGATTCCTATATCTAGCTTTAAAGAAGATATAAATATTTATATTAGAATAGAATAGAATAGAAAAAAAGGCACTTTATGCATGAGTTTCATACAATATTTTTTCTACGATAGTCCTCAATTTTCATATTTAGACAAACAAATTTCAAAATTGGCTTAAACGTCAAAATACAAATTTATAATTTGACGTTTCTGAAGCGAAGATCATGAGACAACTTCAATTGTTTTCAATGCACTCATGGATCCGGCTATACATAAGAGTGAAATAATGTTACTTTTTTTCACTATTACTATAAACATATGTTTTACGTACTAAAACTAATGAGATAAAGTACAGTTTTTTTAACAAACGTAGAAAAATGCATTTTCATGTACATTGCGGATGACACAACAGTCACTGTGAGGGCTAAAACTCCTGAAGAACTACAAACAAACGTGTGTATGAAGAAATGGATACATGGTGTCAAAGAAACAGGCTAATTCTCAATGAAAGCAAAACAAGTTACATTAATTTCTTTATTAGAAAACAGCTTTCTGCAGAAATGCAATTACAATTTAAATTAAATTTCTCTGACAATGCCAAATTCCTTGGAACTTGGCTCAATTCGAATCTTTCATTTACCGCACATTTGGATTTCGTCTGTGCTAAATTAAATAAAGCCTATTAAGCCATCCTACAAATGAAACTGTGTTTGGATCAAAAATGAATTATGAATTTATATTATGCCTTTGCGTATAGTCATCTATCATTTAATGTTTTTTTCCTGGGGACAGACTACAGGATGGGAAAGAATATTTATCAGACTATTGTTTAATCTAAGTTCTCGAGAAAGCTGCAGAAATACATTTAGAGAACAACGAGTATTAACGTTCCCATGCATTTTCATTCTTAAATGTGTTACTTATGTAAAAAATTACTATTCTGATTATAAGAGCTTAACATTAATTACATCTTATTCAAAATTTAAATCAGAAATAAAGAAATTTTTGATTGATGAATGGTTCTACACATTAGATCAATTTGTAAATAAGTTTAACTCTTAAATAAGTAAAAATAAGCCAATATAAGAAAGGGAAAAAAATGTGTACATATGTATTATATGTCTGTTTTGTCCTATATATAATCCTATCTATTTTATAATTGTTTTATAGTAGCTACTGTCATTTTTATCTTACCCTTAATATTTTAAATTTTTTGTAATCGTTATTTTATAAACTAAATTTTAATCTATGTATTATTGATATTAAATATTGTGACTTGACATTTGTACAATGTATTCTATTCTATTATAATATATTATATTATATTATATTATATTATATTCTATACGTCAACTTTTTAACATTCGGTAAATTGGTAAAACATTCAGTAAAAAAACGTGTCTTTCAATTCCCCACAATAAAGCTCTCTTGAATTTTTTTCATAAAATCCATAGGCACCAAGATATCTCAAAAAAAAACAGACAAAAACCAAAATGGTGACCATTTTGCTTGAACTTTCCCCACTGAGAGTGAATGGTAGTTTTAACAGGTTATACATTCCCGCTGCGATCAGCTTGTTAATCATTTCTTCTACCTCATCCCCTATATCCAGCTAGATTTACTGTACTAATTGACAACGCTACAGATTCAGAGGCTTTAATATCTCTGTCATTCTTTACTTAATCGATACAGTTTTTTCAGTGTACCTACCTCTAAACTGATTAGGTCTCATATAATGTTAACAAATTCCTTTGAAAATTCGACTTGACTAAATATCCCCGTTGCAACAACACCGCATAAAAAATTATTCCAATTTACTCATGGAGTGGAGTGCGATTGAAGCTATCAGTTTAATCACCTCTAGATGATGCCACCACAGTTGACAAAACGCACCTCAAGTGTTAGTATTCGAGCGTAATGTTCAAGTGTTTTGGTGTTTGTGGGAACTTCTTCAGGCCGCGACACACAAAAAGTTCCAGCTCCCTCCAGGATCTATTTGATTAAAAAATATATATTAAAAGGATTGGGCTTGCTTATGTGTAAATACAGATGTTTTGATTTTACTAAGGCAAGTCTGTAAAGTAGTATTATTATGAGAAGATGACAGGGGCGGAGCCAATATGCGCGAATATTTTTACCAGTGGCATAGCGTCATCTGGGGTATTGGGATGTGTAATTGCAATAAAAATTTCGTGGTCAAGAAGCTGTGCAATGGAGTAGATTAAAACTTGCCAACTGACTGTTACGAGTAACCTTGTTCTGGAGAAGTCTAAGAATAGTAATTTCTACTAAACTTTACCTAATAAACTTGTTTTATTATTATTACTGAAGCAGCCGCTGTACTACAGGCCACCTCCGCGACTGGTGTCGACATTGAATGTCACGTAATTCGTTCTCATTGGCTTAGAATGCACAAACTCGTTTCTGCGCATATTTTTTGCTGTCATCTTCTCATAGTAATACTACTCTACTTTGTTTGGAAGTGATAGCTGACTAAAAAATGGTATATATGAAAAATGGTGTAATTAAAGCAATCAAGTGTCAAACTGATTTGTCAGGTGCCAAAATCTAAATAATTAAAAATTAGAATTATTATGAATATCATTTACATTGGATTTTGTTTTTTTAATACGTTTTATTTTATGTTATACGAAAATCTTGATGATCATTTTATGTCTACTCTTATAAATATATTTACTATTTGTCATATTAGTATAACTTATTAACTTATTACCTAAATACTATTCAGTTTCCCATCTTTATGTTTGTTAAAAACCTTTTTAAAAGATTCACACTATTTATACAGACTTCGCAAAGACCCTCGATAGTCAACTATCAGTATTTATTGGACAAGTTGAATTTGGAAGGAATGGTTCTCTTTTGAAATGAGTTGAAAGCTATTTACTTCATCAGACACAGATTCTTCGAGTTAATAATGTGTACCACGAATCTCTCATTTGGGACTCTTGTTCTTTAATATATTCATCAATGACATCCATGAGTGTTTTACCAATTTTTTCGTAACTAAGATTGTACGTAAGACTGAAACAAAAATTTGTATTCCTCCTGTGGACAACCGGTATACAAAGTAGAGTTTTAAGACAACATATTTTATTACGGAGATTTCTTCGTAAAACGCTAAATAAAGTAGTTTCTCTTATACTGAACTCCATCCGTGGACACCCTGTATATGGGTAGAGTCTTAGCTTTTTTACTCAGTTAATTTATTCATTTCAGTTTAAAATCACCATTTATGATGGCAGTTTATTCAAAGTTAAACAAAAGTTTCAAAATTTGAGTTAAAATATCATAAAAGGTCTCAATGTCACCATACTCATACAAGATACGATCGGTACTTACTAAAAATGTGCCAATCCTAGAAGCCCTTTCACACTATCAGATTTTGCCGGTCAGATTCTTAACTGGGTTTGAACTTGATAAGTGGTAATGCATTGATATGAATGTGGCTCCCACAAATTCAGGTTAGGAGTTTGATTGGAGTCAACAGCCAAATAAGTCGACTGAATGGAATAGTAGTACTGACTGATTGTTTATATGGGATATGCCCCTGCCCATCCATTTTAAAACTGGGTTTAATGATAACCTGATGGAAACGTTATATTCCTTTTTTCTTCAGGTTTCAACGGGATTCGGCCAAATCTGATAGTGTGAAAGAAGTCTAAGAGTATTGTACACCGGTTCAAAATGTCAAGAATCGAAAGGCACAATAACCAGTTCTCCAAAATATTGTATAGTATACACACACACACACATCCCTAATCGGTGGTAGAAATTGTAACTAGTTTTAGTTTAGTTTGTTCCTGTGGCGACTGATAAATATATAGCTTTGGTAAGTATTTAAAATTCTGATTAAGAATAACTAGTGATAGTTTTTTAGCAAATTTGTTTGTGTTCTTATTTGAATAGTTAAAGGTATGAAATTTTTTATAAAATTGAACTTATTTTATATATCATATATTTTATGTATTTTTCGATATACAGGGTGTTTCAGCTAAAAGTCCCCGGGTCATTATCTCGTAAGATAATAAATATACTTAAAATTTGTAAATTGTGGGTAATTGACACCAAAAAAGGTCTTAAATAACTGCAGTTAAAACTGTTCCTTCGCAGTGCACAGAGATGGCGCTGCGTTGAGAAATTATTTTTCAATGGCTGGAACCTTGAAGATGATTCATACGATTAATGAATAAATTGTGAATAATTTCGATTACCTATGTAAAAAACTTTGTAAATACTAGTCGTTTTAGAGCTACATGAATTTTTTTTCTCCATTTTTTTGTCTTTGTAAATTTTGAAAACACCTGTAACTTTTCTGTTTATCATTTTAGAATACCAATTATTTCGAACTTTTATCTTAATCTTATTATAGTCCATACTTCTTATATTATTACATATTTTTACTAATTTCAAATTTTAAAAATTCTGAAAATTATAAAAATGTTCAAAATATGTAATAATATAAGAAATATGGAATATAATAAGATAAAAGTTCTAAATA
The DNA here is from genome assembly GCA_936432065.2 of Rutpela maculata. NCBI lineage: Eukaryota > Metazoa > Arthropoda > Insecta > Coleoptera > Cerambycidae > Rutpela > Rutpela maculata. The sequence goes on along the minus strand of OW386286.2, from coordinate 130,992,301 downwards.
ATTGGTGTTCTAAAATAATAAACAGAAAAGTTACAGGAGTTTTCAAAATTTACAGAGACAAAAAAATGAAGAAAAAAATTCATGTAGCTCCAAAACGGCTGTTATTTACAAAATTTTTTACATAGTCAAAATTATTCACAATTTATTCATTAATCGTATGAATCATGTTTCAAGGTTCCAGCCATCGAAAAATAATTTCTCACCACAGCGCCATCTCTGTGCACTGCGAAGGAACAATTTTAACTGCAGTTATTAAAGACCTTTTTTGGTGTCAATTATCTGCGATTTACAAATTTTAATTATCTTTATTATTTTACGAGATAATGACCCGGAGACTTTTAGCTGAAACACCCTGTATATTAATATATCATTTTATATTATTTTATTTTCTGTATTTTCATCTAATTGTGTGAACCTATTTTTCATATAATTGAACTAATTTTATGTATTATATATTTTATGTATTTTTTAATATATATTAATATATCTTTTTATTATTTTATGTTTTCTTTATTTTCCTTTAATTGTGTAAACCGGTTGAAAATATTATTATTATTATTATTATTATTTATTAAATAATAGAGACATTCTTTTCTTAACCCCAAGTTTGTACCTTTTCTGCTACATTACCTTTAAGGTGAGTTCTCATGTATTCGATATCGGATGATACGATGATCTGAAAGTTTTCTTATTGATGGAACAATCTTAAATTAATTTGGCGGGCTGCCACTTCTGAAAATTTTAACTTTTATCCGACATCAGATAAAGTTGAATATTAGTTGCCTTTTTTCTACCAGCAAATGTAAGAAATCTGACTTAGTTCGGCCTTCTATTTGATCTCTTTATCTTAGAACAGCTCAGTTAAATATCTCCCCCCCTAATTTATGACAAGTCTACCGGCTTGCTTCCTAAACTTTAGAAACTTGTCTAAGTTGATTTCGAGGTGGTGATTGGTTAAAATATCTGAATCTTAACAACGCGCATGAGTAAAATTTCTAGTCTGTTTTGATCGTTCTTTTTACAAATTAGTTTAGATAAGAATCTCATAATTTAGTTAAGCTAAGATTGTCAGTAGAAAGAAAGTACCTATTTTAAAACTATTTCTGATATATAGATCTTAACTTTATTTTTATTGACAAATTGTGTGTTTCCAGCTGTCAAACTGACAAAAAAAGTGTCTAAAACGAGTTCAATCACAATTATTGCTCTAATTTGATTACAAAAGAGACAAGGACCGCCATGATTTTGGTTGTAAGATATTTTCGAACAGAAAATTACAACCTTTTTCAAGAAACGAGCCTATAGTAATAATAAAAAATATTTCAGTTATATGATAATGTATAGCAATAATTTTAATGATTTTTTGAACTTTGTTGAACAGTTTACAGTGTTCAAAAACTGTACTTAAAGTTATTAAAATTATGCTTAAATGTCACTAAAATATACGATTATGGGACAAAAAAATTTGTAGATGTGAACTGATATTTCTCTCTATCTGATGAAAAAACACTTGATTCCTATTCGGATGTCAGATGTCTGATGCATGAGAATTCACCTTTACAGTGCAATGGTGTAAATGTGAATGTAGTACATATCAAACACATAATTATATTTGATTCTTCTTTTTTTCAGATTTTCATAAGAATGGTAAAGAAAAAAATAAGAAAACATACAATATACTCTTCTGACGATTTTATGACAGCTTTTATTTAAAGACAGTACTTACTCTGTTAAAGAAACTTCTAAAGGAGCACAATGATTTCCCATTTAAATGTTGCAAGAATCGTACACCAAATGCCAAAGAATACTGATATACAGTAGACTTAAATGAAGATCTGGAAAAGGTATTAGCTTCCCATAAAACTAAATAAATGGGGCTTCGGTATTTTTAGAAAGGTATTTCCCGACTATTGTTAGTAATATTATTTGGAAAATACCTATGTGCAGAAAAATACTTACTAAAAATTAAATTCACAAATGAAATTCCAGGAAAACACTGACTCACTGGAATTAGTAAATGGTAATGCTGTAGGATGGGCTTAATGAGAGCAGTTGTACAAACAGAGCTTAAGTGTTGGTGCAGTTATTAATATGTGACAGTTTAAAGATTTATAAAATTATTAATAATTACAGGTCTACAACAAAAAAGGTCATGTCCTAATAGTCCGAGATCCGGCCTCATGATATATACCTTCATCTTTTTCATCATGAAAATTTGTATACAAGCTACTAGTATCGTACCTTTGTTGAAACGGTCGAGTTGCCTACCAAAAACCTGGCACTAATAGTAACAATTAAATAAAATAGTTAGTAAAGATTTCTTTGTAATCTAGCTATATAGGGTTATTCTTTTGAATTGAATTGAATTGTTTATTTAATAGCAGTCGCTAATACAATATACATATAATTACAATGCATATAAAAAAAAATAAATACTACAATAATATAATACACATAGATAGATAGATAGATAGATACACAGTTTTTTACGTCAATAGGTAGGTTGTTGTACTGGAGAAGACCATTATGAAATAGATTATTCTGGCTGTAAGATGTTGCAACTGTTTCAACATTGTTAAGATTTGAATTTCCCGCCTATATTTTTATTTTTGAATTTGACATTTGTGTTGTGCACATGCGCACCATGAGGGACGCGCTGTCGGTTACAAAAGGCGGCAGTTGGCTGTCTACCTCATACTAGTGAGGATGTAATGATGTAATGTACCAGAATATATTATATTTCATCAAACAAGAAGTGTATTTTATTCATAAAGAAGCTCAACTCGAAAATCAGAATTCAACATTCAACATTGGTCCTATTTTACGAGTCGGATGCAAATCCATCAACAAAAAACCACGTGATTTTTTGTGAGAAATCAGCACGTGTCCTACTGTAACAAGTAAGTCCTATTACCCATCCTGTTAAAAGTATTAAAGCGCTTTCAAGCCTATTTCAACAAATTTGAACTGTTTTGTATATTGGTTAACATTTGCCATGGATCAACAATTAAAAAGGTTAAAGCAAAAACGGGAAGATTACAAAAAACAATTGACTATTCAATAAATATTTCACAAATTTAGACTTAGAAAATCTAATGCAAAGTGACCTAGTCAATTTAAAAAGAAGATCAAAACAAATTGAGAACATTTTAGAATTATTCAAAGAAATACAGTCCGAAATTGCTCTTAGTCAAAGCGACGAAGAAAATGAAAATGACATAGAACTTGAACAGTTCCAAGATATCTATTTTGACTTAACAAGTAAAGTTGATGTTATAGTATCACAATGTAATGAACAAGACGATAATGGCTCTGTCAAAACCAGTAACAGTGCTGAAAACACTCCAGTTCTCATTCCAGCTTCTCATAAAAGTGTTGTAAAATTACCAACACTTAAATTACTCACTTTTGACGGTACCTTCACGTTGTGGCATGAATTTTTTTACTCTTTCAAATCAACAATAGATGAAAATCAAGACTTATCACAAAAGCTCTCATATTTGAAATCATCCTTACAGGGTGAGCCACTAGGTTTGTTGCGGTCCTTAAAAAATACTAACTCAAACTATAGTATAGCTGTAGATAAATTAAAAAAGCATTACGATAACAAAAGAAAAATTATTTACAATCATGTGCAAGCCCTTTTGGATATTCCGTCTATGAATCGAGAATCGTACAGTTCATTGAAACAATTAACTGACACGGTACAAACTCACACAGAATGTTTAAAATCTCTAGAACAACCAATAGAACAATGGCATGCAATATTAATACCTATTGTTACGAGTAAATTAGACATACACACAGTTAAAGAATGGGAAAATAAGTTAAACAACAAAGCAAATCATGAAAAAATACCAACATTAGATGAATTTTTAAATTTTCTTCAAAACAAATTGAATACATTAGAAACGGTAGATCACCTCAAATCTGGTGAACACAATAAGGCAAAATTAAATTCTAGTACTATTGCTTCTCGATCAACAAGATCATTTGCTGCCACGAACGTTTCATGCAGTCATTGCAAAAAGGAACATTTCATACAATCTTGTAATGAATTTCTCAAGCTTAGTGTAAGTGAGAGAAATAAAAGAACAAAAGAATTAAAGCTTTGTCTTAATTGCTTGAAATATGGTCATTTTTCACCAAGCTGTATGTCACAATCCACATGCAAAAAATGCAGCAAGAAACACCATACGTTACTTCACTTGTCACGAGTGGCATCTGAAAATTCAAACACTAGCACGGAAAATAATACAAATGACTCACAACAACCAGAAAAGGTTACTACTGAAATTACAAATGCATGTTCGAACACTACAGGGTGTTGTGCGTCAAATTGTCATTCACAAGTACTTTTATCAACAGCAAAAGTGAAAGTTATTGCTGACAATGGTGATATTCATGAGGTTAATGTTTTACTTGACTCGGCATCTCAGTCAAACTTTATTACTGAAGAAATGTGTAGGAAACTTAATTTAAAAATGCAACCATTTGAATTAAATGTGTCAGGCATCAATCAAGGCTTAAGGAAAATTTCACACAAGGCATCAGTGATAATTCAGTCACGAATTAATTCTTTTACAGCTAGTATCAATTGCTTAGTATTGTCAAAAATTACTAATGCCCTTCCCACTCAAAGTTTCAATCCACAGCTCTTACAAATTCCACCTAACATTCAGTTAGCTGACCCCACATATTTTAAACCAAAACAGATTGACATGTTAATGGGCCTTTTCAGCATATTTATTTTGTTGCAGAATCATAAATTTTATGAAAAATTAAAATACCCGTATTTTTTCACTTTTTATTTTGATGCAGATTAGAGCCAGAAAAAAATAATTAAAATCACCTATTTACAAGTCCAGTTTAAACGATTATCCGTAACGCGCGCTTAATACGTCAGTAATCCCAAGCCAATAGTGTACAAGGCGACTCGGCAACGTTGAACAGGATCAGCATTCAATTGACGTTTGTAGTAGCTGTTTTCTTTCGTGCTGAACAAAGTGAACACAATCAGTAAGCAACCAATAGAGATCAAAGATTTCAAAAATACTTCGATTTGATTGGTTGTCTAGTGATTCCAATCAGTTCGTTCAGCACGAAAGAAAACAGCTAGTTATGGGCGATATCGCGATTTTTCAATCACTCCTTATCGGCGACTTATATTTTTCACTTTCGGTGGTTTTAAACTAACGTGATCGCAATCTGCAAGCTGATATGTTTACCATTCGCCGTAATTTGTTTGTGTGTATGTATGGCTGCATTAAACAGCACTGGACAAAACGATGTAAATTACACTTTTGTATTAATATTTTATATAATCACGGTGATTTAATCACCGGCAGTGACATATCGCTCATGACTAGACGTTTGACAGCTTGTTGATTTTAACGTCTTGGTTTTGAGGTTAGCGTAAATTGAAAGCCTGTGATTTTGATTAAAATGTCTAGCAAGCAGTGTTTTGTTCCATACTGTGAAAATACGACCGAAAATGCCCCAGAAAAGACTTTTCTCACTGTTCCAGGAAATGCGGAACGCCGAGAGAAATGGTACAATGCAATAAATTATAGTAAAGTCCGCAGTGCTAGCCACAGACTATTTTGTTGCGAGGATCACTTTGACGTAAGTTTCCCCTATATATATATGACTTCCCGGTAGTTATTAAAATTATATTTTAGCTTGAAAACGATGCGCAAAACTGGATGTATTTCAAAGTGATGGGAAAAAAATTGGTTTTAAAAGATCATGTGGTGCCTCATAAATGTATTTATCAAAAGGAGCAACAGAAGACTGTTGTGCGATTTCCACAGATTAGTACTTCAGCTAGAAAGCGCAAAGTGGAAACATTAATACAACTAGAAGGCCCTACAGTTAGTTCGGTGAAAAAAAGACTAGTTTTTGAAGAACCACTTGCCACTGAAACATCAGAAAAAGCATTGAACGCCATCGATCCTGCCACCCCAACAAAACCAATACAATCTGATAAAACTGTGTCATCACCTTCAGGAGCCTTTACTATAACGAAAACAGTTAAGAAGTCCGTGAAAGCTAAAAGTCATTTCAGAAGTGTTGGTACGATGACTCGTAAAGTTACATTAATTTCGAGAGCTTCATCACCTATGACTGAAATACCAGTGATTCAATCGACATCTAAAAAAACAACTCCCCCATTACATCTCATGTCGCCTTCTAAACTATCTACTTGGACTTCCTCATGCTCAATAGAGAGTGCAACAGGATCTATTTTCTCTGAGGAATACACACCATCTTCATACAGTAGTATTTCAGAACGTTCTGGCCAAGAGTATTATGAAAATAGGGCGAGATTGAATTCGACTGTGTACTTCGTAGAAACGAAGAGTAGGTTTTACTTAAGGGTACCACAAAATGTGTACATGTTAGTAAGATGTTTATCACAAACCGCTAAAGTAGAGTACAGAGATGTCCTAATCACTTTAAAAAAAATTAGGCAAAACGATGTATATGCTAGATTGGGGGATGATTTTGGAATGAGTATTTCTAATATTCAACGAATTTTTACATCATCTGTGCCCAAGTTAGCTGATGTGCTCCAGGAATTAATATACTGGCCAGAGTCCAACAGCATAAAAAAAGTGCTGCCTCTGCCTTTTAGAGCACGATACAAGGATGTCGAGTCAATAATTGACTGCCTCGAAATTGAAACTGATTCTCTAAAACAGTCAATGACTTGGTCCAGTTATAAAAACTGCAATACATTAAAATATTTAATATCTGCTACACCAAATGGTTTTGTTAATTTTATTTCGGCTGGATATGGAGGTCGCACTTCCGATAAACAAATTGTCGAAGAAAGTGACTACCTCAGCACATTACCCACTGGAGTGTCAGTAATGGCTGATAGAGGATTTAAGCACGTGACTGCATCGGTGACATCGAAAAATTGCAAATTAATTCGACCACCTAGTGTCGTGGAAGGACAACCTATGACTAAGTTAGAAGTGAAGCAAAACAAAAGCATTGCTTCTTTACGTATACACATCGAAAGAGTAATACGCAGATTGAGGGAGTTCGGCATGTTAGGTCCACATGCATGCATCAATACAAATCTTTTTTATTTAATGAACCATATTATAATAATAGCATGTGCCATTATTAATGTCCAAGGTCCCTTAATAAAGTAGGTAGTTTTAGATTTCATAGATATGCAAATATATGTAAATAGAGATAGGTTATAAATAATAAAAGCATCCATTCCATAATTTCCTATATCATGGTTTCCTGGGGAGCTGCAAGTGATAGTGCAAATGTGTTCAAATTGCAAAAAAAAGTTGTAAGGTTTATCGTAGGATCCAGTAAACGAGAAAGCTAATAATAATAATAATTAATAATTTTCATTCATATGATACACGAAATAACCTAACACTTGAAATACCAAGATATAGATCAACAAAATATGAACAAAGCCCAAAATACCTAGCTAAAAAAACCTATAATCACTTACGTACCTGTGCAGTACAAAAATCTTCATTTAAAATATTTTAAATTGGAAGTAAAAAAACTATTAATAAATAACAATTATTATTCTCTGAATGAATATCTGGACGACAGTAGTTTATGATTGTTTTATTTTTTTTCCTTAACTTTTATTTATGACACTGATAAATATTTTAATACTTTTCATATTATACTATATTTCCTTTTAAACATGTATGTAAATATGTGTGACTATATCCACTGGGCGTTTGTATGTACTTATATATTTTTTGTATTTTTCCTACTTGTGTACTTATATTATGTTTCTATAGATTCATTGCGATGTATCCTATATCATGTATTGTAATCGAAAGAATTAATAAATTATTATTTACTATTATTATTATTAGGCATCATTAATTATCATGTAAGCTTCGTCCGTTGGTAGATACCACCAATTTATTTGTTATTGTGTTAACATAGGTTTTGGTTTGTGGTAAGTCAATCTTTTCCAGGACGAACCCGTCAACTATGGGCTCAATCATTTTAAATATAAAGATTTTGAATTTTATAAACGCAATGTTCTTTGCCACATTTAACACCTTTTCAAAAAGGTTGCTCGATGAGATCCCTCTTCTAAGCAGTGGCGGCTGGTGAAATTTCAATATTTTATTTTCTCGTCTGTGGCGCATGGGACCCATACGAAATTTGGGAAATAACATGTAGAGAAGCACTTCTCTAAAAAATTTTGAAAAAGCAGTTTGCGAAAAAAAATTTGAAAATTTGTTAGCCTCCCCTGGGTCTTGGGACTCCTGTTTATTTTTATTTTTTTTTTGTCATATGCATTTGACTTTTCATAAAAATACAACAATAGATTTTGGAGTTTGTGAAAATATTTTCATTACTAACTGAAATACAATGAACTGAAATTTTGTCATTTACAATTTAACAAATTACAATATTTCAATTCGTTGTATATCAGTTAGTAATGAAAATATTTTCATAAACTCCAAAATCTGCTGTTGTATTTTACGAAAAGTCAAATGCATATGACAAAAAAAAATAAAAATAAACAGGAGTCCCTAGACCCAGGGAAGGCTAACGAATTTTCAAAAATTTTTTCGCAAACTGCTTTTTCAAAATTTTTTTAAGTGCTTCTCTAGATGTTATTTCCCAAATTTCGTATGGGTCCCATGCGCCACAGACGAGAAAAAAAATATTGAAATTTCACCAGCCGCCACTGCTTCTAAGGTACCTACTCAACGGAAAAAGCAGTTGTAAACTCAGTGTACACGAGCTCGTGTAGACTGTAGAAATTTGAATTCAATTTTTATTTGCATATGACTCAATTTCTGTTCAATAAATAATTTACTGGTGTTTATAAAGTATTTATTTAACAAAAAAATCGTTTCAGTAAAAATCTTGACATTTGTTAAAAAGGAGGTAAAAAATTACATATTATTTTGATCACATATTTTTCTCAAGATTAACAAAATGTGCACTAATTTTGGTGTTAAAAAAAAATGGACATTCTCAGAACAAACAGGTAAAAAAAACAGTGTAAAAATGTATCCCTTCTCATTAAAAAACTGGGGGGATTTTGAAAACCATTATTGACTTAAGTTACAAATTATTGTATGCTATTTGAGTTTACTAGAAGGGCTTCAAAGAAATCTCGAAAATTTGCGCCGTTTCGGCAATTTTGTTTATATCTATAAAAATTATAAACTTACCACCGAAAACAGGATATGATAAAAATAACTTAAATCGGTGTGCTGTAAAAAGTACAACATTACAATAATTTTTAATATCCTATATTTGTTATTTTTAATACAAAAGAGTAATAATTATGGATAGTTAATTTATTAAAAGTGGGAAAATTGCAGTTTTCCAAAAAACTAATGAATGCTCCATCAACTCCTCACAGTATTCAGTATCCAACGCCACTTCATAAATATTTACACCTTTTGTTTGCTCAAAATTTGGTTGAGCAACACAAAATAACCCTTTATCTCTTTCTGCAAAATACATTTGAATTTGAATTTGGGCTTTATATCTGTTTTTAATAACACCACCTTCAACATAATTTGAAACGATCTTCTGTTTACTGGGACATTTCACTTCAATTACAAATTCGTCACAAATACCGTCAGGTGAGGCACCAAATATTGGGAAATTCTTTTTGATTAATAAACCACATGGTGAGATTTCAATTTTTTTTATCTTTGACACTTCTTGAATAACTTGTGGCTCCAACTCGCGACCTGTAATGATAGCCTGGGAGGGTTCAAATTTAGCGCCACCTAATATAGTTTCTGTTAATGACCTCTCTTTTGTTTTACACCGGCTCGCTTCATAAATCTTTGACGCTGTAATTCGCCCAAATCGTAATTCGTACCAATCAGGACAATTACTCTGGCTTCTGGTCGACTTCTCCACATCTTGACAGAGTGATGCAGTAATTTTTTCTTTAAAAAAATCGATACAAGCAGTGGCATTTGTCTTATCACCGTTTGTTTCACAATACTGCAAAATCAGATGATAAATGGAAGTATTATGGTGTTTGGGTGTCTTGGTGAAATCAAAAATACCACCTGTGGCACCTTTGACATTTTCTAGAACTGTTGCTCTGAATGTGTTACCCTTTGGCTTCAGAGGGGGGATTTCTTTTGAACATAATTCAGCTAAGCTCATGGACTTCAGGCTTTTACCCACTTTTGATAACTTGGAAGGCAACCAATAACACTCGACTGAGGTAACGGAAGGCTCTTCACTACGCCGATGAAGCCAGAACAAAAATGCTATGCCATGCTTACAGCCCCCTGAAACAATTAATTAAATGACATCCAAACTTAATCGTAAGTGAATAAAATTAGTAGAAATAATTGTGCAGATAAATGTTTCCGTAGTAGTCCAATAAATTTATACCCGTTTGCTAGGTGGTGCAAAAAAATTTTTTGGGGAAGCAGATATTTTCAGGGTTGCTCGGGGACAGTCTCCCAAGTATCCAACCAAAATATCACACTTGAACTGATGAAGGGAGTAATAGAAGTGGTTTCTTATTTATTAAAAAAAAATGACCTTAATAAAAGTTGCAGATAATTATATTGTCTACAACTTTGCCTTATGACATTTTTTTTAACTTTGATATTTCAGACTGTACAGTGAATTATAATACGAGTGGAGGGGTGGTTCTTCTTTTTTTGTACAAAAAAATGGCCCTAATGAAACTTGTAGATAATGAAATAAGTGACAACTTTGCTTCATAACATTTTCTTTTTTACTTTAGCATTTTAACATGTACAGTTAAATTATAATAGGGGTGGTTCGTATTATTTTTTTTTACAAAATACCAAATTAACAAAAAAATGTTATAAAGCAAAGTTGTTGCTTATTTCATTATCCACAATTTTTATAAGGATATTTTTGAAATAATAAAGAAACCACCCCTATTATAATTTAACTGTACAGGCTAAAATACCAAAGAAAAAAAAATGTCATAAAGCAATAACTTTTATTTGAGTCATTTTTTATAAAAATAATAAATAAGAAACCACTCCTATTTACTCCTTCATTACAGGTGTTTGAGTGTGATCTTTTGGTTGGATACTCGGGAGGCTATCCCCAAACAACCCTGAAAATATCAGCTTGCCCAAATCTTTTTTTTTAAATCATATCTTTACTGGATTATAGCACATTACTAAATGATTAACGTTACTTCTGTGGAAACATTGCCTCTTACTGACACTTTTTCTTTCATGTTTATTTTTAGTTTGCTAGTATGTTTTAAATCTTTTATGTACCTGCTGCAGCTGGAAAACTAAGACACTTGCTGCTTAAAACTTTCTCCTCGACCTCGTCAATCACAGCAACCACATTATATTTTGCCAGTGACGTTTTATGTTCTGGAGTAATTTTTGCTTTGACCGTGCATTTAGCTCCCACTCGTTGTAACTGGACATGACCTATGGCGTTATCACCATATGATTCCCTAGTTGCCCTAAAAAAAATTAAAACTAACATTTATACATGTCCAAATTTTAAATTTTCTATGTACACTTTGCTTCCAAAACTTTCGCGTACACCTATTTTTTGCTGTATTAAATACTGACATTTGTACTTCTGAAAACTCAAAATGCCTCGACTGACAGAGCAAGACAAAGTTTTGATGCAAGAGGGGTGGTCCATAAGATGGGTTGCTACTCATTTTGGACTAGATAAAAGCAGTGCTAGAGGCTAATGGGGCCATGACAAAATATTAAAACCTTTTTAAATATATTCGTGTTTATTTTTATGTTCGTTTTAATTCAATTTAAACTAAATGTCAATGTCACCTTTAACTTAATCTCAAAATAATTCTGTTCACAAAGCTAAAATTTTGCAAAATCGTTGTTACTTAATTTTGAATGTGTACGCGAGAGTTTTGAAAGCAAGTTAACAAGCAAGCAACATCAATAAAAGGTGCAAACAAGTTGATACTCACCGTAAATTCTTTATATTTCGGCGCTCTGCACTTAAAAAATCTAAATTGTTCTCATAAAACTCGTCAACCATCACCGTATCCACACATGGTAAGTTATCAGATGACCCTTTTTCGTAACCTTGTTCCATATTAAAAAATAACTTCACAGACACACAAACTATAGACACTACTATTAAATACGACAGCTCAAATGAAAGTTTAAGGTTATCCGCTATCCGCACGCTCGGCGATCGCAGTGTTGCCGGTTTGCAAGTTCTTCCGTTGCGTCCTCGACGATAATTGGTGGGATTACGTGTGCAATCAAGGCGCGTGAAACTCGAGCGTTTGAAATACCCCGTGAAAATTGTAGTATTTCGCTAATTTATTTCTCATTGGTCCCTGTTCTAAGACGCCTCATTTTTAGATCAAAAATTATTTTATTTTCCCCAAATGACACCTACCATATTTAAATGTCAAAATTCGAATATACTGTAAAGGCCCATTGGTGCCGAATTATTTTACAACCTACTCTGTGTAGGACAAATTCAAAACAAAAATTCACCTATTTTGCAAAAAACAAGACTAGGCTGGTTAATATCTGGAAAAATATGTTATCAGTCCCCTACGTCACGGAACGAAAGTATTTCTTGTCTAACACTGAATGATTTACATAATAAAGTCGAACGATTCTGGCAGGTTGATGAATTTATATAAAAAAAATCAGATTTTACTCCCGAAGAAAAATTCTGTGAAGGTCATTTTACAGAAAATACTTACCGTGGCTCAGATGGTAAATATGTTGTTAAAATTCCATTTAATGAAAATCTCAAGAAAATAGGCAATTCATACTCCATAGCAGAGTCTCGATTTTTTGGGCTAGAAAAGCGATTTAGCAAAAATCCTCAGTTGCAATCAATGTACACCGATTTTATAAATGAATACAAAGGTTTAAACCATATGACAATTGCACATCCCGATGACATTCTTTTCTATCTGCCCCATCATGCGGTATTAAAAGAGGCTAGTGAAACTACCAAATTAAGAGTCGTTTTTGACGGTTCTTGTGAGTCAGAAAATGGCATTCCGGTAAACAAAGCTCAGTGCACGGGTCCCACAATTCAAGACGACATATTTTCAATAGTTGCTAGGTTTCGAACATACTCTTGCGTATTAACGGGTGATATTGAAAAGATGTATAGATGTGTCTGGATACATCCAGATCACAGACGCTATCAAGGCATTTTGTGGCGTGACAATTCAACCGATTTTCTTCAACCATATGTTTTAAATACGGTTACTTATGGTACCACTTCTGCACCATTTCTTGCAGTACGATCTTTATATCAATGTGGAATTGATAACGAAATACAATTTCCTACAGAATCCCGAATTATTAAGGAAGATTTTTATGTAGACGACCTACTCACAGGTACAGATTCACGGGAAAAATTATTATTAATAAAAGAAAATATCACAAAAATTTTAAATTCTGCAGGATTTCACCTCAGAAAATTCTCAAGTAATGTGGAAATTTGTCATTCCACAGAAATTCAACCTAAACCAATTGGTGAGCAAATTCAAAAAACATTAGGTATTCAGTGGAATCCAGAGACGGATTCTATATCTTATTCTGTTTCAAATTTGAGTCCATCACAACAAACTACAAAGCGTTCAATATTAGCAACCACTGCACAACTCTATGATCCTTTGGGTCTCTTGGCTCCTATAACAATATTAGCAAAATTTATTGTTAAAAAATTATGGCAATTACATTTAGGATGGGATGAATCGGTGCCAATAGATATACAAACAAAATGGTTTCAGCTACGCGACAATTTAAAATGCATTGAGTTCATCTCTATTCCTAGACACGTAATTTGTTCAAGCCCAGTTTCCATTGAAATCCATGCATTTAGTGATTCATCGGAGCAAGGTTTTGGTTCTTGTATTTACTTATGGTCGATAAATGAAAACAATCAAATTACTGTCAGATTACTAGCAGCTAAATCACGTGTAGCTCCTCTCAGAAATGTTACGTTGCCACGTTTTAGAGCTATGCGCAGCAGTGCTAGCAGTGCAATTAGTACAGAAATTTAAGTCCATCTTAAGATTAAAAATTGATAAAACCTATTATTGGTGTGACTCACAGATCGTTCTTTGTTGGATAAATTCGCCTTCAAATAAATGGAAGACTTATGTTGCTAACAGGGTGTCTGAGATACAAAACTTAAGCAACGTTTCAGACTGGAATCATGTTAAATCCTCAGACAATGCTGCTGACTTAATATCAAGAGGTGTACTCCCAAATAAATTAATTAAATGCACGTTCTGGTGGCAGGGTCCGGTTTGGCTCTCGCAAGACATAAGCCAATGGCCAATGTCCTCCAATCACCTTTTAGATATTCACACAGCTCCTGAAGCACGTAACTTGTCACAGTCATTTGTAACAGTGAAAAAGGACGATGCTTTTCCTATTCAAAATTATTCATCCATTACACACTTAAAAAGAATTGTAGCACTATGTTTACATTTTAAAAATAATTGCTTACTAACAAAAGAGAACAGAACTTATAGACCTTTAACAGTAAGTGAATTGAATCACGCTTTCACAAAACTTATAAAAATCGTACAATTATCAGAATTTCAGCAGGACATTTCAGATTTAAATAAAAATAAACCTCTGCATTCTAAAAGTATCATTTTAAGCTTAACACTATTCTTAGACTCTCAAGGAGTATTAAGGGTTGGTGGAAGACTGCAATTGTCAAATTTCGAATATGAGAAACGTCATCCTATTTTATTGCCTAAAAAACACTACTTCACAATTCTTATTTTTCAAGACATGCACAGGAAACTGTGTCATCCAGGTCCAAGACTTTTGCTTAGCTCAGTTCGTGAACAATTCTGGCCAATATGTGGCAAACAAATAGCAAAGAAAATTGTCAGAGATTGCGTTACATGTTTTAGATGCAATCCTAAATCGGTTAATCCTATCATGGGCGAACTTCCTTCTCAACGAACTCAGATAACCTACCCATTTTTTTGTACTGGCATAGACTATGCAGGTCCTTATTTACTAAAGGACAGACAAGGTAGGGGAAATAAAACTACAAAATGTTTTATCAGTTTATTTATTTGTTTTTCAACAAAAGCAATTCACCTAGAACTAGTAACGGGACTATCCACAAATGCTTTTATTGCTGCATTTAAGAGATTCATTGCAAGACGCGGTAAACCATCACAAGTTTTCAGTGACAATGGAAAAACCTTTGTTGGCGCAAACAATGAGATGCTTAAATTTGGCGAATTTCTAAAGAATAATTCAAATTTTATACAAAATCATGCTTCAAATGAAGATATCGAATGGCATTTCATACCTCCATTTGCCCCTAATTTCGGAGGCCTATGGGAAGCTGGTGTGAAAAGCACAAAACATCATCTGAAACGAGTAATTCAAAATGTAATTTTAACTTACGAAGATTTCTCAACACTACTCACCCAAATTGAATCAATTTTGAATTCACGACCCTTAATACAATTGAGTTCAGATCCGAATGACTTGGGAGCACTAACTCCAGCTCATTTTCTTATCGGTCAATCCCTTACCTCCATCCCTGATCCTAACTTGACCGACGTGCCTGAAAATAGATTAAACCGGTTTCAACACATACAAAAAATGACCCAGCATTTTTGGTTAAGGAATATATTCATGAATTACAACAAAGGAGCAAATGGAACAGAACAACAACTCCCATCAAAAATGGAACCTTAGTGCTACTAAAAGATGACAACTTACCTCCATTGAAGTGGCAACTCGGAAGAATCGTGCAGCTTCATCCTGGAAAGGACGGAACTACGAGAGTGGTAACTGTGAAGTGCATGGCAAGTGAATGCAAAAGGTCAATTTCCAAAGTGTGTCCTCTCCCTATTGATGATGTCCAAACCTGAAAATTAACTTGTTTTTATTAAACTATATTGTTAAATGTTGTAACACACATACTTACCTGATTATCTACATCTATGTTGGCATAAATTAATCTTAAGTTGATATTTTGTTGGTGTTTTTGATTTATCTGGAATGTTATAACAATTTATGTTTATATTTTATATTATGTATAGTTGAAACTTTTCCAAAGTTGTCAAGGCTGGGTGCATGTTAAGATTTGAATTTCCCGCCTATATTTTTATTTTTGAATTTGACATTTGTGTTGTGCACATGCGCACCATGAGGGACGCGCTGTCGGTTTCAAAAGGCGGCAGTTGGCTGTCTACCTCATACTAGTGAGGATGTAATGATGTAATGTACCAGAATATATTATATTTCATCAAACAAGAAGTGTATTTTATTCATAAAGAAGCTCAACTTGAAAATCAGAATTCAACATTCAACAAACATAAAAATTTCCTCTCGATCTCGTATTATAACTAAACACTAAAAAAACCTCGCAGCAGTTTGAACACAAACGTCATCGTATTCAAAAATATTGTTTATTTAACACTAAGCAGTTTAATAGTGGAAAGCATAGAGTGGATACTAACATATCTGTTACATTTAAGAATTATACGAAGTGTCTGGTCTTGCTTTTTTTGTATGACATCTAATTCAATATTATTTAATAAAAAAATAATGGAGGAGCAGATATTAAGATGAGGCAATATATTGATTTATAAATTGTTAGTTTTGTCCATGAGCTGAGATCACTTCCAGAGTGACCTAATAGGTTAACTTCTTTGGCTATTTTATTGGTTATGTATTCAGCATGACTTGAAAACGTCAAATTATCATATATAACTACTCCCAGATATTTCATTTCTTTCACTTGCTCTACTCTTTCACTGTGTATTCTTATTCCATTGTGACTGTTGGTGTCGATTGAATTTATTTATTTTTGATGATCATACATTTTGTTTTTTCAATATTAACTTGTAAACTGTTCCCATTGTCCCAAGATGTCTGATAGTGAAGAGGTAGTTTTAAAGTGCTCCAACAAAATTAGTTATAAATGCTGTAAAAACAAACCTTTTTTAAATTATATTTGCACAAGATGTTTCAGTGTATTTCACAAAAGCTGCATACTCCGTATCAAAAACAAAATAACCTTTTTAACAGAAAACAAAGTAATATGTTGTGAAGAAAACAGTACATTGATTGATCAAGATGACACATCTATATCAGAAAAAACAACCAGTGAACCCCATGAGAACGTTGACTTAAGTAACAACTATATACAAAAATTAAAAAAAGAAAATGAACTAGTAATCCAGAAAGCTATAGAAAGGGAAAATAATTTAAATTACAAATGTAAGGAACAACAAAAACTCATAGATGAACTAAAAAAAGAAATAACAACTATAAGAAAAAAGCTGGCAGATAAACACAAAGAAACAAAAACTGAAGGTACACAAATTAATCAAATTGAGGACCAAATAAATCATGCCAATGAAGAAACAGATGCTAATATGAAATTACACAGTGGTGGAGAAAAAAAGGAGCCAAATATAAATCCGAAAAATAAGGCAACACAAATCGATCTATCCTTGTCGATAAATTCAACAGACAATCCTGCTATAAATAGTCTACAAAACTTAAACTATGTTAATAGAGAAATAGTAGACTTGGAAAAACCAATGCAGCAATATGAAGCATATAACACGAGAACCAGCGAAAATACCAAAGACCATAATCAAACTAAAGAACACACTTTAAACTATGTTGCAGAGGAACAAGTGTCTAAAAATGCGAATATTTTGATTCTGGCTGATAATAATGGAAGGCACTGTAGTCATATTATAAATAAAATTTTAAGTGCAAACAAAAACAAGGACTACAGTGTTAGTTCATATTTTAAACCAAATGCCTACTTGGAGGATGTTGTAGCAAATGCTCATAATCTATGTAAAAATTGTGATAAATTTGATTATGTAATAATCTTTTCCAGTATGATGAACTTGCTTCATGGGCAAATTGTAGATTTAAAAATACTACGAAGCACACTGAATAGTCTTCGCAATACAAATGTTATTTTAGTGGGTGCAACTTTCTGCAAAAAAAGGGATAATTTAAATGAACGTATATTTGAAATGAATTATGAAATATACAGAGAAGTGAAAAAATATAAACATGTTAGATATATAGACACTAATGAAATCCTAAAACATCACAATGTTGTAAACTATCAAACAGAACTAGGATATAGTGCAAAAACATTCATTATTAACTATATTTATCACTCTTTATTAATGAAATGGAACAAATACATTAACATATCCAATTTAACACATATTAATACATACAAAATTAAAAAAATGGCACTACCTGATAAATCAAAACCAGTGGAGAACTCAGTCCCTATACATACACCTACTGCGATGAAAGAAGGAAAAACCAGTAATTACACAAATACTGTTAATAAAATTGACGACTCCATACTAGTAACAGATACATTACAAAATAAAAATTCTTTTTTAGAATAAAAAGCCCAGATAATCGAATTGAAGTGATGCATTTAAATATACAATGTTTAAAAAATAAATGGAACTTTTTAGAATCAATTTTATTAGACTTTAATTTTAGTGTTGTTTTGTTAAGTGAGCATTGGTTACGGAATGATGAGAAATATTTATATCAAATTAGAAATTATAATTTAGCAGCTAGTT
Organism: Rutpela maculata; assembly: GCA_936432065.2. Classification (NCBI taxonomy): domain Eukaryota; kingdom Metazoa; phylum Arthropoda; class Insecta; order Coleoptera; family Cerambycidae; genus Rutpela; species Rutpela maculata. The sequence continues at coordinate 130,973,724 of OW386286.2, read as the reverse complement.
TTTCCAGATCAGAAAGCATTCATGGAGGGGTATGTATATTTATCAGAAAAAATGTGACTTTTACCGAAATTAACTTCACAAACGAATTTAATGTAGAAAAACATTTTGAAAGCTGTTGTGTAAAATTGACCACATTAAATTGTATTGTAGTATCCGTGTATCGTTCCCCATGTGGAGATAAACTCATTTTTAAAGAAAATCTGGCTAAAGTTCTACAAATTCTAAGCAACAAATTTAAAACACATAAAATCCTTGTTGGTGGAGACTTTAATCTAAACTTTGCTTCACATTCAAATGATAGCAAAGAAATTGTAGATTTATTTCTCTCATATGGTTTACAAAAGCGCATAACAGAATTTACTAGAGTGCAAGAAAACTCAAAAACTTGCATTGACAATATTTTTACTAACTTTCAAGTCACAGAAGCTGTTGTAACAGACTTTCTGCTATCAGACCATAGGGCACAAATTGTAAAATTTCAAAATACGTCAAACAGTAAAAGCAAAAGTCCAGTATACAAAACTATGCCAAATAAGAGTGTTGTCAATAAGCAAAAATTTTGTAACTACTTACTGTCGGAAAACTGGATAAATCTGTATTCAGAACAGGACCCTATTAAAGCAGTGGACGTTTTCTACAATATTTTCGCGTATTACCATGACATATCTTTCCCTTTGATAACAGTTAACACAAATTCTAAAGATAAGCAAAAAATTCTTACCCATCCAGATTTAGTGACAACAAAACAGGAAATTGACTGTCTCAATGAAATGTTAAAACTTAACCTACCCAACCATGAATCAATAAAAGAAGAATTTAAAAAATGTAAATGTAAATATGAGCAACAAATCATTGAACTAAAGAAAAATCAAGCAAATATAGAAATAATGGAATCTGATAACAAACAAAAAACTATCTGGAACATTGTAAATAAAAATGTGTCTAACACAGGCAAAAAAGAAGCTAGCTCAATCTCTTCTGAAAAATACAATAACTTCTTTACTAATATAGTAAATGATATAATCAAACAGATACCACAGTCAAATTGTTCTCACATGGATTACCTGAAAAATATGTCTCAAAAGAATGACTTATCAATCTTCTTGTACCCCGCTTTACAGACAGAGGTAGAGAATGTCATAAAATCCTTAAAACAATCTAAGTCCACGAACGTGTATAATCAATCAGTAAATATATACAAAGAACATATTTTATCGCTCTCTGCACCCATTACTTGTAAATCTTATATTACAGACAGGAATATTTCCCAATAAATTAAAAATAGCCAAGGTCATTCCACTTTTTAAATCAGGAGATATTAATGATGAATCAAATTATCGACCTATTGCATTATTACCCATTTTAGCAAAAATTGTTGAAAAAATAATTGCTCTAAGAATTATAAATTATTTCGAGTCAAATAACCTTTTCACAAATAAACAGTTCGGATTTAGAAAAGGTAGAAACACATCAAATGCTGTGCTTAATCTTGTTAATTTTATAACTGAGGGGTTGGAAGATAAGAAATCAACTTTAGCGATTTTTCTGGACCTAAGCAAGGCATTTGACTGTGTTTCTAATGATATCTTATTAGATAAACTAGAGTATTATGGTTTCAGAGGTCTGGCTCTAAATTTAATGTCATCTTATCTAACGGATAGACAACAGTGTGTGTTCCACAATGGTGTTATCAGTAGTTTGTTGCCTATATCGAGGGGTGTTCCGCAGGGTAGCGTCCTAGGACCACTATTGTTTTTGATTTATGTCAATGACCTACCACATGTTATGCCGGTATTTTCAGTTCTGTTTGCCGACGACACTACGTTTGCGGAGCGACTAGACGATATAGGGGACAAAAATATTGATAAAACAAAAACAAACATTATAGATCAATCACTAGATTGGTTTAATGCAAACAAACTTTGTCTAAATATGAAAAAAACGAACACACTAATGTTCTCTACCCAAAAAACCACCTCTGAAGTAGTGAAATCACTAGGTATAATTCTAGACTCTAAATTAACATGGCAGGCACATATTGACAATCTGTGTACCAATTTGTCAAAAAAAGTTTATGCGATTAGACAAATAAGAATTAGAGTTAATACAGATGCTGCAATCATGACATACCATGCCCTATTTCATAGTGCAATGACTTATGGCCTAATAAATTGGGGGTCATCTACCCACATTCAGAAAGTTTTTATTGTTCAAAAGAGGGCAATCAGAGCAATAGTAGATGTAAACCAAATGGTTAGTTGTAAGCCTTGGTTCAGAAAACTTAACATTCTAACGTTACCGTTGGCAATAATTTACTGTAACTTGATACACATAAAGGAGCATATTATTAACTTCACAAAAAATGGTAATAGACATGATTATAATACTCGTACAAGGAACGATATACGAATACCCAATCAAAGACTGGAATTAACTAAAAGAAATAATTTGGGAATAACACTGTTCAACTCTCTCCCAGATTCTCTGAAAGAACTGCCTCTAAAACATTTCAAAACTAAATTAAAAAATCACCTGTTAGCCAGTGCCTACTATGATATTTCCGATTTTAATTATTTATAAAATTACTGATGTCATAATATATGGTGTCTATGTTGTTTTATATTGAGCGATATTAGGACTAGATTAATAACTATATTTATGTTGTTTTTTTTTATATGTATATTTTGTAACTGACTTATCGAACACTAAGGTGTGTAAAATTGATCAATAAAGTGATTCTATTCTATTCTATTCTATTCATTTAACCACGACATTTTCAAATTTAATTCCTCATTTATCACTGATATTAGGTCATCAACATTTTCACCAATTATATACATTAAGGTATCATCTGCAAAGAGTTGAATACTACATTTTTTTACGCATTGTACAATATCGTTATAAATTTTTAAGTTTTATTTTACACCCTCTAATTTTAACTATTGTATTTTATATTTTAACTATTGTATTCTAATGTGACTTTTTAATTTATTGTATTTTTTGTAGTTTCACCTGCTATTTATCCTTTAATGACCTGTTTTACACATATTTAATGTAATATGTCTGATGATACGGAATGAAAACTTACTTACTTAAATAATAAATAAATTTGTTCCCATGACTGTCCCCTGTGGTACTCCATAGGTAGATTGTTTCTGTGACGACACACTATTATTATATTTGGTAACCCGATGCCTGTTTTCCAAATTTTACCAAACCACTGCAAAACTGTAGGTCCACATCTATGTCTTTAATTTCATCAGAAGCAACTCTCGGTTTATTGTTTCGAAAGCTCTGCGGAAGTCGAGAAAAACAATGCCTATAATAAGTTTTTTATTGAGAGCACTTTTCCAGTTTGCTAAAATTGTTTGCAGGACACTTTCGCAAGAGTGCTGCTTGTGAAATCCTGCTTGATATTCTGACAGTATATTGTTTGATTCTATATAGCTAATAATTTGTTTATTTACAGCGACTTTGAGCAGTTTTTCATACGAGGGTACCATTAAGGCGGCCATAAGAATATTTCCCAATTGCAGATGAGATTGACATTTGAGATTTGGTACCCTACCATAGTCGACCATTGCAAATCCGAAAATAATAATTTCAAAATGGCAGCACTTCTCTTATATGTATTTTAAAATGTTTTTTAACCGCCTTCCATGTCACCTCAATGACCCTTTTAAGTCTAGAAGATCTAGATTTGTCTGAGTAAAGGAGACGGGGCCCTACAGTTTATGGTGGAATCCAAACCACTTCTTGAGGAAAGTTTCCTATGAAAAATTTTTTCGCTGTGCAGGGCTCGAACCCACTTCGCTAGGTACGCTCAGACTGCAAGCTAGATGTGCTAACCCACTAAGCCACCGCCCCCGGAAGTCAATACCAACTTGCTTATTTTAAATGGAACACTCTATATATTTTCGACTTTTCGAAATGATCATAAAATTCTGGGTTAAAACATGTAGCACACCCTATACCTAAAATGAGCAGTTTCTGAGATATAATAATAATCACTTTATTCCTTAATACCAAACCGGTGTGGAACAAGTCACAGATTACAATAGTAGGACATGACATAAATGGTTATAAAAAGGATAAACATATAATAAGTACATAAATATAGAATAAAATACAAAAAAATACAAAAAATTTGACAACGGTTTGCAAGAACCGTTATAACTTTCTTCGTGTAGGAGATTTCCTCTTTGGCACATAGAAAGAACACAAGATGAGCTACTCTCTACAATAAAAATAAATTCCATAATAGTATACCAGGTGTTTTGTTTAAATGTCCAAGAATTTTTAGTAAACATTGCCATCAACTTACCCATGCTTAGAAACAATCATTAATGTCAGTCATTCTCTTATGTTAAAAAATGCCAGCGCGTTTAAATTACACTCACGAAGACTTTTAGATTTGTTTATTATTTGTGGAGAATGTGATAAAGTAATACCAAGAACATGTAACATATTATTTGCTACTCGATACCCACAAGAATAGAAACCATCCACCATACACTGTAAAACGCATATTGGATAATTTTAGAATATTTAGCTCTGTCAAACGGCACGTGCCAAATTTTATTATGGCAATTGATGTAGAATTAAATTTGAGGTGGACTTATATCAGCATGTCCTATACCTAACACATGTACTTTTTGAATTATTCAGAGGTTTATTGTTGAAAGTTATAATTTATCCAGAAAAACGTTGAAGCCTATGAAACAATTGGAAAGTTGACAAACGGCGTGTATAGACGCATCGTAAGATGCTCCCGAAATAAGTGCTAAAAATCTGTTAAAACCCCAGTAAACTTAATCAAATTTAAGCCACCGGAGAGCCAAGAAATTTTGCGTAACGTGACATGTCATAATAGGAAAAAAATGTTCATATACAATGAATAAACTGAAAATTACTATTAGTGTTTTTTAAATAGTACCAAAAATAAAGTGTTAAGCTGTGCCTTAGTTGATGGTCGACGGAAATAGACCTATCTATATAGGTACCTAAAAGACCCTTTCAAGTGCTTTATTGCAATAAATATTCAGTGTCAAAAGTGAACAACGTGTTTATAAAGCAAAGCAATACAGACATATTAACGTTAAAGTGTAAATAAATAAATAATAAATTTGTGTGTACAGTGGAAAGTTTTTTAAGTGTACTAAGCCCAAAAAGAAGAGGGAATAAAAAACACATCGTCAGAAGCCACAAAAAGCTAAGCTATAAACTAATTTATTTTATTTTATTGGATTTAATTACTTTATTAACTTTATCAACTTAATCTTTATTAACCTAATTTATTAACTCAAAACCTAATACGTTAAATAGTATTGAGTAAACCAGAGGCATACTATTAGGTCAATAATACAAATGATAATTAATATCCAAAACCGAATTTCTTTCAGCCAATCAAGAGAATAAAAATGGTGATAATAATAACCCGAAATAATCAGTAATGCATCGCTATTAAAGTGTGATTATACAGATTTCTTGTGTGAACCTTTAAGTGTGTTTTTCATAATTACTAAAAATATTCAAACTAATTTAATCACAATTGAACGCGTAATGATCAGTGGTGCACTACTCTTAAAGTATACCTATCTTTCAGGTGAGGTTCTCATAATTGCTAAAAATATTCAAACGAGTTTAATTTGGATTAGATCAGAAATAATCAATGGGCACTGTCGGTGTGTAGCGTCCAGACTGAATCCTTATGGCACCTCAATGTAGGTATGCGTGATACAGGTTTCTCTCAGGAAAATGGTTTCCAAGAAAATACACACAGAAAACAGCAATCTTGATACCTAGAGCAGCGGAAACTCAACTCAATAAATAAATCATATCGTGGTAGGCAGGGAGATGACTTAAGCTTAAGATTATTATAAATGATAAGCAAAAAATCATAACAGTCTTAGAGGAAAAAATAATTGATCTCAAGGAAAAACTGGAAATAAATATACTGGGAAAACAAAAGACTAAAAATATTACCCATAACCGAAAACCAAATCAAGACAAAGCGGACCCTTCTTCAATAAGATACAAAGAAAACCATGCTAAAAAACCAACTAGTGAATCTGAAAATACGCACCACAAGATGAACTATGCAAAAACTTTGAAAGGTAACAATAATCAACTTCAAGCCTGTCATAAAAACATCACCGACGAAATTCTAATTGTTTCCGACGATAAATCTTTACAAATGAAACGAAATACCAACCTACTATCTGACAATCCAGTTGCTGGGAAAATCTATGGCAAAGCCCAGCCAAATGATCTTTTAAGTGCAGCACCAGAAAGAAACTGGATTTGGATAGGTGGCCTTAACGAAAATATATCTTTAGACAACGTCAAGGAATATACTCAAACTATATTTCCTGACAAACAAGTGTTTTGTTATGATTTAAAATCTAAATATCGCAAAAAATGCTACAAAATTGGAAGCAGTGAACTCAACGAAGAAGAACTTACGTACCCAAATAAGTGGCCTCAGAAAGTTATTTTAAGGCCCTTTCAACAGCGCACATCTAATAAAAAGCCTAGAACAGAAAATAGACAATCTACCTAAGGATACTTCAGCAAATACGTCACGTTTAAATATTGGTCATGTAAATATGCAATGCTTACGAAATAAAATCAATTTGCTTGATGTCTTTGCAAATAAAAAGAAAAGAAATAGAAACTGCATGTTCTCTGTATTACAGAGCATTGGTCAAAAGAACTGGAACTAAATAATATAATCATACCCGACTATTCTCTGGTAAGTCACTTTTGTAGGACAAACCACGAACGTGGTGGGGTAGCAATTTACATTAATGACGAAACATGTACTTGTAACCCCAAGAATATAAAACGTGTTGATACCTTTATATCCTAACTAAGTATTGAACATTGTGCCATATCAGTAGAGTTTAATCAAAAACAATTAAACATTCTTTCAGTTTATAGACCCCCCGGGGGAGACCTAAATATTTTTTATACGAATCTGTCTTCTTGTTTGCAAAATATTAGTCAAAAAGGTGAGAACATCATTCTCTGTGGTGATCTCAACATAGACTGCATGAAACAATCGATGCAGAGGGATATATTAACTGATATATTCACGTCATACGATATGAGAATGTGTTTTGAAGAATATACGCGCATTTTCACTAATATAAATAATGTTACTTCCAAAACGGCCCTAGATTACATAGCCACTAATTTGGCAGAGAAGAGCTGGACAGCATACATATGTAACCCTTGTATCGCTGACCATCTAGCACAAATAATCTGTGTCCTTTAGCGTGTCCTTTAGAAACTCATGTTGTTAAAAACTCTAACTTAGCTAACTGTAAAAATTGGTTAACACCCGAACTAATTGATGAGGGTAAAGAACTTAAAAACTTACATTGGGTTACCTCTCAACTAAATGACCATAATTTCATGGAACTTTATAAAAACAAAAAAAGGCAACATAGTACAAATCTAAACAATGCAAAAAACTCTACTTTTCTAATTATGTAAATAAATCACAAAACAGTCAAAAGCAAGTATGGTCTCTAGTAAATGCACAACTAGGACGTAATGGCAAAAAAGAAATAACTACTATAAATATAAATAACATTCCAACCTCTGACGTAAAAGAAATTACGGAACACTTTGGTGATTATTTCTCCAGAGTCACTGGAGATAAAATGATTCAGCATTTTTCTAACAATATCTCAACAGAATGCACCACTAGCATGCCAGTGACAAACTCGTTATTCTTAGAACCAGTATCACAGGAGGAAATTTTAGAAATAATAAAAAATTTGAAAAACAAAGCTACGGCAGGTCTTGATGGTGTAACTACCAAAGCGTTAAAATATGCAGCCGAGTTTATTGCTGAACCTCTAACTCATATTGTAAACGAGTGCTTTCAACAAGGATACTTTCCTTCTATCCTTAAGATTGCTGTCATAATTCCAATATTTAAAAAGGAGATGATCATGAGTGCGAAAACTATCGCCCTATATCTATCCTGAGTATAATTTCTAAAGTGATTGAAAGGCTGATTTTAAACAGAATAACCGCATTTCTTGACAAATATAAAATAATTACCAACTTTCAACATGGCTTTCAAAAAAATAAATCTGTTGAATCAGCCACTACCCAACTGCTCCAGTTTGTGTATGATGAGATGGATCAAGGTAATCATGTAATAGGCCTGTTTTTTGATCTCAGTCGAGCTTTCGACACCCTTAATGTGGAGTTTGTAGTACACAAGTTGAACATACTAGGCATTAGAGGTGCAGCTTTAGATATCATTCAGTCCTATTTAACTAATAGAAAACTTATAGTAAAGGTCGCAAATGTTGAATCAGATCAATATGAAGTAGAACATGGAGTACTCCAGGAATCAGTGCTGGGGCCACTGTTATTTGTGTTGTTTGTTAACCCTTTCGCTGCGCAGCGCGGTTTCACGTAATTCTCGTGTAGTGCGCAATAAATTGACCGCTTGCGAGTACTATTTGATTTGGTTTATTGTATGCATAGTCTATTATTATATATAAAATTGAAAGAAAAACAAAAACCAAGTGCTCTAGTTTCAATAATAATAATTTATTTTTAAAAAATGGTTAAAAACAGTACAAGTAAACATAAACATAAACATAAAAACAAAACAACATTCTTATCAAAAATTTTAAGGTACAACAGAAACTTGTGTAAGTATATAAAAATGTATTAATAGTACATATACGCGTGTTAAATCGCTTTGAGCAGTCTGAACCAATTTAAAAACGACAGGCGAGTTAACGCGCTTGGAGCACAGTGGGCCCATTTATTTTTAGCGTGTATACACGCTTTGAGCAGTGAAAGGGTTAATGACTTACCTTCTACAATAACAGAACGGATTGTCGTAATGTTTGCGGACGACACATCTATAGTGGTCTCCTCACCGGACCCACTGGACCTTCAGTCGAAAATCGAATGAATACTTGTACTATATGAGGAATGGTGTTACAAAAACATTCTCATGCTAAATATTAATAGTTAAAGCTATACCAACAGAAAATTTTTCAACCTCAGTCAAGTTTCTTGGCACGATTGTTGACAATAGTCTGTGTTGGGATCAACACATAGATCTGGTTTGCAATAAACTGAACAAAGCATATTTTGCAATAAGACGGTTAAAATGTGTATTCGATAATGAATTACTGCTAAACATTTATTATTCTCTAGTTTACCCACACTTATCGTACAATGTAATTGCCTGGGGAATGGCTGTCCATATAAATAGAGTATTTGTCTTGCAAAAGAGAATTATTAGACTTAATATGAAACCAGGTGAATCTTGCAAGGAACAATTTAAAAACAATAAAATACTCACTATCCACTGTGTATACATTCTAAACATCATCAAATTTGTAAAAAAGAATTTAAACAACTTTCAAACAAACAGGGAATGTCATTCATACAACACCAGACTTGGTAAGTTATTAAGAATCAAAAGTCATTATACAACAACTCTTGAGAAATCTCCATATTATGCAGGTATGAAATTATACAATAACCTCCCTGCTGAAATTAAAAATATACACCTCTTCATAAATTTGTTTATGCGCTGAAAGAATTTCTGATTGAACACAGTTTCTACTTGGTGAGTGAGTATTTGAATCTCTGTCTGTAATCCAGAGAACATGTCTATACATAGAGCGTTATAAAAGACACTTAATGATAAGCATAGTGATAACCATATTGTTTTACGGTACTTTCTCTGTATTTTTAAATTTTAAAATTGTGATAATCTTAAAACTGTCTTATTTTTTATAAACTTTTATATTTTAATTGTTATGTATGTCTCGCCAGGTGTTTTATAATATTTTTATAAAGTTTTATAATATTTTTTATATACATGTATTTGTTTTTATTACATTAATTTTGTCAAATGACGATCACACATACTATGTATGTTCAAGTGTCAATAAATATTCTATTCTATTCTATTCTATTCTATTCTATTCTTACAGTGTTATGTCACCATGGATACCCATAAAAGCTTGTAAAAGTTAAATACAAAGTGACAACGTATAGAAGTTATATTTAAGTTTGTATAAGTGAAAGTGTTTGTAAAATAATTTATACCTTGGAATATTTTCAGCTTGATAAGAAATATTAATTAGTGTTTCATTAGGTACACAAACCAAAACTTTCCACAGTGCTTCCCTCTAACACTAAATCATAGTTTATATATATATAGTGCAGTGAAATCATGTACCTGGAGACTTCAATGCACATATACTCCACATATGGCCTAACGAAAATGGAAACACGCTGAAAAACCTAGCACTTAACAATAAGAAATACATGGAGCAAAAGTCAGACATGCACTGACACCTGGAGTAATGGAAGCTCAATCACACAAATAGACCATATCCTGGTAAGCAAAGAGATAAGGGAAAGGATCAAGAAGGTTAAAGCAAAAAGGACAGCAGAAAACCTACTGAAGAAAATGCTAACACTGAACAGCAGCAAACTAAAAATAGAGAGACCATGTTACATGTGGAAAACAACAATCGAGAGGATCATAAACAAACTGGGAAAGAAAAGCGAGGGGAAAAATGAAAAAAAAAACATGCGTCATATGGCTCTCGCTGCTGGCAATAAGCGTGACCCAAATCCAACCTAGCATCGGAAATCGAGAAATCAGGAGACTCAGAAAAAGAAGATTCGAAGAAGCAGAAACACAAAAAGAGGAGCATAAACAGTAATAAACACTCCATATCAAGACACAACACATATTTCACACCAAGATTCAGAAGAGGCAGATACCCAGAACCAAAAACACAAAAAAAGGGAGCTTAAACACTCCCTTACGACACAATGCGGTAACGCATCTCACAAATACCTACACCTCCCATCCCATATTCCTTTACCATGCGCCATGTGGCACTCGCTGCTGGCAACAAGCATGACCTTAGTCCAATCCAGAGTGGACGTAGCAGGCCCAGCTGTATAACCCTGGGAGTGGCAGCAATGCCTACCGCACACTGGTAAATCAATCAATCAATCAAAAACGTTGAAGCCTATGAAACAATTGAAACAATAAAGACAAAAGAACAAATGGACTTTTAAACTCTCAGTTTTTAGTTATAATTAATTACGTTTTGCTGGTCTTTCGTAAACGAAAATGGCCCTTTATTCCAATGAAGAGATTTTTTATTTATTTGTGATACACGGCAACTGCCAGAAAACCATTGCAAAAACTTGTCGCGAATTTAATGTTTTTTTTTTTTTTTTTCCATCGAATGCATGGCTAGAGCAATGGTAGCTATTAGCACAGTGAATGCCGACATATTTCTGACTGAGAGGTAAGTGATTACAAAAAAAAAAAAAATGGTACTTTGTAGACTTAATTTATAATGAAAACTAAACTATATGCAACTAACTATACTTGTACACATTTCTTAAACTTCTACCTATAAAACTTACATGTATACGTATTTTTCCTGCTAAATTAATTAACATTTGTGGTATTTTTTTTCCCTTTTTTTTTAATGTTTTTTTTTAATTTTAATTTTTTTTTTAATTTTAATTTTTTTTTTTAATTATTTTTTTTTTCATATTCCATGTTCTTGCTTTTTTTTTTTGTTTTTTTTTTATTGTTTTTTTTTTTGTTGTTTTTTTTTTGTTGTTTTTTTTTTGTTGTTTTTTTTTCTTTTTGTATTATTATTTTTTTTTATTTCTTTATTTTTTCAGATTGAAAATGGGGATAGACTGGGATTACTGAGCGACTAGGGGTTCATCTAGTCTCAAACACAAACTGACTGAACCTCGGAGAGAATGGTTGCATACATTGGGAGAAAACATTGGGACTACTTAAAAACTAATTAACATTCCTGTTTATTCTTCTCTTTTTACAAAAGTTATATTTTTATATTTAAATTTTTTATATGGTTATCAATTAACATATATATATCTATATTATTTGATTGTAGAAGTTGTGGTAAATTTGGTGGCTTTACTATATTCATGTGATATATAATATTTAAGAAATCATTAATTTTTTCTCTTTTTAAAGGACAATTTAACAGAATATGTTCAGTATCACCAAATTCGCCACAATCACAATTGGGAGAATTTAATGTTAAATATCCCAATTTGCCCTGGATGAATAAACAAAAGTTTTCAAGAATAAGTTTCTTCATGCCAGAAATATTCATCCTCCAAGAACAGAATCTGTTAGGGAATCTGAAGACAATCAAATAAACGTTCTGGAATATTTTGAAGCGTTTCCAAGATCATCAATACAAGCAGCCGCTTTTGATTTGGAATTGACTTACTCCTCGATACAGAGAATTTTACATCATAAAAGACATGCTTACTCTTTCATATGGTTACAAAAGCTTCGACCAACCAAATATCCCATACGGGTAACTTTTTGTGAAGAGCTTTTGATGAAAATACAATTTTTTGAGACGAATGATTTGGACAGATGAAACGAAATTTGCACGGGTGGGAGTTTTCAACAAAAGAGATCGACATTTTTGGGCCGCCGCAAATCCCCACTTAATTTTTGAAGTTGAAAATCAAATTCAATTTTCTATAAAACTTTTCTGTTTAGTAGTGGATAACCGGTTACATTGGTACATGTATGATGGAGATTTGAATGGGAACAAATATTTAGAGATTATTAACGATGTAGTTCAAGATTTTGTCGAAAATCTTCCATTGCAGCATGCCTGCCGTCCATTCATGGTATCAAATGGATGAAGCACCAGCACATTCAACAAATGCTGTAGACTTAAGACTGAGAGAATTGTTTCAAGACATATAGTGGGGCAATAGAGGTCCATTTCTTTGGCCCCCAAGATCACCGGATCTGATGCCATTAGATTTTTATTTATGGGGGCGAGTTAAGGATTCGGTTTATCAAACTGCGCCCGCGACTAGGGAAGACTTGAGATTAATGGAAATGAAATCAGAAATGCTACCACAGCCGTCTAGCGTCGGATTATTGAGTGTTTGAACCAAAACGATGCACATATCGAGCATCTTCTGTATTATACATAGTAGTCATTTTATGTTAGATCAAGTATTTCCAAAATATTAGCAAATTGAATTAAGTAGTAGATATCTACATAGTATGTTGTATTAAATACTTATCTAAGTTTATAGTCTAGGAAATAGCGTGCAAATTCGACGACGAGTGGTTACCGTCTGCCAGTCGGTAATCGAAGAGACCATATAAATACAAAAATTTTTTCTCTCTGGGACTTTTTGGTATGGTGGAGGGATAGGGAGGGGGGGCATTTATTTTTAAATCGAATGATTATCGATATCTGTCTGCATAGGTAGTTAGTATATGTACTTCACATACCCCAATTACGCTGGCAGACGAAACTTCCAAAGGGCGCGCGTGCTAACCGGAAAAAGAAAAAAAAATTTTAGATTGTTTTTCCGGTTAGCGCGCGCGCAGTTCGGAAGTTTCGTCTGCCAGCGTAATTGGGGTATGTGAAGTACATATACTAACTACCTATGCGGACAGATATCGATAATTATTCAATTTAAAAATCAATGCTCCCCCTCCCTATCCCCCCACCATACCAAAAAGTTCCAGAGAGAAAAAAATTTTGTATTTTATTTATATCGATTGCCACTCGTCGTCGAATTTGCACGCTATTTCCTATACTATTAGTTGTTATTTTGTGTTCTTTTGTTTCTATTGTTTCAATTGTCTCATAGGCTACTATGTTTTTTTTGGATAAATTATAATTTGCAACAAAAACCTGCAAATAATTCAAAAAGTACATGTGTTAGGTATAGGACATGTTGATATAAGTCCACCTCAAATTTAATTCTACATCGATTGCATTTGGTATGTGCCATTTGAAAGAGCCAAATATTGTAAAATTATCCAGTATGCGTTTACAGTGTGTCCACCACACACTGTAAATGGTTTCTGTTCTTGTGGGTATCGAGTAGCAAATGTGTTACATGTTCTTGGTATTACTTTGTCACATTCTCCGTAAATACATAACAAATCTAAAAGTCTTCAGGTGGTGTCATTTAAACGTGCTGGCATTTTTTAACATAAGAGAATGACTGATATTAATGATTGTTTTTAATCATGGGTAAGTTGATGGAAATTGTTACTAAAAATTCTTGGACATTTAAGAAAATCGCCAATATTTCAAAATGTTGTAAGTTTAACTCCTACAATGCTTATACTAGAAAAAAGGGAATTTAATTTAACATAATTTGATGTAAAAAAATACAGTGTGTTCCATTTGAAATAAAAAAGTTTTTGTGGTTTGAATTTGACAAAATGTAACGTGAAAAGTAAAATATAAAAAAATAAAATTATGGAATTTATTTTTATTGTAGAGAGTAGCACATCTTGTGTTCTTTGTATGTGTCAAAGAGCAAATGAGAATCTCCTACACGAAGAAAGTTATAACGGTTCTTGCAAATCGTTGCACCTGTCAATTTTTTTATAAAATGTCAAATCTCAGAAACTGCATGCTTTAGGTATAGAGTGTGCTACATGTTTTAACTCAGAATTTTATGATCATTTCGAAAAGTCGAAAATATATAGGGTGTTCCATTTAAAATAAGCAAATTGGTATCGAGTTCCGGTATTTCCGAAAGCGCCGCCATTTTGAAATTATTATTTTCGGATTCGCAATGGTTGACTATGGTAGGGTACCAAATCTTAAATGTCTATCTCATCTGCAAGTGGAAAATATTCTAATGGGCGCCTTACAAGAATCACCCTGTATATCCAACATTCACGAACGACAAGTGGTGGTGCAGGTTACAGTTTTGACTCACAATCCAATGGTCACGAGTTTGAAACATGCATAAGGTTGTATCTATTTTTTTTTATTTATTAATTTAATCTGACAAATGTTTCACTAAGTTGGTTAAAAATGTGCACTGTCTTTGGAAAATTGCTAACTGTCATCGTGAATTTTGGTCTGGCAATTACTTTGTTTCATATACCGATTCTTTATTTTTAACTATACAATAATTTAAACAAATAATATTTACAAGTGCATTTTAGTTTCACTACATTTTATGGTTTTTGTTCTCATTTTTTTAATAAAGTTTTATAAATGTACTTAATTGCTCTAAATAGATTCAACAAAAAGGGATTTTACGGAGTTAAGGGAGTTAAGGGGTTTGAATAGATGTGTAGTTGACATTTCGGGAAATATTTGTTTACATTAGTATTGATGAAAGTTCCAAATTAAAAAGTTCAATCATAGCATGGTTGAAACGAAGGAAAATTTATTGATGACCTTGTCAGTGACACACTTTATTACTTCTACATCCAGTGGAAGAAAAATTTTTGTGTTCAAATAGGCTTAGAATGTCATGAAACGTCGACATTTTAGGATTGAAAAAAAAATTTTTTGTCTGTCAGTCTGTGTGTAACATTTTTGTGCTCACGATTACTCTGGAACCGTTTAAGATATTGACTTGATTTAGTGCACTTATATTAGTACATATTATAAACATATTCACATACTCCATTCACGCGTAATTAGCCGGTTCCCGCAGTGAAAGGGTTAAATGCTAACATTAAAGTGTGTCTTATAACCTACAGAAAATATTTTTTTTTTACTTCATCCACCCCCACTACCGGTGTGGCATATCATTTTATGGGTTTTGGAGGTAGGTGATTCAAATGTGTTATTAAAGTTTCATAAACAATTATTTCCACGTACAAAATTTGAATCGTTGCACATTCTATGAGATACTCTTCACAGTTTTTTTTTTTTTGAAAATAATGTTAATTTTAAACATTTTTAATAAACTTACTTGGTGAAACATTTGTCAGTGCAAAATAAAGAAAATAAAAAATAAATAAAGAGAACCTTATGTGTGTTTCGAACTCGTGACCCTTGGATTGCGAGTAGAAGAAGAAAATAGGTTTATTAAATATTAAGTACATGAATAGTGCTTCCCCGTATCCTGGCCCGGAGCCAGCCAGTCATTCATGGCACGTAGCACCATGGAAGTTGAAGGGCTGGATGAAACAAGTCCGGTTCGGCTTAACGGAAACAAGTTTGGAGAATTAGTTCTCCTGTTCGTCACAGGCGAACTTAACACTAATAATGAAATTTTAAAATGTTCCATAAATAGATCTAAAAATAATTAAAAGCACTTTCTAAACATTGTCGTAGAACTGTAGAATTTTGCTAGTTGGCACGGGAAAAAGCTCAACAAAGAAACCTCTTCGAGATAATTACTGCCTGCCCTGGTGCCAGGAAAATATGGTGTGTAAAAATTATTGTTTAAAATGTATTGCGAGTCAAAACTGTAACCTCGGCACCGCCATCTGTCGTTCCTGAATATATGAACGTTGGATATATAGCTAGATAAAAAAAATTCTTCACTAATTATTTTATTTAATTGTTACTATTAGTGTCAGGTTTTTGATGGGCAAGCTGACTGTTTCATCAAAGGCACAAAACTAATAGCTTGTATAAAAATTTTCATGATGAAAAAGATGACGGTATATCACGTGGATTCTTGGAGTATAAGGTTCTCATCTAACTTTTTGAAGTATTTTGACATGCTGAAGCCAATTTTGGCGATAAAATTTTTTTCTATTCTGTCAGTTTTTCTCTACCACCCCTTTTATCCCCCTAAAAAGGGGGATTTTGTCCCCTAAAGAGGCAAAAAAATAGGTCTTGCTTGTCCTAAGGTTCTGATCTAACTTCTCTGAAGTATTTTGATGGGCTGAAGCCAATTTTGGACAAACAAAATTTGTTTGTCATGTCAGTTTCCCTCTTATCCCCTAAAAAATTGACATGATAGAAAAATTTTTGTTCGTCAAGAATCGGCTTCAGTGTGTCAAAATACTGCAGAAAAGTTGGATGAGAACCTGGGACAAGACCTTTTTCTTTTTTTTGTAGACCTGTGTAATCTATTTATTAAACATCTCATCACACAATACAATAACGCTTCTACAAATATCCAATTAAAAGGTCAACTATTTGAACAGAACAATTTCAGTTAAGATTGTTTATCGATTCTTTATTTGTACGAGGCCAGAACGGAAAATTTTGAATTTCTTGGTAAACCAGCTTAATCAAGCTTCAATTTAGATGAAACGTTATTATGTTCAGATCTATCAAATTCAATTAGGTGTTTTCACTGTATGCAAATTTGCTTTTTTGATATTATTAAAATGAAGTACTCCATACATTAAAGCATTTACCAATATTTAAACACCATTCTTTCATCTATCAATTTAAAATTTCAACAAATAAATAACAAAACTGAATAACTGAATGGGTATTATACAAAACGGGCTGTGACATCATCGGTTGCATTTACATAACCTCAACCTTTAGGGTGAGCAAACATTTAAAAATTGACGCAAATGATGTCTCAATATTGTTGATTACTAAAAATGGGCTGCTAATTATAGGTTGGATTTCCAACCTATAAAAATCGCCTTATTTTATTGGGAGAAGATATTTAAACCTTTATGAACATTACATTGAACAAGATTTTAGTTGAAAGTACAAGAACCAAGCGGAAATTTTCATAATGAGTGACATATTACTCGGAAATTTTTAAAAGTATTTTTGAGGTTAGGTGTTTACGACCGATGATGTCAACAATATAGCTTACTGTTTTGGGCAGTAAAATTTTAATTTAAATTTAAAAATACTTTTTCTTGGATATTACTCAACTGGTTGTGAAAATTCAAATGTTTTTAGTTATAATTAAGTATCACCTTCACAGTCAATGAGATTTTAAAATTTGTGAAAACACCCAATTGTATACTTTGTACCATGAAAACTAGTAGTTGATTATGATGTCTTTTTATATACATTTGGCATTTTTTTGTTCATAAACTACAAGTAATTGTTTTTCTCAATAAGTCTCGGCAGAACATATATAGGGTTTTATGTAACCATGATTTTTTACAAAATTTAATGTGTCAAACACCTTGTGTATATTGTTGTTTGTTCAACTACAGTGAGCAATAAAGAAACTTTTTAACAACAAAATTCTATATTCAAAAAATAAAATGAAAACCAAAATATATAGAAAAGTCAGACATTGGTTTCTAATATCAAGTGTAATAATCACATCAAGTAATGTACTGTACACGTTCATCGCAGTTAGTACTTAGATGGGTGACCCATCTGGGGAACCATGGCGAACGGCTTGTATATTAGCATATATGTAGAAGCTATGTAATTTGGGTTTACATAGTTGATGTACTGTCCTTCGGAGGGGATGTAAAGCAGCCGGTCCCTTGTCTACTAAATGTTAGGCAAGTAAAAAATCCCTACTCTTCGACAGAGAAGAGGTTCAGCAAAGTTTTTACCGATGCATATTTTGTATCATATTGTTAATGTGCTTTCGTGGCATGCCATTTTTATGAGTAGCCACTATTAATTGTTTGTTTTGTCGCTAAGCCAGTTTTTAAAGCTTCCCAAACATGCTCTAATGGATTAAGATCTGAAGAAAGAGCTGACGATATTCTAACTCTAAAATTGTTTACTTGTTCTTTTCATTCAGCATATTTAAAAACAGTAGAACTATAGGTTCTATAGGAACTATTGCCATTTCATTTCTAAACAAACAATTATCTGTGCAAATGTCCCTCCAGACTGTAGCAGAACTACCGACAAGTAGTCCTTCTCTACCATTCAATGTTTTTTAAATCTTTCTATGCTTCTCCAATCGCATAATCTATCATCATTTCCATTTAGTATGAATCTGAAATCATCTGTGAAAAATCGCCTAATCCAATCACCCCAGTTTACATGATCTCTAGCAAATTGGAGACACTTTAAGTTATGTTACACAGATGTTTGGCTATGCATCTAGCCCATAAATTAGCTTTATCTAGCCGGTTTTATGTCGAAATTTGGACATTAGCAAATATCCTGTCAAATTCACATGTATGCTGATGATATTCAGTTATGTATTCATTTTAATCCAAAAAAACGCTCCTGAAGCAGCCAGAAAGATTAATAATGATCTTTCCTTAGTTAACAACTGGACCAGACAAAACTCATTGGTACTTACTCAATCCTAAAAAGAGTAAATACATTACTTTTGGCACCAATAGTAGCTTGCAGGCAATGGCCAACTTTGAATTGCCAATAGATGGTGAAACAATTCCTCGTGTCACTATACAGAACCTGGGACTTCATCATAATCATCATGAGTAATAATTTGAAATTTACAGATCACGTCAGTTGTGTCTGTCAAAAAGCTTACATTAACTTGAAAAAGCTTTCTCCATATACAGTGTGTCCCATTTATGGTCAACTACGACTATTGTTTAAGTGCGAAATATTGAGAAGTACTATTAGGTACTACTGTACCAATTTTTGTCGTGATAGTAATACAGGGTGGCCCAAAACATTAAAAATAAATTTTTAAAATAACGAAATTTAAATTAAAAAAAAAACACATTACTTTTGTATTATTTACATTTTTTATTGATAAAATTGTTATTATTATTATTATTTAAATTTTCATTTATTTTGAAATTTTATAAACAATAGGGAACTTGCCCATTTTTTTTTAATATCATTAAAGTGTGTGTTTATGTATAAAAACATGCCACACCGAATATCAGCTCTTAAATCGCAGTACTTACTTTGCAATAAATAATTAAAGTTGAGATCCTCGTCACTCACAAAAAGTACTGTGACGTCAGATCGAGAGGGCTAGTCTCACTTGATGACCCACAGATGGCGTACTTTGGCCGAGCGATACGTCTTCACCCTAATGAATAGACTGGGCGGCGGTTAGCTTTGAGACGTCCGCATATTCGGTCATAAGTCTTTTGTTTTTATGTTGAAAAAATTAAAAAAAGAGTCGGAAAGTGCAATCAATTCTCTTTACATAAGCTGTCTACAAATTTTTCGAAAAAAACGATAATTATCGAGATATTCGAGGAAATGTAGGAAATTACACGTTTTCCTATAGAGTGTATGTCAATCTTAAAAAAACAAATTTTTCTCAGAAACCTTTGTTGCGAATGGTCGAGTTTAACGGAGCGTCAAAGTAGTACATGATATTAAGTGAACATCATATATAAGATCGATTTCAGTTAATTACCGTTTAATTACAGTGACAAAATGGAAAAATTTTACCGAAAAAAAAAAGTCCCAAATCCCGCCCCTCTAATTCCTTCATTTTTGTCGGAATTCAAAAAATAAAAAAAAGAGTTTTAGCAAATTTAATTCTATTTAAATTAGCTAGAGTAGTCTTTTAGCGTAAGAGCCAAGATTAAAAAGTTGCCAACTGTAGAAGCTGAAAATTTGCGATTTTTTGCCGTACATGGCCGACATTTCAGTGCTTATCTCCGAAGCGAAAAAAAAAATCAAAATTCTTATGGCAGCAAAAGATTCGTAGTGGAAAATACTCATTTGACCTTATTTTTTATTTCGAGCTAACTCCCACCGTTTCTGACAATCTTTTTTTTCAATCTTGACACGTTCATATTTTTCGAAAAACACCATTGAGACGGCCATACAATGTCGCAATGTAAAGAGGAAGTCTTCCAGATAAACCTGATCGTAAATTGCATGGAGAAATTCGAAAATTCGGTTCGGCATGAACAAATCAAAAGTAGCATTTTGTGACATTTCAGAATGGTGAAGATGTTTTTCCAATGAATACGTTTAAATTTTAGGTTAGGTTGTGTTCACTGCCAGTTGTTTCTGACAAATGCGCATGCGGAATGATCAAAGCCAAAGCAGATTCGGTGTCGCTTGACGCCGTCATCTGCCCTTCTCGATCTGACGTCACGTTTTAGGAGTGTGTAAAATCGGGCAGATTTTAATCGCTTATATTTCTGGAAGAGATTTTTTTTTGAATTTTTTGTTGTCTATGGGGTTTTTAATGCTGTTAGTTTACAATTGTGAGTATTTTAAGTTAATTTTATTTTTTGGGCAAGTTCCCTATTACCATAAACCTGTAAAAATTTTTAGATTTTTAGATTTGTAAGAACCTGAACGGTTTGTGTTATTAAAGCTTAGCAGGCGTGAAAAACAAAAAATGTTATTTGAAAAATGGCTGTCGCTGACCCTTTTTAACTAGCATCTTAGTTCTTTGATAAACAACTAAAACAACTTAGTTATTACGTATTATTATAATAATGGCTCATTATTCTTTACAAGAAAAAGTGGAAATTGTGCGATTAATTAATTAATTAATTGTGCTAAATTTTAATAACACAAACCGCTCAGGTTCTTACACATCTAAAAATCTAAAAAATGTTTACAGGTTTATGGTAATTGTTTATAAAATTTCAAAATAAATGAAAATTTAAATAATAATAATAATTTTATCGATAAATAATTTAAATAATACAAAAGTAATGTTTTTTTACTTTAAATTTCGTTATTTTAAAAAGTTATTTTTAATGTTTTGGGCCACCCTGTATTACTTTCATGACAAAAATTGGTACAGTAGGTATATAGGTGGTCCTGAATAAGAATCCATTCTAATATTTTGAAAAAAAAATCCCTAATAGTACTTCCCAATATTTCGCACTTAAACAATGGTGGTAGTTGGCCGTGGCTCTGAGTTCCGGAATTAATAGAACATGTTTTTAATGCCTTTCTGCGAGATCTACATATTAAAAAAAGAAACATAAAAATCCGTTCTTAAATAAAAATTTACTGAGGTGGCTAGTCCTTAAATGGGACACACTGTAGAAACCTACTAGATCCAAAAACTAAAATAATGTTAACAGAGGCATTAGTCCTGTCCCACTTTAACTATGCCGATGTAGTATACGGGCCATGTCTTAGTCAGGAAAATTAAATATCGTCTTCAAAAAATGCAAAATCATACTATTAGATTCATAGGGTACACAATTAAAAAGATAGCCTGTTATGTTGTGAAAAGTTACTCCAAGTTTAAACTTAAATTACTCAGAGATAGTGCACCTTTTTTTCTTGAAACCGACATCAACTGTACTGTGCTTATTGTACTTTTAGTTAATATAAAAAATTGTTGGAAAACATTTTTATATGTTGAGAGTTATTTAATAACAAAACTACAAACTGAAGGACAAGAGTAAATTGCTCATACAATACTAGTGAACTATGTTTGAAACTGAGAATGGTGTAGAAGACAATTTTAAATTTAAATGTTGTATAAATAAGAGCTTAAAAATTTACATATGTACACAATGTCACAGTATATATCATAAAAGTTGTGCGTTACGCCAAAAAAGTAAAATTAAGTATGTTGGTGACAATAAGATAATATGTTGCAATAAGGATGATGACACATCAATCATATTAAATAAAACTGAATTTGAAGAGATCAAATCCACAGTGCATGACCTACATAAGGAAAATGAGTTAAAGGATAATTTTATTCTAAAATTAAAACGTGAAAAATTTGACTTCATGAAAGAGGCTTCAAAAATGGACGAAGATTTAAATATTATTATAGACAACCAAGAAGAGAGATTAAAGGAACTAAAAAAGTTTGTTGACGAGTTAACAGAAGAGTTAACGACTTATAGAAGCAAACAATTAATAAATGTTACTACACAGACAGATAAAATGAAGACTCTGTTAAAAAATGCATCCACAAACACTACAGAAAAAATGCAAAATCAGGCAAATATTTCTACAAACACAGAAATTGTTGAAAAACATGCACATCCCTTACATGATCAAAATATAAATGAATATCCACCAAGCGACAACAAAATGAAGAATCAAAATGTAAGAACAAAATCAAGGATTTTAATTTTAGGCGATCAACATGGCAAAAATATGGTGGAACATTTGGACTCCCTAAGAAATTGTTATGACATACAAGCCATTCTTAAACCTAACGCCAAAATGTCTGATATTATAGGAAACATTAAAATAAGTACAAAAACTTTTACTGACTTGGATTATGTAATAATTCTGGCAGGTTTTAATGATATAGCTATTCATAGAAAATATTTTCTGTTTAAATTGTTGAGTGACAATGTAAAATTATGTTCCCAAACAAATATTATTATATCTTCTATTCCATATTCCAGAAATGATTATATTAACAAAAGAATTTATAAGGTAAATCTAAAATTAAAAGATATTTGTGAAAAATTGGACCAATTTACTAAGGGACACATAGCATATCTTGAAGTAAATCAAAAGACTCTCATATTTAATAAGAAATTTGTGAGTAAAAACATTATAATGTTAATAAATATATTAAAAAATAGGAAAAAAAACTTAGTATTTTTAAATGTGGAAAAAGAGGAGCTCAACAATAAATCTAACTTTATAATTGATTTGATAAGTAATGAATCAATTGATAAAAATATACAGGGAAATAATACACCTTTTTTATACCCTCGATTATCTCAAATAACTATAGAGGACTAAATAATAAGTTTAATTCTGATAATAAAGATTCCACTGTAACTATAAATTCAATTAACCTATGCCATGTTAATGTTCAAGGGTTTATGAGTAAATTTAATGAAATTGAATTATTTGCCCTTATTGAAAATCTTGACATATTATGTATAAGTGAACACTGGATTTCAAACAATGATATAATTAATCTTAATTTTCCCAGTTTTAATATTATTTCTTATTATGCTAGAAGTGCCCATATACATGGTGGAACGCTAATATTGGCAAAACCTGATATAAATTGTATTAATTTGGATCAGATTAATAAATTATCAGTAAAATTACAAATTGAATTATGTAGTGTATTATATCACACTTCTAATAAAGTGAAAATTGTATTAATTACGTTATATCGACCGCCAACTGGCGACATAAATGTTTTAGTATCTAAATTATCGGAGGCCTTAACTATTGCTGTGACAAAATCAGACTATATTATATTATGCGGAGACTTAAATTTAGATTTTAATAATAAAGTATTAAGTACAAAGATATTAATTGATACTCTTGACTCTTTTGAATTGAGCGTTGTAACAAATGTACCCACTCGAGTATTTACGAACAGAAAAGGCCAGACATCATCCAGTTGTATCGATTATGTAGCCACAAATATACCATTTGAAATGTTAAAATGTAAAGTAACGAATCCCAACATTGCCGATCACTTTGCACATGTTGTTTCAATTTCAATGAAAGACTATAGAAAAAATTTAGTAAATCCTATGCAAGTGAGCACCAGATTATTTACTGAAAATAATCTCAATGAGTTGAACTACCATCTAAGTAGGACTGATTGGACAGGTCTATTGTATTTAGATCTCAATGATGCTTTCAGATTATTTTTAGAAAATATAGCCTGGTGTCTCAATGTTAGTTGTCCTATCAAAACTTATAAAAAACATAATGTAGAAAAATCTAAAAATGGCTGGTTATCCACAGAGCTGGTTCTTGAAAGCAAACAACTAAAAGATATGTATTATTATGTCAACCAAGGCAACAATGAAGACGCAAAAACAACATATAATAAGAGGAAACAGGAATATAGAAAAAAAATAAAAGAAGCCAAAACACAATATTATAGAAATAAAATAATAAACTCAAATAATAAACCCAAAGAAACATGGAAAATTATAAATGAAAAACTTGGCAGAAATAAAATCAATAACAGTAAAATTGTGTTAAATTTTGATAATACTGAAATAACAGATCCAAATCTAATTGCTGACTTATTTGCAGATCATTTTTCTACACTAGCCGAAAAAAAACTACTAAATCATTTTGGTTCCAACTTAGTACTACCTTGTACTCTAATGAATAGAACTGTAAATTCAATTTTCTTTAAGCCTGTCACTGAACTTGAAATTAAAAATATTATAGATTCCTTAAAAAATACAAAATCTAGTGGTTTCGATGAGATAACAACTCATGTACTAAAACACATTAGTAATAATATAATACAATATTTGGTATATCTATTTAATTTATCGTTAGAAGTAGGTAAATTTCCTGACGTATTAAAAATGGCATCGGTTTTACCTTTACATAAAAAAGATGATTCAATGAGTATTGAAAATTACAGACAAATATCAATTCTAAGTATATTATCAAAAATTTTAGAAAGAGTGGTCTATAATAGAATTGAAAATTTTTTAGAGAGATATAAAATCCTAACGGACTCTCAACACGGTTTAAGGAATCATAAATCCACAGAAACAGCATGCTGTCACTTAATGGAATATGTATATTCCAATCTTGATAGAGGCCAGTATGTTGTTTCTCTATTCTTCGATCTCTCTGCAGCATTTGACACTGTGAATCATCAGTTTCTTATAGAAAAATTATATAATATAGGTATCAGAAATTCTCCTTTAAGTTGGATCAAATCTTATCTTAGTGGTCGGAAAATGGTTGTAAAGTTGTCAGACAATACCTCAAAAATTCATGATGTTAAATTGGGCGTTCCCCAAGGTTCAGTTCTCGGCCCACTGTTGTTTGGTTTATATGTGAATGACCTTCCATTTAACATTACAAATGGTAAAGTCACAATGTTTGTAGATGATATGACAATAACTGTTTCAGCAAAAACTCCCGAGGAAATTCAGCTTGTGGCAAAGATAGTTGTAGAAGAATTAAATATATGGTGTGATAGAAATAAGTTAATATTGAACAACAAAAAAACTGTCTGTTTAAACTTTCACCTTCAAAAACCCCTCCAAGAGGACCTGCTATCTATGATAAATATAAAGTTTGCAAATGATGTTAAGTTTTTAGGTACCTACTTGGACAAAAGGTTGTCATGGAGCTCTCAAATTGAGCATGTCTGCAAGCAGCTCAATAAGGGATTTTTTGCTATCCTCCAGCTCAAAAACTCGATGAATGAGCAGGTACTCTTGGACGTCTATTACTCTTTATGCTATTCATGTATCTCATACAGCATTACATCTTGGGGTAGTGCAATTGAAATGAACAGAGTATTTATAGCACAAAAAAGAGTTGTGAGACTTATATTTGGGTTGAAATATAGGGAAAGTTGTAGAGAAATTTTTAAGCAAAAAAAAATTTTAACTGTTCCTAGCATATTTATTTTAAAATGCGTCACATTGTTCATTAAACTTAAAGACAAGTTCACAACGTTGTCTTCAAGTCATAACTACAACACTAGACATGGTGACCTTATTTCTATTCCCAACCACAAAACTAGTAACTTCAAACATTGTTTTTATTATAATTGTATAATTTGTTACAACGCTTTACCAAATGAAATTCGCAGCATAAAAAATTGTCATAAATTAGTGAAGGAAACAAAAAATTTTCTCCTTGAAAATGGGTACTATAATTTACAAGAATTTCTCTATAGAAACTAATACAGTTTATACCTTGCTTGAAGATTAGTTTTATTATTGTTTTTTTTCTCTTCTTCATTCCATTTAACAATATAAATATTTATGACTAATTACATGTCTCTCATTAAATTTGGGCGTGAGCGGTGATTATTTACTTATCTTTATTATAAGTATTTTATATATATATATATATATATATATATATATATATATATATGTATATTGTATTTGTTTATTTATTGACTTGTATTTTTTAATTTTTAAATGTTATTCTGAATTGACTTGCCATATGTACAGTAATTGTATCATCTTGTGGTTAATAAATTATCTATCTATCTATCATAACAGATGTCCCAAGATTTCATCATATTACTCCCTTTTTAAAAGATTTACGAATACTTAAACTTGAGGATCGCCATTTACTTCACACAGCAAGGGCGGATTTAGCTTTCTGTCATGGGGGGGACAAACTCCCGGATGAGTATGATTTTTGAATAAATGCAACATTGAAATTATCATAGAAAACAACTAATAAAAACAGTAAAAATTTTAATTTATACTTATTAAAATACATTTAAATAACAAAATCCGTTACTCTTTTGTTATTAGCAAAACATCATTTTTTTTATATCTCTGTAATTCCGTAAATCCGCCACTGTCCACAGTCTTATTTATTAACAGTATTATACTTTATAAACCTCCTAAATACCTATTTGCTAAAATAGAAAGAAGTGATGTTCATGCAAGTGAATTAATAATAATTTTATTAGCATAGCTAAATGTTTACAATAGTTGCAGTAAGAATACAGTAAGAACCAAGATTACATACAATAAATATAAATAAAAATCACAATAAATACAAACAAGCTACAATAAAATATTTAAATAGGCTATACATCTTTAACATAAGACTTTAAGACAAACTGGCACATCTCTCTCAATTCCTCGACACAAAAGTTTTCAAAACAGAAAGTTTCCAGGAAGTTTTCCTTCTAACTTTCCATTGGGTATACTGATAGCCTATTTTATGGTATAATCTGATTCGTGTTGATGCAAGTTTCATTATGATACCAAATAAGTGCATAAATTATATTATTGACATGACTTTTACAGACTTATTAAATGTGGAAAGTTTCCTTGACCCATCTCTGATTTTTTAAATTTTAATTGCCGTATTACTGCCATTTTTATTACTTTTTTTTTTAATGCCTTATTTATATTAACATCCTGGCGAAATTTAGCTAATGCTACTCTACCACTTACCAGGACGGCGAGATGAAATACGGTCACCAATCCAAGTGACGGACTCACCAGGTATGCCTAATTTCGCCGATCGAGGTCCAGTCATTGAAACCAGTACCATACCTCGCCTCTAAATTTTATGTGTGTGTAGTATTTCATAATCACTGAATGACTAGGCAAATGATTTTATTACTATGTTCAGGCATGACTGGAAGGATGTTCTGTATGTTTATATTGCCTTGACTAGACTGATAAGTATTACATTGTAATAATTGTAATTCTTACTGAATCTTCTGTTTATATTCTTCGATGTCTTCTGTATATGAAAAAAATCATAATAGTTATAGGACTCACAGTGAAACACATAATTACCCTACAAGCAGTGGCGTAACAAACACCCCCGCGGACCCCGCACCGCAGGGGGGCCCGGCCAGCTGGGAGGGCCCACATTGACGGATGGCCGGTTTTACTTATAATAACTTAATAACTACTTATATGTTATGTCTACCAGTCTGCCTAAGATTATGCAATAAATTCGAATTGTTTGCTGTTTTATTATGTACTTAATATCTAGTGTGGGTTTAATAATAATTAAATTATCACACGATTAACTAATTCAAAAATTCATAAACCTGAACCTAATAGTAATGAAGATAAGAATTATCATTTTCCACTGGTTATAGAGAGGAGGGGCACTCAGTTTCTGTTACGCTACTGCCTACAAGAAATAATAAACAAAAAACAAAATTTTCTACATCTTACAAGAAGCAAAAACAGCACTGCTTATTACTGCATAAGATTCTTTAACTGTCTTCCCAATAGCATTAAAGACCTAAACATAACACCTAAATCTAAAATTAAAACATATTGCAGACAAAATCCTTCTACACCATAGAGGAATATTTTGCCAATGATTTTTCAGACATGTAATATCTTAAGGTGAAGAAAAGTGATATATAAATTCATTTGTTAAATTTTATATAAACGAATTCCTATCTCAACTAATTCATTGTTATTTTACAACTTGTATACATATTCTGTATAATTGATGCCAATAAAGTATTGTATTGTGTAATATTGTAATGTTTTAATAATGAATAAATCAATGTCTATAAATGAACATTATTATTATTCTTATTTTATCTAGAATCACAGTTTTGTCAAACTTCATTCGATGCCAAAGTGATGAAGTGACATATGGAATTTTTGACAGATAATTCAAATTTTCATATGAAGTGTTATTGTATGTCCAGATGTTTTCCCACGTAGTTGATAGGCTCCTGCTGGAGCCACGGTTGTCTAAACAACTGACTGCTGCTGCTCCTCGTTGCCCGAACTGAACACCTTTCAGCGAGAATCTCAGGATGGCAGATGGGATTATGCAGAATCGCCATTTAGACAACCGTGGCTCCAGCAGGAGCCTATCAACTACGCGGTAAAACACCCAGAAGTACAGCAATACTTCATTTAACACCCGCTTAAACCTAAGAAACAATAGATATATATATATAAGGTATCCGTTGGCATCCACTAATATACACACTGATATACACAAAATTTATTTAAAGGCTAAGTTAGCATCCTACCTATTTTACGGTTTAATTGGTGTCCTTATGAATATTTTAATCGATGCGTAAAATGACACCCGAATATAAAAATTACAGGTTTAACTGACTTCCGGCGGCGTTGTCAGATGTATGCTATGCTGCTTTATCGTATTTGCCTAGAAGAATGTTATTACAATCTGCAGTTTGTCGACGTATAAGTAAATAAGGAAATCTCATCCTGTGAGAATACTAATTTATGTCACAATTTAAGTTTCGAAACATGAAGTGAATTACTTTTTATTTGCTTATAATTGTTATAAAACATATTCTTTATGGGATTTGGCAAACAGTAGAAAAAACAATCTGTAAGATCTAAATAGAAAATCTATCTGCAAAGATTGGAAATTAATTTTGTAGATAGTTTTTCTTTTTAGTTCTCACAGATAGTTTTTCTTTTTAGTTCTCACAGATAGTTTTCTGCTATTTGTCAATTTATCAAATTTTCTGTACGAGATAGGACAGGGTGCTGTAAAGAAATATTATTCAGAAAAATAAAACTGAATTTGTTAAAATTTTGCTCACTTGCAAAGTGACCCTATAAGGGTAAAGTTGGAGTATCACGTATTTTTAACGTTTGAGTTCTCTTTTATACAAATTATTATTAATTAATCACCTTCTAGATTGTGTTAATATTTTAATGCTTTTCAAATGTATTAGACAATTATAATTTATTCAAAAAATTATATTTTGCTATAAATTTGTAACATTTCCAACTTTTTTTAAATTTCACAATAGTTCAAAGAATACGAATTAACAATTATTTTTTCAATTGCACCTCCCATGAGAACTATTGGGCCTCAAAATGACCCCATAAGGACAAAAGTAGAGTATCATGTATTTCTAGCATTTATTGTTATTTATTTGCGACTCTTTTTGCAGAAATTATTTTTAATTAGTCTCAAAAATGTTCTTTATTTTAAATATGAGCAGAAAGTCGATGAAAAGTTCAAAATTTCTTAAAACCTGCACAACTCTAGCTCTATTCTGAAGAAAGTTGGCAATAAACAGGAATAAGTTGCTTAAATAGGTTTCATTAGCAAACTCTTAATAAACAAAATTGTGAAACTAAAAAAAGATGGAAATGCTACAAATTTGTAACAAAAAGTAATTGCTTAAATAAATTATAATTATTTAAGTAAATTAAAATTGTTTAAACAATTTGAAAAACCTTAAAATATTAAGACAAACTGAAATCTGACTAATTCAAAACTATTTCTATAAAAAAATCTCAAATAAACAATACTCATTCTGAATAATTCTTTCTAAGATTTTGTCCTATCTCTTACAGAAAATAGTATATTGTGTATTTAGGTGTGAAAGCAGTACATTCCCGGACAACGATGCATCGAAGTTCGGGAATGTGTTTTCACACCGAAATACGCATACTATTTTTTCCGAAATCACAATCAATATTATTATAAATTAAAAAATTTGTATTAATGCATAAAATTTCTTCATTAATAAATAACATTTCTTCATTTAGGTATTATGCAAATCACAACTTACACACTTTTTATTTATTATGAAAATACCTACTTTCTGTATATTGTTGCCCTAATCTGGGCACGCTAATATACTAGTCAGGTAAATACTTTAAAACACTCATTATTGGAGAATCAATCAAAACAACTACTCTTCTAGCTAATACTGACGAAGTATTGAATTACATGATAGGATTCTTAGCATTTTAAAGAAAAAAATATATTGAAAATACTTAAATCATTTATTCAAATTTAATCATTCACACTTTTTTATTTAATATGAAATTATCTACTTTCTGTATATTAGTGCCTTAATCGGGTCACGCTAATATACTACTTAGGAAAACACTTTAAAACACTCATTATTGGAAAACCAATCAAAACAACTACTCTTCTAGCTAATACTGACGAAGTATTGAATTACATGATAGGATTCCTGGCATTTTAAGGCAAAAAAAATATATTGAAAATAGTTAAATTATTTATTGAAATTCAGTCATTCACAACAATTATTGAACCATACATTCTATTTCAACTCTAGAAAAGTTGTACAAGTTTTTTCGAACTCGTTAGTTCTCATCAGTAGAGTATAGAAACATTCATTCATTATTTACAAGCCTATTCTTGATTTATTTTTACAATTAATTATTTTTTATTTATTTGCTTTGATCATGATTAGAGAATATTATTTAGGTATTATGCAAATCACAACTTACACACTTTTTATTTATTATGAAAATACCTACTTTCTGTATATTGTTGCCCTAATCTGGGCACGCTAATATACTAGTCAGGTAAATACTTTAAAACACTCATTATTGGAGAATCAAAGTAGGTATTTTCATAATAAATAAAAAGTGTGTAAGTTGTGATTTGCATAATACCTAAATAATATTCTCTAATCATGATCAAAGCAAATAAATAAAAAATAATTAATTGTAAAAATAAATCAAGAATAGGCTTGTAAATAATGAATGAATGTTTCTATACTCTACTGATGAGAACTAACGAGTTCGAAAAAACTTGTACAACTTTTCTAGAGTTGAAATAGAATGTATGGTTCAATAATTGTTGTGAATGACTGAATTTCAATAAATAATTTAACTATTTTCAATATATTTTTTTTGCCTTAAAATGCCAGGAATCCTATCATGTAATTCAATACTTCGTCAGTATTAGCTAGAAGAGTAGTTGTTTTGATTGGTTTTCCAATAATGAGTGTTTTAAAGTGTTTTCCTAAGTAGTATATTAGCGTGACCCGATTAAGGCACTAATATAC
Organism: Rutpela maculata; assembly: GCA_936432065.2. NCBI lineage: Eukaryota > Metazoa > Arthropoda > Insecta > Coleoptera > Cerambycidae > Rutpela > Rutpela maculata. The sequence continues at coordinate 130,941,891 of OW386286.2, read as the reverse complement.
AGAAAGTAGATAATTTCATATTAAATAAAAAAGTGTGAATGATTAAATTTGAATAAATGATTTAAGTATTTTCAATATATTTTTTTCTTTAAAATGCTAAGAATCCTATCATGTAATTCAATACTTCGTCAGTATTAGCTAGAAGAGTAGTTGTTTTGATTGATTCTCCAATAATGAGTGTTTTAAAGTATTTACCTGACTAGTATATTAGCGTGCCCAGATTAGGGCAACAATATACAGAAAGTAGGTATTTTCATAATAAATAAAAAGTGTGTAAGTTGTGATTTGCATAATACCTAAATAATATTCTCTAATCATGATCAAAGCAAATAAATAAAAAATAATTAATTGTAAAAAAACATTTCTTCATTATAATCTAACATTTCTTCATTATAATCTAACATTTCTTCATTACATTTCTTCATTACAATCTAACTGCTTACTAATAAATGTAATTTTGAGGTATGTGTAAGTGTAAATGTAAGTTTGATTGTTTGTCTGCGTGTATTTATTTACTGTCAAAAATATACATAAAAAACCATACGGGAATGTTGATCGTTGCTTGGCAATGGATCTTTTCCGGTCTGTTTTCTGATAGTTTCTTAGCAACGGACTAAAATACTGGAATTGTGCATTTTTCGATCTGAAATAGCGCCGAAAATGTAGACATTGCCGATCGATTTCAGAAAAAGTACTTTATAAATGAGAGAAATTACTTTTTTTTGGTAAATTTCCAAGATTGCTCATTTAATCATGCGTCGCTCCCTGGCACACTGTATATGCTTTCTTAGAAAATGTAAGGCTCTTACTGAAACGAGAAATTGGAGATTTTTTAATTTTTAAAACATAATAACATTGAAAATATCAACTTTATGAAAAAAATTATCGAACATTTCTTGTTGGAAATCGATAAAAAAATATTTAAAAACATTGTTTCATTGAAAAAATGTAATATTTCCTTTTGTTGTAAACAAAATTGTTTTAAACAATATCAGACCGGGTTACCGTCTGGTAACATGGATGCTCATAATCAGTCGTGTCTCCAGAACTGATTCCAACAAATAAACTGCGTCCGAAATGTATTCGAAACTCATACTCCCATACTGCCTGCTATATAACTAGACCTCCCAATTTTATAGACCAGTAACAACTTCGTAAAAAAAAATGAAAATCGGCAAAGAGACCACGGTGTTTCATTTCTACATAAAAACTTTTAAAAAGTCAAAAACCTAAACCACATTCCAATTTAAAAAAATATAAATGACTAAGTTTTAAAATCTAAAAAGGAAGTAACAGGACAAGCTTTACTTGAAAACGTTTTTATTGAAAATAAAATTATATAAAAAAAAATATTTTTAAGAAACTGTACTAAAAAGTAAAAATAATTTTTTAAAATTCATACACCTGGAAACCAAAAACTTTGCGGACGATCATATAGCACTATTGCATAGTTACTTTGCTCGATTGACCGCCCCCAAAGCTTTTGGTTTCCAGGAGTATGAATTTTAAAAAATTATTTAAACTTTTTAGTACAGTTTTTTCAAATGAAGGCTTTTTCTTAAAAATATTTTTTTTATATAATTTTATTTTTTACTTTTTAGTCTACTTATTTTACAGACAGACAGACAAAACCCTTTCATTTGATACAAATGGCAAGGGAGTCGTGAAGAAAGATAATTTGCCATCCTAGGGCGTCCGCCATATTGGATTTATAATGGCGTTACATAGTTTATCGTATTTTACTCGTCAAACCCTTTCATTTGATTCCATATCAAGGGGGTTGTGAAGAAAAAGGCGATCTGCCAGCTTGGGACGTCCGCCATATTGAATTTAGAATGACGTCACATTGTCTATCGTGTTTTACTCATAAAACCCCTTCATGGTTGTGACTAAAAAGCCGATCCGCCATCTTGGGACGTCCGCCATATTGGATTTAGACCGATAATGGCTATACTATGTTACATTGTCACCGGAATTATACACGTGTGCTAAATTTCAAAGCTCTAGTATAATAAGAACTAGTCGAAATTCAGCTTGCAAGATTTCACCAAACAAACATACATTCATACATAACACATTGCAAGTTAAATAAAAGCTTTTAAAAAAATGAATACAACACAGATATTTAGCATTTATGAAAATGTAAACATACGTATTTCAAACCAAAATAATACAATAATGGTAAAATGAAACAAAAACCGAACATCAACTCTCAAAAGGAAATTTATTTTCTCTGTCTATATAATCCCAGGATTATGTTATGTGTACTTTGTAGTTCTAACACATTATAGTGTAGGCAAATTAGCATTCTGACTAAATAGTTTATCGAATGAATGGATTTTCACGAAACTTTGTGGATTCTGTTCGTTTTGAAGTCTAGATCAAACTCCAAAAAAAAAATGGCCGCTAATATTGCCTCGCAATTGTTATAAACAATGATCTTGTTGCTAATTTGTTAACTAGTAAAATTGAGGTAAATTAAAAAAACAAAATGTCTTTTTAGATAATTTTATGAAAAATAACAACTTTTTACTCTCGTAAAATTTTCGAAAAATGCATATTTTCCGAGATATAGCGGTTGAATTTTTCCAAAAAGGGTTGAAGGTGGAATAAAAAGTGACGAGAAAAATCCATAAATTCGAGTGAATATATTATTAAACTACAAGACTTTTTTCCTTTATGACTTTTTCCTAAAGTGCACTCTGTCCAAGTTTCCTGGAAAAAACCGAAAAAAAAGGCCCTTATCGGAAAACGGAAAATATCGTAAACTATGAAATTTAAAAATCTGGAAAAATTCAAACGTATAGGTTAATACATTCTTTAAAATGTTGCTCTCTTCTAATTTTTTTGTAACGTACATATTTTCCGAGTTTTCAACAGTTTTTCACTATCAAAATGTACCTATCTAAATTTTTTCATGACACAAAATGCATGTAATCTCTAAAATTGTAATTAATTTATATATATATTTAATAGAAAAATATCTAATTTGTGAAGAAAAGAAAGAACGAAAAAATTTCTACTGCTGTCTCGTAAGCAAATATTAAACCACCTTTACCCTTTCAAATAGAAAGACGTAAATTGGACTGTAAGTCGATGAAGTCTACTTATTTTGAACAATAGAAAATTACACAACACATATCCTTTAAAATATCTGTAGAGAAAATGTTTATGAATTTAAAAAACCAAACATATGGTTGAAATTAATATATTTCGGAAAGGGTTTCTTACAATAGAGGCCTTACCCCACAAGCGTCCATAATAAGACGCAATAAAACTGTCTTTCAGAAATAGCAATCCTTCATTTCAAAAAGACAAGTCAATTAGTTTCAGATACAACCCATTATTGTCTGTTAAACCGAAACTAGAATAACAGACTCCGAAACTGTAAAAAATTACCAAATATAAGCCACTTTTCGAGTGGCTTTTACACCGTTATTGTAATACATTCTGGCGATTAAGTAAAATGCTAGAATCTCTAAAACGATTATTTTTTGTGTAATTTTATAGCAATGTGTTCCAGATCTTTTTATAATACATACACGTAACAACTATTAAGTTAATATCTTAAACCGTCCCACAGGAAACGTGCTTACAAAAAATACAGACAGACCGATAGATATAATTTTTTTTGCCCTCAAATTTAAAATCTCGATATTTCATGACATTCTAAACCGATTTCAACAAAAAAAAAATTGAAGTTTTTTTTTCGATTACTATACTTTCAATCCACTATTTGGATGTGGAAGTAAAATTTACAACTCAAATCATCCAATGTCCCAAATTGGGATACAAATTGTGCGAAAATTATTAAGTAATTATAAATACTGATTTAATGAAGCTAAAATATTATGACATGAGGGTTTATTGATACATCTGAAAGTGTATTTTAAATAAAAAGAAACATTTCTTATTATAAAAACACAATTTGTAATGTTAAATGTTAATAAAATTGAACATGCCTCAAGTTTAACAACAGGTAGTTTTCTTTATAGTAGTGTAAAATATTATAAAAAATCTGAGGCCTTGGCTTCTAGTAGGTATACTTATTCACCAAAACTAAATTCACATTTTTCTTTGTATGTCTTACAAAACATTTTTTGTAATAAATATAAAATGTTTTTTTCCATGGTTTTATTTTAAGGATAACTAAATGAACTATATTTCACAATAGAAATATGAAACATATCATTTCTTGTTTCTTATTTATAACAAATTCGGATAAAAACATACATTATTTTTGATGAAAATATATGCCATTTGATTTATTACTTCCACATCCACGTAGTGGAGTGGAAAGATGTACAGGGTGCGCCACTTAAAACTGCCCATACTTGTAACTTTTTTATTTTTAAAGCGATGACCTTGTTGGGCACATCAAATTGTAGACATATTTAAAGCCTTAAACACGCATACAGAGTGATTTAAAAAAAAAATTGAAAAAATTGTTAAGAAAGGAAGCTTAATTTCTTTGAATATTTTTTTACCTCAACTTGTACATGAAATGTGTTAATGTTTTCTTATAAAGGTTTTAATTAGCTTCAATTTATGTTAAAAAAAAAGTTTTAAGAATAAAAATTCCTATTATTTAGTACATTTTAATAGAGTTTGTTTTTAAAAATATTTATTTCTTTTGTTTCTTGTTGCTGTTTTGTTACGTTGAGGATTTTTTGTGATATGTCTTTTACAAATAAAGCATAAAATTATTATTTACATTTTTTCAGTTATTTTAAAAAAATCAGGAGTCGGAAGGAGTGTTTTTAATTTCTTTCTCTAAAACCAAAAAGAATTTCGGATATGACGTAATAAACATAACATAAATTGAAGCTAATCAAAACTTTTATAAGAAAACATTGACGCAGTTCATGTACAGGATGAGGTAAACAAATATTCAAGGAAATTAAGTTTTCTTTCTTAACAATTATTTTAATTTTTTTTAAATCACTCTGTACACATGTTTAAATGCCTTAAAATTATCTACAATTTGATATGCCCAACATGGTCGTAGTTTAAAAAATAAGAAAGATGCAAGCCTGGGGAGTTTTAAGTGGCGTACCCTGTATAGTAATCTTAAAAAAAATTTCAAAATGTTTTTTGCTGAAATAATAAATGTCATAAAACGTCGAAATTTTAAATTTAAGAGAGAAAAAAATTCTGTCTGTGTGTCGGTCTGTAATTTTTTTGTGCGCACGTTTTCTTCGCAACGGTCGTCTAAGATACTGTCTTCAAATTTGGCACACATATGTTCCATGACGAGATCTGGTACTAGATTATGTCTTGCGCTAATTCCGGTGAAGGGTTGTGAGTTAAATAGGGTAAATAGGGAAAAACAATAAAGCAAGCTAATAATAATAACAGTCCAGAAACTTAATTTTTAAAATCTTCTATTTACCTTCATTTTAAAAGCTTTGTAAGGTAGTTAGTATGTTTGGGTCAAATCGTGCAACCAAAATGGATCCTGGAGGTATTGTTTAATAGTGGATTCGGCGGCGCCCGGAAAGATTCGAATATGGATTCGGCAGCGCCTGAAAATTGCCTTAGTATTCGACATGGTCCGGAAGTCACCTTGGTGTTTAGCCGTTCCCGAATATGGATTATGCAGAGCTCGAATATAGATTCGGCGGCGTTCTAATTTGGATTTGGCAGCGCCCGGAATTTACTTTGGAATTCGGCAGCGCCCAAAATGGATTCAGCGGCATCCTAATATCGATTCGGCAGTGCCCAGAAATTACCTTGATATTCATGCGCGCCCGGATATGGATTTGGCACTATCTTAACATGGATACGGAAACGCCCGGAATTTGCCTTCGTATTCGGCAGCGTCCGGAAGTTCTGGAGGTTTGGCTAGCATTCGGCAACGCCCTTTTATTAAAATTCTGTGACCAATTATTTCCACATACTAGAGTGCAAATATGGTCAAGATGTTTTCCTTTAAAGAGACTTGGATGGGAAATCTGGATGTGGAAATATTGATTCCTTAGGCAGCGGTTTTATTCCAAAAGCTACATCAAATTTTGAATGATTTATTTTATCACAACTCAATTGAGAGTAATACTCCAATTTGGATTTTCATAAAAAAAGTAATCTTTTAACAAATAGCCATAACTTTGACAATTTTTATTGTAGAAGAACCGGAATGTATTAAATTGAATTACCTTTCAACGTTGTAATAACCAATTTCGGACCCTTCGGTTTTTAAGTTATTCACGAAAAATACGTGTTGAAATTTGACATTTAGAAAGGGACGAAAAAGCACAAAACCTTAAAAAAATAATATCTCGAACAATCTTTGAACGGGACTAATCTGAAATTTAAGGTAAAGTTAATTTCTTATGTTTCAAGTCGTACAAATAACAGTTTTTGACATAATTCGTAATTCTCAAGATATTTCCAGAAACCCATTTTTTAACGAATTGCTAGATACAACGAATCAAAAATCACGGTCATTTACATTCAAACTATACAAATTGCGCGGAGATATTAACAAAATTGTATGACTTTTATATCAACTTTATTATTCTAATTATAACATGTTGTTTGAGTGACCTCTAATAATTAATATCATGAGAGAAATAGAAGTAACAATTGTTGAATTACTTAAACACTATCAACGAAAAAACTAGCGCGAATTAAAACTAAAATATACTTTACGTGCAATATGTACAATATGTTTACTTAAAGTAAACTGCAATTAAATTTTAATTTTATTTATATAAATATATACTTTGGAAAAAACTTTGTTAGTTTAGATGAATTATAGTTTTACAGATATCTATGAACTTACATTTAAAATCACGGTGTAGATGCTCCAAACTGATTAATTTTGAAGCACAGTGGCAAGTGTAAAGTAAAAAATATATTATAATTTAAGCTATCAAACTTTATCGTATAATTTTTTCCATTTTGTTAGTTTCAATTCGACAGCTTTATCTTTAACGGTGTCTTAGTAACTCTACAACTCTTTCAACCATGCATTTCTCTACAAGAGGTTGTTCTTCGGTCACCTACTATACTTTTCTTAAATAGAATCCAATAAGAAATCCAAAAATTTAAACAAAACGAATTAAAATAATCTCCAACATACACTAGTTCACAAGTTCAAAGACGTGTTAATTCTTGATAAAGCTTGTAAAATTGTGAGTGAGGGCACATTGGATTCGGAATGACGTCTAGAAAAATGTGCAAAACTTTCAAACCCGCATATAAACAATTGCAAAAGTTATAAACAAATTAAGATTGAAGAAATAACGAGCTTCGTTTTTTGAAAATAACTCGAAAACCATTATTATTTAAGAAATTTTAAAAAAAGATTCTTGAAGAGGAAGAAATTTCCAATAGAAAAGTCAGAACTCCAGGTATTCTATCTCTATTATTAATAATTTTAATTTAATGTTGAAAATAAGGATTCGTGCGGCAAACGCTAAGCCGTTACGAAACCGGCCGTAATAAGTAAAAATATTTTTTTAAGTATTAAATATTAATTTAAAAATTTTAAAAAACTATGGTATTATTCAGACATTTAAAGAAAAAAAATCCAGATTTTTCATAAAATGAGCCTATTGTTAATTAACAATTTTTTTTAGAGCTTACGTTTATATTTCAAGTCGGATAATTGTTAAGCAAAAGCCACTAAAATTATTACGTTTCCTTTAGACATTATATCAACTATACTGTACGAGATTATGACATTGCGATATTTTTAATTGTTATAGTCTATTAGTTATTAATTATTTAAGATAACAAAAAACTAAAAAATTTTAAAAAAAAAGGTTGACATTTTTTTTATTAATTTTAATTATTATTACTGGTTTTATATTCAAAAATAACATAAGATTACATAGACTATAAATTTTTAGTGTTATTTGTTTAAACAAATTTTATAAACAAATAGATAAATTACTTATTTTTGAAAAACATTTTTTGCCATTTTATTTGTTATAAAATATTATCAATTAAAAAAAAATTTTTCTTAAAAACATTTTTTAATTGTTTATAATCATTTTTTTCCTTTCTTCATTATTTAAACAAGTTATTAAGTAAAAATTTGAGTCTTAAAACCTATTATTTGCAATTCTCTACAAGGTGCATTTTTTTTATTGTTAATTTATTTGTTTATTTAATAAATAATTTGTTATTAACAACCTCCGAATGTGTTTATATTTTTTTAGATAGAAAAAAAATTAAAAAAAACAACCGTATACATAAACACATAAAAAAAATGTTAATATTTGTTATAGAATTTTAAATATTAAAAATGTTTTTTGACATATTTATGTATACGGTTGTTCTGGTTATTTTTTTCTATCTAAAAAATACATTCGGCGATTGTTAATTAGAAATTGTTTATTAAATAAACAAATTAATTAATAACAAAAATTCCACCTTGTAGAGAATTGCAAATAAAAAATTTTAAGAATATTTTTTTTCTTAATAATTTGTTCAAATGAAGAAAAACGGGAAAAAATAATTATAAACAATTAAAAAAATGTTTTAAGAGAAAATTTTTTTTTCAAAAATACCTAATTTATCTATTTCTTTATAAAATTTGTTTAAACAAATAGCACTAAAAATTTAAAGTTTATATAATTTTATAGTATTTTTGAATATAAAAACAGTAATAATAATAATTTTAAAATTAATAAAAAAAAATTTTCAACCTCTATTTAATTTCTTAGTTTCTTAAATAATTAAAGCTTAAATAATTAATAACTAATAGACTAACAATTAAAAACATCGCAATGTCATAATCTTATAAAATATAGTTGACATAAGGTCCTCACGAAGCGAAATAATTTTAGTGGCTTCTGTTTAACAATTTTCCGACTTGAAACATAAACGTAAACTCAAAAAAAAAAAAAAATTTTAATTAACAACGAGCTCATTTTAAGAAAAATCGGTAAAAAAATTTTTTCCAACGGGATATTGTTCATTTAAGTGTCTAAATAATAACGCAATTTAAAAAAAATTATATTAATACTTGACAATATAAAAAAATTGTTTTGCTTCTTACGATCGGTTTCAGAGTATCGTAACGGTTTAGCGTTCGCCGTGCGCAGCCCCATTTTCAACATTAAATTAAAGTTATTAATAGTAGAGATAGAGTTCAGAAGTCCAGACTTTTTTATTGGAAATTTCTTCCTCTTTAAGAACCTCTTTTTTTTTATTTTGTCAATTATTAATAGTTTTCGAGTTATTTGCAAAAAACGAAACTCGTCATTTTTTTCAATCTTAATTTGTTTATAACTTTTGCACATTTTTCTAGACGTCATTCCGAATCCAATGAGCCCTCACTTATATTTTTACAAGCTTTATGAAGAATTAACACGTGTTTGAACTTGTGAATTAGACTAAATAAGATTCTTTTACATTAACATAATTTTGTAGTTTATCACGTATCTAAAATATTTTTGCTAATAACTTTTCTCTTACTTCTGTAGTTTAATTAAACTACAGAACACTATTTTACTTATAGCCTTGCTGAACCATCCTCAACAAAAGTTGTTTACAATCAAGAGGTACAAATTCCGTCCTCATTTTAACAGTTACACGACGAATTGTCTCCACTAAGTTTACTTTTCCTAGTAGTAATATATTCGAGCAAACTAAAACATCTGGACCAACATGTGGTATATAATAACCTACTTCCACGGTGTTGCCAGCTGACTAGATGCCATCTAAACCGCTTCTGTGGTCAGCAGGTATTCAAAATGAATATTTTTCGAGCGACAGGCACGGCAGTTAGTAACAAACCGCTGAACTAAAATATTCACTAGGGTGTTAAAATGGGTCACTTGACCTCCAACTTAAAATAAGTTTTAATGGCATAATACGACATCTAAGATGCCCCTGCGTTAATATCTCCAGCAGGTCAGATGGCATCCGAATACCGGATGCCAACTGAACCTAAAATTTTACATTGTGGGATGCCAACTAATACCTTATATATATATATATATATATATATATATATATATATATATATATATATATATTTATTTGTAAACAGTACATAATTGAGCCCGAGATATCAATGGGTCGTTCTTGATCCCCCCGTTTAGAACTAAGATAAATAAGTATATTCTATTGCATTTTTTATCTTTCTTTAACAGCACCCAAGGCAAGGTAACGACTTCTAAGAAATACACATTTTCAGTAGGAACATGACTTTATCAAGCCCTGATATGCAACTGGTACTTTACTAGGCCCATTTGTATATTTCTATATATTACTTGGCCTTTATTGAGCCCTGCGTTGTTGCCGATATCGGTGGACTTCGATGATGAAATTTTACCTGCTTTAGGTCAAGTGTTATTAAACCTATTTAATTGAATCAAATAGGTACCGTTCCTTGTAAACACAATAACTTCTGTTAGACTTAATATTTTTGATTAAAATTTGAAACGTGTGTAAAAGAATACTTCCTATTAAACTTAAGCCATATATATCATACAGGGCGATTGTGAGAGGCGCGCAAACTGTTATTTTTATATAAAACATATCCTATTTTAATTTTGGAGCAAAATGTTACTAAGGTTTTCGTTTAAACACACAAAAATTTAAAGATTTCTAGACCGCAATATACAGGGTGTCTGTCATGCTTCGACCAACTTTATGTAAACTAAGTGATAATATCAATTTTATCTTAAAATATCATTGTGGTATTTTCAACAGAACTATTATGAAATGAATAAAAGTTGCAGTCGGGCGTTGCAGACTGCGAATATCTGTTAAATATGATAAATTCTGTTGGACATAAAATTATTATCTAGAACTTGTAATATATATGCTGTTTTATACTTAAAATACTTCCTATTGAAACTGAATCATATCCGTCTTACAGGGCGCTCGTTAGAGGCGTGTAAGCTCTCACCTTTTATATAAACCATGTTTTATTATAATTGTAAAGCTAAATTTTCCAAAGGTCGTTTTTTAAGAACATAAGAACACAAAATTATACATATTGAATATGGATATACTGCACTATTCAGTACATCTTTCAGATTCAAGCGAGTTGCACGCTGATTAGATGACATGTTAGTTTTACCTTAAAATACTATTGAGGTATTTTTAATTAAACCATGACGAAACGAAGGGAATTTTCAGTCAGGCGTTGCCGAATACCTAATAAACACGATGACCCATAAAATGTTTATTTCAAATATGTAAAAAGGTATTTTTAATACAACTATCATGAGTCGAATAGAAGTTTGACTTGGGCGTTGCCGACTGCAAATATATAATAAATATGATAGTTTCTGTTCATTTAAAATCTTTATTTCAATTTTGATAGACTTTTCAGTGAAATTGGGTCATATACGGCATACAGGATGATCGTCAGAGCCGTGGAAAATTAACATATTTTACATAAACTTTTTTATTGTGATTTGAGAGCAAAATATTCCAAAGTTTTTTTTTTATTAAGAGCTTAAAAATACAAAGATGGACAAGATATTTAAACTGCAATAAAGAGTGCGTCTTTCGGCCCGAGCGAACTTTACGTAGATATTAGATGATTTTACCTTAAAATGTTCTTAAGGTATTTTTAATAAGACTACTACCGATACGTATAGAATTTGCAGTCGGGCTTTTCCGAATACTTAATAAATACCATGACTTCTGACAAAAAAGTTATATGTAGACTAAAGTGGTAGAATGCGCCCTGATTGAAATTGATCCATGTAAGCACGTCATACATGGTGATAGCCAGAGGCATGTAAAATGTCTTAATTAAGCACAAAAAATACGAAAATGTGTATAAATAAAATCGCATTTGATCGACACATTCCTAAAACCGTAAATACCACTCGTAGAAAAAATAAATTGCATATTATTAGGTTAGTTCTAGAATTTTTAATAAATTTAAAATGTCCATTTTATGTCCGTCTGCCTCTGTATGACACGTTTTTGTAAGTAAGATCACGTAAAAAATAAAATTCCGGTTTTATTGAAATTTGGACAGTAAATTAGCGTTAGCTAAAGGCAGGCCCGTCGTCAGGGGTGAGGCAACAAGGCGGCTGTTTTGGAGGGGCGGCCGATTTGGGATAATATTTCATTTTTTCGATATAAACCAATATTCACAATCGCATCACACACTGATCGAATTGACCGAATTAATCACGTTTGGCACCACTCTAAAACGCATTAACTTTTTTAGTTCAGTACAACTAGTTGCAGTGAGAACAATTTTCAAAACCCCTGGCAAACATTAAACTATTTATTAATAAATGGGTTGAACAGAACCGTCCCCAGTTTAACTATTGCTCTCAGAATTCTTTTCACTCTACCAGTTTCTGTAGCTAGTGGAGAGCGATCATTTTTCAAACTCAAAATAATTGAGGATTATAAGCAATCAAGCATGTTGCAGAATCGACTTAGTAGTTTGGCACTTATATCAATTGAACATGAACTTGTAGAGAGTTTGGATTATGAAGAAATAATCATTGAATTTGAGGAAAAAAGTCAAGAAATTTTTTTAAATTGTAGGCATTTTTTCTTCATACTCTAAATTAACTGCAATTCATGTTCAATTGATATTATGATTTGTAGACTTATGACAGAGATGGTTTTTATACTTTACACTTTTTATTTTTTTGTTAAATCTGTGTGTATGCATGCACTTAATTTGTAACAATAATCATGTTAGTTTTTTAATGGTAGTTTTTTTTTAATTACATACTTTAACTAAAGGTAAAGGGTGGCGCTTCCTGAGTTTGCCTCAGGCGGCCAAAGCTCTAGAGACGGGCCTGTTAGAGGAAAAACCCTATTGATTTTGAAAAAATCGATAAGTGAAAATAAAGGTTATGAAACATGTGAAAACACCTTTCATAAGATTCTATAAACACAAAGATACTACATAGTATACTGGACTAACGTGTCGACAATTAAGATGGGGAGGTCATTAAAATTGCAGTATGGTGCTTTGACGTGGTGAAATTCTGTAAGATTGAAGATTAAAATACTCTTCACGTGTATTTTTTTCATAAAATGTTGACTGATCGATTTAAAAAAAAAATACAGGGGTTCTTTCTCTAGTTCACACTAATTCATTATTCAAATTTCAATAAAATCGGACTCTTCTCTTTTAAGTTATTTAGCTTAAAAACATATGACGGACGGAGAGGCAGACAGAGTGCGAGTATAATAATAGATACGAAGGAAATGCATATAACATTTTTTTGTAGATAATCTTATAAGATTTATATTTTATATAAACATAATTTCGATGTCGCTAATGGTTAGAGAGATATAGGTTTAAAAACTTGATCGGAGCGACATTTATCCAATACGGCGGCTCGAGCGCAACAGTTTGAGCTGGCGACTTTTTAGTATGTTTGATAGTAAATCTTAATGAACATTTTTGCCAAGTTTCAAAACTTTATCAGCCTTTTCCGTGAAACGTCGAAATTTGTTCCAATTTGACTGAAGTATTATGTTTTAATAGTAAAATAATTTTTAGTGATGGTTAGTAATCAGGATAAAAAACGATATGCCCTTAGAAAACAAAATAATGTAAGACAGTAAATTAAAGAAAACTATTTTGTTATGCACCATAATCATAATTAGATGTTAGTATAGATTTATTTGAACACAGATATTTTTCTAACTTCCATATTGGTAGAAATTCAGATTACAAAAAAGTAGATACATACTGCCGTGGTCTGGCGATATCGTTTCCAAACAACCTTCCGGTATAAAAAAAACGGGATGTTTGTCTCATCTTTCCGACAATTTTTTAATGTTTGTTAGATTAGGAATATATAACAGCAAAGTTACGGCTATTTACATGCAAAATAAATGTATGGATAAAGCGTAAAATATTTCTTAAAACCTTGCGTAGTTCTCTGATTAGAGAAATATATTATTGCAAAAATATTTTCGCAAATTCATTCCACTCGTGATTATAATCAGGTGAACGAAAATTTTAAAAAGTTGCTAATAATAAAAATTATAGCCCTATACTATCTAGATCGGATTCTTGTTTATTACTTAGGCCCGCGAAACTCAATATGTTCACGTATGAGAATGCATAAATTGTGTTACATGTTAGTCTTCTTTAATTAGATATTTTTATATACAGTGTGGTATATAAGTAACTGACAAATTAATTTTCTACGTAATTTATGCTTTTAAAGTAAAATCCTGATCAATCAATTTTTAATTCTAAAATGAAATTATTTGAGCAGAATTTTGTATTTCCTCCCTTCAGCCCCCTTGGCATTACAGCCTACTGCTTTAAAAATTTTGCGTGAGATACACCATTTGAAGGAGGTTTTAATTTTCTATTTAGCATTGTAGGGTTTCTTGAATTTTTTTAGTGAGAAATATTACCTTTTTAATTTCACTAAATTTATTGTAAAAAAAAAATTAACATGAAACTGTTTACAAATGTTCAAACTGGGAGCCAGTTGCTTCTTGACAATAATAGATGTGCTGATGAAATTCTCTTGAAACATTTTGTATTGCTTTCGTAGTGATTTGATCAATTTCTTGCCTTATTTGGTTTTTAAATTATACATTATAAAATTTAAATTTAATTTTATTGATAAAAGCCCTATTTTGTTGAATTAAAAACTCTTTCAAACACTCCAAGGAGGTTGAAGTGGAAGGTATAAAATTCTGCTCAAATGTCATTTTAGATGTAAAAACCGCTGCCGAAGGAATCACTACTTCCACGTCCAGATTTCCTATCCAAGTCTCTTATAACGAAATAACTTTAATAACATAATATTTGAAATCGTCTACCCCAAAAACCCATAAAACGATGTGTTACATGGTACTGGGGATGGTAGAGGGGTGGTTAATGCCAAAATATTTTTTTGAGACCCTTGGTTCTTGCATACACACTAAACCCTAATTTTATTTTTTACCCTCTTTAATAAGGAGGGGGCTAATGCCAAAAATTTTTTTTGGGGCCGTTGTGTTAACTATATGCCAAATGTTATTGTCATTCGTCACATTTTCTTCCTTAGTTATATTTTTTATATGCCCACCCTGAATATTTTTCAACAGTGGTATATCTCAGTTATTCGTTGGTAGTAGCATCAACTACCTACCAAATATTCATCGGATAATAATATAGATATTCGTTTAAAAATATTATTTTTAACAATGCATAGTGATGAAACACCACATTTCTTTAAAAATGGTAAATTTTAGACAAAAATTATATAAGCAAAAGAAGCAATAATATTTTACGCACAAGCCAATCTGCAGAAATTCCAGCAGATTCTTGTATAGTGTTTAGTATCATTTATACTAACCACTAACTAAACTTATAAAAAAATTAAATATAAAATAACTTTTTAAAAACAAGCTTTTATTATTATTTCGGTGTACTAAAACGAAAAAAATAAAAAAAATAAATCAAAAAGTCTTAAAAGCGTCCCCGAAAACCCCTAGATATCCATGTTTAGTCGAATCAGATCATAAATCAAAAAAATAGTTCGACATCTTGGTGCCGCCATTTTTATTTTTCAATATTGATAAAAAAAACTGTAGTCCGCATCCTACAAAGCCCCCAGATATCGAATTCTAGTCGTTTCGGATCATAAATAAAAAAATGGTCTGTCATTTTGATTTTTCAATTTTGATCAAAAAGTCTCAATCGGCATCCCCGAAAATCCCCAGATATCGATTTTCAGTCGTATCAGATCATAAATGAAAAAATGGTTCACCATCTTGGCGCCGCCATTTTGATTTTTCAATTTTGATCAAAAAGCTGTAATCGGCATCCCCGAAAACCCTCAAATATCAAATTTCAGTCGAATCGGACAATAAATGAAGAAAACTAGCCCGCCGTCTTGGCGTCGCCATTTTCCTTTTCCAATTTTCTTAAATAACATTGCATTGTCAAGGGAATTATACAAGGGCGCAAAATTTCAGCTTGATAAAACGTCGTTGTGGTTTAAAATTAACTTGCAAGATTTGACCGATAAGATTTGAACTAAACATCCTAACATATATACAAAGCAAGTTAAATAAAAGCTTGTAATATCCTACACGATAAGTGAAACAATTTCATATCCTCTCATAAAATTCGTAATTTCTGCTTTGAATATACATTGATACCTCGTAAATCCCATTAGATATACTAATATGTAAATTGTAATTTGTTAAGCCAGACAGCGTTGTCCAACATAAGGCTCACTAACGAACCGTTGAAATATTTTTTTTATACAGTATATAAAGTACACCAAAAGCGCCCTCTACGTACATCATCCGAGAACTATTTTGTATATTTCCAAGATAAAAATGGTACATTGTTGAGCCCTCCGTAAAATTTGTGTACGGTGTCCTAAGACCATATCTAACAAAGTAGTGATGGTATACACCTGCATACGTTGTTGATCCCGTACCCAGGACTATCAGCGTAATTTTTGGCTTCACAATGACCGATTCTATATTCTACGGGCTCAACAATAACTGTTTATATGTCTCTATATATATATATATATATATATATATATATATATATATATATATATATAGAGACATATAAACAGTTATTGTTGAGCCCGTAGAATATAGAATCGGTCA
Organism: Rutpela maculata; assembly: GCA_936432065.2. Classification (NCBI taxonomy): domain Eukaryota; kingdom Metazoa; phylum Arthropoda; class Insecta; order Coleoptera; family Cerambycidae; genus Rutpela; species Rutpela maculata. Next base: position 130,925,355 of record OW386286.2, on the reverse strand, counting down.
TTGTGAAGCCAAAAATTACGCTGATAGTCCTGGGTACGGGATCAACAACGTATGCAGGTGTATACCATCACTACATTACAAGCTTTTATTTAACTTGCTTTGTATATATGTTAGGATGTTTAGTTCAAATCTTATCGGTCAAATCTTGCAAGTTAATTTTAAACCACAACGACGTTTTATCAAGCTGAAATTTTGCGCCCTTGTATAATTCCCTTGACAATGCAATGTTATTTAAGAAAATTGGAAAAGGAAAATGGCGACGCCAAGACGGCGGGCTAGTTTTCTTCATTTATTGTCCGATTCGACTGAAATTTGATATTTGAGGGTTTTCGGGGATGCCGATTACAGCTTTTTGATCAAAATTGAAAAATCAAAATGGCGGCGCCAAGATGGTGAACCATTTTTTCATTTATGATCTGATACGACTGAAAATCGATATCTGGGGATTTTCGGGGATGCCGATTGAGACTTTTTGATCAAAATTGAAAAATCAAAATGACAGACCATTTTTTTATTTATGATCCGAAACGACTAGAATTCGATATCTGGGGGCTTTGTAGGATGCGGACTACAGTTTTTTTTATCAATATTGAAAAATAAAAATGGCGGCACCAAGATGTCGAACTATTTTTTTGATTTATGATCTGATTCGACTAAACATGGATATCTAGGGGTTTTCGGGGACGCTTTTAAGACTTTTTGATTTATTTTTTTTATTTTTTTCGTTTTAGTACACCGAAATAATAATAAAAGCTTGTTTTTAAAAAGTTATTTTGTATTTAATTTTTTTATAAGTTTAGTTAGTGGTTAGTATAAATGATACTAAACACTATACAAGAATCTGCTGGAATTTCTGCAGATTGGCTTGTGCGTAAAATATTATTGCTTCTTTTGCTTATATAATTTTTGTCTAAAATTTACCATTTTTAAAGAAATGTGGTGTTTCATCACTATGCATTGTTAAAAATAATATTTTTAAGCGAATATCTATATTATTATCCGATGAATATTTGGTAGGTAGTTGATGCTACTACCAACGAATAACTGAGATATACCACTGTTGAAAAATATTCAGGGTGGGCATATAAAAAATATAACTAAGGAAGAAAATGTGACGAATGACAATAACATTTGGCATATAGTTAACACAACGGCCCCAAAAAAAATTTTTGGCATTAGCCCCCTCCTTATTAAAGAGGGTAAAAAATAAAATTAGGGTTTAGTGTGTATGCAAGAACCAAGGGTCTCAAAAAAATATTTTGGCATTAACCACCCCTCTACCATCCCCAGTACCATGTAACACATCGTTTTATGGGTTTTTGGGGTAGACGATTTCAAATATTATGTTATTAAAGTTATTTCGTTATAAGAGACTTGGATAGGAAATCTGGACGTGGAAGTAGTGATTCCTTCGGCAGCGGTTTTTACATCTAAAATGACATTTGAGCAGAATTTTATACCTTCCACTTCAACCTCCTTGGAGTGTTTGAAAGAGTTTTTAATTCAACAAAATAGGGCTTTTATCAATAATATATATATATATATAGATTTTTATATGGTAAATTCATTTTTTCAACAAGCAAATTTTTTTATAAACAATGACTTTTCGTCGTAAAATCAATAATAGAGATGTTTTTCCTCTTGTCAACTCCATCCGGGGACACACTGTATATGTTATGTATTCTAGATCATCAGAATCATGAACACACATGCAATCTAACTCGCGCAAGCGTGGAACATGAAATATATTTCTCTCGTTATCGCCTATTTATGGTCAAAATTGGGAACTAGATAGTGAAATTTACTTCATGAATTTAAGAGGTGATACACACTTCATAGAAGCAGTACCCAGTGAAGTTCACTTCGTTAACACTAATAAATGTCACTTACAAGTTCCATGACTTTAAACGGATTGTGAAGGTTCCCAGAACCTCACGGCAACTATCAAAGTTACTTGAAAGTGATTGCAATTTCGAAGGTCATCCCACTGGTAACTATGGTGTCCCCTTGCACCGAGAAAGCTACGTAGAAGTCACATAACTCTAAAATAACCACTAGTGGTAAAAACTATGAGGCAGCGACTATGGATAGGTCAAATGAAGTTATTTATACATCAAAGTCGAAAATTTAGTAACAGATTCGTAATGGTTACTCATTCGAAGTTCCTATCTCAGTTACTGTTACTTCGGTGCTAGTTGGGTGACTTGCTTCCAATCACGACTATAAAAGATCTGGCTCCGGATTTCCTGTTAAAAACGATTTCGTGCAATTGTACGAAAGGCTGCAAAGGCACATGTAGCTGTTGAAAAGCAGGTCTTCGATGCTCGGCTATATATTCGGATTGCCGGTGTCACGCCTATACTAATGTTGACATCACAAAGCTGGAGGATGACGATGTTACGAATGCAAAACTCGAAAAGTTCTTCGACGATGATCCGAAGACCCATAATGTCATTATTATCAATACTTGCAATGAGATTTTTGACATCTTGCAGTGCTAGCTCCGAAACTATTGCTCGTACATTAAAATGTTAAATAACATTTTTTTGTAGAGAATTTTGTCTTATTAACTTCTACAACGTGATTTACCACGATATGCGAAAAATAAAATAGTGCGTACTAGTCTTCAATGTGAGAAAGCCCCTGCAAAATTTTAGAGTGCCCCAAGGTACCTAATTTAGTATATTAAAAATGGTTAAACCTTACGAAGATACACTACTGTTATTGACTAGGACAGTAATAGGACAACGAACTTACTTGTGAAAGAACATATTGGAGATGTTTACATTTCCTTAATTGGCATAAAAAGTGAAGCCGGCGACTGCGGTCAAAGTGCTGCGTTTTTTGCTTTCGGTCGAACAATCAGGACACCGGCATATTATTGACGGGTTTAAGTAAATATCTCTTACATCTACTTTTTGTTGCAGAGTTCACTGGCATAGGGTTAATGTTTTTTCAATTCATTTCGCTATTTTTGTAGTATGACTTAATTAAAACCAAAAAGTCACTTCTACCCACTCCAGCTTTGCTGTCAATAGTGTCAATCCCAAGTCTGATAAAGTGATATAGTTGTACCACATTATGTCAGATTGGTTAGTCATTGGCGGCACATTTCTACAAAAAAAATAAGGTCATTTTTTAAAAAATTTTCATTTTTTTAACTCCTTTCGGTGGAGACAACTTACTGTTAAATTTTCCGCATGTCATGGTAGTTCATGTATATATATATCCTTTTTTACTATAAAAACCACTAAAAACGAGAAAATTGCGAAAAACTAATTTTTTTACCCGTTTTGGAAAATTTCGAAATGTTCCAGTCCACTATTCTTGTAGGAAACTTGAGAATATATATTTGACGTCCAAATGAAGTGATTAAAACAGTTTCCAGCTTTTTCCGATTTTTTTTCTAGTCAAAATCTCTACCGACTGGCCTATTTTTGAAAGTGGTTCGATTTTTTTTCAACATTTTTTTTTTAATAAATATAATTTAGCATAAGCTATAATAATAATAATAATAATAATAATAATATTTATTGGTGTATATAACAGAAATTGGTTTATACAAGTCAAAATTACAAAGTTATGTATACAGTCAAAAGAAAGTAAAAAAAATATATGTAAAAGGTGTTATATATAAATATAAATTTACACATTGTAAAATAGCCAAAAAATACATTGTAAAAAGCAAACATAATACAGGCATAGCAAACTTAAAACAAAATTATAAAGAGAAAAGACAAGAGAAGAGATAACAAAAACCAAATACCAATTAAAAAAATAAAAAAAAACAATACCAATTATGTAAAGAAGTCATCAAATACATAACAGTTTTTTTCTAGTAATAATTTTTTCAATTTTTTCTTGAAGACATAGATGTTTTTTGATGATTTAATGTCATCAGATAGAAAATTAAAACATTTACATCCAATATAAAAAAAGTTTTTTTGATAAAATCTTGTCCTGCAAGAGTTTGGCTGAAGTAGTCCCTTATATCTTGTATTGTGATCATGGTTGACTTGATTAGCAAGATATTTATGCTTATTCTTGTAAACATATAGGCATACTTTCAAAATATACAAACTGGTTACTGTTAAAATCCTTAAATCTTTAAATATATTACGACAACTTTCCTGAAATCCTAGACCCGCTATAATTCTTACGGCATACTTCTGCAGAATGAATATGCGGTTTATGTATGCACTGTTTCCCCAGTTTAAAATTCCATACCTCAAATGACAGTGAAAATTTGCGTAGTAGAGACTCAAGAGAATCTCACTGCTACAATGCATAGACATAAATCGTAACCCGTAGCAGCTACAGCAATTTACTACACAGACTGTCCAGATGATTTCCCCATTGCATATGCTTATCAAAAGTTATTCCCAGAATTTTTACTGAGTCGCATATTTCTATATCGCTGTCAGAGAGATTGATATCTATGTCTCTTTGCAAAGTGAACAGTAATGTTTTTGTTTTATTTTTATTTAAATTGAGCTTGTTTTCTTCTGACCATTTAATTATATTTGAATACACTAGGTTAGCAGTATTCTCAATTTCATTTAATTCACTATCTATGATAAGAACGTTTGTGTCGTCAGCATAACATATAGTATGGACATTTGGTATTCCACTTAGGTATGTTATCAAATCATTTGCATATATATCAAATAATAGAGGACCCAGAACAGATCCTTGTGGAACACCTTGTGTTATTTCACATATATCGCTAGACATCTCACGATTCAGTCTGACAATTTGGGTTCTATTATTGAGGTAGGAAGAGAGAAGGTTTAATGGAATCCCTCTGACTCCATATCTTTCCAGTTTATTTAAGAGTTGTTTATGATCAACCATATCAAAAGCACGGGAGAAATCAATAAATAATCCTAAGGCGTACTGCTTCTGATCAAGGGCATCCACAATTAGTTCATGGAAATCATAAAGTGCCGAGTGTGTACTTTTATTCTTAGAGAAACCATGTCGAGAGGCAGTTAGTAAATTATTTTCGTAAAAGAAAGATGACAATTGATCTTTTAGGACAAGTTCGAAGAGTTTTGAGAAGCTACAAAGTAAACTAATCGCCTTGTAGTTTTCATAGTCGTTGGGATCTCCTTTTTTGAACACCGGTTGAACAATAGCTAATTTAAATGTCAGGAAAAGTTCCTGAATTAAAACAGATTTATTAAAAAGGCTAGTGGCTGACAGATATACAGTATCGGAAAGTCCTGGATTAGGTATTGCATATTTTGAACGACTTAGCCGACTGCCCACAATAAAGGCGTCTACCAGTGCTCTAGAAGAGGGGCAAATAGTGTGGATCAAGATCATATTGTACATCATTGACCATTTAAGTATCTGAACCTTTTCAACAGGCTTATAAACTGATATTTTGAGTAGCTACTAAGTAAAAACAAATCAAACTATTGCTTATTAGGCCAAACGAGAAATGAAGGGTGCAAGACGGAAACAAATTGAAATTCCGCAGACAGGGCTGCCCACTCACATGTGGTGGGGAAAGCAGGCACGATTGTAGAATGTGTTATACGATAAAAAAGATAGCCTCCTAGTTGCTTCACTCTCGCTTGCTCTTATTGCCGTACCTAATCAAACGCTTGCCGATACTGTATACAATATTAACTCATATAGGTACACAAGTAAAAAATACCAAAAAACACAAATAAATAAATAGATACTAATATAAAATCATTACACTACTTATATATACAAATTCTAATTAAATATTGGTTAATTAAATCTCTGTTGAATTTTTGATATGTTCTAAACATAGTATTTTGAAAGTTTGTAAGTTGGAGCTATCCTTTATTAAATTTGGTAATTCATTATATATTTTCAATCTATTATGAAACACATTGTTTTGGCAATATCTCGTACTAACACTTTGAATATAGAATATAGAAATTGTGAAATTGTTATGTACGCCCCTTTCCAAAGCATAATTTTCTAATAACTGATTTGGAAGTAACTTATTAAACCATAATAAACTTTTCTTTAATAAAAGAACTTTTTTTCATGAATAAAATTCTCTAATTTAGTTTAATGATATGTACTTAATTGTTTAAGACTGCAGGATGGGTTTTTCCACATGGAGCTAAACTTCAAATAAGATGTCGAGAACTAGGACTATATAAGCTTTTGGGAACATCAACTCCTCGATGTCAAAATGGAGTATGGTCATCTCGTTTACCGTCCTGTGTAGCAACAACTCTTATAACTAATTTTACAGGTATGAATATTTAATCAATACATTTCTCGTGGCAGTAATAATACATTAAAAAACGTCTATACCTTTTCATCTTCATTAACCCTTTCACTGCTCCTGACGCGTATATTCGCCGTCCGGTTAACTGCTCTAGACGAGTATACTCGCATTTTTAATAAAAATGGGATCAGGCTGCTCTACCCGAAAAAACTCGGTAGCATGATATTTTGAGATACTACACAATGATAAAACCATTAAAAAAAAAATTAAAAAAAAACGCAAAACCTGCAAAACGATGGGTACTTTTCTGTTAGCTAGAATGGTTCACTCGGCTCGCATGATGTTTTGAGATATTACGTAATGATAAATAAAAAAAAACGCTAAACTTGCAAAACGATGGGTACTTTTCCGTTACTTAGAATGGATAAAGCTGCTCTTGACGACTATGTACGCAAGCGGTAAAAAAATGCTTCATATGATGGGCAACTTTGAAATAGTAGTGCGCAGTGAAAGGGTTAAGTTAAATCACTGACCTCTTCACTGATTATTATTTTATCATTATTCTCAATCTTCATCACCGCGAACTCCCATCTCCCTACAGACCACTTCATTTACTGCGCATTTGTATGGAGGTAGGCATCTTTTGTGACAGGAACACTTTGTGACTTTTTATATACAGGATTACTGGTAATTCTGCATGTTCCTGTCAAAGGATGTTAGAGGACTTAATTCGCAATCACTTCAACTCAAAGTTTTTAGATTTCGAGATATTTCAGTTTTTCACTTTTTATTGAAAATTCCCAAATTTGCATATTCAAAATTAAATTTAAAAATTATGGTGCAGGAGCTTCGTGGCTTTTTCGGAAACTCATCATTACAAGCATTTTTTATGTGTTGATTAATTCTATCGAACTTAAATAACGACAAAATAGACTTCTGGCATATGTCAGCCTGTCGAGTTGGCCATGGTTCAGGATATAAAAATCAGTGAAATTATATCATTGTTACGAGGTTAATTTTTTTTGTGTGTACACATTTTATGTTTAGAATTAATAAAATAAGATCGCCAGAAAGTGTGGGCCCTCAGAGGTGCAGCCAAAAAGGTCAAAGATGTAAAAAAACTGAGTTATATAACATGATCGTTACAAGCTTTTTTTTAGGCTGAGCATATTTATTAAAATGTTTTGAACACAGAAAAAAATTCCCAGAAAGAAATTCCCGCCAGTCAGGCTAGCCAGAAAGAAAATGTTTAGAATTTTTGAAGAAAATTGGATTTTTTTTTGCATATTTCATATCAGCACTCTAAACTCATCGTTACAAGTTCTGTCTCCTTTTTGAAACGTAAATATAGTCTCCTTCAACAATAGAATAGCCTCCCCAGAAAGTTCTTAGTGTCAACAAAAGTACCATAGGCTCTTAAATACACAGGAATTTAACACTTTCGGCTAACTTGACTTCCTACCGTACCTCAGATGTATTGTATCATTATTACCTTTCTGGCTGCGCCTCCTGACGGCCCACATTTTCTGGCGACCTGATTTTATTCATTCTAAACATAAAATGTATACACACGAAAAAAAATGAGCCTTGAAACGATGACATAATTTCACTGATTCTTAGACAGTGTTCATGACGTAACTGACAGGAGGTTCCCCGCCAGAAGTCGATTTTATGAATCATTATCATCTATTCAACCATAAAAATATCTGAAAGTTCATAAAACGATGATGTGCCGAAAAAGCTACCTAGCTCCCGCTCTATTACCACTAATTCAATGGCACTAATTTTCGTTTTTAAATAACTCTTCAACAATGCAATACTAACAGTAAAATGTCAAAAATGCTCAACGTTCCAAATATGCAACAAAAAATAGAAAGTTATTTTTTTCGATTTTTTAATTTCTGTTACAGTGATGGCGATTAATTGCAAAAATTAATCAATACAATAATCATAAAACTTATTTAACTAACATCTCTTTTTTATTAGCTTAATCAAAAACTTTAGTAACGGTTTGCTCTCAAATTGCAATAAAACATAGTTTATATATACACTAGGGTGGGCTGAAAAACACGAAAATTTGAATTTGCAGATGGCCTAGTTTCTAATTTATTACTATGTATCTAAAACTAATTCGGGTAAATTTTTAGCCAAATCTGTGAATATCTAGCCGCGCCCCCGCGGTCTTGAAAATGAAAGAAAGGGCCAATTTTTCGATTTTTAACATTTTTTAAATTGACATTTGAATTTTTTTTTTTTTACTCATTATTAATGTCTAAGGAAATTAGAAATTTTATACAGAAAACCTCATTTTCGTCGAATTCTACGTTTTAGTGACAAATTTCTAATTTCCCTGGAACTGAAAAACATTTTATTCGGAAAACTTTTGCTACACACGTTTAGACATTAATAATGAGTCAAAAAAAAATTCAAATGTTAATTTAAAAAACGTTAAAAATCGAAAAATTGGCCCTTTCTTTCATTTTCAAGACCGAGGGGGCGCGGCTAGATATCCACTGATTTGGTTAAAAACTTACCCGAATTAGTTTTAGATACATAGTAATAAATTAGTAACTAGGCCATCTGCAAATTCAAATTTTCGTGTTTTTCAGCCCACCTTTGTATACATGCTTCTGACAATTTTCCTTGTATGGGTGATATGATCATTTCACTAAGAAATTTTACCATGCTATTTTATGTATGTTCCAAATACCCACTACCCACACAATATTAGAGTACCTGGTATTGCCATGGCACTTAGTAAAGTAAGGGGACATTTACAGATAGAAAGTGGAACTTTCCAGTTAGTAAGTGAAAATTTTCATTTAGTAAGCGCAAGTTTCCAATTAGTAAATGGAAATTTCCAGATAATTAAGTCGGCATAATTGAAATTTTTTTTATTGCATTGGCCCAGTGCCATCGTACTCTTATGCTGTAGATAGATAGATAATTTATTAACCACAAGATAATACAATTATTATACATATGGCAAGTCAATTTTATAACATTTAAAATGAATAAATAAAATATAAGTCAATAAATAAACAAATACGATATACTTATATATAAAATACTTATAATAAAGATAAGTAAATAATCACTGCTTACATCCAAATTTAACATGACAGACGTGTAATTAGTCATAAACATTTATGTTGTTGAATGGAATGAAGAAAAAAGACAATAATAATAATATTAATAATAATAATAGTAATAATAAAAATCTTCAAATATCTTCAAACAAGGTATAAACTGTATTTGTTTCTACGCAGAAATTCCAGTAAATTATAGTATCCATTTTCAAGGAAAAAATTCTTTGTTTCCTTTGCTAATTTATGAGAGCTTTTGATCAGAAAGTCGAAATCTACAATCTACAACTTATTAAAAATTCAGCCAATTTCACCGGGGGCCACTTCCCATAAGATCTGAGCGGGATCCTTTAGTGAAAAGCATGATGCATTTTAAAATAGATATACTAGGAACAGTTAAAAACATTTTTTTGTTTAAAAATGTCCCTACAACTTTCTCTGTATAAGTCTCACAATTCTTTTTTGTGCTATAAATACTCTGTTCGTTTCAAGTGCACTACCGCAAAATAATAATACTGTATGAGATACACGAATAGCATAAAGAGTAATAGACATCCAAGAGTACCTGCAGAACAGCTGAAGGACAGCAAAAAATCCCTTATTGAGTTGCTTGCAGACATGCTCAATTTGAGAGCTCCATGACAATCTTTTGTCCAAGTAGGTACCTAAAAACTTAACATCTTTTGCAAACTTTATATTTATCATAAATAGCAGGTCCTCTTGGAGAAGTTTTTGTAGGTGAAAGTTTGAACACAGTTTTTTTGTTGTTCAATATTAACTTATTTCTATCACACCATATATTTAATTCTTCTACAACTAGCTTTGCCATAATCTGAATTTCCTCGGGACTTTTTGCTGAAACAGTTATTGTCATATCATCTGCAAACATGTAACATGCTGTGTTTTGCTTCTTACAAAGATTATCTACGTGGCTTTGCCAGTTAAGCTGTTCATCGATAAATATCCCAAAAAATTTTACTTCGCGAGAAGTGCTGTAGGTATTCTTATTTATATTGAAGTCTTTTGGTGTATTAAATCTGGCATGGTTAGTTTTAAATAATACTATTAGTTTTATCTGTATTTAATATTAGTTTGTTTTTCAAGAAATAATTGCTTGTCGAGTCGAAAACAACATTAGCATTATCTAATAAATGTCGAAAGTATTCTGCATATATTTGAACGTTAGCGTACATGGTGAGTGAGGAAGCTTACTCTATTAGCAGCGCAAACATTTGATAATTTGTTTACGTGTATTATAAATATTAATGGACCTAAAATGCTTCCCTATGGAATGTCCATTTTGATAGGTTTTAAGTCCGATTATACCTCTTTCCCTGCTTTTAAAATAGATACCCTCTCTTGCCTATTTAACAAATATGAGCTAAACTGCACTGAAGTGCATTATCTCGTACCCTGTACTGATCTAATTTCCTGAGCACTATCGGATGGTCAAGCATATCGTATGCCTTTGACGAATCTAGGAATAATCCTAAAACTGAGTTATCATTTTCTAACTCAGATAACATATTTTTTGTGAATTGAAATGTTGCCGTATAAGTAGACTTTCCTTTTAAATAAGCATGTTGCATTTCATTTAAAAATTAGTTGTGATCATATATTCCATTAGCTGGTTGCATACCACTGACTCAAACAGTTTAGAAAATGGCAAAAACAGGCTTATTGGACGATAATTCTCAATTTCTGCGTGTCTCCTTTTTTCTTGTATACAGATTTCACCACGGCTGTTTTCAAGGTTTTAGGAAAAATACCATATTTAAGTGAATTATTTAAAATGTAACATATTGGTTCTACTATGAACTGTATGCATGTTTTTAATATGCTCGTAGGAACCTCATCCTCTCCGTAACTGTTTATTTTTAAATTTATTTACTATCTCGATGATCTGCTCATAAACCACCGGCCTTAGGTACATAGAACTTTCCACATAACTTATATTGTATCAGGAACTACTAGCTGTGGTGCGATGTTAACCATATAGTTATTTAAATCATTTGCAACAGTATGTATACAGAATCGGAAAGTCATGCATTTGCATTTCATTATATTGTTTGCAATAGCGATGATCTACACTTCTTGCAACATACAGAATATCCAATTGCTTCTTACACTCAACAATTTCGGGCTCATTTTGCATTGTATATCGTTTATTATGATTTTTTGTTGAAATTTTTTTAAAAGGAAAACTTGTGTTAAAAATGCTCAAAAAAATATCCATGTATAAATTCCATTGCCTATCAAAGTCTGCCTGTGTAAACATTATCCCCATTTTGACCTTTCAACTGATTAATAAACTCTTTTTTGTTTGACATCACATAATAACATAACAACTAAAAAAAGAAATGGTACGGCCACGCCGAACTTACTTTCTCACGTGACTTACCGGTAAACTACTTTTATCTGAATTTTTTAATAATGGCACATTGTTAGTAGTGTAATCTATTATTAACATACAAAATTTGAGCAAAACTGTTAGACCCATTTTTGAAAAAATTACCCTCATCTGAATTTTCTCGGGAAAACCACTAATGGAATATTATTAGGTTTATAATAATATACTATAACCTACAAAATTTGAGCCGTTTTGGAAAAAATGGGGTTTTTTATTTTATCGCTGCAGTAAAGTACCCCCTTAACTTTAGGGTTAGGTGAAAAAAACGGCTGGAGATATTTGTAAGTGGACCCTAGATATTGAATTTAAACGAAATCGATCAATTGGTTTCGGAGCTAGGCTAGGCGAGAGTCTCACACACACACACACACACACGCACGCACACACACACAGACACACAGACGTTTTTCTAAACCACATTTTTAGTATATGGGAGTGATTTAGATCAAAATGTGTCAAAAACTCGAAGTCGAATTTTTTTGATGATTATAATACCTTCCTTTGTTGTTTATCACTCATTTATTATACCTAAACGTTACTGCAATTTTGACAACTTAGCGTGTCATTCTCAGCGGATGATCAGTATTTGTTAATCAGCCATTTGAGAGTGACACACTAAGTTGTCGAAACTGCATTAATGGTTACTTATAACAAATTAGTGATAAAAAGCAAAGAAAAGTGTTTTCATCTGTTTCGTTACGATTAATTATCACAAAGTAACGGCTTCCACTATTCAATTTTTATGATATTTTCTACACTCCTAGTGTCATTCAAAAACAAAAACGCTACTTCCTACTATATTTTTTGCAGAAGATTCACCACCATCAGTACTAATTAAAATACCTTCTGGATCAGCGTCGATTGAGCCAGGAGGAGAATTAGCAGTTTTTCCAGGATCAACTCTCCATTTTGAATGTCTCTTTTCACGTAGACTCGGATCACCGGATTGGACTTGGACTTCACCACTAGGACAATATCTTACAGGTAATCTGTTGTTATGTTAAATAGTCTTTATTAAGTTTTGTCCAGATTACATTATATATACATATAAACATTGCGTTCTATAATAATAATTATTATTATTATTTTCTTTTGCAATAAAGAAAATAACAAATGTAAATGCATACACATAAAACCCTGTATGATAATATTACATTCAATGACACTCATTTGCCACGTAAGCTCAGAAAGAGTTTGTGGCAAATATACATACATTTTTAAATTACTAATATGTGTGTGCTACATCTAAAATTTATTTTATACGTAATTGTGTACTTTAAATTTACTGCAATATTTGTTTAAACTATAAATAATTACAAAATAAGGAGTTTTTTTCTTTTCAAATACTTATCAGAAAAAAAAACACAACATATATACACAAAGACTATAAAAAAAAGAATCATCAGAAAAAAAAGAATCATCAGAATTGCCAGAACCTTCTGCAAATCATTAAATATTAATAAATAGTCTGTCTATTGTATTTCTATTTTCCTTTACCCATATTTTTATTTTCCAAATAAATTGTTTATATGTAAAATTACTGTAATTTTTTACATTTTGTGATAGTATGTTATGAATTTTATCAGGAAAATAGATAAAGTTCTTTTGTCCGTGTGCTGTCCACATTTGTGTGGTTGCCTTTGTTCCGTAGCCATGATCTGGTAATAGTAATGGTCGATTTTTAAACAAATATTTTCAATTTTCAATTACATATAGATATTGAAGATCTCTTTGAACCCACATTTTCTATAAAGAAGTTCTGTTGGATAACGAACTGGTTTTTTCATAATAATTTTTATAAGAATTTGTTGACTTACTTTTACATTTTTTAAACGGTTATAAAACGTACTACCCCATATGCAATAATGTCAATAATAGACTGGACAAGAGCATAATATGCAGTTTTCAGAAGGGCTTGCGTTAATATATTCCTTAATGTTTTAAATGTGTAAAATAGTTTTCTTAATTTTTTGCAGACTGCATATATCTGCTCCTCCCATCGTAAATAACAATCTATAATAATACCCAGATATTTTGTAGATTTTTCCTTGTCAATAAAAACTGAACAAACGCAATTATTTATGTATACATATCTTATTATACTGCAGTTGTGCAGTTACATTAGATGAAAATGATAATTCAACTTTAATAAATTTTCAGGCATTTTTCAGTTTTTATTTTAACTTCTTCCCAACATGTCACATGTATTATCGATTTTAAAAATACTGTTGATGTACAGTATGAAGAGAATGGGTCCTAGTACTGTTCCTTGCGGCACACCACATTTTATCGTTAAATGATCACTAATTGTGTCCCCGTTCTTTACATACTGCACTCTGTTGTCAAGATAACTTTTTATTATATTTAATGTTTTGCTCTGAAACCCATATAGCTTTAGTTTAGAAATTAATTTACTATGTGTACAGTATCGAAGGCTTTTGCCAAATCGAGAAAGACAACTAGGAAGGGTTTAGAAATGTCAATGCATTTGTAGATCTTTGTTGTTAGATGAATAGTAATATCTTGTGTGCTCATATTTTGTCTGAAGCCAAATTGACAATTTGATAATAAATTATTTATCTGTAAAAAATTTAGAATTCAATTTTTCACGACATTTTCAAAAATTTTTGAAATTTTTGATATTAAAGATACTGGACGATAATTGCCTGGCTCACGTTTATCTCCACCTTTAAATAAAGGCTTGACAACTGCTCTTTTCAAAATATCTGGAAATACTCCTTTTATTAAGGAAATATTTACTATTTTAGCCAAAGGCTTAGATATAACATGTTTTGTAGATTTCAATATTTTACTTGTTATATCATCCATCCCTGGCGTGGTATCATTCTTTAAATTGTTTATGTACTTTATAATATCCTGCTCCATGATCTGATTAAAAATAAAACTATTTTTTGTGTTTTGTGTTGCTTGTTATGTAATGTTTTTTGCAATATTTTTACCTACATTTACAAAATATTTATTTAAATTGTTGGCCATCTCCATCTTATCTCTTAACATTTCATCTGTTTCAGTTTTTATTTCACGTATTACGTTCAGTTCATGTTTTTTTTTTAAATTAATATCACATTTGTTGTTGCCCAAATTTTTGAATTTTCATTTATCTTTTGTTCTTTTGTTTTCTTTATAAGTTTATTTAAATAATTTCTATATATTATATATGGGTTTTTTAATAGTGTTTTGCGGGTTCTTTAACAGTTTTTTATGTAAATCATCTCTATGTTTTAGAGATGTCGTTAAACCAGCCGTTATCGAACTTTTTGTTTTTACAGAATAATGTATTACTTTTTTTTGTTGGCTACTGATATTTACAGCATTTTGCACAATATTTATAAAAGCCTCAGCGGCTTTCTTTGCATCATTGCAGGGTATAGTTTCATTCCAGTTAATTGTAGTTCTTAAATAATTTTCCAGCTGATAATAGTTTATAATATTTAAATATCATGTTTCCTGTTTTCACATTGGATAGCATTATTATTTTGTAGCTAACTGTGGCAAATGATGACTTATTTTACTGTAAAGTATAACAGGACAATAATTATTTTCATGAATATTGGTTTTAATAAACATGATCTATGCATGATTTACTTTCATTTGCTGGTATATATATTGAGGGTTAAGTGGAAGAGTGTCGTATAGACAAACTGTGCCCTCAACAAATAAAGGCGTTTATTATTAATATATATATATATATATATATATATATATATATATATATATTTTTTTTTTGAACTATTGTAGAACTATAAAATCAACCGTTATATATATATATATATATATATATATATATATATATATATATATATATATATATATATATATATATATATATATAAACGGTTGATTTTATAGTTCTACAATAGTTCAAAAAAAAATATATATATATATATATATATATATTAATAATAAACGCCTTTATTTATATATATATATATATATATATATATATATATATATATATATATATATATATATATTATAACGGTTGATTTTATAGTTCTACAATAGTTCAAAACTATTGTGCTCAGATAGAAAAACAGTGGAGTGATTCCAGGGTTCATTAAAAATCAAGGAAGATATTTTCAAATTAACAAGTTTATTTCAACGTTAAAGTTTCTCACTCCTGAGAAATACAATTACAAATGTTTATTTCTAATCATGAGGGTGACAATATTCAAATATTGTATTATTATTATCGCATTAAGACACAAAGAGAATACTTAAAACCTAACCTTCAGTAAACCCAGCAACCTTCACCATATAAAATATAAATCTACAGACAGTTCTTGAATCGAAAACGTTCAAAGTAAAGATAAATTATTTAATATGACAATGGATACGTCAACTGAAATTTGATTAACGTCTAGTTCGAAAAACTCTCTCTTTGACAGACAGTTGGTATTGAATATAATTAACATTCATCACTTTGACTTTTAATCGACGGTTGTCACTTTGAAAATTAACTGACAACTGGCGCTTCAACAATCAATGTTTATATGTCACTTTAACGTTCAGTTGACGCAACGTTTGTCGCTTTGAATTGAAAATAACGCGATGCAAAACAATTAATTAAGTTCGTGACCCCTTCCACGACAAATGCTATGGCTTAACGCAGAAACCACACTAGCTTATGATAGGAGAAGTCTCACTCGAACTATGTCGGGCTCTATGCCGAGTGTAAAGACTATGCGCTATCTAGCCAGTGTCACTTCTGCGATGTCACCACAACATTCGAGGTTAAGTGTCAAGAACCTATTCAGATTCTCTCCGAGATGAGAATGAATAAAATAAGCTCCTGCGGCCCTTTATATAGTAAATGGTTGCTAGGTTCAGAACATTTTTCTTAGTTACGAAATATCAAATTACTACGGATACGGGGAAGAGTTTGTTCGTAACGATGAATCCAAATTAACGATGTTAGTATGTGTTAACCGATTTGAAACACGATCGGTTGACAACTAAAGGAAATAATTCATCGTTACAATATATATATATATATATATATATATATATATATATATATATATATATATATATATATATATATATATATATATATATATATATATATAAGACGCGAAACTATTTTCTGCCCTAATGTTTAAATAATCCTCAAATATTGCATTTTTAGAACGTATATCAATGTTTATGACATAAACTTTATGTCACCACTAATGATTTCATTCTCCAGTTTGCAATAGTTTTTTAGGCAGTCTGATAAGTGCATTTTAAATTTTAAAACGTCATAAGAAGGTGGTCTATAAATTCCAGTTATACCAATTTTTTTTGTTTATGTTTTACAATTAACCTTATAAATTTTAAATCAGAAAAAGAGACGATATTTACTTGATCTTCTAGATGGCTTTTTACATACATTATTACACCATCGTTTTTATTTATCATGCCATTGTTATAGTTCATTTCATATTTATCTAAGTGAAAATTTTCTTTGTTAATTGTATTAAATGTTTCTATCTATTTTGAAAATATTATTAACAATATATTATTATATTGTCAACATATCATTTAATTCAGTTATTTATGTCTAGTATGCATTAATACTGTATCAATATTGTAGGCATTATTTTTATGGAATTTAAGTTGGACAAATTCACGGCGATAGCAATAAGAGGAGTTCACTAAGCTATAAACATTTGCGGTATTATAAAAGTAACTGTATATAGAAAACCACCCCTAATGACAGGGTTAAAATTCCATTATTACGAAAATAGTAAAAAACTAGAGGAAGCATTATACTCTTCGCCGATTTACTGAGCTTTTTATATAATTGTTACAAATTCTATAGGATACTCTTCGCATTTTTCTTGTAAAAAATGTTAGTTTTTGGACATTCTAAATTTTGTGATACCAACTTTGTTGTGAAAAAAAAAATATATGAAAAAAAAAATCACGAAGTGAGGGGGATCGAACCCGGGACCCTTGGATTGCGAGACGAAACTCTTGCCGCTACACCACCATTTCTTATTACTAAAATTGTTAATGAGTGTAATACCGTGTGTGTAGTCGCGGGCTAGGCATGGGGAGAAGAATTACAACATCGCGCGTGCCAGCTGGCTGCAATGAAATAACAGAGCTGGAATGCTCCAGCAACGGACGAATTTACGGCTGCCGGTGTTGTCAAATCTCTCGCGCTACGTGAATGTACATGCCTAATGGGAAATTACACGCACGGTATATACCATTAGATAATTTATTGTGATTATTAGGGAACACACATTAGTAAAATGTATTAAAAAAAAAATAGTGATAGGAAATAACATTTCGCAAGGTTTCTATTTATTACAAACCATAAAAAAATGTAAAAAATATGTTTTTAAATTTTAAATTACTAATAACTTTTTTATTTACCAATCTATTTTGTTGAAAAACAATAGGGTTCTTCCTCTAGCTAACACTAAGTTACTCTCTAAATTTCAATACAATCGGATTTTTCTTTCTTGAGTTATCGTGCTTACAAGAAACGTGACGGACGGACATTTTGAAAGTTGTTCAGAATTCGTTCACTAACATAACGATATAAAAATTTTTTCTCTACGAGCGATATTTACTGATTTAGAAATGTGCCGATCAAATACAATATACTCTTCGTTTTTGCGAAGAGTATAATAAGAATTTGGACTATAAAATGACCATTATATTAAAATATTATAATACTTACCAACTAAACTATTGAACCCATACAAAAACCACCCCTAATGAGGGGAGGGATGGGTTCAATATCAGTAGATTAGTCGGTATGCATTATATCATAATATCAGGGTCATTTTATAGTCCAAATGCTTATTTTTCACTTTTTTCGTAATTATTGATTTTTCAACATCCTCGTTAGGAGGTGATTTTCTAATGCGCATAGTGCAATGGGGTTCATGTTCATTACTCAAGCATTATTTTGTTGCAATTTCTGTTAAAATCAGAGTTATAATAATTGTTTTATAATTTTAAATGTGTTCAACCCTTAAATAGAGGTGATTTTCGCGTTTTTTCCCAAAACGAAAAGGTATGCTCACCTTAGAATTTCCCAAAGATTAATTTGAGAGCACCAGGATCACTTTTGCATCTTTCCTTCGCTCGCAATATACTACGCAAAAAGAGACGAATTTTGCGGTCACTCTTTGATTTTACTATGTTTAAACCTTTCGGGACTGAAGCGGATTAGAGCAATTTACTCGTGGGACTGGGGCGGGAAGCCTATGCAAGTTCGTACGGTTCCGGTACCTAAATTCAATATTAGACAAGGAAAATTCCAGTAGAAAATTTTTAAAACTGGATTTAAGCTAACTGATGTACTTTTCGTTGGCATGATCTCAGTGTAAAGTAGTATTACTATGAGAAGATGCCAGCAAAAAATATGCACAGAAACGAGTTTGTGCGCTCCATCATTCTAAGCCAATGAGAAAGAATTACGTGACATTCAATGTAAACACCAGTGGCGGCGGTGCCCTGCAGTAGAGCGGCGGCGACGCCCTGCAGTAGAGCGGCGGCGACGGTAATAATTAGAAGATCAAACGAACTTACCTTAAATGAAGTTCGATCTTAATTATACGTAGCGTTTCCTTCGAAGATGAACACAATGTAGTATCTCTACTTCACTCTAGATGGCCACAATTTCTAAAGCCGGTAAGACAGAAAAACCTCCGCTCGCGTACTCCATGGTCCCTGTCGGTAATCGCCGTCAAAACCACTTTGTTCAAAGCCGAGTCGCAAGATGTGGGTAAAGAATTCATTCAAATTCACCATAAAGGGCAAGGGTGGGAATCATCTTCGAAGGAAACGCTACGTATAATTAAGATCGAACTTCACTTAAGGTAAGTTCGTTTGATCTTCTAATTATACTTGCGTTTCCTTCTTCAGATGAACACAATGTAGATGTTGAAAGAAACTTGCGACTCTAGATAATAGTTTTATTATCAAAATCAATGTATTTTATGCTCTTAATAATACATCCAGGCAATAAAACAAAAGATAAAAGTTACATCTTAAACTGAAGTTAAAATGCTATTGGCAAACTCCAATCTATCATAAAACCTAGCAAATGTGCTCGACTCTACACCACCCCTCTGTATTCCGTATAACATCCACACTAATATCCTTCCTCTTAGTTGCGGATGTAACAGCATGCCTAGTGCTATGGGCGGAAAACAACCTAGTCAATACCACTCCTATACAAAGTAGATTTAATCCATCTACTGACCGTCTGTTCAGAGGCCTCATGAATAGGTTTTTTAAATGTTAAAAGCAGTTTTTTACAGTTTGACAGTCTAAATTTATTAGTTTTCAGTAAATAGCAGCGTAAAGTGTTAACCGGACATAAAGCTGGGTTGTCTTTGAAAGAAGGCAAAGATAAAATAGGCTGTGCCTTGTTATGTGTTGTTTTAATTTTCGCAGGAATATTTATCTCAATGCCTTTATCATTCTCAATAATATTTTCTACCTCGATAAGCGATAATGTTTGTACCCTGTGAGCAGTGACTAGGGCTAACAAAGTGACTGTCTTATAAGTTAATTGTTCAATAGAGATAGATTCGTTGGGATAAAGGCTCCCCAAATAACCTAAAACTATTGCGAGATCCCAAACAGCTTCGTACCTAGGTAGAGATGGTCTTAAATTGGCAACACCTTTAAAGAACCTCTTTAGTTTAAAGTCTGTTGCTAAATCTGGAGATAGAACTAGATATAAGGCCTATAATTATTTAAGGAACCATATAGGACACACCTTTCTCAAATTCGTGCTCTAAAAACGCTAGAACATTCAGAACAGAGTATTCCCAAGGATCGTTTCCGTTGGTTAAGCAAAATTCCCATCATAATCTGAGACCAACATTGTACTGTTTTAAAGTGGATGTTGATATAGATAGAGGCCATCATGAAAGGAAGTGTTGATTCTTGCACACCCTTTAGTTCGAAAGTTCGGTGGATAATAGCCCCACTGCCAGGGTAAGCTGAGACCAAAGAGGATGGGGGGGTTCCCGTCAATAGAAGATAACAAATTATAATCTGGGTACCAGTGGCGGATCTAAGGTAAAAAGCTCAGGTGGCAAACGCTTTGAAGGGCCCATTTTTTCGGATGATAACCTATTTAATCTACAGTATAAGGGCCCTGAGGGCCCTTTTACACGGGGGGCCCAGGTGGCATTTGCTCATTGGCCGCCCGGTTAGATCCGCCACTGCTGGGTACAAAAAAAGATCTGAACGTAGCAGCTTTGTGAATAACGGATACCATGTTTGAGTGTTCCAAAAGGGAACCACTACAATCCCCTTAGCTTACCTCTTAATATTTTCTGCAAAACAGGTAGAATGAGACTAAACGGAGGGAAGCATAAAAGTATAAGCCTGACCAGCTTATAGTAAAGGCATCCGCTGCTACTGCCTCCAGGTCTCTTTTCCAAGACATAAATCTTTCACACTTAGTGTTAAGCCTACTGGCAAACAGATTTATCACCGGATTTCCAAAGTTAGAGACTATTTTTTGAAAAGCTGGCTGGCTTAGTTCCCATTCTGTATCTGGTAACAACTTCCTAGATTCTGCATCAGCCTCTACTTATCGGAAGACCTAATATATGAAGGTTGTGAGACTCACACCACTGCCATATTTCTCTAGCCAATTTATTTAAATTAGGAAAGCGAATGCCTCCCATCCTCTTTATATAAGAAATGGCAGTGGTATTGTCAATCCGTAAAAGAATATTACATTTAGAATCTTTGCAAAGCATCTCAATGCGAAAAAAGCCGCCTTCAATTCTAAAATATTTATATGCATTAATTTCTCTTCTTCTGACCAATGTCCAGGAACTCTCTCCTCTCCACTCACAACTCCCCAACCTGTCAAGCTAACATCTGAAAAAATAACCAAGTGGAAAGATTTCTTATCTAGTTCCTCATTAGATTTGAAAATATTACTAAGCCACCAATCAACATCTGCTTTAATATAATTTGGTATTTGCATTATTGCATTATAGTTTCCTGCCTTCTTCAATGCCAAATATTTCGCTCTTTCTAGTGTTTTAACATAAACCCAGCCGTACTTCATCGCAGGGCAGGCTGCCACCAGCACCACATGCGCAAAAAACTGAATTGAGCATCGTGACGTAGATGAAAATTTCGTTAACATCTCATAGATTTTATTACATTTGGTTGCAGGGAGAGATATGGTCATGAAAATAGAGTTAAATTGAAAACTTAAACAGGTACAGGAATAAGATGGGGTAAGGGCACTTTTTCCCTGTTTATAACAAAACCTAACTCGCTAAGCAGGCATACTGTTTGTCGAGCATTCTCAATACATCCATATAGGAATTGCCAAGAAGAAACCAATCGTCCAAGTACAATACTGACAGATCTAGAGGATAGAACTGGTTTCATTAGTTTAGTAAAAATAGACCGAAATGCAAGACTGTAAATTCAAATAAGGTCTCATTAAAATCGAAGATATTTCCTTGATATCATCCACATTGATTAAAAAATATGCCTCCTTCAGGTCTAGAGTTGACATGAAGTAATTCTTTGAGATGAGTTTACAAACTGTGCTCTTATCCTCTCTAGTTTGAAATGCCTCGTTGACACAAACGTGTTGAGCTTCTTTAAATTTAAAACTAGACGATATTTACCATTAGACTTTGGTAACAAAATTGGTACTTACAAGGCGCACAAACTCTAATTGCACCTATGTTTAATAAATGATTAATTTCCTGCTGAATATTTTGCCGCTCTACAACCGACCAAGCATTTTCTGCAGGAACGTTTTCCTGCACCACTTTTTTATAAAAGGGAATTTTATAGCCCTTGACGATAGATAAAATTGCTGAATCTTTTGTAATGCCTTTCCAAGACTGCAAAAAACTTGATAATGCTCCAGCTTTAAAACTAACTTGTCTGCTCATAAATAGGAATCGTCTAACTTCTGACTGTTGGTAGTGCAGGTCTACGGTCAGTCTGCCAGAATCACTGACGAGATTAATCAACTGGTGGTTGCTCTCCCTCCCCCCCTCTTCAGTACCTAATAAGATTGTTAGGCTAGCTCCTAGTTGTGATTGTACTGATTGCAATCTTTCATCCCTTTTTAGCGCTGCCTCTCCAGAAGCCACTTTAGCTTCTGGATTTGTGTGCCCATCAGCAGACAATTACTTCCACATCCAGTGGAAGTATAGTAACGACAAAAAAATTTTTAAAAATTTTTATTGTTCAAATAGGCTTAGAATGTCATGAAATGTCGAGATTTCAAGTTTGAGCGAAAACAAAATTTCTGTCTGTCGGTCTGTCTGTCGGTCTGTAACTTTTTTTGTGCGCACGTTTACTCTGGAACCGTTTGAGATATTAACTTGAAATTTGGTACACGTATGTACTTTAACGAGATCTAGAACTAGATTATATTTTTATCTTGTTCCGTCGAAGAGTTGGGGGGTAAATTGGGGTAAATTTGGAGTAAATAGGTAAATCAAGCAGGTAAGAGTTCATAAAATTGTTATTTAGTATAGACAAGAGAAGCTAAGGTCTCAAAAAAAAATTTGGCATTAGCCACCCCCCATTACCACCCCTTTATTAATGGGGTGGGCATTAATAAAGGGGATGAAAGAAAAATGTGATTTAGTGTGTGTACAAGAACCAGAAACCTCAAAATATTTTTTTACTTTATCCACCCCCCACTCCCACCCCCTGTCACCACCCCCACCCCACTACCGATGTGGGGTATCATTTTATGGGTTTTTGGGGTAGAGGATTTCAAATATTATATTATTAATGTTCCATAAACAATTATTTCCAGATACAAAATTTTTTCGTTGTGTGACTTGGATAGAAAATCCGGATGTGGAAGTAGTGATTCCTTGGGCAGCGGTTTTTTTATTAGGGGGGTATTTAGAATTAAGTTTCTTCCGTGTGTCTTCATTGAGACCATCAGTCAACATTTGCTCCCACTGTGTTGCGATATCTTGGTGAATAATATCACCTTCACAAAACGAACTTTCTGTTTCCCTTCCCAGATGGTTTAGAACAGGGGGCCTGTAAGCGCTAGTGGATCTTGTTCACCTAAAAGAAATAGTAAAAGTTCAGTGAATGTGTATAAACCTCATATACAGTACTGTAATCAGTATTTCCCCAAGGAGGAAAAGGTGCATTGACCTGTAGGCTCAGGAAAAATAAATTAGCCTGCAGGGACCCATAAATATATAAATAAATAGTGTAAATAGGAACAATGCCTATTTCTAGAGGTTTGAAAACCTTAACCAAGGTACATCGACCTCGTTTTTTGGAGGTACATCGACCTCGTTTTTTGGAGGTACATCGACCTCATTTTCTGGAGGTACATCGACCTCGTTTTCTACAGGTACATCGACCTCGTTTTCCTTTTTGAAGGTACATCGACCTCAACCCCATTCCAATAATAGTGTATATTATACTCCAGCTAGATCTTCCTCCAGTATGTTGCTTTCCTCTAACTCATTTAAGTTAGTGTCCATATCTACATCAATAATCTCAGAAAACGATTTGTCAACCCTATTTTCTTTATCGCTGTCGTTCTGGTCGTTATTCACGCTATCGCTAAAATTGCCGGACATAGGAGTCCTTGAACGAACCGGAGATTCCTTGTAACATTTCTTACTCATTTTCTTCTGCAATCTGCAATATTTTAGCTGCCAATATGCAGCTTCCGAGTCCTCATCAGAGGTGGATGATGACAAACTTAATTTTCTTTTGTTTTTACCCATTTTCTATCTAAAAACTTGCAAAAATACTAACTACGATGTCGCACATCTAACACAAAGAAAAGAAGTGGTTTTGACGGCAATTACCGACAGGGACCATGGAGTACACGAGCGGAGGTTTTTCTGTCTTACCGGCTTTAGAAATTGTGGCCATCTAGCGAGAAGTAGAGATACTACATTGTGTTCATCTGAAGAAGGAAACGCAAGTATAATAATAATAAAACAACTTTATTAGGTAAAGTTTAGTAGAACTTACTATTCTTACACTTCTCCTGAACAAAGGTTACTCGTAACAGTTGGCAAGTTTTAATCTACTCCATTTTCACAGTTCCTTGACCGCGAAACTTTTATTGCAATTACACATCCCTATACCCCAGATAAAGCTATGCCAATGATAAAAATATTCTCGCATTTTGGCTCCGCCCTGGCATCTTCTCATAGTAATACTAGTCTAGTTACGCATAGGAAGGATGCTCCCTATTACTGAAAAATCAACCAATAAAATGTAGATGTGGTCAATGTGCTTTATTTGTCTATTAAATATGCTATTTTAAAGCAAGTTCGACCTCAGTCCTAAACCATGCCTCTACGCTTGCGTCTATTATCTGTTCTGGTCTGTCTGGCACATCACCCATTTGCGTGTTTGTCCAGGTCCAGTCGCCAAAGGGTTAAATAACTTCAATTTATGTAATATAGCAACGCCAATATATATGTTACACTTATAATCCTCTTAAGTAAATCAAACAGTTTATGAAAGTTGCCAATACCTTTGTTTAGTGATGTTATATAACTTCAGAGTTTATAACCAATAGTAACAGCAGCTATCTTTATATAGCTTCTTATACAGTGTGTCCCCGGATTGTTTTTGCGATAGGTGTAATATACCAAAAAAAAATTAGTACGGCTTTCATTTTCTGCAGTCTCGGTATGCTTGACGTAAAATGGATTTTTACCAAATTTGAGTTAAAATGAGATCTAACTCGCGGAGTTAATCTAAGAAGGAAATGAAAGAAAATAAATCATTTTAGGTAAACTGGTCTTTCTGTTAATTTTACGGAAAAATTCTATTTGGATAAAATATTTTGCATTGAAAGTTGGCATATAGCTCTATATTTCAATACCAAATATTTTATCCAAATAGAATTTTTCCGTAAAATTAACAGAAAGATCAGTTTACCTTCGATGGTTTATTTTGTTTTATTTTCTTCTTAGATTAACTCCAAGTGTTAGATGCCATTTTAACTGAAATTTGGTAAAAATCCATTTTACGTCAAGCAGACCGAGACTGCAGAAAATAAAAGCTACTAGTATTAATTTTTTTTGGTATATTACACCTATCGCAAACACAATTTGGGGACACACTGTATAACCGTAGAATAATAATATACAGGGAGTTTCAGCTAAAAGTCTCCGGGTCATTATCTCGTAAAATAATAAAGATACTTAAAATTTGTGAATCGTGGATAATTGACACCAAAAAAGGTCTTAAATAACTGCAGTTAGAATTGTTTCTTCGCAGTGCACAGAGATGGCAGCCGTTTTGGACCTACATGAATTTTTTTCCTCCATTTTTTTGTCTCTGTAAATTTTAAAAATTTCTGTAACTTTTCTGTTTATCATTTTAGAACACCAATTATTTAGAACTTTTATCTTATTATATTCAATACTTCTTATATTATTACATATTTTGAAAATTTTTACTAATTTCAAATTTTAAAAATTAGTTGCATTTGAAAAATTCTGAAAATTATAAAAATTTTCAAAATATGTAATATTTTAAGAAGTATGGAATATAATAAGATAAAAGTTCTAAATAATTGGTGTTCTAAAATAATAAACAGAAAAGTTACAGAAGTTTTCAAAATTTACAGAGACAAATAAATGGAGAAAAAAATTCATGTAGCTCCAAAACGGCTGGTATTTACAAAATTTGTTACATAGTCAAAATTATTCACAATTTATTCATGAATCGTATGAATCGTGTTTCAAGGTTCCAGCCATCGAAAAATAATTTCTCACCGCAGCGCCATCACTGTGCACTGCGAGGGAACATTGCATATAATCGTATTGGTAATATTTCTGTCACTAGATTACTGTTACTTATTTTTTCTCTTTTTCTCTGACATACATATTCTCTATTGGACACATAGATTATTTATGCTCTTTCTTCTTACAATGAAATAAAAATGGAAGTATAATTACCCAAGTAACAGTTTAAATTCCTTTTAGGTTTATTTAGGTTTTATCAGTGTTTTATAATGGCCACCTCATAAACCAGTGATTTATGCCAGATTTATTAAATGTCAAATGCACTTAAAGATAGTTTTATTTTAAAGAAAGTTTTAAAAAGGCATTCAAGAATTAAAACTAGATTAGCTTGTAGTTTTTATTGGTTTATAACTAACTTATCAAGCCTTCAATAAAACTCTATAACTGTGTAGTCCAACTTAGGAGAATCGAGTTTTATTGGAGAATTTAGGAAGTTTTGTGGTTTTATAATCGCTTTATGGGGTGGTTGTTAATGCTGGCCTATAAATCTAACCTGCTTTGAGATCACTAAGTTTCTAGTCGAACATTCATAAATACAACAACTTGTTACTTTTAATGAAGTGGAGAAAAATCTGTAATAAATTAGTCTTAACCATAAAAGGATTTGGTTTCCCTTTGTCCAGACTATAGTGTTTTAAAATAGATAGCTTTAATTTTAATTTAAAGCTGTATTAAAAAATATTCGTTGGCATTTCATGTATCTGTGGATGCCGTGTATATGTTAATAAATAAACACAACACACATAATAGACAATCCCGAAATCCAAAGACAAAACTGTCTGGAAGGGGGTTACATATTTTTAAAAGGGCAAATACTATCCATTACCGACCGACATTGCAACATGGCAAGCACACTACCAATAACTTTCTACAAATGTGGCAAAATCTTAAAACCAAACCGAATTTTTAGGTTAGGTTTTACAGGCGTCATAAACCGTATAGGTGTTAAATCGGTTGCTTTAATTGCCTAAAGGGTTTAAAATAGGTTTTGAAATAGCGTACAAGTTTTAAGAAATATATTAAAACCAATGAGACTTAAACTATACTTGTACAGGAATAAATCGGCATACTTAAAGAGTAACTAGTAATTTCATAGACATTTTAAGACAAAACACGCTAGAAATAGAATTATTCACAACTAATAAGGTTTATGCTTACAGCCGCTATTATTTCTAGCAACCAAACAATGTATAGGGGTCAGCCATATTGGGAAGGTTCCAAGTTTTGGTTTTGTGAAGGTTTTAAGTCACCGAAAAGAAAAATTAATTATTCATATGTTGCTTAAATTTGTGTTTTTAGAGGGCGCGTGAATTTTTGAGAACTGTCTAACCCATGTTTTACAGTAAACTTAACCTCGTTGTCGATTTTAGCCCACTATGAGGACTTCCAATACTTTATTTGTAAGTAGTCTCTCTCTGTATTTCGCCATATGTTCATTTTATAACTATGCATGGCGTCCCATGTATTGTGTGGGTGGCGTGAGTGTGGCAATATATTTATTTCCCTTTATATTTACTTCTTAAATATAAAATGTTTTCTCAATGAATTTGTGTGTGCCTTTAAAATTTTTAATATAGTTGGTATCCTAAACCAAGTTATGCTTTTATAATACTTTTAATATTCTACGAGTAAAGATTTAAATGATTCATTAAAACTTGAAAGTTTTAATAGTAGTTTTAAAAAGAGGCATGTGGGCCTTTCTCTAGGTGGGCCCCTGTACTCTTATAAGGGTTTTAAGTCAGTTTTATAGAGTCCTTCCAGACCATTTATGTTTATAAGTAGTCTTAAAAATAAGCTTTTAGAATATCTTACAGAGTATATTAAAACTAAAATTGTTACTTGGGTAGCTATTTTATTTGTGATGTTTTCGCATAAGCATAGGTCAAAATTCTATTGCGAAAGATTTTTAACTGCAAACATGATCAACATCTTCAAAACTTGCCAGGGCCTCTAAAATATCCTCTTTTTGTTTTGCATAAAAGCGAGAAGCCATACAGCCTGCTACAAATATAAAATAATAAATTACAAACCTATATTTAACCTAAACAATAAAATACATGTCACAGGCATGTCAGTCATAAAATGGAAAGGATATATAAAGGTCACAAACTTCCTGTCCAGGGGTCTTTCAGGACATAAAATAACCTTTAAAAACACTGGTCTGCAAAAAAATAAATTTTGCTGGCGCTTTTCAATATTTATGGTCATGGTGTATCAACATAATTCACTGAATTCAAATATAATTAGTTTTCTTCTATCACTGACCTGCAAAAAAATAAATTTTGCTGCTGCTTTTCGATATTTATGGTCATGGTGTATCAACATATTTCACTGAATTTAAATATCATCTCAGTTGTCTTCTATCACGTAGGGTTCTCTTGGAATATTAGAAATTATAATCTGCAAAAATATTGCAATTATCAAAGCCACATTGGATTCGCCATTTTGACATCAAATTCGTTATTCGCTAGTTCAAAAATACCTAACTACCAATTTTAGTGCAATTCTGACGGATTTTGAATTTTTTATCACAAAATTAAATTTAATGAAATTAAATTGTCACCGGCGACTTTGCCAAATTCTAAACTAAAACAATAATCTTATTTCCAATTTTTGCTCACCTTATACTGGACGTAGCTGGATGAAGTTAATATGAAACCATAGCCAAGATCTTACAGTTTAATTAAGATTTCATAGAAATCCCTTAAGCCAATTCAGAGTAATGTTTGTACACATGTGAAAAAAGAAAAACATGCATACAGGTTGAATTAAGAACCAGAGAAGCTCCTCCTTTTCTAAATATTATGGAGTTGGTTAAAAATATAAGAAATATTTATTTCTTTTACTACTGTTTACTAATCGCCGTCATAAAAAATTACTAAAAAGATGGCGACAGAGCACTTGCTGCCTTTATAGTGCCACAAATGCTCCTTATATTTTGCAAAAGATTTTACATTATAGGTGATAAAAAAGTGGCTGCCATTTTCGTATTCTACACCTCAAAATTAACTCAAAACGATAATTCCTTTAAAAAGCATCATTTTGTCACAGGCCTGTGTAATCTATTTTAATTTACTGAGAATTACATAAAGACGTTTTTTTAAATTACTTATGAAAGCTCAATAATATTACTACAAATAAATATATATTTAACAAAACAACATGGCTGAAAGCAATGTAGTTCTCTTATAAACACTGGTAATATCTCGATTATATTTCTTATAGTTATTTTTTACAATTTAGTATTACCTACCATTTAATTTAATACTACAAGTTCGTAAACACCCTATATAGTAACCACAGATAAAAATTCTTCTAAGATGTGTCTATTTACTCTTTTAGGATGGGCGATAGCATCTGAAGAACGAGACTGGAAATACCGATTATCAATTTATTATGTAAAGCCACAAGATTCCGGAACTTTTACATGTGCCACTCCTAGAGGTATTACGAACAGTATAGTACTACGTGTCGCAGGTATGGATTCAGTTAATTTCTTACTTATTGTATATTTGATCCAGTATCAATTATTGTATAATATATAGTATAAAATTTTCTATATGTTGTAACCTTCCCGAATCAATAGTATTAGTAGCCCTCAATAAAAGGCACAAAAATGTTTTACTGATATTTGATTCTGATAATATAAAAAAATTCAAAAATTTTGGATGCCTTCATTACATAGATAAATAGATTTACTGGCAGGGTGGATGGGGTCAGTCAAACCGGCCTTGGCAATTTTAGGGAAACGGCCCAATCGGGCACGGAACTAGAACCTCAGATTTGGGTGGGACAGGGCAGGATCAATTTTTTTGTGGGGTAATTTTGTATTTTTCAAGGTCAAACGGTCTAAAATGAAAAACTAGAAATTCGAGTTGCAAAAATGTTTTCTTATAAAAATAAGTTTCGTCGAACGAATTTTCCTTTTTTCTTCATGTAATTGCAAAAATTATGTAAAGGTTCAAAATACTAACACACTGACTCAGAGCTGGGCAAGTTACTTAAAAAAAGTAAATAGTATTGGGAATTTTGGTGCCATATTATAGTGGCAGTATCTTTTTTTGGATTCGTTGGCGGCGATTTTGGCTGCAGGAACAACCCATACTAGTTACAGTTACTTGATTAAAAAAGTAACTACGTTACATTGTAACTTAGTTACTTTTTTTAAAGGTAACTGAGTTACTAGCAACTTTGCAGAAGTAACTAGTTACATTTATAAGTTACTTTTAAATTTGTACTATTCTTATCAGTATTACTAGTCACTTTTGTAAGTTGGATTTTGGATTCCTAGGATCTTAAGTTAGTTATGACTATTAAGAAATAATTAATAATGAGGAAAGGA
Source organism: Rutpela maculata (assembly GCA_936432065.2). Classification (NCBI taxonomy): domain Eukaryota; kingdom Metazoa; phylum Arthropoda; class Insecta; order Coleoptera; family Cerambycidae; genus Rutpela; species Rutpela maculata. The sequence continues at coordinate 130,894,511 of OW386286.2, read as the reverse complement.
GAGAGGAGAAATCATATAAAATGTCTTTCTAAATAATAAATCTATTTTTTATTAGCTCTCCTTCTTGGAGAGCACTAGTCTTTTCTAGGGCCGATAGGCCGATAGGCCTGAGTGCTGCGGATCTTCGGATCTGCTCGTGTTTTCTAATAATAATAATAACACCGGTTTTTCAAAAAGCGAGTCTAATAGTGTGTGCCGTCTTGAGGCATTTATGTGCTTTGCAAATGGAAATAAACATTCATCCGGAGCTGACAATAGTAAATTAGTGCTGAAACGTATAAAAATGTTTTAAATAATTTTAAAGTCATCTAGCATATTTAAATTTTGTCTACTAACATCCAGATAATTTAAAAATTCAATTTCAATTTTTTTCTCTGCTCTGTCTACGTTAACGACAAACTTATCATCACTTTAGGGATGTAGTTTTTTTGAAATTTTTGTAAATATTACAAATTACAAGAAGTATTGCAAAGACTTTTGGATTAAAGGTACAAAATATGGTGTTTTGCAGAAAAAGTTGATAAGTTACAGTTACAGTTACTCATATTATAAAAGTAACTAAGTTAGTAACTTTAGTTAAAAGTAACTAGTTACTGCCCAGCTCTGGTCTGACTAAGCCACGGTCTAGAGCAGACTGCTACTGTCTCGGTAACATTTTTAAAAACGCCAATAAAATCCATACTCTATTAAAATTTATTGACATTGAAAAACAAAGAACGAAATAAAATATTAAAAAAATATTTTTAAGAAAAAGCTTTTATTTAACTACTAAAAAGTAAAAATAATTTTTTTAAAATTCATACACCTGGAAACCAAAAGCTTTGGGGACGGTCATACAGTGCGTGTAATTGCCCATTAGGTATTTTTTGCGACTTAAGCAAGGCTTTTGACTGTGTTTCCTCTAGTATACTTAAAAAAAAACTTAGTTATTACAAATTTTCTGAATCGAGCTCGAAATTAATACAGTCTTACTTAACAAACCGCATGCAACTGGTTGAAACCGGTAATAGTCGCTCCCAGATGAGAACAGTAGAATTCGGAGTACCTCAGGGATCGGTATTGGGACCAGTACTATTCCTCATCTATATCAACGATTTGGTATATCCTGGCCCCAGAGCCGACTTTATCCTCTTCGCTGATGACACAACTACAGTAAATAGAGACGAAAACTGTAATGCGCTCCAGTTAGTCATGGAGGAAACGCAGTCAGAGGTCACTGCCTGGTTCGTCGCAAATCGACTAAGCTTAAATGCTACCAAAACAGAAACCATGCTTTTTAGCTTACATAATATGAACCTAAAAAATAACTCAGAGTCAGTAAAATTTCTTGATAGACCCTAAGCTGTCATGGAATATTCACATTGACAAATTATGTAATAAGTTAACTTCTAGTATCTATGCAATTAGAAATCTGTCCTCAATAGTGTCCAGGCAAGTACTCCTAATAACTTACCATGCAATTGTTCAGTTAAAGATAGCATATGTTATTCATGCTTGGCGCCATGCTCCAAGCATGAAACACGTATTTGGGTTACAGAGGAAGGCAATACGAATTATAAACAAGCTTGAGTATAGACATAGACATAGACATAGACATAATTTATTGATGTTAAAGATACAAAAGTATATACACAAGTCAAAAGAACAACACAGTAGTATGTAAACAAACTGAGACATGTAAATAGTTGTAAATAACAATGTGTGGTATAATGTTAAAATATAAAATAATTTTTCTTTTTTTTTTTTTAATTGTAGAATTTCTTATATATATACAATGTATTATTTAAATAAGGCTTAAATTACTGTTTAAAAATTCTAAATCACTATAAAATGCCTTTGACAGGAGAAATTTTTTTATTCTACATTTAAATTCCCTTTCGGGTAATGCTCTTATAGTTTGAGGCAATGCATTAAAGTATTTAATACAATAATAACCAGTTCCATCCCTGCTTTTATTGAGTCTCAAATAATTTACATTCAGGTTTTTCGCATTTCTTGTAAAATGCATCTCCTTAGATGCATTGCTTCATTCGCTTTGATGTATAAAAGACACTGCAGTATATAGACCGATGGTAATGTCATTATGTTTAATTTTATAAAAGCATCTTTACAATCTTGCCTGTATTTTAACCCACCAATGATTCGTACAGCCCTTCTTTGTACTCTAAAAACATCGTCACGGGAAGCAGCATGCCCCCATACAAGAATGCCATACGATATCACCGAATGGATAAGGCTATGATAAGCAGTGAGGAGAGTTTGTTGAGATACATTGCTAGACAAATTTCTAAGCAGGTATATGTTTTTAGATATTTTGCTGTTAACATAAGTGGTATGTTGGTCCCATGTTAATTTAGAATCTAGATATAGACCCAAAAATTTAACAGAGTCGGGATTGTTAAAATTATGTATATTTCGCAGTGAAAAGATCATTGTTTCTGTTTTTGAGGTATTTAGACTTAATTTATTGGAAATAAACCAGTTTTGAGCAACTGCTTGTGTTAGATCGATCTCATCTAACAAAATTGACAGGTCCGAGTTACAATCAGTTATGTTACAGTCGTCAGCAAACATTATTAATAAAGAGTCTATTATAGAATTTGGAAGGTCGTTTATATATATTAAAAATAGAGTGGGGCCCAGGATTGAGCCTTGCGGGACTCCGGACTCGATGTTAAGTAGGTCAGACTTCAATCCATTATAGAGGACGTATTGGCTTCTTTCACTAAGGTAGGATTCTAACAGAAGTTTGCTACTGTTAGAAAAACCATAATAATCCAGTTTGTTAATTAATATTTGATGGGACACACAATCAAAAGCCTTTGATAAGTCCAGAAACACAGAACATGTGAACTTTCCCTCTTCAAAAGCTTGATTTATGATAGTTGTTAGTTCGTCAATCGCCATTGTCGTAGTACGTTTGGTTCTGAAGCCAAACTGATTAGGATTAAATAGATTGTTTGCCTCAAGATAATCAGCCATTTGAATTTTTAATATGGTTTCTAAAATTTTTGCAAAGTAAGGTATGACAGATATAGGGAAGATTGTACACCAGCATATATTGAACCCAAAATTCTCACAGTACCCTCACTATATATCTTACAGTGCCTCATGTTCGTTAGAGATAATCTACCAAGTTATGTTACCCATGATGAAATTCACTCGTATGACACAAGACATAAGACATTTATATCGACTTTCACAGAATAAACAAATTTAAATCGGGAATATCTTACTTTGGTCCTAAGTTGTTTAACCTGCTAAAAGTTTTAAAAATGTAATAAAAAAATATCTTATATCTAAGTGTTTTTACTCTATGGAAGATTTTTGTAATAATGATTTTATAGAAATGGTAAATCTGGTACCTTAGCACATACATGTACATGTTTTTTTAATTTTCCTTTGTCAATTGAAGATATACACTTAAAGGACTGAAATCAACAAGGATTTTATTTGTTCGCAATTATTTGTATCCATTTAAAGTATTGGTATGTATCTACAGCATATCGTTTTTGTTGTGATCTTATATGTATAACTAAGTTAATTATTGTCATATTTGTTGTAAAAGTGGTTCTTCTGATTAGTCAATTTTAATTACATAGTTTTTATTTCAAAATTGTAGATTAGCAATTTTATGTATACATGAGACTTTGTCATCATAAGATAGGTTTTATACAATTTTTATAAGAATTGTGTGATTTGTTGTGTTAAGTAATGTGTACTGTAAACTTTTCTTGACTTGTGTAATCTCTGTTTTTTAGCACCAATAAGTCTTTCTTTCTTTCTTTCTTATGTATATTCACGTAATGAGAGAGATATGACAACACAGCAGAGCAAATTCGCCCATCCTCGCCCGTCGGCGAAGGATCCCAGCTCTGTTATTTCATTTCAGCCAGCTGGCACACGCGATGTTGGTATTCTTACTCCCTATACCTAGCCCGCCACTACACACAGTGTATAGCGCTATTGCATAGTTACTTTGCTCAATTGACCGCCCCCAAAGCTTTTGGTTTCCAGGTGTATGAATTTTAAAAAAAATATTTTTACTTTTTAGTACAGTTTCTTCAAATATTTTTTTTATATAATTTTATTTTTTACTTTTTAGTCTACTTATTTTGCAGACAAAACAGACAGACAAAACCCTTTCATTTGATACCCAAGGCAAGGGATTCGTGAAGAAAAAGATAATTTGCCATCTAGGGTGTCCGCCATATTGGATTTAGAATGACGTCACATAGTTTATCGTATTTTACTCGTCAAACCCTTTCATGTGATACCCATATCAAGGGGTTTGTGAAGAAAAAGATACTCCGTCATTTTGGAGTATCTTCGTCACAAAGTTTATCGTATTTTACTCATTTGATACCCATATCAAGGGGGTTGTGAAGTAAAAGATACTCCGCCATCTTAAAGCGTCGGCCATATTGAATTTAGAAAGACGTCACATAGTTTATCGTAGTTTACTCATTCATTTGATACCCATATCAGGGGTGTTGTGAAGAGAAAGGCGATCCGCCATCTTGGGACGTCCGCCATATTGGATTTAGACCGATAATGGCTATACTATGTTGCATTGTCACCGGACTTATACACGTGTGCCAAATTTCAAAGCTCTAGCTTAATTAGAACTAGTCGAAATTCAGTTTGCAATATTTGACCTAAACAAACAAACTAACATACAAACATTGCAAATTAAATAAAAGCTTTTAAAAATTGAAACATATTAACAGTAGATAATAACACAGCCCTACAAGAAAAGTATGTTATATAAGAAAGTAGACCATTAAACCCTCACGTATTTTGGCGCGCTGAATCTGAGTCAATCCAAATTTACTTCTATCGTGTCATTTTATTTTTACTCCAACCATTACTTATCTTTTTATTTATTTTTATTTTTTTCTCAGATCTTGTTAAAAATTAACATGAGGTCCTCGTTGGATTCTAAGCACTTTTTCTTAATAAAATTTTTTGATATCTTGTCAATTTGAGCCATTTTTCGGTACCACCACAAATAGAATGCGAAAAAAATACGAGATTTACAAAAAAATGACAAGGTAGAAGTTAATTTGGACGTCAAATTCGGATTCAGCGCACCAAAATAAGTGAGGATATGATGGTCTCTTTTCTGGTACAACCAGGGGCGGACTGACAACAGTTTAGCGGCGCTGGATCTTAGAACTCGCAGGCCACTTATTACTTTATTAGCAGGTCATCTTGCCATACAGCCGGTGCCAGCAACGCACTATTGGAGCGGGTCACCGGGATTCGTCATGGTGGGCCAGTCCGCCCCTGGGTACAACATACTTTTTTATTTTGTGGAGCTGTGATTCATGATTACATTATAATTACTTTATTGTCGTAAGATCTTATAAAAGATATTGACAACGTCAATTGATTAATTGTAGTTATACACACAGGAGAATATAAATAAAAAAAACAATAAAAAACAGTAGTTAGTCACACAAAGAATTTGAAGACAAAGTACACGTCAAATATTAAAATTAATTACTGCAGTAATATTCTTGGAAAGAGTAGAAGCAATTTTCTAGAAGGTAGCGCTTAATGTGGTTTTTGAACTTGCTTATTGGATTAATATCTTTGAGAGAGTTGGGCAAATGATTAAAAATATGACTGCAAAAACAGTAAGGACTCTTTCTATACATTGACAAGTTGAAGTTCGAAATGTGAATATTGGTATTAGACCTGGTATCATGTGCATGCACTGAATTATTTTGTGGGAATTCTCCTTGATTTGTTTTAACGAAAATCGATGCCACATAAATAACTATACAGGGAAGCGGTAGAATATGATGCTTTTTAAAGATGGGCCTACAGGACTCCATTGGGTTAACAGAAAAAATTTTTCGTATTATTCTTTTTTTGTATAACGAAAATGCGGCTGAGTTCAGTTGTTTGACCCCAGTAAATCGACATATAGCTTAAATGAGAGTAGGCCAAAGCATAATAGACATTCATTAAGTTCTTGGTATCAAGAATATTTTTCAGATTAACGATTGCAAAATATGTTGAATTTAGCCTACTGGTCACAAAGCCAACATGTGCATCCCACATTAGCTGGTGGTCAATATGGAGACCTAGAAACTTGCAATTATCTAACCTTTCCAACATGGTGTCATTAAGTTTTAATTGAAATTCTGGAGTTTTACTTCTTTTAGAGAAAATTATGTAGTGAGTTTTAGAGGGATTAAGAACAAGTTTATTTCTACTACACCACCTATAAAATTCAGAGAGCAATGTTTGTGCCTTGCAGTATAGCTCATATTCTGAGGAAGCAGATAGGCCGATTGTGGTATCATCTGCGTACAAAACTAATTGTATATCAATGCTGTTCCTGATGTATTTTCCCACGTCGTTAATGAAAAGCGTAAATAAAAGTGGTGATAGAACACTGCCTTGGGGTACGCCGTGTTTCAGATATCCGAAGTCTGATAACTCTTGGCCAATTTTAACTCTAATTTTTCGGTCGGTCAGAAATGACTTTATCAAATCATTCATGCAACCCCTTATGCCCATCGTGAACAATTTGTTTATCAGAAAATCACTATCCACACAATCAAATGCACGTGTGAAATCAAAAAACAAAGCTAATGTATAGTTGTTTCCGTCTAGTGATTTATAGATGAACTCTACAAGTTGGAATGCTGCAGTGCATGTTGAGTGATTTTTCCTGAACCCATGTTGGTTTACTGACAATAGTTTGTGTTTAGCAATAAATGATTCAAGTCGGTTGACAACAATTTTTTCAAGAATTTTAGAAAAATTCATTAGTCCAGTTATAGATCTATAGTTTTCAATTAGTTCGGGGTTTCCTTTTTTATAGACTGGCGTGACCACACCATCTTTCAGATTAGTTGGAAAAGTTCCTGTTTTCAGGGACAAGAGAAAGCATAAGGGAAATTGGATTATGTCCCAGATAAATTCCAGAGCGAAAACCGGTATATCATCTAGACCGCTACAGGCATATTTATTTTTAAGTTGTGACATAGCCAGATAAAGCTCGTCTACTGTTAATTCATCAACGAAAATAGAGTTACCGATTGAATCAGGAAGAGTGCAGCCTATGTGATTTGGGTCTAGATTTTGTGCAAGTAATTGATCAACACTGGTGGTATAATATTCACAGAAGGCATTGCAAATTTCTAATGGCTCCTTAATGTTTATTGTTTCTGAGGTGATTTTAGAGGGAGCAGTCTTTTGTTTTACCCTACCAAGGTTAGAATTTACCACTTGCCAGATGGTTTTAGTGCATTATGTTTACTATGTTGTTTCACTTACAGCTATTTTAAAATTGTACTGTGCAATTTTAAAATATGCAATTTGCTCATAAATAGGTATATAAAATAATGGAATGCTAATAGTATCTAGAAACCTTATTGTCAATATCGATCTATTTTGTAGAATTTGGGATGAACAATAACATGCAAAATTAGGTTATTGAGTTAATAACTTTTTATAAATGATATCTGGCATTTATGTCAGTGGTTGAGTTTTTACATCTGAGATTTCTTTCGTTCTAAGTAGGGACTAGATTGTTTAAGGAGTCGCTTGGCTGAGTTGGCCTTTCGTCACCTCGACCTAAAAGGTCTTTTGTGAATAAGTAGGGACTAAGTAGTTAAAAGAACTGCTGTTTAGATTTTTTTTGGCAGTCGGATTTTTATCCCCCAGAACAAATGCCTATTTACCGCGGACTGGCCCCAGTGCTGACGGGCATTTGCCCGTTTGCCCCCCTGTCCTATCCACCCCCGGTTACTGATGTAAATATGCAAAGTATGTATACAAGTTAAAATATACAATAAATACGTGAACGAATATTGATCAACAAAATAGATGTGTATCCTCACATTATGGTCACTTAAAGAGACATATAACATTATATAAATATTTTACATCAAATTATTGGTACAATATTGTTAAAGGTGTAATTTAAATACTCGTCGTAGGAGTACAATGCCTTACTCGATAGAAAATTTTTAACTTTATTCTTAAAATAACTAGAGTGCAACGTTTTATATTTAGACATGGTGTCTACCAACCGGGAAAATGACGGGGATTTAGTCCAACCGGGAAAAAAACGAAAAAAAAGATGGGAATTAGGTGTTTTCACTGTATGCAAATTTGCTTTTTTGATATTATTAAAATGAAGTACTTCATACATTAAAGCACTTGCCAATTTTTAAACACCATTCTTTCATCTATCAATTTAAAATTTCAACAAATAAATAACAAAACTGAATAACTGAACGGGTATTATACAAAACGGGCTGTGATGTCATCGGTTGCATTAACATAACCTCAACTTTTAGGTTTTTTAAGTTTATTGTCATTTTTAATGAATATATCCGCACATCTCATTTGAAACCAGTATGGCTCCAAGCAAACATTTAAAAATTGACGCATATGATGTCTGAATATTGTTGATTACTAAAAATGGGCTGCTAATTATAGGTTGGATTTCCAACCTACAAAAGTCGCCTTATTTTATTTGGAAGAAGTTTTTAAACCTTTATGAACATTACATTGAACTAGATTTTAGTTGAAAATACAAGAACTAAGTGGAAATTTTCATAATAGTGACATATTACTTGGAAATTTTTAAAAGATATGTATTTTTGAGGTTAGGTGTTTATGACCGATGACGTCAACAATATAACTTAGTATTTTGGGTGGTAAAATTTTAATTCAAATTTAAAAATACTTTTTCTTAGATATTACTCAACTGGTTGTGGAAATTCAAATGTTTTTAGTTATAATTAAGTATTGCCTTCACAGTCAATGAGATTTTAAAATTTGTGAAAGCACCAAATTTCAAAAAGTAATCGGGAATTGCACAAGTGGGCTAATAACTATAAGTATATTTGCATTTGCAAGATACTATACTATACGGGGTAGCTTACACTGTACTGTGTTTCCCCATATGTTTGTTTACATTACCCACTAATATGAGAGTATACAGTGTGTCCAACTAAGTCGGCACCATGAGAAACTTTTTTATTATTGGTTTTATGAAAAAAAGTTATTCTTGATAAAAAGTTTTGCATGGCCTAAAACCCAAAATGAAATAATCAGATATCAATTTTTTGCAATCATATACGAGGTTTGTCGATAAATGTGAATTTTGCTCAAAAGTAAACTACCTTTATTTATTACAATATTGACAATCGTTATTAAGAAGAGTTGATTCTAATTGAAAACTACGGTCAGATATCAAATATCCATCTACCATGAAAAAACAGATATTATACCCAAAAATTATTAAAGATCGTTTTTTCATGGTAGATGGATAATGTTGCATATCTGACCGTAGTTTTCAATTACGATCAACTTTTCTTAATAACGATTGTCGATATTGTAACAAATAAAGGTACTTTACTCTTGAACAAAATTTACATTTTTCGACAAATCTCGTATACGACTGCGAAAAATTGATATCTGATTATTTCGTCTTGGGTTTTAGGCCATGCAAAACTTTTTATTAAGAATAACTTTTTTTCATAAAACCAAAAATAAAAAAGTTTCCCATATGGAGGCCGACTTAGTTGGACCCACTGTATATGACCTTATGAATGAAATATTTTTTTATAGATGATTCCAGATTTTCACCTTTAAACCTTTCAAGAAGTCCAGTGATAATTGCGGGGATTGCAATATGTACCATTATTACCTCATCGCGATTTTTTGAAACAGCAGAATAAAGATTGTTTTGTTTACAAGTTTTCACCAATCTGAGGTCAATTTGTTAAATAAATATTTTTATTTACTGTTTAAAATCTATTTTATTGTAGTCAATAAAGTATACGATATGAAACTTTTATTTTTTAAATTAATGCTTTCTCTTGTGCTTTTGGAGCTGTGACTAAGATAAGAGAATATTATTTAGGTATTATGCAAATCACAACGTACACACTTTTTATTTATTATGAAAATACCTACTTTCTGTATATTGTTGCCCTAATCTGGGCACGCTAATACCTAAATAATATTCTCTAATCATGATAAAAGCAAATAAATAAAAAATAATTAATTGTAAAAAATGTGACTAAGATAATTAGAAAAATCTGCTTCTCGTTTATTACTTTTTCTTTATTGTTTGTACTAATCTGTTATATTGAAGTTCGGAAAAAAAAAACGGGAAAATCGGGGGAAAAACCGGGAAAAAAGTAAGGAATTTCCACGTCCGGATTTGGTAGACACCATGTTAGAGGGCAACAAATTACTTCGTCAAATCAAAAAAGATGCTGATATTTGTTCATTTCGATTTTTATTTGTTTTGTTTTTTGCAATTCATAATGTAAATTGGGTTTTTTTTAATTCAACCTTTTTATTGTTAATAACAGAATTGACACTGTATATTTTTTATATCCGGAGTCAGTTATTTCCAATTTTTGACAGTGGATCCCCTGAAAAAAATTTCTGCGATTTCTCTCCATTAAAATATTTTGCGGGCATCTGGGGTCAAAGTATGTTTACTCAATATGCGCCCATGCCTCTAGTGCTTAGAGCGTGGGTGTCACTTTCGCCCGTCCCAATTATTTTTTACGTTAGCCAAACCCGCACAAACCACTATGCGCTCTGTTGGGTAGTGAAAGAACATACTTAAAATTTTGTAGAGGGAATGAGCCAACTTGAACAGTGACCGATTCAAGTTCAAATTGCGACGTGTGTGGCTATGTAAACCGGTTTCAGAGTTATTCGTATTAAAAAATCTTCCTATTAAAAAATCTGAACAATTTGGTTGATCAAAGTGTAATCTTAATGGCATATCATTCTCTTTTTCATAGCATAATGTGCTATGGTATCTTACTTTGGGGAGGATCTTCACATGCCTCTAAAATATTAAAATTACAAAAACGAGCAGTAAGAATCATCACAAATTCTAAATATAATGATACCTGTAGGCCCTTATTCAAAAATTTAGGTATACTTACTTCCACCAACCAGTACATATTTGAATGTATTGTCTATGCACAAAACCATCTTAGTGAATACCATACTCAAACTATTTATAATACTAGACACAAACCTATAATGGCTCCATATTTCCGTTTATCGAAAAATATTAATAGTTACAGGTATAAATCTGTACAATTATATAATCTTCTACCATACGAATGGAGGAATTTAAATCATGAACAATTTATCAATAAAATTAAAAATTTTCTGAAAGTGCAGGTTTTTTACGAAGTCCAAGAATTTATTGACTATTTTCTGCATACCACTTAAAACTGGCCAAGTCTAGATATTTTTATTTTAAAATTAATGTTTTTTGTATATAAATAATGTATTTTGTATTTTTTAATAGGTATTTAAAATTTTATATTCCTCAATATTTGTAATACTATTGTTTTTTATTGTTTTTTGACAAGTTTATACATTGTATTTTGTCACACATGAATAAAGTGTCTGTCTGTCTGTCTGTATTCGTTCTTAAACTGAATAGACTTTAAATTAATTTTAATCATCAACGTGGTACATTTCAGGGTTCTATTTTTGTATGCTTTACATGTGATATAAGTAACGAAACAATTCAAATATCGTGAAAGTTAAGCCAACCATATGCAAAATATTGGTGTTCTTGAAATTCGTTTTTTTTTTTTTTAATAAAAACAAAAATAAATAAATTGTATTTTCACATGGGGTTCTACAGAAGTTGACGTAGTATTTAAACATTACATAATAAGTTTTCTCATACCATGAAAGCAATAAATATTACAAATAATATAATAGTCCAATAAGATTAGACATTCGTGCATCCAATAACTCCTAATAGACTGAAATCACTATGAATAATTAGACTATGAATAATTAGAAGCAAAAATTTGGAAAACGTAGTCAACCAAATTATTTAGCAGAATAAAATAGTTGTTATCAATTTTATGAACAAAAAATTCGATTTTCATGATTTTTCTTAAATATTCTGAAAAATAAGCAGGGTAGGGGAAAAGACTGTACTCACCTTATCTATGAAAATGGTTCTACTGCTCATTTCGTTTCCATAGCTACAAAATAAAAAAAACTGGTATAAAAATTTGTTGGGTCGTATATAAAAGTACTCTTCGAGGCTTAACAACTCACTTGTGGTGGATGGTTGTTGGGACCATTTTTGTAGATAATAAGTACATGTTATGCCCTTCAAAAAAGGTATAATACTCGTTTCCCTGACTTGCTTATTTTTCAAGATATTTAAGAAAAACCTTTTATATCGCGTTGTTTATTGATAAAATTAATAAAGTCGCGTCAATATAGACGTAAAAAGTTAAAAATTGGGAAGTTTTCTAGCAAAGGACCAATCGGTCTAATTTTGTTTGCAAGTTGTTTATTTAGTCCAGTCGTTGGAGGTATTTACTTCCAAAAACTTGTAAAATTGATTTTTTTTGTAATGAATTTATGAATCTGTATAGAATAATATTCTAATACATCTCGCTCGGATGCAGAATATTGAAAAAAAAATGAAAACAAATTTTTTAATTAAAAAAAATTTAATTGCCGCCATTGTGGGTCAGCCATCTCTTGAATTTTCCAATTTTCAATTTAAAATCGTAATTAGGGACCTCAAAAACCCCCGAGTGTAAGTTTTCAGTTAGTTTTCTCAAATAGTTTCCGAGATAGCAAATTAACAAATTTAATTAATTTGTTTAGTACTTAAAATTGTTAGTTTATTAATATAAAAAATGAAAAAAGTTCCAGCGGCTTGCTTTTTCTTTTTACTAATGTTCGTTAGACCTCAATAAACAATTTGCAAAAAAAATTAGGCCGATTGGTCCTTTGCTAGAAAACTTCTCAGAAAATATCTATCATGATGCAACTAATACCTTTATTCTGATCAATAATCCAGTAGGCCAGTTTTTTCCAATTATTCTTCATCAGTCCCGATTTATTCATGGTGGTGTGGGTACTGCCTGTTGGGGCTTATTGGAACGCCAATCCCATAAATTTCTCTAGTACTATTAGATTATAAAGTATATTGTGAAATATTTAAAGAGCAGTTATAAATAATTCTAAAAGTGGGACAAATATGTGGGTGAATTTATGTATAAGGTAGATTCAAAATAAATTTAAATTTTGATATAGCAGTACATTGTGATCCAATATCTGTATCCGGTATGCATCTCAGTGTTCGAGTAGAAGGAACAAGATTAGGCCATACAGCTGTATTTCAATGCCCTATGGGATTTCGTGTTACAGGAGCAGCTAATCTCACATGCCAAGCTTCAGGTAAGTGTTTTAAATAATTGAATAGGATATAATTTATTTATACCAGGGACAAATACTTTGTATAATATAAGATCAGAAAGTAATTTGACAGTTCGTAATAAAATCAAAAACTAATAATCAGGCACGTTTAAGTTATTTAAGGTACTTGTATACTAAAATGAACTGTTACAGTTTTAAATATAATATGGTATACTATATAAAGTAATTTTTACCCTTAAATTGTCCCTTTAGTTTCGGGGTAATCGATTCGGAAAGTTTGACAAATATGCCTTACTTGACATAGTAAAGCTCGGATGCACGCTAGACTAAGTTAATTTTCGCTCCTAATACCATAATTTTTTATAAATTTGTTTGAAAAACTAGAATAACATTAAATAGTTTCCTATTAACCCTCTGGTAAAATCCTGAAAAAATCGTCCGTCTAGTATAAAAGTTATTAGAAGTTTAAACAATTTTAAGTCCTAAATTTGTATAAATATATTACGTTAATCGTGCAATTTTCTTCACAAGAACATGATCTTGGCATTCAGTTGAAAGGTTAGAATCGGGTTTACTATTTCTAATACCTTTTTTAAGTCTTAATTGTTTTTTTAAGGCACTTTTTTTAAAAAACTTGCCTTTATATTTCAATTGTTCTGACATTTTTAAATACGTCGTATCATTATTTAAGGCTATTATCTATTTCTATCTTAATCAAAACTGAATATACATTTTCCAAAAGCTAACAGGCAGTGACAAGCAGATTAATATGTGACAATCGTATTTAATACAATGTTGCTAAATATTTTTACTTCTATCTCTCTCGCGTTTTAATTCATTAAATTCACCGCTAGATTTGCTCTTATCAGTATACAAGTATCTTAACACGTTCACTGTCACCATAATATGGAGGTGTAACCCAGGAGCCAACTACTAATTATTATGTTTCTGCATTATTTTATTGTTGTTATTATAAGTTATTCATTTTGTTGTTTATTTTAATAAGTTTTTACTAGTTTTGACAGCAAAACACACATGTGGTGACATGTGTATAATATTTTTAATAGTCAAATTGGCATTGTTTTTTGAAAAAAAAGAACTAGAATATTAAGCACCATTTACATCAATAGCCGACTCAATACAGAAACATGTTATTTAGATTTACCAATGTCACCATCCGGTGACACCGGCCTCTCCCGAGAACAGTGCGTGTTACCATAGTGTGGCAATCAGTAATGAACGTGTTCATGTAGAAGAACTCACTACCGTGCGTCTGAATGACGCAACACCAGTTTATTTATTGATATTATGACTTGTTGCCAGTCTTAATCCGTTTTGAAGGCTGGAAACACTGAGTTAATCGGAATCTTACGACTTTGCAAGTTTGTAACTCAGTGTTCTGGTCGCTTTATGGGAGCTCGATCGGGATTTTTTTGGGCGATTTTTCAGGAATCATTAAGTGTAGAATCCGTTATTAATAGGTAAACCAATAAAAATCACGTTAAAATGAAATCCCATCAGAGAGAAATCTCGATAATGATATTTTTTATGCAAAAATTACAAAAATCTTTAGTCGTGAAATCCATTATTACTACGTAAACAAATAAAAATCATATCAAAATTAAATCCCGTCAGAGAGAAATCTCGATAGAGATTTTTTTATGCCTATTGTCTATCGAGTTATATATTATCTCGAACCCGCTTGGGAGTGGAAGAACGGGGCAGAACACGACTGGCCACCCTTAATATAAATTTTGTAATTTACAATTTAACAAATTACAAAATTTCAATTCGTTGTATCTCAGTTAATAATGAAAATATTTTCATAAACTCCAAAACCTATTGTTGTATTTTTATGAAAAGTAAAACGTATATGACAAAAAAAAAATAATTTTAAATAAAAGCCTCTATACCAGGGGGAGCAACCGAATTTTGAAATTTTTTTTTCGCAAACCGCTTTTCAAAATTTTTTAGGGGTCGTTAGAGAAGCGCTTCTCTAGATGTTATTTCCCATATTTCATATGGGTCCCATGCGCCACGACGAGAAAAAAATTATTTAAATTTCACCAGCCGCCACTGTATATGAGAAAAAGTATGAGGACCGTCCCCGACGAACTCCATAGATGATTTGTCTTTCATGTGACTTGTGCATATTGTGGGAAACGTATTTGGTATCTATGAGAAAGGCGAGGTTGAATTAGTTTAAGACAGTTGTTAATGAAATTATAGAGCTGTAATTTTTTTTTATTAGGATAGTTTGGGGTACACAATCAAATGCTTTCGTTAAGTCAAAAAATGTGACTTTGGTGTACTCTTTATTTTCAACGTTGTTTAGAATGATCTATTTATTGCAAGCGCTGTGGAACACTTATTTCGAAAACCATATTGTCTAAAATAAAAAAGGTTATTCATTTCGAAATAATTATTAATGTGGTTTTTGAGAAAAGCTTAAAAATTTGTTGCCATAATTTCAACTAATTATTTTGAACGATAATTTGTTGGATCGTCGGCCGAACCTTGTTTTTTATAAACTGGGATGACTGGATAGTTTTGATATCTTTGGAAAGGTACGGAATAATATGCATTAATACGATTAGTTAAGAGATAGGTTATTAAGTTAGCCAAAGTTTTTATAATTTCAACGCTAATGTCGTGAGCATCTTTGCTTTTGCTGTTTTTTTGATTATTTATGATGTGTTTTATGTCAATATATCTGGCTTCTTTAAACTGGAAAGGTGAATCTATTTTATTATTCCTAAGATAAAAATTAGAATCAACATCGGCATCAACGATCCAAGTAGTTATATTTTCCGCGATATTGACAAAGAAATTATTTAAGACCAGATTTTCAGATGGAGTAACTTGATTATTAGATGAGTTACTTTTTATTAATTCCCACATAGCCATTTACCGATTTGAAGAGTTTCTTATATAAGTGTCATGTACATTTCTTTTTGCCTTTGCCAATTCTGCATGATAATTTTTACACTAAGCTTTTAAGTTTTCTTTTGTCACAAGCGTATAGTAGAGTTACTTATTATTTTTATTTTTCGGGTAAACATGTTTCGATAGCATTAATTATGCAATACGTGAACTTTTCAAACTTATCATCAACATAATAGTATTTTCGGTTATCAATTTTCATAGGCCATAACAGGCAAACCCCCAGGTAGAACACTAATATTGGACTAATATTGGTTTAATATTCTGAATACGTTGGCTCAATGTACAAAACTTAATATTGAACCAATAATAAATATGGACATTTCACTTTGTCAAATCAATATTGGTTAAACTTTATTGTGGAGACATTGGAAAATTATATCATATATTTTATTTAAATAAACCAGTATTAAAAATTATATATTGACCCAACATTTAATGTAAAATTTGTCCCAAAGCCCAAAGTGGTTAAAACAATATCAATTGATATTGGTAAATATAAATATACATATATGTTTAAATTTTTTATCCTCTGGCTTGACTATCCTTATTATAAAAATGAAAATCGGTCGTCAAGTAACCACATTTTGTGGTTTTTAAACGCACCATTTGAATAAGGAATATTATTTCAAACTGCATTGCAAAAGAAAAGTTATTGTACTCAGACTCATAGGCCAAGCAATGGTTTCTATTCGCAAAAGGTCGGAAAGAAATGAAATTTGGTGGGATGGTAGACATAGGTCCCCTGATAGTAAACCTGAGTTTGCGACCTCGGGGGGTTGCCGCTCGGGGGGTGGGGTGGGGGGTGAAAACTCTGCGTCGTGACGCTTATCGGGAAATAGCGCCGTTGTGGTAAGTGCTATCGAAAAAAAGTTCAAATGAAATATGTAGAGAACAAAATTGTGCACAATTTTGGTTTTTGTATTTTTCGTCTACGACCAATAGTTTCCGCGCGCTTCAAAAAATCATATCTTTTATTATATACGACCAAATGTATCAAATCGGTCATCTGCTGACTCAAAAAACATTACTCTTTCATAAAAAAAATATTACAGAATTTTTGATAGTGATCTTCGTCTTAATCCGTGTTGAAGTTCTGATTTTGTTGAAAATTGCAAATCAACCCCCCAACTTTGGCGCGTCGTAGAGCGGTAACTATTGGTCGTAGACGAAAAATAAAATAAGATCTATTATCCTGGCCCTTTTTGGACTGATTTTAATCGAAAGGTGGTCTCTTTACATTTAATTAAAAAAAAAAAAAAATTAAGTCCCTAGTACATCTAACATAGAAGTTAGCCACGAAACAGACGACAGCGATTTCGTTGCTAGAGCTTAATTTCTCAAGTAATAGGTTAATGAAAAAAAAATCGAATAGCCTGGCCCTTTTCAGACCACTTTTGCTCGAAGGGTGGGTTCTTTTAGCTTTAATTTAAAAAAAAAAATTAAGTCCCCAGTACATCTAACATAGAAGTTAATCGCGAAATGACATCCACACCGTTTTCGCTGCTAACATATTTTTTAAGATACACTAAAATAAAATGAGAGCTATTAACCTGGCCCTTTTCGGAACAATTTTAATCAAAAGGTGGGCTCTATACCTTTAATTTAAAGAAAAAATTAAGTCCCTAGTACATCTAACATAGAAGTTAACCGCGAAACAGACGACAGCGTTTTCGCTGCTAGAGCGTAATTTCTCAAGTAATATGTTAATGAAAGAAAATTGAAAAGCCTGGCCCATTTCAGACCACTTCCAGTAGAAAGAAGGGTTGTTTAGCTTTAATTAAAAAAATTTATTTGGATCCTGCTGGCTAAAATGCATATGATCTGACCCACAAATATTATTTTGATTTTCAAAAAATAGATTTTTTAATTTCTACTAAAATTGTTAAAAATTGGTCTGTAAGCTCCTTTAAAATATTATCTCTTCAGATACTAACATTAAACTCGATTTATTCTTTTCATTAACTTCAACGATATGGGTTTTTCAACGAAAATTATTTTTTGTTTTTTTTTAATGGAACCCCTATGGGACAACCTGTTATTTAATTATATCTTTAAATTACGAAGAAAATGATATGCATAATGTCTACCTTCTCTTTGTACTAAATTTATAATGGGGAAGTAGACAGTTTTTTTTTATTATTTTAATAACATCTACACATAAAAACAGTTGACCCGTATTTTTTATTTTATTTTTTTAATAATGCCTTATAGTAAAAAAAAATCATGAAGTTTAGACTGTGTTTAAACGGTTAGATATTGCCGCCAATTTTCGGGTTATTCTATTGGCTATGACATAATAGCGTAATCAGCAGTTTCTAACATTCCTTGGTTTCCAAGATTGGTAGAGTCGAAGGTGGCCTCGTAACTCACGATCCCCACCATAAAATGTCATTAGCCAATGAGCAGCTGGTGTGAAATCACACCAGATGCAGAGCCTGATTCAAGATATTGTAAGAATTTGTGTAATGTTAATAATTAAGCAAAGAACTCGTAACTTGAAAGAGCTCGCAATGACCCGCCTGAGGTAGGGAGTAATTACCCCGTATTTTGAGTCACCGTTTTGCATGGTGGAAATCAGGATAAGTTGTAGAATATAACAATACATAGTATATTTCTGGCCATATTTCGGGCCAGTACGGACCGTCCTTCTAGAGTGAGATAACTGCGCCGATACTGCACGTTAGAAGAATAAGGATAGTGTGAGTTTTCACCCCCGCACTCACTTCTCGCCTAAAAGCTGAATACGAGAGAACCTTATGGTCTACAAATCTTGCTTGGTTTCTAGTTGTGCATGAACAGAGAAGCGAGGGCTACGTTGCCCTATTTCGATTATTAATGTAAGATATTCTGTACTGTTATACGGAATCCTTACGTTACAATTACAATTCTGTATTAGCAAGTTGTCAATCAGCCTTAAAAATATATAGAATATTTACTTGCTCGGTATTTGAAACAGAATTAAAAATTAATATTAAAAATTATTTCATACAACTAACATACAATACTCATATTCTTTTTTAGAAATGTGGCAACGTAGCTGATTACTGTCAAATGTAAAGTGCCCGTGTTTCAGAATTTGGACTGTTGTTTATTATATTGTATGTCTGCAATGCCTCTAAAAACGTATTTTCTACCTTCTTCCCAAAATAATTTGAAAATAACAATAAAAAGCTATTTATAATGGTTTCCAATAAATAATATTTATTAACATTGTTTGAGAAGGTTCATTCTAACTCAATGAGGTTCATACAGATTTCTAACCTGACAGTGTGAAAAAACGAGAAAAATGTAGGTGCTGTGTAAAAAGTAATTTATTTCTTGAGAGTAAAAATTAAAATAAATATTACAGAGAAAACAGCTAATAAACTAATATCTTATTTCTGCTTGTATTGACGTTTTTAACCTCTGCACTCTAAAAGTCCGAATTTGATTTATTAAAATGAAATATCATAGTTGAATCGAGAACTGGCAAGTTTTCTTCAGTTGCAGTTTCGAATCTGGCTTCCATTTTACAACCAACTGATGAATGTTATATCACTAGTACAAAACCAAAACACACAACAGATGTCAAAAACGGTTTTTACAGATAACAGGGAGGGCGGAGTTGTGCGACGAAATATTTGTCGGCGTTTTATTGGATGCGCGTGCATGTTACACTATTATGTTACAAGATAAGCGGCAAACTGCCTTATTTTAAATCCACTCTGATTTTAAGCATATTCATTTTACAATAAAACCAATAATATTCGGTAGAACTACCTCGACATTACATTTATAACATATTGGAGAATCTCTCTATAATGCTATATTATTACTTTTGTCATTTTCATTGTCTACTAGCTCATTAAGAGAAAAAAATGTTTTGATGTATTTTTTTAAATATTTTAAATTTTAGTGTACATGAAAATTTTTAGAAATTCCAGAGGGATCCTAGGCTAATATTTATTAGTATATCCTGAGGTACCTTCGTACCAAATTTGGTGCTTTTATCCGCCAAGTAACGGTAATCTTGAAATACAGCTCTAACCGATCCCACTAAAGATTGGTTGTAGGATAACGAAAATTTCTAAAACCACATAGCAGAAATATAAATTCTGTAGTATTGTACAGCCATTGCTGGCTTATGTAGGTGAATGGTAATATGTAAAATGTGTTCTAAAATTGATTTCAGTAAAGAATGAATATGAGATTTTTAATATTTTAAAAGCAATTTGTTATTATTTATCAATATCGATTAAATAACATTTCTTAACTAAAGTGAGGTCAGTATAAAAATTTCATTGCCTATCCCAAAATCAGTGTTTATTTGTAATATGTGTTAAAAGGGAGTTTGCCAATGTAATATCAATATCAATTCTCCAATATTTTAAAATCAGTATTTGTCATTATGAACAGATATTTATAGTACAATATTGCCAATAAATGTAATAACACCGTGACATAAATATAGACTTTTCAGCATTGCAAAATCAATATTTATTTACACTGGAAAATATTGCTTAAGCAATATGATCTTACAGAGAGTTCGCCAATATGGGACCAATATGAATTTACAATATTTGAAAATCATTATTCGTCATTATGAATCGATATTAGATGTCCAATATTGCAATCACATTATTTGTTTGTATGGATAAATATTTGTTAAACAACATAGTTTAGAAAGGACATCACAAATATAGGAACAATATAGATCATACAATATTGTAAAATTCTGTTTATAGATATTTTTATTAATATTGTCTGTATGCATCTCGGTTGGAATGGGTAAAAATAATATATCACCAACATAGGAATATTAATATCAGTATATATTAATATTAGCCCAATATTTTTTTGCGGTTTCAATATATCTATATTGACCCAATATTAAATTAAGTTGCAACCAATATTATGTTCTACCTGGAACAGGTTACAAATAACGAGAGATTTAGATCATTAGTGTTAAATTGCGCATTTTTGTGCAGTGTACATGTAGAAGAACACACTACCTTGCGTCTAGGTGACGTGACACCAATTTATTTATTAAGGGGCGCCAGTCGCGTTCTGCCCCCTTCTTTTACTGCCGTTCTTTTACTTGAGATAAGATGCACTTTGATAGCTGAGTAATGGATCAAGGCTGCACTACCTTAGATCATTAACGACGCTCTCTCAGGACATGATTTCTTTTTTTTTTGGGGTTTTGATACCTTCTGATTAATTAAATTTTCGCATAAAAAAAATCCCAATCGAAGAATTTCTCTCTGACGGGATTAATTTTTTTGACGTGCTTCTCACGTTTTTATCTGCTAATAATAATAATAATAATAATATATAATATCTTTATTTAAATAGGTAATTCCTAGTACATAAATATATAAATACAATACATACATAAAAATAACATAAAAACAAACATTATACAATTATGAATAATGTAGAGTAAGAATATAAAAATATATAATCAATCACCACTTACTTAGATACAATTTTAATTCATGTTTAAAAGTGTTTAGGGAATTACTATCTTTAATTTTCTTTGATAAGTTATTGTAATCACGAACTCCTTTAAAAAATATGTTATTCATTGCTCTGCAACAGTGAGTTCTGCTGATATGAATATCAGTATGAGACCTAGTATTTATATGCATGAATTTTGTGGTTAACGGACTCTACACCTAGGGATTTCTGAGAAAAATGCATAAAAAAATCCCTATCAAACTCCCGTAAGGCAACCAGAAGGTCAAGTGTTACCGTGAATTAACTCGACACATCCGGTCTTCCAAACGAAAGTTCCAGGGATGGTAGACTAGCAACAAGTCTTAAGATCAATTAAGATGCAATTAGTTCAAAGAATCCGTTTATTTAACAGATATGGTTATATACAAAATGGATATAGCAAAATTCTTATATCAAGAATCGCGCCTCCCCAACTAAGGCAAATGGCTTTTAAACCATACAAGTGAGAGCGCTTACGCTAACGATCGATTAGGTAGAAAATATTCATACAATCCTTCCCAGAATCAAATGCAAGCCTTTTTAGAAACGTCTGTGACTTTTTGTAATATAATAACAAGCTAAAAACGTACTCTTCGCCTGTTCACTGAGCTTTTTATATAACTGTTACACATTCTATAGGATACTCTTCGCAGTTTTTTGTAAATAATGTTAGTTTTAGACATTTTTAATTTTATAGTACAAACTTAGTTGGTAAAATAAAGTAAAAATTAAAAAAAAACCATACCACACCCCATTTGGGTTTCGAACCCGGGACCCTTGGATTCCGAGTCAAAAGCGTAAGAACTACACAACCACCTTACACATAAAAAAATGTAAATTTTTACATTATAAGACACGAGCTAAAATCATATTTACACGGTTGCATATTACATTATGAAATGTATATTTGTAAAATATATAAATATTTAGATATTAAAATGAAATATCATTTCACCAAATTTATATTCAATTACAAAGACATAAAAATCAAAAAATTTTTTTTTCAAATTTAAATCATTAATAACATTTTTATTTACTGATCGATTTTGTTCAAAAACAATGGGGTTCTTCCTCTAGCTAACACTAATTTACTGTCCAAATTTCAATACAATCGGATTTTTCTTTCTTGAGTTATCGTGCTTACAAGAAACGTGACGGACGGACGGACGGACAGACGGACATTTTGAAAGTTGTTCAGAATTCGTTCACTAACACAATGATATGAAATTTTTTTCTCTACGAGCGATATTTACGATTTTAGAAATGTGCCGATCAAATACAGTATACTCTTCGTTTTTGCGAAGAGTATAATTACGGCTAACTGATTCTAACATAAAAATGTTTTACTAAAAAAATTTAGTTTCGCTAGAGACTACTTAGCTTTAAAATTCTCGTATTGTGGCGGTTCACGTACTAAAACACATTCATGAGGACTTACTACTACATAAGTTTGATAGCGTTTGGTCAGTCCATAACTTACTTGACCTTGATGTAGGTGTTCAGTATTATTGAAATTGCAGCAACTTTTAGGCAAAATCGATTTTTGGTTATTTTATACACAAGGTGTTTTTCTCTATAACTTAATTATTTGGAAAGCCCTGATATTGGCTTTCCTACCATCGCTTTGTATTGATTACTCAGTGCGCTCGCCCAAATTGCGAGCAGCTGAGTAAATTCAAACTCGTTTTATTCAAGAAATCGGCCTTGTGTGCATTTTGTGCATTTTCATTGATTTTATCAATCACAATCAGATCACAAGCTGAACTTCAACAACCACACAAAATCCATAAAGAAAAAGTGCATCTCCAGAAGTAAACACTTTCGCTGCATGACCTACAAAAACAAGGGAAAAAGACAGCAGCCCACATTTACAAATCAATATGCAGACCAATATTAGACTACAGCCATCCCCTTTACCTAAATGTCAGAAAACCAGCATTAAAAAATATCCATGTCGCAGAAACATCAGAGCTTAGAGCCATCACCAAATGCCGACACCCAAGAAATCCTATGCACAATCCACCAAATGCTCTTTTATACCAAATCACCACAGAACCAATCCTGCAGAGGCTACCCAAACTATCCACCAAATTTGCCAAGGGTGATCACAACAGGGAAATACTACTACCTCTTTGAAAGTTATCTGCTGAATACCCAAAATAATATTTTTTAACAATGATGTAAGCAGAAATAATAGGTATTTATTTATTAAACTACTACCTCTCGTTAAAACAAGAAATCACCAAATAGCCGGTCACAGGAAATTTCCAGAAAAAACCTTGTGGGAACTCATCAGCGAACTAAGAACCACATAATGAACAATTACCAATGATTACATCGACATGTTTGTTTCTTTTTTTTTTTTCCATGATATGTATTCAAATTTGCTACATTTGCTATCACCATGTTAGAAATTTTAAAATTTACCTAATATATTATTGTAATACGGCTGAAGGACCTCGGTCAATGGCCATTTGAGTTCTTTTTTTTACTCAATAAAGTACTTTTATTATTATTATTATTATCAATTTTTTTGTATATCGGCGCTATGCCGTCTTTGTCAAGTTCGTCGGTTTCGCCTTTCTGATGTATTGCATCGGTAAAATTTTGTTGTCAGTCTTTAAGATAAGACCTATAATAACTACCTCCATGGTCAATGTCTTTGGCAGAGGAATAAAATTTGAAAATATATTTTTGGGGTACTTTTTGAACTACTTTTAGCATACTTTTGAAAAAATAGTTTTTGGAGCTTAATTTTGGCGTACTTTTTAAAAAATTATTTTTCAAGCCCAAGTTTGGCGTACTTTTGATAAAATTATTTTCAAGCCCAACTTTGGCGTACTTTTCAAAAACAATGACCAAGGTGCAACTTTCGATATAATAACTTATATCGGTCCTTTTGGACTAGTGTATGGTTCTGAAGTCTCTGAGACTCTTAAAAATGTCCTTAAATGAAATTTTTGCCTAAGTCGAATTTTCACTTTGTTTTCGACTTAGGTCGATTCTGGAGGGTTCTGCAACATATACACACCACCATATGTTTTTGTGGATCTATAATAGCAAGAAGTGATACTATAATCGTTTATGTTGAGTGAATCTATTTCAGGATAGGGCAGCCAATGTTCATTTAAGATAAGACTTACTGTTTAAAAAAAGCTTCAAATTCAAGAGATTTGTTAAGTAGACATTGTATATTTAAGTGAAGGGGGCCAAGACATTGATTTTTCTTCTCCTCTCTAATGGGTATTTCTTCAGGGATATGGGAGGGCTTCTTTGAAAATTTCTTTGTTGATTTGGAGCATAGCTATTGTCTTTGCCGGCCATATCTTTTCAGAATAAATTTTTTTCTTCATCAGATTGATTAAGATCATACCACCTCTCAATCTGGATTTCGTTCTGTACAGGGTAGCTACTTTTTATATTGAACAGTATTGCTATCTTACAAACCATAACAGTTACAAATTCGGTTTAATGGGAGAAAAGTTTCATATTTTGAAGGCCAATAAAGTGTAAAGTTGTAAAAATTCAAAATATTTCGATTAGTTCCAGAGATATACGATAAAATCTGAAATAGCTCATTCTCTCTTTTTTTTTACGTAGCGCTGTCACTATAAAAAATATTAAAAAATTTCATTGGAATATTTTATTATAAATTAACTTTATTATAAATTAACTTTATTATAAATTAACTTTATTATAAATTAACCGTAATCAAATTTTTATTATGACGTTTCGTCTGTTCAGGGTCACCATCAGCTTTATTTTTTTTAATTTTTAAATCATTTGAAATTTCAAAGCTATGTGACATTTGACAATTTTACTACGTTTTGTCAGAAAAATAATCATCATTAATTTTATTGTATTCACCCTTTACAAAACATTTTTTTGTTAAGTAATACAAGGTGTGACTCATCATTTAAAAGCTTATTTTATGAACAATCAGTGCATTTTGACGAAGCTACTCCAATTCTGCTGTTAACTCAATATTATTTGCAGAGTGAGCACCAAATAAAAAAATGTATTTGAACTTGTCGATTGTATTTCTTTAAACTACGAATAAAATTTACAAAAAAAAAACATAATTTAGTGAGTAAACAAAAGTTGTTCAAAAAGGCCACCATTCTCCCGAATGCAAAGTCGCGTTCTCTTAGACATCTGTTTACTGGCTTTCACAATCATGTTTGGGGTAATTTGGTTTAGGACTTCAACAATTTGATTGCGTAATGGGCTCATTTAGTGAATCTTATTTAGTAGTTGCTACTTCTTGTGGATAAAGTATTATTTAAAATTA
Organism: Rutpela maculata; assembly: GCA_936432065.2. Taxonomy (NCBI): domain Eukaryota; kingdom Metazoa; phylum Arthropoda; class Insecta; order Coleoptera; family Cerambycidae; genus Rutpela; species Rutpela maculata. The sequence continues at coordinate 130,868,584 of OW386286.2, read as the reverse complement.
GGCAATGTTTAAAATTTCAGATGAATCCGATATGTGGTTCTCGAAATATTCAACTTCTAAAGAGGGAATTGGAAGCGCGGTGTGACCAACATTGTGACGTCAGAGGATAAGAAACGAAACAGTCGCTCAACATATCAAAGCTGGTGCATTCCGCTTGAGATCGTCGAGTCTTTCTCTGTGCGACTAGCTTGTTCCTATTAAGTGACGTCACAGCTAATATTCGACAAGGCCGGAGCGGTCCATGTTTATAATTTTTTTTTAGACGATTTACAGATCTCACATAATTCTAGTTTTTTACGTCAGGCTCAGAATTTTAAGATCTTTCCGATAATCAAATTTAAAAAAAGTGCTAAATGAGCCTATTCATTGGACCTCATTGTAGTATACTTTGTTTTTTAAAAAATTCCATACAAAATAATCCATGGGATTCAAGCAAGGTGAGCGAGGTGGCCACCTTACTGGTCTATTGGTTCCTAACCACTTTCTTTGAAAATTCTTACCACGTTAGCATTGTGAGGGCCACAACCATCTTGCATAAACCATTTTATTCTTCTCCGAATCAGTAACGGCATTTCATCGAATACTTCGTCTAACAAATGGATATAATTTTCGCCGTTTAAATTGCCCTCAATGAATTTGGGTCCAATTAGAATGTTGTCAATTAATTATGCCACACCACAAATTTACTGAAAATCGTGCCTGGGGACGTACGTTTGCTTTAGAAGTGTTTATTTTTCCTGTTAAACATTCCAGAATTTGTAAATGTCGTTTCATCAGTCCAAAGAACCTTATAGAAAAAAAAAATCTATTTTTAGTCAATTTTCTCCTAAACCAATTAGAGAAGGTTAATCTGCTGTCTGGATCACTGCAATGTAATTTCTGTACTGCTTGAAATTTATAATCGTGATATTTGTACTTTTTTAATATTTTTTTAACAGCTGGTGCCGATATTCCGCATTCATTTGCAATATTCCTTGATGAATTTTTTGGGTTTATGTATACTTGAGCCAATACATTAATATCATTTACCGTTTCTCTCAATTGGTGCCTCCGTTCCAATTTACAAACACTGCCTATTTCAGATAAATTCTTGGACACAGTGTAAATAGTATTTCTTGTCGGATGGTGTCTGTCAGAATATAAATTGGCATATTCTTGGACTGCCCTGTCAACATTTCTGTAATTCCTAATGTAATCATCATACATGTCTCTTTTTTTCTTTAGAATAAAGAACCATACTGAGAAATAAATATAAATAATGATTTGAATTAGAACAGCAATAGCTAACAAAAACAAACGTCACTAATACCATAAACTAAAATCAAATGACATTTAATGAAACTTTCTTTTTCAAGGCACTCTAGCGAAAAAAAGGCTTTACAAAGAAATGTTTTGTAACGGGAGAAGGCAATAAAATTAATGATTATTTTTCTGACGAAATGCAGTAAAATTGTCAAGTGTGACATAGCTTTGAAATTACAATTTCAAATGCTTTAAAAATTTTAAATAAAAAAGACAGGTCCTTATTTAAAAAATTAAAGCTGAACAGACGAAACGTCATAATAAAAATTTGATGATGGTAAGTTATAGCAAAGTTAATATACAATAAAATATTCCAATGAAATTTTTTAATATTTTTTATAGTGACAGCGCTAGGTAAAAAAAAAGAGAATGAGCTATTTTGGATTTTATCGTATATCTTTGGAACCAACCGGAATATTTTGAATTTTTATAACCCATTTTACTGGTCTTCAGAATGAGAAACATTTTGCTCATTTAACTGACTTTGTAACTGTTATGGTTTACGAGATAGCAATACTGTTCAATATAAAAAGTAACCACCCTGTATTTAGTAGTAGAACTACATTGTTTTACATAACAGATGATATTTTTAAAGAAACGTATGAAAAGAGATGTGTTGCTTTAGTATTATTAGATTACACAAAAGCATTTGATACGATCAATCGTGAAATTTTATCATCTATTTTAAATTAAATTGGTTTGGGAAACTCTGCTATTAATCTGCTTAGAAGTTTTCTAACAAATTGTTGTTGCATTGTTTGATGAATTATCTGACTCACGAAATTTACATGGGAGAACGGCACAAGGATTTATACTAGGGCCCCTGATTTATAGTATATAAATATGTACATCTCCCTTGGCTTAACCTCATGTGAGATGCATATGTACGCAGACAATAATCATGATTTGAAAAATCTGCTTGATCTTGTTGATCTAGGCAAATTATATATATCTAAATCGTCACTTATATTATTTGGTGATGTATCTCTAGAATGAATTAATATAAAAGAAAGTGAAAAATTTAGACATCATACATGATTGATAAACCATTACGATTTATGGACCATGTGTCACATCTACTGCAAAAAGCTGATGGTAAACTAATAGACTAGGAGCCCGCCGACTACTAATTGTGTGTCTAAGGTTTACTCCCAAAATGTGTGAATCGTTGTTAATTTGGGGTAGTAGAGCACAGAAATATCCATGCCAGCCCCTTTTTTGGTACAGGGGCGTATGGAGGCCCCCAAATGTGTAAGAAATATGACTTGTAAAAGTAAAACAAACAGCCACAAATAAGTCAGGTTTATGCATGGGGGTTGGAGGGATTTTTTAATTTACCCCCAAAAATCATGAATCCAGGTTCCCATTCATTTTGGGTGGTACAAGGAGGCGCTACGCTCATCCAATTTTGAAAATAGGTAAAAAAATTGTAAGTTTATGAATGGTAATAAGGAACTTGGAAAGTATGAACCTCCTGAGTGTGAAAAAAACATTCCTATCTTTGACGAGTGGTGCGAAGGTCTTGCCTTTCGCGATAATTGACGGCGTATCGGCTCTTCCTACTGCATGTAGTAGTTACACTTGTAATTTGCTAAAAACCATAAATTTACGACTGGAAATCAGATACTTGGTAATTATGAACCTCCTGAGTGCGGAAAAACATTCGCCATCTTTGAAAAGTGGTGCAAACGTCTTGCCTTTCACGATAATTGACGGCGTATCAGCTCTTTCTACCATATGTACTGGTTATCCGTGTAATTCTATGAATGTTATAAATTTACGACTGGCAATCAGATACTTGGTAAGTATGAACCTCCTGAGTGCGAGAATACGTGCGCCATCTTTGACAAGTGGTACAAAGGCCAGCTAGAGTACATGCAGTAGGAAGCTCCGATAGGCCGTTTATTATCGTGAAAGACAAGACCTTCTCGTCACTTTTCAAAGATGGTGACTGTATTTCCGCACTCAGGAGGTTCATACTTCCCAAGTTTCTGATTGCCAGTCGTAAATTTGTGATATTCATCGAATTAAAAAAGTAATCAGTATATGCGGTAGAAAACTCCGGTACGTCACCAATTAGATAGATAGTTTTATTGGTGTCAGATACACAAAGTGTTTACACACGGCAAAAAAGTTAATGTGATATACAATAAAATAATATGACTGAGTAATATAAAATTAGACAATATTTGTAAATATAAAAATGAAATGTAAAAACGAGGACAAATGAATACATTACGAACAAACTTAATTAATGACATATTAAAATAAATAAATATATGTACAATATAGAGTTATAAAACACTGCACGAAGAAATTTTTTAAACAGTGCACCTGAATATACGAGGCAAGACTTAATTAATAATGTGGTGGTTCATGTCTAAAAATTCTTTTGTGCTATAGAAAGCATTATCGAGCAAGTATTTTTTTACTTTCCATTTAAAATGGTTAACATTCAGTGATCTTACTTCAGGTGGCAGGACATTGAAAAACTGAATTCCTAAATAACCAGTGCCGTCTCTAGTTTTAGTTAATCTTAGGAAGTTGGTATCAAGATTATCTCTATTTCTGGTGGTATAAGAATGGATTTGACTTCTTGTGTTAAATACACCTTCATTATCTTTTACATATAAAAGACACTGGAATATGTAAGGGCACGGAACTGTCATAATTTTTAATTTTTTGAACTGTTCTTTACAATCATCTCTATATCTTAATCCCGAAATTATGCGTAATACGCTTTCGTTGCGCTGAAAATACGTTTATTGAACTTGTGGCATGTCCCCAGACTAGCATAACATAAGATATACTAGAGTGGATGAGGCTGTGGTATGCAGTTGTTAAAGTATTTTGTGATACTTTTCCGACCAGATTACGAAGCAGGTAAGTGTATGTAGCTATTTTATTACAGACTTGATTGGTGTGACTGTCCCAAGTTAGTTTCGGATCTAATTTAACCCCAAGAAATTTAACGAATTCTGGGTTGTTTATATCTTGTAAGTTGCGCATGCTGAATATCATGGTCTCTGTTTTTGATGCATTTAGGCATAATTTGTTTGAGACAAACCAGTTTTGAGACTTTGAATTGATGTGAGGTATTTCATTCTGGATGTTTTCAATATTTCTCTTTGAGATAGTTAAGTTGGTATCATCAGCTAGTACATTATCGGTAACTGAATTGGGAAAATCATTAATGTAAATAAGAAAGAGAACGGGGCCGAGGACGGAACCTTGAGGGACACCGTGCTTTATGTTAAGAAGATTAGATTTTATCCCATTGTAGATTACAAATTGTTGTCTATTGCTCAAGTAAGACTAACTTCTTACTGTTCACTAAAGTCATAATAATTTAATTTGTGTATCAGTATTTCATGGGACACGCAATCAAGAGCCTTAGTAAGATCTAAAAATTGAGAATAGATGTAATTCCCATTTTCAAATTCATCATTGATTATCGAAGTTAATTTATCGGCAAGTGTAGTGGATAATTTATTACGGAAGCCATATTGATTGGAACTAAGAAGTTTATTATATTCTAGGTATCTGGTTAACTAGTTTTTAGGATGATTTCATATATTTTAGCAAGACACGGTATGACAGATATTGGTCTGTGGTTTGAACAATCATCGATGTTACATTTTTTATAAACCGGTACTACTTTGAATTTGAATTTTTAAGGATTCTGGGAATACGTTATTAGATATGCAGATGATAATTAGAGTGGTGAGAGGACCTATGATGGAATTTTCTATATCTTTTATGATATTAGTGGAGATATCGTAAACGTCCATACTTTTTTTTATTTTTAAGGTTTGTAACAGTGTTAGCTACTTCTTGGCCTGATACCTGAGTAAAATAAAATTTACTTTGTTGAATACGTTCTTCTAGGTAGTCTGTATATTCTGTATTACATGGTGGCAGTTCTTCGATAATTTTGTCAGTAACATTTACAATTACAATTACCGTGAATGGCAACACCTTCGCACCACTTTTCCAAGATGGCGAATGTATTTTCGCACTCAGGAGGCTGATACTTACCAAGTATCTGATGGCCAGTCGTAAATTTATGATATTCATCAAATTACAAGTGTAACTAGTGCATGTGATAGGAAGAGCCGATACTCCATCAATTAAGAAATCCCTCCAACCCCCATGCGTAAGCCTATGACTTATTTGTGGCTGTTTGTTTTACTTTTACAAGTCATATTTCTTACACATTTGGGGGCCTGGCGTACGCCCCTGTACAAAAAAAAATGGCTGGCATGGACATTTCTGTGCTCTATTACCCCAAATTAACAATTCACACATTTTGGGAGTAAACCTATGACATACAATAAGTGGTCGGCGGGCTCCTAGTCTATAAAGACATTTATTGTCAGCAGACATTTATTAAGTTCTAAATTAAATTAAATTTTGTATGATTTTCCTATATTGTCACACTATTGTGACTATGTATATGGTCCTTGTCTAACATTCAGAGATACCACAACGAATATAAATGATCCAAAATAATAGTCTCTGCTTTGTTTTTGGTGTAAGGAAATATGAAAGAATCAGTCACACCTTATCCAACCTTTGATGGTTGAATGTGGCTAATAGACGTAAATTACATGCTCTCACTTATGTTTTTCATATAAAATTGCAAATGTACAATGAGATATCAACAAATTTAAAAAGTATGTATTAGACAGGTTCAAGAAAACATTGAGATATAAACTTTATAATACCTATAAAAAAATAGGATAGGGCACAATAAGAAAAAAAAAAGCATATATCTACATAGGGATTATTATGTTCAGAATTAGATTATTGGGACGAGCGTAGAGGCGACTTCAATGTGAATATCAGTCGATATTCCGTTGAAGCAACGTCGAGTGCGGTTAGTACTTGGATGGGTGACCCACCTATCTTGGGAAATACAGCGTTCTCGTCCCACCTTCTAGAGGCTTGTATATCAGTGTATACTCGGAAGTTACGTAATTTCAGACGAGGATTACGTAGTGGATATACCATCCTTCGGAGGGGATGTAAAGCAGGCTGTCCCTTGTCTATTAAATGTTAGGCAAGTAAAAGATCCCTACTCTTCTTAAGGGAAGAGGTTCGGCAAAATTTCCAGGTTGGGGGTAGCTCGTCTCCTGGCGTCGGTGATAGGCCCTGGTAGCGGAAATAGGCCGACGTTAAATAATTATAATAAAAAAAAAAAAAAATTAGATTATTTATGTATTTTGTACTTAACATCTCCTTCTACTCTATTCATTGAGCTCTCATTTTAGTTTTACTATTTATTGTAGTATTTGTTTATTAACGCGGGAATAAATTGGACGAAGGACCAGTCAGCGTAATGCTGACAAACTGAACTAATATTGATAATTGAATTTGAAATACGTTGTGACCTTGTGTATTAGCAGCACTTTCCTGGTGTTGTTCTCTTCTAGTTGGGCCCAACAATCTCCAGGTCTCCAATATGAGAATATGGCAAGGTACACAAGACACTCGCGTGGTGATAAGTAGCGGTTTTTATTGAAGTTGACCGAAAAAATGACTTTTTATATTTTTTATGTAGCGTTATTATTATTCAATATTTTTGGTTGATATGGAAATCAAACAAATTTAGTTATGGAAACAAAAAATGCTAGCACTGTTTTATGAACATACCGCCCATTCAAATGGCGAAGCATTTGTAATCAAAGTTTCTAATTTCACCATGGGAAACGTATTTATGAGTATAAGAAATATATCTAAAACTATAAAACTAAAATTAAGTTAAACAAAAATACAAAACTACTGAGGAGTAGGTAAGGGACATAGTTCTGCTATAAATGAATCAGATGAAAGATCTGAAACAAGTTCAAAATGGAGAGCTTTAATGGCGAGACATACGAATAAGCATAGATATGCCTTTTGAGTTTTGCCACCTCGGCGTCTACCAAAAGTAATATTAAATGGCCCAGTGAAGTCTACTCTGGTGTGCCAGAACGGTTTAACTTCAGAAACTCGAGGAGTGGGTAAATCACTCATCAGAGGTGTATAAGATTTTGGATTATGTCACGAACAACGATAGCAATGAGAAATGCAATGATTAATTGCTCGTCTAGCGGACAATATCCAGAATTGTTCAGCTAATAAAGCCTGAAGAGCGGTTGCGCCAGGATGCAGATACTTATGATACTGATTAATAAGAAGTTTAGTTAATCGGTGTTCCCGTGGTAATAAAATTGGATGTTTTCTCTCAAAGGATTCCTGAGAGTGGCGAAGTCTTCTGCCCACCCTGAGAATACCCTCCTGATCTAGGAAAGGTGCAAGTTTGCGTATAGGTTTAGCACAAGGGCTATTCGAACAAATTTGTTTTATTTCATTAGCAAAGACTAATTGTTGAATATGTTTTATAATGATAAGCAGCGCATTATGTAGTTCCAAATTTACCAAAGGACCTCGAATTAAATTAGTATTATCCTTTAAGTAGCTGGTAAATCGAATTAAATAAGCTATGCTTCCTTGAACCTTTCGCAAAGAGGAAAATCGTGATAATAAAATTATTATGAAATCATGTTGTCCAGTGACAACAAGAGAGATTGTATTGGTTTCTAAGTCTACATCGGAAGGCAAGGTAGAAGATGAACTAATAGGCCAAAGTTCAGGCGGAGAGCCGAGCCACTTGGGACCCGCCCACCATGAAGAACATTTCAAGAGGTCATGGGGAAGAATACCCCGTGAGGCGCAATCAGCAGGATTATCGATACCATCAATATGATGCCAATTTTCCGGAGATAATTTTTCCTGAATTTGTGTAACACGGTTTGCAATAAACGTTTTCCACTGATGTGGAGAGGATTTAATCCACTGTGGAATCGGACCAAGCGTAAATATTTTTAAAAGCAATGTTGGCATAGGTGTCACGTACAAAATAAACTAAATCTGAAAGTAACAATGCTGCACATAATTCAAGGCGTGGAATTGTCTATAGTGTCTATTTTGTAAGTTAGGGAATCATAAGTTGGATTACAGTTCAAACCCAACACCTTTTGAAAGTAATCAGCAGTGTCAAATGATTGACAATTAGTTTGGCGTAATGATGGGGGTATGGAGTCTAATACGATTGGATCGTTGCTAGACCACTTCCTCAAATCAAATCCACCACTTTTAAGAAGACCTCGAAGTTGAGATTGTAAAATAATAGCTTCTTCAGCAGATGAACAGCCCGTGACTACGTCATCTACATAAATGTCGCTAAGTAACACTTTTGCAGCGTAAGGAATATTATCTTTTTCATCTAAAGCAATTTGTAAAAGAGTGCGGATAGCTAGATATGGAGCAGATGATACTCCGTATGTAACAGTATTCAATTCAAATTCTTGAACAGGAGTGTTTGGAGAAAAGCGCCATAATATGCATTGATAGGCTCTGTGATCAGATATTACTAAAATTTGCCTGTACATTTGTTTTATATCTGCAATAAGTACTGTGGAATGGGTAAGAAACCGTAAAAGTAATGATACTATGTCTTGTTGTAATTTAGGACCTGTTAAATAAGGTGTCATTCAGAGAAACATTATTAGTAGACTTTGCTGAGGCGTCAAAGACGACACGTAATTTCATGGTAGAACTGTCGGGCTTTAATACACAGATGAGGAATATAATAACATGACTCAGAATGATTGGAAACACTTTGACCACTCACAGGAGACATGTGTCCACAGTCAAGATAATCCTGCATGAAATTTTAACATTCTTGTTTTAATGTAGAATCTTTATTCAAGCGATTTTCCAGAGATGAAAAACGACGCACTGCGATATTAAAAGAATTACCTAAAATAGGAATATCTTCAGGAAAAGGTAATGAAACGATGTATCTGCCTGATTTGTCACGAGTATGAGAATTGATAAAATTTTGCTCGCACTTAGTGTTCTCTGGAGAATTGAATATTTTGTCAGGTATGCTTTCAAGTTCCCAAAACTTCTTTAATGTGGGATCAAGTTGTGAATAAACAGACACATAAAATGAATTTCCTATAATCAGGATCAGCGAGAGGCAGGTTATTTAAATGTTCATAACCTTGAGCGGCAATGTGGCTAGACGGAATATCATTACAGATGATCGGCAAGACCATTGCCTGTATATTAAAACTGGGATGATGTCTAAACAGCGGAATGACCTGACAAAAAGTCAAGTCAGTACAAGCGGGTAAAGAAGTTCGACCAATTCCTTGAATAGGAACGGAGCATTGCGTGAGCGGTAAATTAAGTCTGTTTAGACATTTCTCAGTTATTACTGATATTTGACTGTCATTGTCTATAAGAGCACGGCAAGTTTGAAAATTACCACTAGCATCACAGGTAGATACTAAGACAGTGGATAAAAGAACTGTAACTGGAGCAATAGCACTAGCAACAACTTGAGGAATGTCAGCAGCGGCGGCATTATCTGTACAATTAAAAGTCGAGATTGTAGTTGCTTCATGTGGGAAATGTAGAATCGTATGATGGCATTTTTGACAAACGCGACAAGCAGACAGGGAAGCACAAGTCGAGGACCTATGTGTTGCAAAGCAATTTATGCGTCTGCATTCTTTAATAAAGTTATATCGATCTTGTGGCGACTTATTTAAAAACAAATCACATTTAAAAATAGAGTGGTTAGCATTGCAAACAAAGCAAGATGCTTGTTGAGGTTTTGCAAGAGGCACTGTTGAACCAATATTGTTTTGAGCAGATGTTTCCACCACGAGAGACTGCTGTTTTGATTTTATGGGAGATTGCGTATGTTGCTTATGAGAAAATGAAGGAGAAATTATTCCAGTGTTAGAAGTGCTAGATTCCAAAGCATTACATTGATCGGTCAAGAATTTAATTAACTGTTCATATGTGGGCAACTCCGCAATGCTACGATACATTTCAAAACGTTTTCTAGTATTGGGATCAATTTTCTGCATTAACCAATTAAATAGAGTAAAATCCCACAAGTCAATTTCATATTTATTGAGAGCAAAAATATTTTCAGAAAATATATTTAAGAGAGTACGAAGAGAACTTGCGGAATCAGGTTTAGCTTTTGGTGAATTAAGAATATTTCCCCAATAGGTCGAAATAAGTATGCGTTTATTGTCATATCTTTTCTCTAGAGTTCCGAATGGAATATGATAATTATCAGAGGTTATTGGAAAATGTTTCACTAATTTTAATGGTTCATCAGATAAAGCACTTATTAAGTATTGGAATTTCTCTATGTTAGACAGTTTTGTGTGATTGTGTAACAATGACTTAAACAGTTCATAGAATGAAGTCCATTCAATAGCATTACCTGAAAATTTAGGTATCTGAATCTCCGGTAGATGAACAGTATTTTTATTGCTTTCAACATCAACCTTTTGATTTGTAGTAACAGCAGATGCCATTTTGGTTAATTTTATATCAACAGCTTGAATGTTATCATGTAAATCATCTATTTCTTCCACCAGTTAATTCAGTTGATCCAAATTTTCAACCGAGAGTTGACTCAATTTTAATGATTTGCGTTGTTCTTGAAAATCCTAGTAAATGAGGTTAGATCTTTTATATTTTGCATAAAACATAGACTGCGTTGAAGTGTCTGCCACAACGGCAGATGAGTATTCTGACACGGTGATTAATTTTCTAATTACCACATTACATTCCCTTACAAAGTCCTCAAGCTTCATTTTGTAAGTATTGATAAGCTCCTTAATAAAGTTATATTAACCGAACGTAAATAAAATTACAAAATAGTTGTATTAATCAGTACTCACAAATACGTTGAAATGACAATATAATAACGAAAATATGTTTAGAAGAAACAAGAAAATGAATTAATTATAGCGGCAGGTTCAATAAAAAACACCGTGTGCTAGTGTCAAAATGAATTTAAGCAACAAATGTCAGTTATGAAGTAATTAATTTAAAACGGTTTTAGATAAATGTAAGGCAAAGCTGGTTTTCTTTTTTAAGGTATCGGCATCCAAGGATCAAAAATGTTTATTAACGCGGGAATAAATGGGACGAAGGACCAGTCAGCGTAATGCTGACAAACTGAACTAATATTGATAATTGAATTTGAAATACCTTGTGTATTAGTGACACTTTCCTGGTGTTGTTCTCTTCTAGTTGGTGTTGTTCTCTTCTAGTTGGGTCCAACAATCTCCAGGTCTCCAATATGGGAATATGGCAAGGTACACAAGACACTCGCGTGGTGATAAGTAGCGGTTTTTGTTATTTTGAAGTTGACTGAAAAAATGACTTTATATTTTTTATGAAGCGTTATTATTATTCAATATTTTTGGTTGATATGGAAATCAAACAAATTTAGTTATGGAAACAAAAAATGCTAGCACTGTTTTATGAACAGTATTATTATTTAGGGTTTAAAGTTGGTTTTTACATTTATCTTTTACTCCTGGTCGTTGTTTTTTTCTTTTGTTTTATTATTTTTATAATGTAAATGATGCTATGTTTTGTTAATAATAGTATATTATTCAACGAGCGCTAATGTAGGTAATAACTCACGCAGATGAAAGTTTACAGCACGAGCCGTAGGCGTGTGCTGTAATTCATTAGCTGAGTTATTACCATTACTGCAAGTTGAATACTATACTTTATCTACGGTTATAACAATAAATATTAAATTGAGAAAATTTTGTTTAAATTACTCAGTTTGTTTATTAATAAAATGAACTGTAAAATTTAATTTCTGTGACCACTTTTATATTTGTTCTATGTTTTTTCGGGTAATAAATTATGTATTGTATCATAGCTACTTGTTTTCATTCTGGTAGTGTACATATTAGTTCATCTTCACTAACTGAATTCATCATTTTTGGCACAATTATTACTTAACTTGATTTGAAAACATCGAAACTATTCAAACATGATAAGTGACCTTCCTCCCCTCAATAATAATAGACCATTCTATATCATCGTATCGCAAAAAAATTTCTCTCGCTCAGAGCCAACTTGTCGCGCGCGTTACGCCGATTTCACAGGCTTGGCATGAAGATAAAGGTGATTGGCTCTGTACCTAGTGAGTTATAATAACTCACGCATTATAACTCACGCTATTTGTTTATGGATACTATTCATTGTTCAAAAGCAGTTCATTAATTAGTATATAACCTAATAAGAGTAGATAAAGATATTTATTATTATGATTATCCAACTACTTAAAAACTAGTACAGTATTCCTATCCAGAAAATTGCAAATACGGTTTAAAGTGTCTGGATTCAGCCCTATAAACATTGTTAAAGAATTAAGTGTGCTGTGAAATGATTAAAAGTATGGGTCGCATGCGCCGACGTCACAGATTTTGAGATCTTAGGAAAAACAAACAGCTGTCGTGCCAATTGAACGTGTTTCTTTAAAGTGAATTTTGTTGTGTTTATACCATTTAAAGACTTAATTCTGGATTATTTAACATCCACAACTATCCTTAATTATTTCGTGTAGTAAATTTTATTTGTTAAAATGGAGACGAGTTTATATTTTACGAAATTGTCTCATGATGTACAGGTTAGGTATATGGAAAAAGTTAGTGCTAATTGTGCATGGGGATATTGGGAATTATTTAGTTTTTGAGAGAAGTGCTTACACAAAGGAGGAGTTTAAGGCATTCAAAATTCTTGAAGCTTACAACCAGTTTGTTTGTGGTTGGGTGAAGGAGGTGTTCTGCAAGGAATTTGCAGCAAAGAAGCTTGTTGTTGCAAAGGTAAGAATTAAATTATCAATGAATAAGGTCTAAACTCAATTTCTTACCATGATAATTTGTTAACGCCATGCTATAATTTATTAGGATAGGGAAGTATAACCGATTATTTTATAATGTAAAAAACATTGTAAAATTTTATTTTAAATTTGCCACAGCTTTTAATTACCATAGATTAAACAATATTCTTGTTTATTAGATGGTCATTATGATCATTTTAAAATTTCTTTGTAATATTTGAGAAAACGTGAGAAAATATTTGTGTTAGATATGTACAATTTTCTAAAAATATATGGCAGTTAATATTCTTGAACATTTACTCATTTCGGTGACATTGATTAGTCAGGCATTAAATAAAAAATTTGATCTAAGTTATTTCATTAAATACTTAAGTGTTACTTCTTAATCTGGTAATGAATGATTTGGTCGATTTGTTAATAGATAAAGGTCTAGCAGAATGACAAATTTCATTCTCATTTAATTATTGGAAAAATTGAGACTTTGATGAACAATCTATACATTTTATATAGCACTATGGTTATATTTAATATCATTAATTATACATATCTGTTTTTCAGGTTATGCATTCTCAGCGTCTTCAACAAAAAGCGTTGACTCCTTGCCGATCCAGATGGCTCCATACTCAGCACTCATTGTGATTGTGTAGCTGGTCTATGTGAAACATGTTGGCATGTAGGAGCCTTATTATTTGCAATTGATGATGCAGTAAGGTTAAGGGAAGTCAATACTGTTACTGGTGTGAAGGCTTATTGGATGCTACCTTCGGCAAAAACTGGAGAGATGGCGAAGTCCAGAGACATTGACTTCTCAGGGGTAAAAAAGAAATTTAGCATGAGAAATTATAATCAGGAAGTATGTGGGCCATTTACATTCAAGAATTGAGATACCCTCTTTAACTACTCTTGAAGTTCGTAAAAATCTTTCAAAATTATTTGAACAAAATACCATATGCATGCTACATATGACAATGAAGCCATTCTGCGATAAATTAAAATGCAACAGTAATGAGATCCTTAACGGAAATCTAGAAAAGTTATATAGGGCTGAATATGAGATTCTAACTTTAGAACAATTACTAGAGATTGATGTCGACATTGCATTAACGGATGAGGACTGTAGTTTAATAGAGAGCATGACAGTAGAACAATCACGGTCATTCCATTGGTTTGTGTTTAGGTCAGGGCGTATTACAGCACACGTTTTAAAGCATGCACTAGAACCAATATTGAAAACCCTTCTCTATCCCTGATTGAGCAAATATGTTATCCTGTTAAAAAGACTTTTAAAACACAAGCAACTATTTACGGATGTCATCATGAAAAAGATGCGTTAGAAGCATATGTTAACAAAATGAATAAATGTCATGCGAATTTAGTAATATCAAAATGTGGCCTTATCATCAAGAGCAATTATCCTCATATGGGAGCTTCTCCAGATGCTTTAGTAGAGTGTTCATGTTGTGGAAAAGGATGTGTTGAAATAAAATGCCCTTATCGTACAAAAGATGAAGGTGTCGCGAAAAAAATCAGTTCCAAAATGTTTTGTATTCAGAGTAATGACAAACGTGTTGCACTAGGAACAGATCACGTTTATTATTATCAAATGCAGATGCAGATGGCGTTAACCAACAGAAATTACTGTGATTTTGTTGTATGGAGTCCTAAGGATACATATTTTGAAGGAGTTTTGTTTTGTGAACAATTTTAGCATGAGAAGGCAGCAGAAACAACAATATTTTTTAGTCAAGTCATACTACCAGGACTTTTAGGAAAGTATTTTACAAATACAAAATTTGATGTTACATTAGCTGCGTTAAATATTGATGAAACCGAAGGAGCTAATATCGATCTACGTGATTCTGCTAGCCAACCTTCTACTTCTTTTAAAAATCAGTGAGTTCAGTGAGTGATTAAGTGAAAATCGATAAGTCAGTGTTAAAACATACAAAGAATTACAAGGTACGATATTGCGCATGTGGGCGGAGCCAAGTCGACAGTTTCTTCGTCACGTGGTGATAATTTTCAAATTTTCTACCCGCTTCCTTCGTAAAAGTGAGGTTGCCGACGTCTGTGGAAGTTATTTTTTGGATTATTTTAGTGTTCTTGCAATAACCTTTAGTTATAAAAATGCGTTGTGCATTGGCATCATGTAAAAGTGACAATATGTTTAAAACGCAGTAGCGGCTGGTGAAATTTCAATATTTTTTTTCTCGCCTGTGGCGCGTGGGCGGATGTTATTTCCCATACGAAATATCGGAAATAACATCTAGAGGAGCACTTCTCTAATGACCCTTAAAAAATTTTGAAAAAGCAGTTTGCGAAAAAAAATTTTAAAATTCGGTAGCCTCCCCGGGTTTAGGGACTCCTGTTTAATTTTTTTTTTTTTTGTTATACACATTTTACTTTTCATTAAAATACAACAATACGTTTTGGAGTTTATGAAAATATTTTCATTATTAACTGAAAAAGAATGAACTGAAATTTTGTAATTTACAATTTAACAAATTCTAAAATTTCAATTCGTTGTATCTCAGTTAGTAATGAAAATATTTTCATAAACTCCAAAACGTATTTTATTTTTATGAAAACTAAAATGTATACGACAAAAAAAAAAATAATTTTAAACAGGAGTCCCTAAATCCAGGGGAGGCAACCGAATTTTGAAAAAATTTTTCGCAAACTGTTTTTTCAAAATTTGTTAGAGGTCATTAGAGAAGTGCTTCTCTAGATGTTATTTCCCACATTTTGTATGGGTCCCACACATCACAGGCGAGAAAAAAAATATTGAAATTTCACCAGCGGCCACTGTTAAAACATATTTATGCGGAGATAAAGCTCATTTATAAAGAACGATGCTTACTAAGAACACTAAGAATCTCTATTTATTCAAAATTCCAATTAGTTCAGGCAAATCCATGATACAAATTCTTTGAATCATGGGCAAATTCTATGTAATTTAAAATTTTACATGGTAACATCGACTGTGGAGATATTTTAAGTATGTTTAATTTCCAAATTCCTAGGGCGGCCTCTAGGCACAACAATTTATTTTACTTGCCATATTCAAGAACAAATGTAAATAAATTTTCTTGTATTCAGCAAATGTGTAATATATATAATAATTTGTATACTTCTTTAGATATTTTCACCTGCAGTGCTGCAAACATAAAAAAATTGTCTCTAGCTTAAATATATTTTTGTTCTTTCTTGTTGACTTGCGGACTATTAGACTCAATTTAGAGTGTACACTTTCAACTACGGGATCAACAAATAAACGTCTACAGTTTTGCTATTTTTTTGTTCACTTGAAAAAATTATGGAGAATAAAAGAAAAATAATTCAAATAGTAATCAAAGACATTTAATTATTTGTTCTGTTTGAAACAATTACAATACATTTGATCTAAATGAAAATAGTAAAAAGAAACACATTAGACGCATAGTACAGTATCTAGATGTTTTAACTTCGGAATAATGTCATATTGAACAGATTTCGTTCATTTTTGGCAGTATAATATTAAATGGTTCACAGAACAGTTTCTATATTGTGCGGGGGCTTGCTAATTTATAGGGGGTGGATGCCACCCCCTCTCAGGGGGTGGCACTTAAAAAATATATATATATTTATGGAGCTGAAATAGAATCAAATTTTAAGAAGAAAAGGTTCTATGCAATTTTTCACATAAATCGATAGTTTTTAAGTTATAACGACTTCAAAATTGCGATTTAAGCTTAAAAAAAAAAAGATATTTCCAAACGGCTTTCGTCAAGTATCTCGAAAAGTATTACTTTTTCGAAAAAATGTTACAAAACAATTACAGAAAGTACAAACTGGAAATTAATTATATTTTTTGTTTATTGATGTAGGATTAATAATTTCGGAGATATTTAAGTTTATATTTGGTATCCAAATATTTCGAAATTACCTTTAAAGTTCAAAATGCATTTTTTTAAAGCAAGTGCTTTAAATGAGCAAAAGAAATTGAGCATCTAGGTAATGCTACATCTTAACGAAAAACTGTATTTGAGATAATTTTTTTAAATTACTGGTTAATTAGAGCAACAAAATGGCGACCTTTTTATATAAAAAAATATAAATACGCACATTTTGCCGTCATAACTTCTTTTTTTCTTGTGCTACAGGAACGAGTAAAAAATAATTCGAAAGCGCAATTAATTGTCTTTAATTTCATTTCTTAGCATGAGTGAGGTAGGTATCACAATTTCTGAGATATTTAACATTTAAACCGCATTTTTCGTCTTATAAACGTTCGGACGCCATTTGTAAACTTTCATATCTCCGAAACTATTAAAGCTATGTAAATAAATAAACAAGCAAAATTCAAGTTTATGAGCTTTATTTTTGGTCTGTACCATTTTTCAATAAAACTAATATTTATCGAGATATTTGGAAAAGGAAAAAAAATTACGTTTTATCGAAAATACCTTTATAGTTTAAACTGTATCTTTTTCTAAAGCAAGTGTCGTATACAAACCAAAAAATTTGAGCATCTACGTCATTCTATATATATATATATATATATATATATATATATATATACATATATATATATATATACATATATATATATATATATATATATATATAAATATATACATATATATACATATTTACCGGCATTAGGAAGCCCGAAATTGTATGTTTTCCAGTCGATAGGAAGCCCATGACCGACTTATGCGGCCCGACTTCGGGCGTAGTAAAACTTACGTGTATATTCAGCGGTAAAATATAGTATGGGTCATTGACAGTTTATCTCGCTTCTTAGGGGGGTTGTTGAAGTCATTGCTTACCTCTCCACATATAATTTCAGTTCAAATAAATTACAGTACAAGTAATTTAGCGTTTTTACTGATATTTAGAAGGGCCCGTTAAAGTCGTTGTGTCTCTCAAAAGATACAGTTTTAGTTCAAAGAAATTCCGCACCAAGGGCGCCTACGAGAGCTGTATATACACTGTGGATGTAAGCCCGATTATCGGAAGCCCAGTATTTTAGTCGCACTATACGTGGCCCGTAAACTTGACAACAGTGTATCTGATAAAGGAACTCAAAGATCATGGTATAATATGATATTTGAGGAACTTGTAATGAAAGAAATCGAAGGTGCTCTTAAATTCGCTTTTATTAAAATCAAAGTGAAATAATTAAATTAAATTTAAGTTAATTTTAACTAATAATCAAATACAATTATTTCACCTAATTCAAACAATTACAATTAAAGGAAAAATATTGAAAAGAAACATATTGGAAACAACAAAGCGCCAATTGTACTTTAAAAATCCATTTCATTAAATAATTCTGAAACTGTAGACGAAGCTAGTGATCGGTTCTATTCCAAATTAAACACAATATTTATTAATACTGTACCTCAATCTAAAACTTCAAAAAGAACATATCCACCCCGGTTTGACTATCCGTTAATTAAATCTATCAAAGAAAAGCATAAAGCGTTAAATAAATACAAGCAAACAGGTGATGTAACTTATCAGAACGAATTTAAAAGATTAAGGCGAAAAGTAAAAATTGGTTCTGATAATTCTTATAAAATGTATTGTAATCATGTTAAGGAAAATATAATTAATGATCCGTCCTTGTTTTGGCAAATTATTAATTATAAACGTAGTTCATCTGACCTACCAAACTTTATGAATTACAATAATGAATATCTATCTGACCCTCAACAGATTACTAATTCTTTTGCCAACTTTTTTCAGCAATCCTATTCTGAATCTGAAAATTTCACGCATAATCCTAAAAATTTTGTTGAGAGTAGCTCATATTTAAATATAACCTGTTTTACGGAAGACGAAGTATTTACAGCATTAAAGAAAATTAAACCTAAATTAACTTCTGGGCCTGATGGGATCCCCGCATTCATATTACGTGACTGTGCTGCTATTTTTGCTAGCCCCCTTACTATATTATTTAATTATCACTAAAGTTCTCTAAATTTCCACTAGTGGAAATTGTCGAAAATAATTCCAGTCTTTAAGGAGGGTGATATATCCCATATTTGTAACTACCGTCCGGTAGTAATAATAAATAATTTTGCTGAAGCATTTGAAATTATCTTACACCATTTTATTTTTAACCATGGAAGGCATCAAATATCAACAGCTCAACACGGATTTTTTCAAGGCTGTTCAACAGTTACGAATTTAATTAATATTACAGAGTTTATTTCTGACTCTATTGATAAGGGTATATAAACAGACGTTATATATATACTGACTTTTCAAAGGCATTTGATAGACTGAACCATGATATCCTCTTAGAAAAATTTGAAATTTTTGGATTTTCGGATAACCGCATTAAAGAAAATTAAACCTAAATTAACTTATGGGCCTGATGGGATCCCCGCATTCATATTACGTGACTGTGCTGCTATTTTTGCTAGCCCCCTTACTATATTATTTAACTTATCACTAAAGTCCTCTAAATTTCCACTACAGTGGAAATTGTCGAAAATAATTCCAGTCTTTAAGAAGGGTGATAGATCCGATATTTGTAACTACCGTCCGATAGTAATAATAAATAATTTTGCTAAAGCATTTGAAATTATCTTACACCATTTTATTTTTAACCATTGAAGGCATCAAATATTAACAGCTCAACACGGATTTCTCAAAGGCTGTTCAACAGTTACGAATTTAATTAATATTACAGAGTTTATTTCTGACTCTATTGATAAAGGTATACAAACAGACGTTATATATACTGACTTTTCAAAGGCATTTGATAGACTGAACCATGATATCCTCTTAGAAAAATTTGAAATTTTTGGATTTTCGGATAACCTTATTACACTTTTTAAATCCTACCTAACTGATAGAAGACAATATGTTGTATATCATGGTGTTAGATCTATTGAAGTCTTAGCTACGTCGGGGGTCCGCCAAGGTTCAAATTTAGGGCCACTTTTCTTTAATTTGTTTGTTAACGACATAGTAGATAATATCACTGTTAACTGCCTTCTATATGCGGATGATCTGAAACTATTTTGCAATGTCGCGTGTAAATATGATTGCCTTGAATTGCAAAATAATATTGATCGTATTAATACATGGTGTATAGTAAATAAATTACCTTTAAATGAAGCAAAATGTAACACTATGACATTTACAATAAAATATAATGTTATTGTTTTTGATTACCAATTGAACAATCACACACTTTCCCGTCCTGACACTTTTTGTGACTTGGGTGTGACATTTGATAGAAAACTAACGTTTGTAAACCACATCGAACTTACTGTCAGAAAAAGTTATAGAACACTGGGTTTTGTCATTAGAAACTCCGCACATTTTAATAACGTAAATACATTAAAACAACTATACACTACTCTTGTTAGACCACATCTTGGGTATGCTTCAATAGTATGGTGTCCTGTTTATAATGTACACATACAAAATTTGGAAAAGCTTCAACGTCGATTTCTGAAATATGCGTCTTTTAAGACTGATGGGACCTATCCTGCTATTGGTTACCCACATCAAGAACTACTCTCTAAATTTTCCCTAGACAGTCTAGAAAACCGTAGACACCGATCACAATTAATTTTCTTATATAAAATTTTACATGGTAACATCGACTGTGGAGAAATTTTAGGTATGTTTAATTTCCAAATTCCTAGAGCGGCCTACAATTTATTTTACTTGCCATATTCAAGAACAAATAATGTAAAGAAATTTTCTTGTATTCAGCAAATGTGTAATATATATAATAATTTGGATACTTCTTTAAATATTTTCACCTGCAGTGCTGCAAACATAAAAAAATTGTCTCTAGCTTAAATATATTTTTGTTCTTTCTTGGTGACTTGCGGACTATTAGACTCAATTTAGAGTGTACATCTTACATTCACTTTGTTTTATATATGACAAATGGATTGTATTAGCTTAATTTAGTTTAAGTTAGTTTAGTTTATTAGTTTAATTCAGATATATAAATAATATGTATATATCTTTTTGTTCATAATCTATACAAGTATTGAATTATTTTGTATTTTCCTATTCTGTAATTGGGTTTCACCTGCTGAATAGTGTACCAAATAAATAAATAAATAAATTTCAAATTTCCATCGGTGCCAGTGACACTTTCAACTACGGGATCAACAAATAAACGTCTACAGTTTTGCTATTTATTTGTTCACTTGAAAAAATTATGGAGAATAAAAGAAAAATAATTCAAATAGTAATCAAAGACATTTAATTATTTCTTCTGTTTGAAACAATTACAATACATTTGATCTAAATGAAAATAGTAAAAAGAAACACATTAGACGCATAGTACAGTATCTAGATGTTTTAACTTCGGAATTATGTCATATTGAACAGATTTCGTTCATTTTTGGCAGTATAATAGTAAATGGTTCACAGAAAAGTTTCTATATTGTGCTGGGGCTTGCTAATTTATAGGGGGTGGATATATATATATTTTTTAAAAAAATATATATATTTATTGGAGCTGTAGTATTTATTGGAGCTGTAGTAGAATCAAATTTTAAGAAGAAAAGGTTCTATGCAATTTTTCACATAAATTTATAGTTTTTAAGTTATAACGACTTCAAAATTGCGATTTAAGCTTAAAAAAAAGGTATTTCCAAACGGCTTTCGTCAAGTATCTCGAAAAGTATTACTTTTTCGAAAAAATGTTACAGACCAATTACAGAAGTACAAACTGGGAATTAATTATATTTTTTGTTTATTGATGTAGGATTAATAATTTCGGAGATATTTAAGTTTATATTTGGTATCTAAGTGTTTCGAAATTTCCTTTAAAGTTCAAAATGCATTTTTTTTTAAAGCAAGTGCTTTAAATGAGCAAAAGAAATTGAACATCTTGGTAATGCTACATCTTAACGAAAAACTGTATTTGAGATAATTTTTTTAAATTACTGGCTAATTAGAGTAACAAAATGGCGACCTTTTTATATAAAAAAATATAAATACGCACATTTTTCCGTCATAACTTCTTTATTTCTTATGCTACAGGAACGAGTAAAAAATAATTTGAAACCGCAATTAATTGTCTTTAATTTCAATTCTTAGCATGAGTGACGTAGGTATCACAATTTCTGAGATATTTAACATTTAAACTGCATTTTTCGTCTTATAAACGTTCGGACGCCATTTGTAAACTTTCATATCTCCGAAACTATTAAAGCTATGTAAATAAATAAACAAGCAAAATTCAAGTTTATGAGCTTTATTTTTGGTCTGTGTAATATGCCCGATTATGTCTCACTTCGCTTATACTGTCAGAATAAGACACTTCACTTAGTTTCACACCACCGACCCACTCGCACCGCTGCCCGACATCAACTGCCGTCTCCTCCGGCCGTCAGCTACACAGCGCCACCTAGCATTCGATGATACTTCATTACTTGTCAACGTTAGGTACAAGTAATTCCAATACACTACATCTCTTTTTCCTCATATTTTTTTTTAACTGAAGTATAATTGTTTAAATAAGGCAACTTTAAATAATAAATAGAAAACGTTAAATATACTGTATGTATCTTTTCCTAATCTACTTATAAACCAACGCCTATTCTAATGTGATTTCATGTTATAATTTGTAACCTCATAATATTATTTTCCATCTTCGTTAGGTGCAGTCAAGATGTCCTCTTCAGCTCTGTCTCGGACCCTACACTCTCTCCTTTTATCTTTTTTCTATCTTTTTAAGATGAACCACATTTTCCGAATTTCTTGTCCCATTTGGTCCTTTCTTACACGGATGTCGCCCTTATTTGCATTGATAACAGTATGGAACTGCTGTCGAAATTTGGCGTTAGTTTATTACTTCTTGTTATATTTTTTTTTCGTAGACTTTGTCTCCATATTTTCTTTGCTTTCCTGGCTTTCCTTTTTCTGTCTCCATATTCTTTTCCTTTTTTTTTTTTTGTTTCCTCATTTTATCTTTATCTTTTACTTCTTCGTCTACAATTATGTTTTCATCTTTCAGGAGGTAATTCATTTCAAGGGCACTTCCAAAAGCATGTGACCAATACATCCATGATCCGTGCAGTAACATCGCTAACGACCAGTCCATTCTCAGAAATTAGTTCCTAATCTCGACCTTTGGCCGTAATCCATAATCAACATAGACTGTGAATTGTACTTAATCCGCTAATCATTCAATCCAGTCACCATATCTCTTTAGGTTTGGCTAAATATGATAGAGTAAAACAAGCTTCGTCTGTGCTAGTAAGCTTACAAAAGTGTGCGGTAAATAGATAGTTTAATCACGGAACCTATAAACGACAATAATTAAATCAGCTGCAAGAAGTTTCTTGTAATACACATGTTGATTTTTTTTCCTTTTTTTTTTTTCGACCATTAGGGAGTCATTCAAAGTTTACCCGGAAGTATATCATAAATTTCAGATAGGAAGCACATATTCATGTCTATAATAATTAAATCAAATCAATCACGTTTACATTGTTCCAAGGTTTTATAAACATTTTTAATACTTATTAATAAAGTGTGTGTATCAAAAATTTAGTTAATAAATAGCAGAGATTTATGAATAAAATCGGTGTAGTTACTTGATAACAAATTTTGAGAAAATAGCCTTATTTGCTGGAATAAATATAGTAATTTTTCCTTAAATAAATTTACATTGTTCATTTCTTTTAATGCATAAGGCAAAATAATTTATAAATCTTTGTGTCTGTGTTTTAGTTCTTCTAAGGATATTCGTATCTAAATTTACTTTGCCTCGAATATCATAGGTGTGACCAATTTGCTTGTTTAAGATCGATTTATGTTTATAAGAAAACAGGAGAACTGATTTAGTATACAACATCAAAACATCAAATTCCTTAAAAATAGGATTTTTGGATTATTGTTTTTTCCTCTACAACTATAGAATTATTTTTATTATTATTATTTTTTTTTTCAATATTTGTTGATGTTAATGATATCTTAATATATCAAATATATACAGTTCTCTTGAGAACATTAAAATTCGAAAATAAGATTTTCTAATAATTATTTTCTGGTAGACAATCACTTTATCTAGATCAGTTTTATAAGTTCCATTCCAGGACAAAAGCCAAATTTCTGCATTACCGATCTTAAACCAATCACGGCTCAGTTTCCGAATCCTCTCTCTCAAGAAGATATATGCTGGATCCGAATCGTTTCCGATCCCTGTCAGATACTGTGGAAGCGAAAGGTCTCCTTCCTGATTGTCAAGTTGCACAGTATGAATCAAGCAAGATTGGTACACTATGAGGTTCCTTAATATACAGCTTTTAGGCGAAGAAGTCAGTGCGGGGGTGAAAGATCAGACTATCTTTGTTCTTCGAATGCGCAGTAGCGGCGCAGTTATCTCTCTCTAGAAGAACCGTCTGGACTGGCCCGAAATATGGTCTGACGTTACTATGATCTGTAGTGTTACATTCTACAACTTATCCTCATTACCAGCATGCAGAACAGTGACTCAAAATGCGAGGATAATTACCACCGACCTCAAAAGCGGGTTATTGCGAGCCCGTTCCAGTTACGAGTTCTTTGCTTAATTAACATTACACAAATTCTTACAATATTTTGAATAAGGCTCTGCATCTGGTGTGATCTCACACCAGCTGTTCATTGGCTAATGCCATTTTTTAGTGGGGATTGTAAGTTATTAGACCACCTTAAAGTCTACCAACCTTGTGAATCAAGATGTTCCTAACCACGCTTTCGACATACTGTAACCTTGACTGGATAAACCGTCATATTTTCTGCGCGGCTTACAGTTTCACTTCGACACCTCAGGCATTGCTCGGACCGTCTTCCATGCTGCACTCTTGCAACTGTATTCAAAATATTCAATATAATATTACGAACTACTAACCTAAGAGAAGACAGAAATACGAAGAACCATATAATTCTAATAACCAAAATAGGATATGGCCAAAGAATACAACTACACAATGCATGGTTAATTTGATGTGCCATATTTAAGCCTTGCCTAAGTGAACATGAATTACACATCGCAATTGCAAGAAATTTTATTAAAATCTGAACACACAATATGAATAGGTGACTTAATAAGAGCGTTAGTTTTTTTTTTTTTTTTTTTGGGAGGGGGAGGGTTGGCATCCGAAAAAATTCTTTGCCACATAATAATGAGCGTTAGTTCTAGCCATATCGATATAACATGGGAAATCCTGCATTAAGCTCTGCTTAGGTACTAAAACTTAATTGTGATAAGAGGTCGAAACTAAAATTAAATTTACTTATTAAAAATTATAATCTATACCTCTTTCAGGATAATAACCATTTGATTTAAATGTAAAATATTTTAAAAACTTTCTTTGTACAATCTCAATTGACTTTTGAGAACTGCATAATACGGATGCTATATTAACCTGCAGTGATTTAATTTTGACATTACATAACTGCCATATAATGTTTTAAAGCCTTCATATTAATTTTTTTTTTGCAATTTCCTATACTTACAGCCAAGAGATTTCAGGACTGATGAGGTTATGTGGGTTATATGATATTAAAATTAAAATTTAAATCATCTGCAAAATGAACTGCTATAAGTTAGCCATCAGTTTTTTTTTTTTTTTTAACAAAATAGTGGAGTCATTAATATTGTAGTGGTTAATTTTTTCGTAAAGTTGGATGGTCTAAATGGTTAAGGGCTATAGGAAAGTTATAGATAACTTTGACCTTCAAAAGAAGTCCCACTAGAGGAATACTAGTGGCCAAACACAAGCGAAAAGGTTTATAACCTATTCGACAAAGAATACCACAAGGCTTCTCGAACTCGAAAAGTTTGACCTAAGGCTGATCACAGGCCTTCTAACTGGCCATTGCCCTTTGAGATATCATCTCAAGAACATGGGCTTGGCAGAAGATAACAAATGCAGATACTGTGAAGCTACAATTGAGACTGAAGAACATATACTTTACGAATGCAAGGTATTAATCCGCATTAGGCTAAAGTACCTAGAACAGACGGAATTAACTCCTGAAGACAGGGAAATTAGCTCTCAGGAAAATCACAAGCTTTGCAAAAGTCTTGGAATCCTGGGCAATAACTAGATGTAGAGTAAATCACAAAAGATCTTTTAGATCTAGGTGAAGAAAGGCCAAATCAGGGCCAAGCCTCAAACAATCTACAATCTAAGTTGCCTATATTCTCAGAAATAAATTGGGGTAATATAGGTCCAGAGACTCATGTTCCCAAATTTTCCTTAATCAACGCCTTACAATGTTGTAGCATTGATACTGTTTAATTCCGATTTCTGCCCTATTTATTTTGTTTTATATATTTATTTTACTATTACTATTATTGTTATTTTTTTTTTGCTCCTCTCTGTCTTCTGTTTGGTGCTCGCAGCTCTTCTTTCTTCGATTTACAGCCGTTCCTCTATACCTAAAGTTGAGGTAGTATCGGTATACTTATAGCAATGTAATACTTATAATACAAAGAAAATAAATATTATTTATTTTAAACTAATGATGTTATCTCTCCATTCGACAAAAACTTTAATGTATGTCTAAGTAACAAAATACATACAAATAAGGAAAATAGAACAGAGGCGTGTGCTTCCAACCATAATTACAGCGTATTTTTTATTGTAATTTATTTTTAATTTTTTCAGCGTTACATAGCAACACATAACACTATTTTTTTTTGAGTTTCTAGTGTGATCTAACATATATACCATATCAAAGAAAATTACTCCGTTTCTTTTTAGTTCCGTACACCAAATACGTGTTAAATAATATTTGGAAGGGGTTTTCTTCCGCTATCAACATGATTTCTCATACAGACGGTGCGAATTAAGATTTAAAATACCTTTGTTTTGCGATCACAATGATCTAAGGCACACAATGTATTCTGATATTCTTGTTTTGTTTTTGTTTTTTTTCTCTTGCGATCACAATGATCTAAGGTACCCAATGTACTCTGATTTTCTTTCTTTGTTTTGCGATCGCAATGATCTAACGTACGCAATGTACTATGATATTCTTCTTTTGTTTTTTCGATCACAATGATCTGAGGTACACAATGTACTCTGATATTATTCCTTTTCTTTGTGATCACTCTAACCTTCCACACATAATGTGCAAATTTTGAATTTACAAATTCTTTAATATTTTCCCCCCAGATCACCTTGATCTTAGACACACAATGTACCCTTGATTTTCTATATGATCACTATGATCTTTCATATACAATGTATGAATTAGAATTTAAGAATTCCTTAATAGTTTTCCTCGATCACCATGACCTTAGGTACACAATGTAGGTACTTTTGATTTTCTATGTGAGATCTACGATCTTTCGTCCCAATGTATAAAATAAGAGTTTAAAATTTTTTAGATTTTACGATCACCATGATCTAAGGTACCTAGTGTACTCTATTATTTTAAAATTATTACTATTATTATTTTCGCACTCTCGTTTTTCAACGGTAGTCTTTCTGATGGTAGGTTGCTTCAGATGGGCAATTGTCAAGCCTTTCTGCATATTAATTTGAAATTGATAAGAAACGTCTTACCATGTGACATGTGTCCAGCACAACAGTTTTGTAAATGAGATATTAAATATTTTATATCCAGTTCTTCTGTTCGTTTCACTGTGCTTCGCGATATTATTCCTGTATGATCGGTCGTATGTCAACTCTATCTACCTTCCACGTTTGTTTTATTTATTTATTTTTTTTTAAGTCCTATGTATTTATTATTATTATTATTATTATTTTGAGGGACTTGCTTTCAAATTTTATTGTTAAATTTATCCTCGTCGCCACTTGTAATATGCCCGATTATGTCTCACTTCGCTTATACTGTCAGAATAAGACACTTCACTTAGTTTCACACCACCGACCCACTCGCACCGCTGCCCGACATTAACTGCCGTCTCCTCCGGCCGTCAGCTACACAGCGCCACCTAGCATTCGATGATACTTCATTACTTGTCAACGTTAGGTACAAGTAATTCCAATACACTACAGTCTGTACCCTTTTTCAATAAAACTAATATTTATCGAGATATTTGGAAAAGGAAAAAAAATTACGTTTTATCGAAAATACCTTTATAGTTTAAACTGTATCTTTTTCTAAAGCAAGTGTTGTATACAAACCAAAAAATTTGAGCATCTACGTCATTATATATATTAACGAGAAACAGTGTTTGAAATTCCTTTTTTTTAATTACTGGCTAATTACAGTAACAAAATGGCGACGTTATTAAAAAAATGTGTAGACGCACATTGCTTCGGTCATAACTTCTTTGTTTTTTATGCTACAGAAACAAATAAAAAACAATTGAAAGCTTAATTAATAACCTATTATTTTACCTATTAGCATCCTTGACGTAGGTGTCACAGTTTCTGAGATATTTAACTCTCACTCTAAACAATTATCTTATGAACACTTGGATGCCTAATGTAAACTTAAATGTCTCCGAAATTATTAATCCTACATCAATAAACAAAAAATATAGTTAATTCCCAGTTTGTACTTTCTCTAATTGGTCTGTAACATTTTTTCGATAAAGTAATACTTTTCGAGATACTTGACGAAAGCAGTTTGGAAATACCTTTAAGCTAAAATCGCAATATTGAAGTCGTTATAACTTAAAAGCTATCAATTTATGTGAAAAAATGAATAGAATCTTTTCTTCTTAAAATTTGATCCTACTTCAGCTCCAATAAATATATATATTTTTTAAGTGCCACCCCCTTAGAGGGGGTGGCATCCACCCCCTATAAATTTCCGTCATAACTTCTTTATTTCTTATGCTACAGGAAAGAGTAAAAAATAATTTGAAAGCGCAATTAATTGTCTTTAATTTCATTTCTTAGCATGCGTGACGTAGGTGTCACAATTTCTGAGATATTTAACATTTAAACTGCATTTTTCTTCTTATAAACTTTCGGACGCCATTTGTAAACTTTCATATCTCCGAAACTATTAAATCTATGTAAATAAATAAACAAGCGAAATTCATTATCAGTTTATGAGCTTTATTTTTGGTCTCTACCCATTTTTCAATAAAACTAATATTTATTGAGATATTTGCAAAAGGAAAAAAAACTACGATTTATCGAAAATACCTTTTTTTCTAAAGTAAGTGCTGTATACAAACCAAAAAAATTGAGCATCCACGTCATGCTATATATTAATGAGAAACAGTGTTTGAAATTCCTTTTATTAAATTTCTGGCTAATTAAAGTAACAAAATGGCGACGTTGTTATTAAAAAAATGTGTAGACGCACATTGTTTCGGTCATAACTTCTTTGTTTTTTATGCTACAGAAACAAATAGAAAAATAGTTGAAAGCTTAATTAATAACCTATTATTCTACCTATTAGCATTCTTGACGTAGGTATCACAGTTTCTGAGATATTTAGCTTTCACTCTAAATAATTATCTTATGAACATTTGGATGCCAATTGTAAATTTAAATATCTTCGAAATTATTAATCCTACATCAATAAACAAAAAATATAATTAATTCCCAGTTTGTACTTTCTGTAATTGGTTTGTAACATTTTCTCGGTAAAGTAATACTTTTTGAGATACTTGACGAAAGCCGTTTGGAAATACCTTTTTTTTTAAGCTAAAATCGCAATTTTGAAGTCGTTATAACTTAGTCGTTATAACTTAGTCGTTATAACTTAGTCGTTATCAATTTATGTGAAAAATTGCATAGAACTTTTTCTTCTTAAAATTCGATTTTACTTCAGATCCAATAAATATATATATTTTTCAAGCGCCACCCCCTATAAATTAGCAAGCCTTCGCACAATATAGAAACTTTTCTGTGCAGCATTTACCATTATACTGCCAAAAATGAACGAAATCCGTTCAATATGACATTATTCCGAAGTTTTGCATATTTTTTACATCTAGGTACTGTACTAAATTGGCCTATGATGAATAAAGTATCATTAGAACAGATTAAAAGAAAAGAAGCCCAAAATTCCTTGATTTTTAAAAGTATTACCCATTAAAAAATATTGTTATCTTATTGAATTTTTTCGATTCTAGTTGAACGCCTGCACGGTTCTTTTAAAATGTTGAATATTGTAATAGAAGCGCTGGCAACGATGCCGGGCTTCGTAAAATGCACCAACTACATACATACATACAAACGGGCTTCGTATAGATAGTAGTGTGTGTTGGGCTTCGGATAACCTGAGAAATATATATTTTTGTTAATGTTAAATAAAGTTACCCCTCTTCTATTGCGCGGTGTATATAAATGTTTCCATGATATATTTGGTAATATACACGCGTCTAACTACAATAAAAGACTCGGGCTTCTGAGTGCCTGTGCAACGTACCGGGCTTGGTATTGGTAGCCGGGTACGTATATATATATATATATACATATATATATATATATATATATATATATATTGTACTATCTTGATTTATTATTTTATTGAATTTATTTTTATTTATTATTGTTAATTTTAAATTTACTCTTTCTCAGGGCCAAAAAATAGGTTCAAATGTATTTTTTAATCTATTGAATAAAATATATATATTTAATAAACAAATACAAATTTATTAAATAGATCCAAGAGTTCAAACAATTATATTAATTTCATCTATTGTCCTATTCGACAGCTAACTTATATTCTAGATTCTTAATTACTAACAAAATTAAAATATAAATTGTCTTTTATAAAGTACCGCAAAATATAAAGTTTATTTTAATAGCATTCACATAAATACCTTCTCTCTTGATTATTTATGTTTTACCAAGCTTGACATTGGTACCTGATTACCACCATAATCATAATAATGACGTTCCTTGTAGTACTTTCCCCTCTTGCAAATTAAACTGTTTTATTATACAAACTCAAATTATTGATCACCGTCGTCTTTTGAATAAATCTGCCTTTATAATCTTCTTATATATTCCTTATATTTTTCCAAAAATATGTATTTCTTAATATTTTGTCAAATTTTGACTTTTTCGAATAATAATTCTTTTTTCCTCAATTTTTTTTTACTACTTGATTTTTCTTAATTTCGCTGACTTCCAAATAGCTTATATCCTATACTATTTACACATTCTTAATCTAATCTTAACTATTAAACAATTTTATTTAACCTATAACTAAATACATGTCAATATATATATATATATATATATATATATATATATATATATATATATATATATATATATATATATATATATATATATATATATATATAAATACATAAATCATTTTTATATCTCCCTCCATAACTAAATCTTTTACAAAATGATACCTGACATCAATGTGCTTAGACCTTTTAGTTTCAAGAGTATTAGACATTTTTATACAAGCTTGATTGTCTTCATATATCAAAATCGGTTTAAATATACATAACATTTGATCTTCTAATAACTGTTTTAAAAATAAACATTCTGTAATACATGTCGACAAGGTTACATATTCAGCTTCACAGCTAGAAAGCGCAACTATAGTCTGTTTCTTAGACTTCCAGAAAACACTATTATCATTTAACCTTAGAATAAATCCACTAACACTTTTACGGTCATTAATATTGTTTGCAAAGTCTGAGTCAACATATGCACTAATAGTCAAATCATGTTTGTTAGAATATACATATTTTAAGCCAAAATTTTCAGTATATTTAAGATACTTTAAAACATTTTTAAGATGTTTCCAATGGTTATTATTATAACAGTTTTGGAACTGACTGAAATAAGTTACTGTAAAACAGGGCGTGTCCCTAACATAATATACATAAGACTTCCTATTAGTTCTTTATATGGTATATCACTAACGTTACATATTTCTCCTACTTCTAAATTTAATTTGTGTTGCATAGGTAACTTTGAACATTTACAATTTATCATATCGTATTGTTTTAAAACTTTGTTAATAAGCTGTTTTTGACAGATAAATAATGCTTTATTATTTATTTCTATTTCTAAACCCAAAAAACAAATTTTATCATTGGCAGTTAAATCTTTCATTTCGAATTCCAATGATAACTGTTTTTTAACAAAATTCAAATCTGTGATATTATTAGACATAATAATTAGATCATCTACCCACAATAACATATATGTTTCATGTCTGCTATATAAACATGGATCAACTTTGGATCTAACAAAATTTATTTCTATCAAAAAATTATTAAATCTTTCATACCAACATTTAGGGCTTTGCTTCAAACCATACAGAGCCTTTTTTAGTTTACATACTTGATTAGTACAAGAATCCACTACTAGACCTTCTGGAATTTTCATGTATACTGGTGTCTCCAAATCTCCATTTAGAAATGCTGATTTTACGTCCATCTGATGAATGTATAAATGCTTTTCAACAGTAAGTGCCAGCAAAACTCTAAGTGTCAACATTCTTGCAACTGGGGAATAAATTTCTTTATCTTCATAATTTCCCTGTTGAAACTCTCTTGCGACCAATCTTGCCCTTTTAATCGACTCACCGTTAACATATTTCTGCGTAAAAACCCATCTTGAATCTATTATTTTCTCATCTTTCGGTGGTGATACAATGTCCCATGTTTTATTTTTTCTTAACATATTTATTTTTTGGTCTATGGCCCTTTTCCAATTTTCATCTTTTATGGCTTCAGCATACGTTACAGGATTTTCTGATGGTAGGAAACCTGTAGCCAACGCGGCCATAAAATTCATGTCATAATCTTCGAATCTTTTTGGCGGCTTTCTCTCTCTTGGTCTACTTCTTTCTTCCTGGTATTATTTTTCTTCAGTTTTTACCTCATTATGTCTTCTTATTTCTGTTAATTCATTAGTTTTGTTTCCATCTTTTAATTCTAACCTCACTTTTTCTTCTCTACTTTCAGGATTAACCATGAAATTTTCAATTTCGTAACTATCGGTTTTTCATTTTCGTCAAAAATAACATTACGTTCACATTTTATGATATTCTTTTCTGAGTCCCACATTCTATAGCCATTGTTTGTATATCCAACCATTATCATCGATTTACTTCTCTTGTCTAATTTTCCTCTAATTTCTTTCGATATATGTACATGTCCTGTGCTTCCAAAAACTTTAATATTTTCTGCGTTCACTTTTCTCTGATACCAAATTTCTGCTGGAATTTTTCCTTCTTTTAAAGAAGTGGTTGGTACTCTGTTAATAATGTAAGTTGCTGTCCTTACAGCTTCGCCCTAGAACGTCTTTTTGAGTTGTGAGTCAATAAGTAAGCATCTAGCCATATTCAAAACAGTTCTATTAAATATCTCGCTTATTCCATTCTGTTCAGGGTTCCTTGGAACTGTATAGTGAATCTGAATTCCTTTTCTTTTGCAAAAGTTTTTAAATTCTTTTGAACTGTACTCTCCTCCGTTGTCACAGCGAAAATTTGAAATTTTTGTTCCGAACTTTGCCGTATTCTACAAATTTCTCAAATACTTCACTCTTTTCTTTCAATAGATAAACCTGTACAAAATGTGAGTGGTGGTCAATAAATGAAACATAATATCTCTTATCATCATGCGTAGGAGGCGAAAACGGACTTGCGACATCTGAAGAAACAATTTCTAATAACCTTTTGGCTTTCTTTTCCTGAGGAGTATTTCCAAAAGGTAGACGTGTTTGTTTTCCTTTTAAGCATACCTCGCAGAGAGTTCTGGACGGGAACAGTGACGAATGTCCCATACGCCGATGTAAGAGACTGCTACTCACAAAGTTTACACTTTCACTTCTTGGTTTAAAGGATACTAAATATAGATTTCCAGAAAGACTTCCTTCTACTACAACCTCTTGTCCTTTAATAATTTGTACCTTTTGATTTTCAAATACGATTTTTAGTCCTGCCTTCTCAATTTTCTTTACTGACAATAAATTGAATTCTAAGTCTTTACACAACAAAACGTCTTTAATTTCCAAAGATTTCCCTTTTTCATTTTCTACATACAAACTTCCCTTCTTCTCAGCTATAATTTTGACTCCCTTTTTAGCAACATTTATCTCAAAATTAACATTTTTCTGTTGCATTAAATACTGTTCAGTATTTTTGTTTATCATATGATTAGTTGCACCACTATCAACAATGAAAGTTAAATTGTCATTTAAGTCACTAAAGCACACAGTGTCATCAGCTGTTTTGTTTACGGTAGATTCACAGTTCTCTGGCTCGCCGATCATAAATGCAATATCTTCTTCTTCTGCAACATTTGCCCTGCCTGGGTTCCTGCTATCACTTTGACATTCACTTCTCTTATGTCCTGGTTTACCACACTTGTAACATTTGTACTTAAATTCACTCGATTCGCTTCCCGCAGATACACGATCATTTCTGTAGGAACCTCCTCTTCCTCGTGATCGTCCAGAAAACTTCCTTCTGTTCATAAAAGCAACCGAGTCTGAGGTTTGGGCTGTTGATTCTTTGCAATTATTTTCCTGACGAGACTTTTCTTGGAGTAACTTATTTTTAACAAATTCAAAGTTTATTTCCTTAGGATCTTGTGCATAATATAATATCTATGGTTGTTGTCACTGCTTGAAATGAATCTGGCATAGAAGAAAGTAACTGAGATATGATTTCTCCTTCATCCATTTTTCCGCCACTGCTTTTCAGATCAGAAACAGTTCACTCAAATTCTGTGATAAAGTCGTTTAGAGATCCTGTCGTGTACCTCAAGTTCCTTAGTTTCCGCTGTAGTTCCACCTGAATAGTTAACCCTTTCTTGACATAGGTATCCTTCAGAGTGTTATACATTTCCTTAGCTGTCTTTTTGTCTTGCACCACTTGTAATACATCGTCTGAAAGCCATTGTACAATTACATTTCTAGCTTTAGCATCATTTTTCTTGAACGTTTCGTCTGTGCCAGTTTCTTCCAAAACTTCCAAGATTCCATATTGTTCCAGGAGTATCTTTAATCTGAATTTCCAGTTTGAAAAGCCGGTTCCAGTGAAAGGTTTGAAATTGGCAATTTGTAAGTTGTTCGCCGCCATATTACCCTTGTTTCCCACCAACACAATTTTTCTTTTTTTGGTCCTTCCAGGTAAATTTCAGATTATACTTTTAACGTTGTTCCTCTGGGCACATAACCTCTTGAACTAATAGCAATAAAAACTAAGTTGGATACAATTAACAACTTTATTAATTATGTCAAGAACAGATTGTTACACACAGATGCACACTTAACTTAAAAACGTTTCTTACTGAACTAGGACTAATACCAACTGTACCTATGTGAAATCACTAACATTGCAGAACTGCCAACTTAAACATTCAACATGAATTTCCTTTTTTTTTATTACTGGCTAATTACAGTAACAAAATGGCGACGTTGTTATTAAAAAAATGTGTAGACGCACATTGCTTCGGTCATACATCTTTGTTTTTTATGCTACAGAAACAAATAAAAAAATAATTGAAAGCTTAATTAATAACCTATTATTTTACCTATTAGCATCCTTGACGTAGGTGTTACAGTTTCTGAGATATTTAACTCTCACTCTAAACAATTATCTTATGAACACTTGGATGCCTAATGTAAACTTAAATGTCTCCGAAATTATTAATCCTACATCAATAAACAAAAAATATAGTTAATTCCCAGTTTGTACTTTCTCTAATTGGTCTGTAACATTTTTTCGATAAAGTAATACTTTTCGAGATACTTGACGAAAGCAGTTTGGAAATACCCTTTTTTAAGCTAAAATCGCAATTTTGAAGTCGTTATAACTTAAAAACTATCAATTTATGTGAAAAATTGAATAGAATCTTTTCTTCTTAAAATTTGATTCTACTTCGGCTCCAATAAATATATATATATTTTAAGTGCCACCCCCTTAGAGGGGGTGGCATCCACCCCCTATAAATTTCCGTCATAACTTCTTTATTTCTTATGCTACAGGAAAGAGTAAAAAATAATTTGAAAGCGCAATTAATTGTCTTTAATTTCATTTCTTAGCATGCGTGACGTAGGTGTCACAATTTCTGAGATATTTAACATTTAAACTGCATTTTTCATCTTATAAACTATTAAAA
This sequence comes from Rutpela maculata, assembly GCA_936432065.2. NCBI lineage: Eukaryota > Metazoa > Arthropoda > Insecta > Coleoptera > Cerambycidae > Rutpela > Rutpela maculata. The sequence goes on along the minus strand of OW386286.2, from coordinate 130,832,546 downwards.
ACTATTAAATTTATATAAATAAATAAACAAGCGAAATTCACTATCAGTTTATGAGCTTTATTTTTGGTCTCTACCCATTTTTCAATAAAACTAATATTTATTGAGATATTTGGAAAAGGAAAAAAAAATTACGTTTTATCGAAAATACCTTTTTTGTAAGTGCTGTATACAAACCAAAAAAATTGAGCATCGACGTCATGCTATATATTAACGAGAAACAGTGTTTGAAATTCCTTTTTTTTTAATTACTGGCTAATTACAGTAACAAAATGGCGACGTTGTTATTAAAAAAATGTGTAGACGCACATTGTTTCGGTCATAACTTCTTTGTTTTTTATGCTACAGAAACAAATAAAAAAATAGTTGAAAGCTTAATTAATAACCTATTATTCTACCTATTAGCATTCTTGACGTAGGTGTCACAGTTTCTGAGATATTTAGCTCTCACTCTAAATAATTATCTTATGAACATGTGGATGCCAATTGTAAATTTAAATATCTTCGAAATTATATTAATCCTACATCAATAAACAAAAAATATAATTAATTCCCAGTTTGTACTTTCTGTAATTGGTTTGTAACATTTTTTCGGTAAAGTCATACTTTTCGAGATACTTGATGAAAGCCGTTTGGAAATTTTTTAAGCTAAAATCGCAATTTTGAAGTCATTATAACTTAAAAACTATCAATTTATGTGAAAAATTGCATAGAACCTTTTCTTCTTAAAATTTGATTTTACTTCAGATCCAATAAATATATATATTTTTCAAGCCCCACCCCATGTCAGGGGGTGGCATCCACCCCCTATAAATTAGCAAGTCTCCGCACAATATAGAAACTTTTCTGTGCAGCATTTACTATTATACTGCCAAAAATGAACGAAATCCGTTCAATATGACATTATTCCGAATTTTTGCATATTTTTTACCTCTAAGTACTCTACTACCTATGATGAATAAAGTATCATTAGAACAGATTAAAAGAAAAGAAACCCAAAATACCTTGATTTTTAAAAGTATTACCCATTAAAAAATATTGTTATCTTATCGAATTTTTTCGATTCTAGTTGAACGCCTGCACGGTTCTTTTAAAATGTTGAATATTCTAATAGAAGCGCTGGCAACGATGCCAGGCTTCGTAAAATGCACCAACTACATACATACATACAAACGGGCTTCGTATAGATAGTAGTGTGTGTTGGGCTTCGGATAACCTGAGAAATATATATTTTTGTTAATGTTAAATAAAGGTGTATATAAATGTTTCCATGATATATTTGGTAATATACACGCGTCTAACTACAATTTTACCTTGAGATGTTATTAAGATATTTTTAATAAGGGCTTCCTTTTTTTTGTTGGTCTTTTTAATCCAGTTGACCAGCCTTCCTTATGAGCTCGAGGAACACTTTGTACATTTTTATCTTGCCAAATTCGTATTACGGTATGTCCAGTGGCGGATCTAAGGTAAAAGGCCCCGGTGGCAAACGCTTTGAAGGGCCCATTTTTTCGGATGATAAATAAATAAATTATATTTGCACGCAAGCGACGGATGCATTGTCTTTTATGACGGCCCTGAAGTCCCTTTTCCAGAGGGGCCCAGGTGGCATTCGCTCATTGGCCGCCCGGTTACATCCGCCACTGGGTATGTCCTTCATTCAACCACGTCTCCCCTAAATAACATTTTCTTCCGCATTCACGAGAAGCTCTAATTGTCCAAATATAATTTCTTTTATTAAATATATGTTAATATAATGTACTTATAAATAAATAAGTGCCAAAACAAATTATGGAATTTGCAAAGCCCATAAATTTGCACGCCATTGGGCCTACTGTCAAGACTTTATGCTTTTAGTATATATCTATCTTGAAAATATGAATATGCCACAATTAAATAATTAAAGACAATGGACCGCAATAGTGTGACGTCTCACTCCCACTCTAACTATTCCATCCTCTTTCTAACATCGACCTTATTACCACTGTACATAAGACACTGGTCAAAATTGAATTTGAAATTTCAGAAAATCTGTGAATATTTAACTATTGAATTATCATACAAATGTTTTAACTTTAAAAGCTGCGCCTTCTTGTAATAAAACTGTAATTTTTAAAGTCCTCTTGAAATTTTTTCAGAAATTAATTTTTTATTGCGCACGCGTGTGTACGTATGTCGAACTTATCTGCATCGTTTTATTTGTTTACCTGGACTAGATCAAATTTAAAGTTATGTATAGTGGATTATTTCTTTTATAATTTTCAAGGATTTTACAGTATTTAAAGCGTTTGCATTCCAAATTTGTACTGGAGTCAATAATAATATATTTCAACGGCATCGTAAGTACCTACGTTTGTGATTGAAATTATAACAAAGTAATTTTTAAATATGTATGTATCAATATACTTACCTATTTTTAGCATTGGTTCAAAAACACGTATTGCATTTTTCTGCGATTGCTCAATTTTTTAAAGATAAAGGAAAACTCATGGTCAAGGCAGAAAGTTCTGTTGAAGCGAGCCATGTGAAAGGAATGATTTATGATCCCGAAGTACCGATTGTTAAGGGACAAGTTCATGCTAGCATGAGAGATAGAATCTATAAAGTAGAGGTGTGTGCATTTTTTTTTAAACATTATCATATTTGACTTTTAACGTAATTAATTGTTTTCAGATATTTTTGAATAACGATAAAAATATAACAGATGCAGAATGTACTTTAGGGTGACCATACGTCCGGAATTTCGCTGGATTGTCCGGATTTTTGGAGTACTGTCCAGCATTTAGAAGTGTCCAGCGAAAGTCCAGCATTTTGGCCATATGTCCGGAATTTCGTTGGAAAGTATTAGAAGTGTCCAGCATAAGTTCAGATTTAGATTATAGTGAAGTGATAGTATAAAGTTGTGGACGGAATTTTGTGGGACGAAAAAAATTTTTTTGTTATTTTTAGCCCAAGCTGGAGGCCCAGATCCGCCCTTAGCAGAAGTGTCCAGCATTCATTGAACAAAAATCTGGTCACCCTAATGTACTTGTCCAAGGGGATTATGGTTATGACATCATATATAGCTGCTCTGACTCTCTTTGCACACTATAATATTTCTGTAAGGGTACGAATATGCCGAAGATACTACGCAGATATAGAAGTTCAGGCCGCAGTTTCAGTCGATGCATCGAAGCTATCAATTTGTGCTAAGAGCAGTTCACTCTGCTAGCATCCACGGTATGTGCGGTCACATTTAAATGTATAGGTTTGTTTTACACGTTGATGGCTTCGATACATCTTCTGAAACTGCGGCATGAACTTCTAGCGGGGTAGCATCTTTGGCATGTTCGTACCCTAACAGATGAAGCATGTTCATGGAATATGTCGTATTTATTAGACAGTTCAATTTTAAACTATTTTAATCATTTATAGATTTAATAGAAATAAGTTGTGAATAAATGATACAATATGTAATTTCTTTATTTATTTGTGTTTCTAAGTGAAAATATTTACTTACAAATATTTAAACACGAAGTTATAGGTTGAAAATCTATGATAATAGTATAAAATAATGGAAAGCAATTCAATTTCAAATAAAAATAAATAAAACAGGCTTTGAGGTTAGAATACAAAGAAATAATCAAAGAACTACGTTCCGAATAATTTTTCAGACACTTGTAGAACGCATGCGCAGAAATAGCCATCCTGAAAATATTTTTTTTATAATTTGATTACCACATGTAAAAAACCTATAATCCAGCTCTATTTTTATATCAGTAGTTAGGTTTCAATAGCTAAATATAAAAAATAACGTACCAATCCTTAGATACATTTTTAAGTAATTTATTTTGACCCTTAAAACACATGTACAGAAGGCATGCTTCAAAGACTGCATGGAATGCAATTCAAATTAACCGCCTCGTGCATGACGTCACGACTATTGTGGTCCATAACTATAACTTTGTATGAGTTTTTAAATTCTACGTGTCTGTTACGTAAATACTTCATACTACAGTGTGTGGCAAATGTATGGACCAGCCCCAGCAAAAACCAAAATGCATATTTTAAGCAAAAAAGAACTACTTGGAGGGTATCTTCTCATTGACGTTGTTAAGGTTCATTTGGCTCCTAAGATAATTAGTAAAAAATTAAATAGGTTTAGGTAATTTTCTTTATTTAGTTATAAATATATTGTACATATTAGTGGTAAGTTAATGATTATTTAATGGATTACATGGAATCACTAAGATTGTTTATTGTTGGTACTTCAACACCTCTTATACAGTTCCCCTCATATCCCTACAAAATAGAAAACTGTTATTATTGGGGCGAATTTATATATTTTTCTATATACTTACCCATTAGTCCAGTGGGAGCTCTAATACATTCTGCACTATTCATCTCTTGGCTAAATAATTATTTATTTGATCCCTGTTGATTTTGAAACAATGACAATTATTATTTTCAAAAGATTGTCTAAATACTCCTTAGAGGTACTTATCCTGTCATCTAGTGGACAGTGGATGAACTGCTCAAATAGGTAGCAACAAAAGTTCTCTAATTTAGGAACTGTAATAACTCAAATACGTTTTTTTCAAATAGGATTTTTAATTGATATGTAGATTTCCGGTGATTAGAGGGGCCATTCTTAATTAATTGCTGGTTGTGACTGCATGAAGACGTTTTGTTCTGTGAACATCCACTCTGGGATTATTCTTTGTGCAGTGCTTTAATGTGATTTCGAAGTTTGGCAGTTTATATTTTTGGATTGTGACGATATTTTCGTGAAATCGCACCTATTTAGGGATTATTTCAGCAATTATTGTAAGTACCCCTCATCCATGTGATTTTATAAATAGTAATTTATTTTTCTCTTCACGTGTAGTGATTATTCCACCCTCTCTATCATCGTTTCTGACCATCATCTAACCATTTTCGTGGAATAAAGTGGAACACCCTTCAAGGAAGGTATGTTCAAATTTTTTTGTAAATGGTTAGGTAATTAATTTTTCTGTATTTTATTTATAAGGGTGTTAATGGAGGGCTATTGTTACGGCTATTATTTAACGTTTTCCTGTTGAGGAGTTCTGAGTGCTGCAGATTCCATTCTGAAAAGAAAAATAATAGTCTGGGAGCCAAGCCTCTTTTTGGGGAATATTTTTTTTTCTGTCCATCCCGACGTACCTGGGCTACAACTTATCTTCGTAGAAGTCCTGAGACGAGGAGTCACCTGAAATAGGAGGATACACAAGTTAAGCTAAAGAGCAGTCATTTTTTTTTAATATTTGAAAAATTATATATATATATATATATATATATATATATATATATATATATATATATATATATATATATATATATATATATATAATATATATATATTTTTTTTTTTTTTCTTACCTAGTAATTAACAAAATCAAATTAGTTCACATAAGGACGCTATTTAGCCTAGTGCAAGCTTGTATGATTGCACTTAATTTATAGTACAGTTTCTTAGAGTTCTGGTTAACCTTAGTAATTTTATTTTCTTATTTTGGGAAAATTTTCTATTACATCTTTGAATAGAAATCACCTCTCGTGAACAAACTGTTATAATACATTTTTTTTTTTGATATTTTTGAATGTTGATAAGTTTTACAAAATGGCGTTCTATGGATATAACCATTGGATTTAAGATGTACGGCGGAAATTAGTATATATGAATATATATATTTTAGTTATAGCTACCATTTGATGAAAAAAATACCAGTTATTTTTGGGCTGGTTGTTTTATGTGAATGCGCTTAAGCTTAAGCAACATTAAAACTGCAGTAATTTATTTTGCGACGGTTTATGATAAGTTTTACTTAATTTCTGCTATTTAGGTGAATTAAAAAGAAACGCATTTTTTTAATTATTGTTCTTTAGTTTCTTTTGAATAATATAAAAAGCAAATATTTCAATATTATAGAAACTGATGTGATATACTATACTATTTCTATCCACTAGGTTATATATATTATTACAAGACATACCGGTTGTCCCCTCGGGGTATAACTACTTAAATCTTGACTTTGTATTTTTTTTATGAGCCTATTTATTTAGTTTATAAACTTTATCATTTAAATATTTTCATTAGTCTGGTCAACATTTAAATTTTTTTGGTCATTTGGAAATAATTTTTTTTGATCTTAGGCAAGCATATTATGTTATAATATTATTTTAGTCCTTTTTACATACTTCGAAATATTAGGGCCACATTTTTTTTTTTGCAACATTTCGAACTTTATATTTAAGTAATTTTTTTTGTTTTGTTGGTATATCTGCTGAATACTGTTGAATACCATTGAATACTGTTGTAGTGTTTTATCCGATATTTAGTAATAAACTTCCATTTAGATTTTTAAAGTGAACTTGTCATTTCTTTTGTGTGTGTAGAATCTCTGTTTAGTAAATTGGGGAATTTTCAAGATCTTACGGGGTATTTGCAGGGGAGTTTAATTTACTTGGCGCCCACTTATTAAATCAACTTATTATAGACCCCGCCCGTCTCCACTGATAGTTTGACCGGCGAATACTCATCTGTCAACTGACAGTTGCTTTACTGTTACCTAAGAGGTCTGGAGGGGGTAACAACGTCTTGGCAGAGGTTTTATGACCTACGCAATATTGGCTCGAATGAGTTGAACCTCTTTTTAATGTATGGGCACGTCTGATAGTATTACTTCACCTGTTGTGGTTGCCTGTTATGCATACAATTTCACCAAAGCGCTTTCCCATCAGTTAATAATAATAACAAGCACTACATGTAATACCATTTAGGAAGGAGGGAAGAGCCTTGTGTGAAAGAGGCAGACATTTAGAGACTAGGGGCACACCCAATATCCAGATATACTGGGAATAATTTTTTCTTCTGAAAAAATTCCAGTGTCATGGGCAGGAATAAAACCGGGCACCTAGGTGATAGTGTAGTGTAGACTGTGGTTGCCTCGCAACCTAGCAGTCAGTTCCTTCAAAATATTAGCAACAACAGAAACATTTCGAAATGAGGTCTTGGCACAAAATTAGGTAATTTACACTTCAAATTTTAGCTTTTTATACCATATACTTTGGTTTTCACAAAGGCTGGTCCATATACCTCACGTTGCACAGTGTATAACTACTTTGGTTCTACAGGTTCCTCGACTTTTTTAATGCAGTTTTCAACAATTGGCGGACAGAGGTTTGTTAAAGCACAACAAACAGTAACAATCTGATCAACAGTTGAAACGTGTTCATGATCATTTAACAAATTCATTGTCATTTCGTTACGGAGTATATTATACTTACGCCGCGCATAACCAATTATTCTTTCCACATGTATGCGTACACAGGCAACTTGTCTTGTTTTTTCAATGTCTCTCGGTTCAAGCTGGTTTTTACCTTTTAAAAAGGTAGGAGGTCCAAACAGTAGCACAATAAATTCCAGCACTGTCTCCAATAGTAAATCCTCTGTCTGCCAATACAATATCACCAGGAAGCAATTTCTCCAAAAATCCTGATTCTATTGTCACAAAATTGTCACTACACCTTCCACCAAAAGCTTCAGATATGAAACATATTACTCCATGAGCTGTAATACCTATTCAGAAAAACAAACGTTAGATACCTACTCTAATATATTTACCCTTTCCGAAATGTAGCCTTCTTCTTACTGGTGTCTTGACAAATGTGTTGTGACCCATGGATTTTTCAACTTGGCTTCTCTGCTGTATGGTATATCTGGCAGCATCACACGATCTGTTCTGGTTGTCTGTTAGGGTGGACCGCAAGAAGCATATTTTTTTATTTTCAAAATTTCATTTTGTAATAGTTGCAGAAAGTTGCCTACTAATACCCCAAAAATAAAATCTAAATGATGCTTTGGGATATTGTGTGTTCAGCTCTCTACCATCCCTTGAAGGTGGCGTAAAATACTGGGCCGTGGAGAAAAAATATGGGCCCGGCGGGAAGAAATAAAAAAAAAATTAATGAGCGGTGGGGAGAAATCAGAAAAAAGATTTTTCAACATTTCAAAACCGGACCCTCCAAATACACCCAGGTCCGGGGGAATCATCCCCCTTTTCGACAGGTCTGGTAAAATAGACAATAAAATATGTTACAAAGGAAAAGTATTTTTGTGCTAATTATAGAAAAAAATTTATAATAGTAACATCAAAGTTATCTTGTATACAATAAATATCACATTTACACTGATAATAGCAAATTTCATAAGTGTATTTAACCGCCTTTCATGTCACCTCAATGGCCCTCTTAATGCGAGGAGATCTAGATTTGTCTTAGTAAAGGAGACAGGGTCGTACAGTTTATAGTGCATATGAAGCACTTCTTGAGGAAAATTTACTGTTAAATTTTTTTTCGCTGTGTGTAATATCTAGAGGAAATAGTTCAACTTATTTATCAAATCGTGATCTGGGGCTCGAACCGACTTTGCTAGGTATGCTCAGAGTGCAACCTAGACGCGCTAACCCACTGAGCATTGTTTTCAAGTAATATTCTTATTTTCGTTATGGCCCTGTCTCGGCACTAATTTTTGATATAGTTAGATTACCTGATAGGCCTGCAGCTGCAATTGCTACTGCACTCTTAAAAGTTGTTGAAATGATCACAAAAGAAAATACGATCAAGTTAATTAATAGAAGTAAGGTAAGAAGTGCTAGGGCAAGACCTAGAGAGGATCTATAATCGCAGAGAACTTCAGTCATTGAAAGTCATATATTATGATAATGGAAAACAAAAAACCCTTGTGATGGAGAAAATTAATACCAAATCTCGTAGAAGAACACTAGTTGAAGAGCATATTTCATTGATACAAAACATTTTTTGCAAAAAAGTGGAGTGATAATTAACCATGAGCTGAAGATAAAACGTCCTTTACAAAGATTCATATGCCATATAAAATGAACCATGCTTGAGGAATCTGTTTCAATATATCGATAGAGACACAAGTGACCGTCGTGGTGATTCTTATTCCATAGGAAACCAAACACTTTATGAATATCTGCCACTTATCAAATTCCTTCTCGATTGTGATTTATTTCTTTGAAATTTATTGAGTAATATCTAGAGGAAATAGTTCAACTTATTTATCAAATCGTGATCTGGAAGATTAGCTCATTCTGGATGGCGAATCATATCTTGCGCCATATCCATATAGGAACTGAAAACACTGGTCAAGGTCTGAATATTGTTACCGAGTTTATTCTGAAAGTATATGTGCCAGTATGGTTTTTTATTAAATTCATATTGTGTAAATGGCGCAAACCATGTTTAACAAACAATCAAGTTGAGCCGATATTTACCACAGAAACTGAAGAACGTTATAGGTTCCATGATTCAGCAAAATACTCATTTTGCCACACTAGAATTCTGTTGATATCTAACATAAGTGATAATAGGATCCATATAAGAGAATTTACCATTCGACATATTCATTGTGAATGCGAAAAGGATTGATAGTACATCAGTTTAAGCTTTTAATTTATCAGAATTAAATTTTGATGTTGAACAATAATATGATCAACAAAGATGTGAAATATCCCCACCTTCGATACTTCTTAGCTTAGAAACAGAAGAAATACAGCTGTTAATAAATACCGCATACAATAAAATGGTAGAAATAACTGATTTTCTTTGTTACACTAATGGATTTATTAAAGCTACTTTTGAATTGCGCAACATGAAGTCAAAATAATTTCAAAGTGAAATTTTCTGTTAGGGTGATGAGTAGAAAGGATGGAATTTATCGAAAGGTGACCCCACAGCAGCAAGTTGGCGCAGATGAAAATAATACAGAAAATCAATGCTATTTCTTCAATATTGTCCTTTGTAAGGTTTGATATCGGGGTGGTTAAAGATAGAAAATGCCTTAGTGCAGCGGTTTTCAACCTTTGGGTCGCGACCCCCTGGGGGGTCGCGAAGCAATTCCAAGGGGGTCCCGAGCTATTAAGAAAAAAACCAATAAAGTTAAATCATTTGTTCTAAAATCTAAAAATCTAAATATTACACACATACGATTTTAATGAAACCAATTTTTAACGAGAAATCATACCAAAAACTATAACAAGAAATTTTAAAATTTGATTGATTTTAGATTTTATTAATAGAGATCGAGGTTGGGGGTCGCGAGAGGGTAAACTTGTTTTTTCTTTTTGTAAGGGGATCATGGTTCGAAAAAGGTTGAAAACCGCTGCCTTAGTGTGCTAAATGAGAAGAATTACATTAGTTAGCATAAATAACTTAATTTATATATAGCTAAGATTTTGATGTATGATATATTTCCACATCTCCCTAAGTTTAAGGTTCGTAAAGGGAAGATGTTCAAATGTAATAAAAATTTAAATAGATACTAATGGACCCCAAGGACATATTTTTTTTCAACCCACCCTGTTAAATGTATGTTCTCACCAAAGATCTTTCCCTACAGTTCCATGGTGGCATCAACTCAACATTTGGGAGAGCATCCTTTTCGTAGACTTAAAGAACCATTATTCACCACTGCTGGTGCTATTTTAGAAAATTTGTCTATATGCAAGAGTGTCAACAGTTATTTGTCAAAATATACATAAATGAATTAAATACACCCTTGCATGTAGACATAAATGATATATTATTAATAATTATGTATTACCTATCAAAAATTTTAAAGTATTGTGATGCTTGTAATGGGAAAAGGTTTGACTTGAGGATTGGACTTGCGAAGGTTTTTGGATAAACAGTTCAAAACAGTCTATGACTGTTACCTTTCCACCAAAACTCTTCTTAAATTCCTGTGGCATACAGCATTTTATTTCTTCTCTGTTAGGCCAGTAAATAAAACTTTTCAGTCTCTGTGACAACACATACAAAGTCTTATAAAAATAACGGCTTGCTGTAACCTGATGAATATTAAATTTGTAGCCTAATTCCATAAATTCAAAATTTCTGCAAAGCTTCATTAAAGTTAAAATGAATGCCTCAAATTTGGAGAGGGTACAACTCGGAGTTTCAACTAAATATGGCTCGATTACTGAATAAACAAACTTTAACACAGGAACAGTTAAGCCTGTGTAATATCGACATTTTTCAGGGTCATTTTCGAATGAGGCCTCATTATACTTGAAATTTTGAACCTCCCTTCTTAATTTGTACACTTCTTGTAATGTTTTCACGTGATCCATTCGTGAGCTTGCAAGTTCTATTTTCAGGGCGTCAATTTCATCTTGTAGAGCAGTAGTTCCCAACAAGATTTTTTCAAAGACCCCCTCATCAGTCGCTATACTGACAAGGACCCCTTAAAAGCTTAAATTCTTAAAATTGTAGAATCTACCACTGCAAGCCATGTAAAATACAAAACAATTGAATATCTCAGTGACATTTCGCGGACGACCTGTTGGGAATCCCTGTTGTAGAGTATTGTCCCCATTTACAACAACTTCTTCTAAACAAACTTCTAGCTTATTTTCTGCCACAGCCGCTGCCGCAACTCTATCTTCACTTAACTAAAATTTAAACACAAATAAAAAGTATTTGTCAGAATACAATGAAGCCAATAATATAAATTTGTAACTTATTTACCATGCATTGTTTATTGCTTGCTCTAACAGCAGCTCTTTTATCATGAGCATAAGCACTTTCAAGTCTCGGATTTAAGTTGTATCCCATAGTAAGACAAGGGGCCCAATCCGGATCATATTCGTCCTGTAATTCGGCAGGTCTTCCTACAAATGACCTTAATGAAGCGCACTTTTTATTATGATTTAAGAACTTACCACTAATAAAATGTTTGGAACACACTTTTGCGTATTTAATTCTAGCTTCTGTTAAATCATCCTGCCGAATTGCCTCCAACCAGCGTTCGCGCCGTTTAACCCTTAACGCACAAACTTTCTTTCCCTGATCATAAATAGAGGGAATTTTAAAAAAACTGAAATTGTCACGGCTTGCCACACTTCCACAGTTCACAACACAGCAAAAACTTGGCATTTCGCAAGGAAAAAAACTTAGAAAAACACGAATTTAACAAAAATTTCACTTAGTGACATAAGGAATTTGGGTTTGTTTTTCCTAATGTCTCAGAACTGTCAAGCAATATGACGTCACATGCACACGACCCATAACAAAATGTTTTGTTCTTAGGTAAATGGTCAGCTTCTATACCTAAATGTGAACTGGTAAAATGTCCATCGTTGGACACACCTGGAAGATTAATAGAACCTCATTTAGAATTAGAAGAACATAACAATAGTTATGGAGGCAGATCTGTATTTAGTTGTGCCTGGGGCTATAGGTTGATTGGACCTCCTGGTATAGAATGTGAATTAACTGGAAATTGGTCTGGACCTTTGCCAAAATGTGTGCGTAAGTGCTACTCTGTAATATAAAATTATACTGCTAGTGGTAATATTTAATAGATTAAAATCAGATATAGGAAAATATCAGCGAAAGAACTGTTGTTTGGAAATTATCTAGTTCGCAAAGAATTACACCAATATTATCTATTGCACTTCCAGTGATGTAGTAAATGTTATGGACATGCATGTGATACATACATATACCACAAGAGGCTAAATTGCAAACTATTCTGGGCACGAAGGAAACTTTATTCATTGTGTAGTAAGGAAAAAACGTTAGTTTGTCAGTCGGATCTAAGTCGTTGTGTTTAGCTGCAGTGTAGGAACAAAGGTGCATAAAAATGGCTGTAAAAAAACGATTATAAGCACGGAAAAAAATTATGCTGTGAAATAGCCCTTTATTTATGTACCCAAACGAATTGTGCAAAGACCGACAAAAAAATAGGTTGCTTTCTAGTGACTGACAGATTTTGAATTTTAATACTAACGTAATTTTAATACTAGTCATTTTAGGTGAACCAAATTAAATGCGGTTTTCGCTAAATGATAAGGATTATTTTTAGACGTTATAATACAAAATTGTTACGTCTTTAGCAGGTCTTTAGGTATGAAATAAACAGTATACGTGTTTAATGTTTCGTTTATTTACATAATGTCCTCACAAGGGTACTTTACTTTAACCGACACGGGACACGAGTATATCACGAGACTGCCGAGCAGGAAGTGGGTTTCTCAAAACATTCTGACATGCGCGTGTGCGCTGTTCCCTAAATGGTACCAACTTACGTACCAACCTAACACTCCCCCTTCTAAATTATTTCCATCACTAAATATTGTAATTTTTAACCACCGTCTATATAAGTTTTGTAACCTATTTTTACATGATCTAACTTATTTCGATATTCATTTTATTTATTTATATTTTTATCTTTGGGAGACATGCTATTTGACTTGTACCTAACCTAACTTCCTAAATCTACACATTTGTTTGTCCAACCTCCTGCTGCTCGTGACCTCCACACTTATTTTTAAAATTTACAATACAATTTACAAACTGGGGCTTGTGCCCTTGTTAACATTTACAATACATTTCTTTACAAATTGAGGCGTTGTGCCCTATTCCTCAACTTTCCTCTTCAGCGGCGTAGTCTTCCATCCATTTGGGTTTATGTTTCGGCCTTGTGGACCTCCTTGTTCCTGCTGCGATTTCTTTTCCCTTTTTTGATGGAGCTCCTGCCGGGTCCTGTTGCTCCGTACATTCCTCTATGGTCGTCTGCCTGTTAAAAGAAACATTTCTGTTAGCTATCGTCACAATTTCTGTGTTATTTGAGACAAAGTCTCTTGTCGCTAAGTCTAAAATTTCACCGTCACTTGTGTCATTGAAACACTCCACGTCTGGTTGGTTCGCACTTGTCGATGATCGGCTCGTTCTGTCAGAAGCTGTCGTTATACTTGTTTGCGAATCAGGTGTGTCTGGTGTGTCAATACTTACATCTACCGCTGAATCCGTTACTCTAATTTTTTTTCGCATTGGGGGCCTAAGTTGAGCTGTTCTTTCCGTATTTTCTACTCTACTGCCATGCCTCAGGGTGCCGTCCTCTGTTCGCTCATCATTGTCAGTCTTTCTTCCTATTATCTGGTTTACATGCCTCTTCCAGGTTTTTCCTTCCTCCAACTTTACTAAGTAAGTTGTTCGTCCTATTTTTTTTTCAATAGTGGCAGCTGCCCATTTGCACTGATTTTGCCTATAGTCTCTTACACATACTTCATCTCCTGCTTCAAAGTTTCTTTTTCTTCCCTGTTTGTTATAGTGTTTTTGCTGTTTTGCGTGAGCATCTCTTACTCTCCTTGTTATTTCATTTTCAATTTCGTCACCTTTATCTCTCAGTAAATGAAAACGGGTTCTCATTTCTCTGCTTAACAATAGTTTTGCAGGGCTTTCTTTGGTAATTTCTTGTTTCGACGTTCTATAGCTATATAAGAATCTGTTCCCTAACGTTGTCAGCTTTTCCCCTCTGTTTCTCTCGTCGTCGAGTGCCGTTTTGATTTTCTTCTTAAAAGTTTGCACAGTTCTCTCTGCTTGACCGTTCGACTGTGGGTGAGCTACCGGAGTCGTTACGTGTTTGACACCATTTAATTTCAAAAACTTTTCCGAGACGAATTGACGTCCATTATCCGTTACCACCACTTCTGGTATGCCGAAATATGCAAACGTTTCTCGCATCTTGTCTACTGTTTCCTCTGCCGTCATACCTGACATTTGATGAACTACTGGGTATTTACTGTATGCATCCATTATTATTAAGAAAATTTTACCCTTTAGCGGACCTAAGAAATCAGCGTGCAATCTTGTCCATGGTTTTGTTTCCGCTCTCCATGGCGTATACTGTGACTTTGGGGGGTTATTCCTATGCTTTAAGCAGGGTTCACATGATTTTATCATATTTTCGATGTGATCATCCATATTTGGCCACCACATATAGCTCCTGGCAAGCGCCTTTGTTTTTGCCACTCCCAGGTGCGATGAATGAAGCTCTTTTAGCAACTGGTTTCTTAAATTTTGGGGAATAACCGTTCTGTATCCCCAAGCTAACATACCATTTACCTCTTTTAGCTCATCTCGCTTTAATTTATAGGACTTCATCGTTGGATCGTCACTCCATTTTCGGTTCCTAACCATATTTAAAACTTTCTGCAACTCTGAGTCCTCTTCTGTACACTTCCTCACTCTATCTACGTCTATCGGCCATTCTGAAACAGTTTTTACAAAATTAAAATACTCCCCTTTTCCCAGATACTCTGGATCAGTCACTTCTACTTTCATGGAGGCTCTTGACATACTCCATCTGGTAGTTGAATCCCGCTAGATATACTGCTATTCTCTGCATTCTATTAGTGTGCATCTGCGGCATCTGCTTGTGTTCACCTAAGATGCCCAACAACGGTTTGCAATCTGTTCGTAAAATGAATTTGTGGCCTATTAAATAGTCTTCGAACTTCATACACCCATAATACAATCCTAATGCTTCCTTACATAATGATGAGTAATTTTTTTTCTGCTGGCATTAGAGTTCTTGACACGCATGCTATCGGTTTTTCTTGACCATTTGGAAACTTGTGGCTCAAAACAGCTGCCACTCCGCTGTTCGACGCGTCCGTTGTTAGTATAAGCGGTACATTAGGATTGAAGTGAACTAAGGTTACATCCTTTGCTATTTTTTCTTTTATAACCTCAAAAGCTCTTTGACACTCTTGCGACCAATAGAACTTCTTGTCCTTTTTCAGCAGATCATAGATGGGTCTTAAAGAACTAGCTAGATTTTCCACAAACTGACTATAATACGAAACCATACCAATGAAAGATCTGACTTCCGATACATTCGAAGGTACTTGTGCTTTTACGATAGCTTTTACTTTGTCGTCGGTTTTATGCAGGCCATGCTTTGTTATCTTGAACCCGAGGTAGGTTACCTCTTCTTGAAAAAAACTGCATTTTTCTTTTTTCGCCGTTAGTCCCGCTTCTTCTAGCTTTTTGAATACTTGCTCTAATGTCCTTAGATGTTCCTCATCGTCTTTGCCTGTGACTAAAATATCATCTATAAAACAACTGACGTTTTCCATCCCTTGAAACAGCTGGTCAATATGCTTTTGAAATAGCGCAGATCCAGGGCTGATACCGTACGGCATTCTGTTTACTCGATATAAGCCCCTGTGCGTGCTCCACGTACAGAATTCTTTTGTTTCATCGCTTAGCTCGAACTGACAATAAGCGTGAGAGAGGTCGATTTTTGAAAACTTCTCACCTGCGTGCAATTTGGAAAATATATGAGTCATTTTTGGCAATGGGTATGTTACCTCTTCAAGGTATTTATTGATGGTAGATTTATAGTCCCCGCATACTCTCAGTTTCCCATCCGTTTTTAGCACTACGACTAATGGTGTCCCGTAAGCGCTGCTGTCTACTCGGGTTATCACTCCTGCATTCTCCAGGCGATCCAGTTCCTCCTCGAGCTGCATTTTATATGCAAACGGTACATTCCGAGGCTTACAGAAGACGGTCCTGGCATTTGGCTTTAGCTGTAAAGAGATTTTTGCATGTTTAAATAGGCCCAATTCTTTCTCAAAAACAGAACTATATTTAGCTATTAATTTATTTAAATGGTTGTTTTTACCTATTATGTTAACCATACTGATTTTAACATCAAATACACTCATCCAATCTCTGCCCAAGATACTGGGTCCCCCATTGCAAACTACGTAAAACTTTGTGCGTTTTGTCTTATTACTATATGTTAAATTAACATAAAAGTAGCCACGTGGTGTGAAACTTTGTCCATCGTAACCTTTTAAAAACACATTATCAGTTTTTTGATTATATTTTGAAAAATGCTTGTCATATGTGGTTTCACTTACGCAGCTAACACTAGCACCGGAGTCTATGTCCATTAAATGTTCTCTATTGTCTACTATTACTTTTATCGTAAAAGGATTACTGAAACTTTCATCAAAGTTATTTATAGAAAATATAGGCTCACTATTGTTTACAGTTTCTGCTTCAATATAATGATGTCGTCTTTGTTTGTTTTTACATACTTTTGATAAATGTCCCCGTTGTTTGCAATGGTTACAAATGTAATTTAAATACTTACATTGTCCTTCGTGTGCTTTACCACAAGTATCGCATACTTTTTTATGTTTACCATGATTCGATTTGTTTCTGACAGACGGCCATTTTGTATTCGCTCTCAATGATATTTGTTGACTTGCGCCATGCGATCCTATCCCCGGCGGCGCTACTGGTGCTCTGGTGCGTTCCGAATTCGTTTCCTGCTTACTCCGACTGAACTGGAATCTGGAGATCTTGTTCACTTGTCCCTCCATCGTAGATTCCTTCTGCACTGCCATTTTGAAAACCTCGTTTAGGGTCTTGGTAGTGTCCTCCTCGCACAGACGATCCTGCACCTTCCCTTTTATCAGCCCACATATCAACTTGTCTTTCAGGATATCACTCAAATTGCTGCCGAACTCGCAGTTTACCGCCAAACTCCTCAGACGAGCGAACCATTCTGCCACCGACTCTCCTGCTTCTTGTCTCGCATCATAAAATCTGATGCGCTCTCTCCATATTGAGGTATGCGACCCAAATTGTTGTTTTAAAATCTCGCATAACTCCTTGTAACTTTTTTCTTTTGGTAGCTTTGGATAGCACTGAATTTCTGATTCCTTAATTTTATTCGCGCAGAAATACTGTTCTAAACGCTCTCTATACAGTTCAAAATCATTGTTTACATGATTAAACTCCTCCACGTGTCCGATTAATCCCGCCATTTTTCACACTATTCACTTTTGTTCAACCACGTGTTGATACAATATCTTAATAAGATCTTTGTTACCGGACTTTTACATTCTTTTTTTTACCTCGTCGCCAACTGTTACGTCTTTAGCAGGTCTTTAGGTATGAAATAAACAGTATATGTGTTTAATGTTTCGTTTATTTACATAATGTCCTCACAAGGGTACTTTAAAAATAATAATTACTACTAATCGCTACATTAAACTTTTTTAAATATATACAAGCTGTCCATTTTGTTAGAGCCCTCAAGAACATCTCTTTTAATTCAGTCGTGCCAAAAAATTGTTTTTACAAAAGTTGTGTCAATTTTCATAAGTTACAAAATGGTTTAGAGCAATTTGAAAGTCGCATGGCCTACTTGAAGAGTTCTGATGAAAAATTTCGAAAATGCGGAAAATGTCTAAGCGAGAGTTTTTTAACACAAAGTATTATCTGAAAGTCTTTCAGTTTTCTTCGCAGCCCTGATTGCTTCTTTTTTAGCCATTTTTATGCACCTTTGTTCCTATGCTGTAGTTAATCGCAACCACCTTGATCTGACTGGCAAAAAACTTATGCCTTTTTACTATAGACTATACAATAAATACAGTTTCCTTCATGCTCGTGATAGTTTGCAATTTAGCCTCTTATCTCTTACACTAACAGACTTATTGTGGTAAATGTTTGTTCTTCAGACATGTACTGCATGTTCCATAGAGAATTCACTGTTTAAACTGAATATCCAAAATTTTTATTCATATTAATTAACACACCGTAAAAAATAACATCCATAAAAATATGAAAAATATATATTCGTCTAATTAATCTACTAGTGGACTTCGGTAGGTTCAAATTATACAGCATCCCCTCTATGAAATAAAATTTAGTCATATTGCTGCTTGTAAACTATAAAATCTGCAATAATTTCATGAATCATATACAATAAAAATTAAAATAATGGCTTCTGTTGTAATTTATCCAGAATTAAAGTTAATCAGCTTTGTTGGAAATAATAAAGCAGTGACAGCTCAATGTTAAAATTGTATAGTATGTCATATACATTGTATATACTTGCATACACAAAACATTTTTCACCATTGGATGTCTCCACTTTTGCCATAACTACGTTAAAGGAATTTTACTGGATTTTATATTAATATCGCTGAATGTGCGGCCCTTAGAATACCCATTTTCTAGGTTCAGTAGAGACCCATTAGATATTCAAAATTAGAGAGCATAAAACTGTCAAGAAAAGACATAAAAAAATGGTATTTTGAACAGAAATTCAATATAAAACCATAAATTGTTCTATAAATTATTATATATAGCTTAGAAAGGAAAACGAATCACTTATTTTAAATCAAATGCAGAAGTTTACATTTTTTTATTGGTTGCATTTGACAACAATGACAGTGACAATCACTCTCAGAGCTTGTAAACAGACAATAGTGTCTTTTTATGAAAGTTATATTTTGAACTTTCAACTAAATTTGTTTAAAAATCAGCATGCGTGTTAGTGACAAGTATGGTCATGCTGTCTATTGTGTACTGGGTTTTATCACCAGCTTCAACACTGGCAATATCGATGGGTAATGGATATTGTCTGTATTTTTTCAAATGTGTAACCCCCTTCAGGACAACCTTGGTTTTGCGGGTTGTTACTATATTAGCTGCATTAGACGTGCAGTGAGTTTTCATTTTTGGTTATAAATTACACATTTATAGTGATTTATAGTATTATGTTGAATAACCTGATCAAAATACCATCTTAAAATAAAAATATAACAATATTATTAATCAGGAGAAAAGGATAGAAACTTCTAGATAACGCTCGCGTCGTTTCTAGAAAGTTACGGAAGCAATCGATAGAGGGTATAAAAGGCTTTATTCTCGGCAGCAAGTTGAAGTTTGAATTGACAAGTAAGGTTAAAAGTACGAAGTGAATACCAAGTAATAAGCATTGTTAAAGGTTATAGTAGAAGTGTATTTAAGTTAATAATAGTATTGTGAAGTATCCAGTAAGTTATTTAATAAAGTGTGTTAGTGGTTATCTCTTGTTATAATTTTTGGAACCCACAGATTTTGCAAGGGCGGTTTCCTAGGGATGGAAACACGTAAAAATTTGGTGTCAGGAAGCGGAATTTTATGACAAGAGGGGCTCTGAAGTGTTCGAGGGTTAGTGCTAACACAGGGGACTATGAAAATCATTCACATAAAAACATTCAAAGCAGTTGTAAGAATCCGATAAAAAACAATAGCCTAGTAAGACAAAAAAACAATGGATAAAGTTCAAGGTCAACCGGAATCTTCAGCCAGATCAACATCAAAGATTGCCACCTATGCAAGCAAAGTCTCCAGTGCTACTAACGGGATGGAGGAAAGTTTCAATGCCAGCCCAAAAGTCAAAACTCTCAGTGGTGCCAACCTAATAAAGCAACCAAATCATGGACCAAATGTCAATCAATTTGTTCAGCCTAAAGAAGTCAGTGCAGCAATACTCCAGGCTCAAACAACAACAAAAATGCAAGAGATTCAACAATTGTGTGGAAAAACCGACGAATCAAGTAACTCTTGGCAAAAAATTTCCAACTCCCGAAGAAACAGAAAATTCTTAGTAGGTGGAAACAATGATGAAAACATGGGAGTGCGAACGGTACCAAAATACGTCTCGCTTCATGTAACGAGATTACAGCCGAATACAAAACCTGAAGACCTGAAGAAAATGCTAATTAACTCATTTCCAGAGGTAGTTTGCGAAAGCCACTCATCCAAATTCCCTGAAATCTATGCTTCTATGAAAGTGACGATAAACCAGGAAAATTTCAAAAAAGCATAGCGAAGGGAAATCTGGCTTAACGGAGCAGTTGTAACACAGTTTTTCGCAAAGAAGAGGATGCCATTGAAAACATAAAGGCAGATGGATCCTCCTATCCCACGAATTATGCAAAGTTTCCAGTGAAAGTAGTTCATCAAAATGTTCAATGTATAAACACCAGTATTAATCAGCTTGAAATATTTTTGGAGAGTCTAGGTCATTGTCAAATAGCTTGCTTAACGGAACATTGGCAAGCTGAAGATGAGCTGAAATTCTTTTCCATAAACAAGATGACCCTCGCATCAAGTTACTGCCATGTGCACGGTGAGCATGGTGGATCTGCCATTTATGTAGCAAATGATATTCCATGGAAACAACGTGAGGATATAATCAGTCTCTCAGAAAAATTCCAATTCCAAAACTAGACTTAATATTGGAAAACTTGTTCAACGAAAACAAGGTGGTTATTTTAACAGGCGATTTTAACCTAGATTTTGCAAGCGAAAGTATAGAGAAATGTAAATTGTCGAGTATAATTGAATCGTATGGTTTATCAGTTACAGTCAAAGATTACACAAGAGTAACACCAACAAGCAAAAAAATTATCGATTATGTTATTACAAACATTTGTCATGAACACCAAACTAAAGTTTTACAATCATCAATATCTGACCATAGAGCACAAATGCTATTATTTTATATTACTATTTAAAACCCAAAAAAGGGCATTTAGAATAATATACAAATTGAAGTTCAATGAATCTTGCCGGGGGCACTTTAGAGAGAATAAAATGCTTACAATACCAGGACTGTACGTATACTCCTACTTACTATACCTAAAAAATCGTCAAGCTGATTTCCAAATGTTAAACCTAAACCATACTCAACACAAAGGCAATTATGCATTTCCGATGCACCACTTAACTCTCACCGAGACAGGACCATTTTATTCAGCAATTAAATTCTTCAATGTACTGCCTGTTTTTATTAAAAATAAAATCCTCTTGAAGGACTTCAGAGAACAAATTTTCCAATATATCTGTAATATAGAACCATATTCAGTTTAGGAATTGCTTGATTTTTAACAATCATGACTATTTTTAAGTTTTATCTTTACAACCTCTAATTTAACTATTGTATTTTATATTTTAATTACTGTATTCTAATGTGACTTTTTAATCATTTGGATTTTTTTGTAGATTCACCTACTATTTGTCCTTTAATGACCTGTTTTACGCATATTTAATGTAATATGTATGATACTACGGAATAAAAACTTACTTACTTACTTACTTATTTCCTGGACATTATTCGAGGGTTATTTTCGAAGAGGAAAATAGTGTTAAGTGCATTTTTAAGACGTAGAATATTTTGTTAAGACATTAGTGTGAAAATTAAATCCTTTAAACTGAGAAGTGATAGAGACACTGAAAAAGACTCATTCGTGTTAGTGCACGAAAATTTCTAGAACTTGTCTATTTGGACATTAGGGAAGATTATTAAATTCTCTCAACTGGATAGTGACAAAAGACTCTAGATTAGACTTTTTCGTGCTATTTCGAGATCTTTCCGGCAAGTTCCATTGCCGATATTGTCGTGGCAGTTAAATTTATTTTATTTTAACATAATCTTATGCCCATAAAAACAAGAAGCATGGCAGCAGAGAAACAAATACAGGACCTACTCGCAGAGTTTACGAGGATGATAGCGCAACAACGCCAGGAAGACAAAGAAGAGCAGGAAAAGCGATGTCAAGAAGAAAAAGAGGATCAAGAAAGAAGACGTCAAGAAGAAAAAGAAGAGCAAGAAAGAAGACGTCATGAAGAAAGAGACGGATTGAAAAAAATGTTGGAGGATCTGAAAATAAGACAGCAAGAGGAGAAAGAAGAACAAGAGAGACAACGTCAAGAGGAGAAAAAGGAACAAGAAAAGTAACGTCAAGAGGAACAAGAAAGACGACGTCAAGAGGAAAAAGAGGAACAAGAAAGACGACGTGAAGAAGAAAAAGCCGAACTGAGAAAAATGATGGAGGATCTGAAAATATGACAGCAAGAGGAGAAAGAAAAACAAGAAAGACGCCAGAAAGAATTAAGGAAAATTCTAAATGAACAAATCAAAATACAACAGGACCCTATAATTTCCGCCAATGAAGAATTGAAGAGTGAAGTCAAAGAAGAGATAAACAAGGTCGAAGATAAAGTAGGTGAAATCAAGACTGAAGTCAGTCAAGTAAAAGGAAAAGTAAATCAGTTTGAAGAAAAGATGAGTGAGTTCAAAGGAGAAATGGAGAGACTTAAACGACAATTGAGAGAGAAAGGAGGCCAGCTACTAACATCATCGGGTCCTCGATTGAAACCTTCCTCCTTCGATGGCCAAAGCTCATGGACGACGTATAAAAGACAATTCGAGGCAGCTGCGTCTGCGAATAACTGGGATAATGAGGAAAAGGCTATGGCATTAGTTTTAGCGATAAGAGGTCAAGCCTCAGAGTTACTTCAGACTATCCCAGTAGAAAAACAAAGGGACTTCAAAGTTTTGGAAGCTGCCTTGGACTTGAGATATGGCGACCAACACCTTGCCCAAGTATACCAGGCTCAGCTAAAATCACGGACACAAAAGGCTGGGGAAAGTTTACAAGAATTCGAAGCTGCAATAGAGAGACTGGCACACCTGGCGTATCCGAGTGCACCTAGAGAATTTCAGTAACAATTAGCTGTGGGGGCCTTTTTTAGATGGCATAAGGGACGAAGAGGTCAGGTGAGTTCTGAGGCTGACGAGATACAAGGAGTAGCGAAGCATTGGTGCGTGCCCTTGAAGTAGAAGCCACTTATAGGGATACTCCAAGGTTGAGAGTGCGAGCTGTGACTCTCGAAGAATCGCAACCAGAAATAAACCAGAACCTATGTTGACTGAGATGCAGGAAAGGTTCACCAAATTATTCGATAAATTGGATGGCCTCGGAAAGCAGGAAAAACAACAAAATAAAGGAAAGCCGAGTGGAGGTATCAAATGTTACAACTGCAGCAAGGTAGGACATATGAAACGAGACTGTCGACAGCAGAACTCGGAGAGCCGAGTAAATGCTGTGAATGTCAAAGAGAAGCAGGAAAACTAGAGATAGCCAGCACCAAGGGGGCTGTGCTGGTTAGGGAATGCGGTGCCCCCAGAGTAATAAAGATTTCCCAGCTCCAAAGAATTCCAAGTAATCTGTTGTTGCAAGGATATGTGAATGGAAGCAAATGCGTGTTTACTATTGACACGGGTGCTACGTCATCAATAGTGGGGCCAGGGTTTATATCAGGCTTGCAGATTGACAAGAAGCAAAATGGAGTAATCATTCGGACAGCCACGAAGGACAGGGCTGCGGTTCAAGGAACTGCAGGTTGGACGGTTGAGGTTCAATTACAAGGTCATTGTGGCTGACATTATGGATGATTTCATTTTGGGTCTGGACATCATGGGAGAGCAGGGATTTATTGTTGATGTAGGGGAGCGAGTCTTAAAAATTGGAAATGAGGAATTTATTCTGGCAACCGCAGACGACCAATTCCATAAAGCGAGGTTGTTAACAACACAGACGATCAAGATTCCTGCTTATTCAGAACAAATGATCGATGCTGCCTTAGAAGGAAATCCTGGAGGGTACCGTGTTGGCCTGGTTGAAGATGACGAATCGATTAAGTCCCTACCCAATATTATTGTGGCAAGAACTTTAACCCGGACTAAAGACAAAATCCCAATTAGAGTCGTTAATTTAAATTCCCCAGTCTATCAGTGACAGTCAAACAGTAAGGTTGATTCTCTCCTGATCAGCCAGCAATCTTTCTCTTGTGTTATTGCCGCAGTAGAGCTTGATATAAGCGATGATCAGATTAGTGAAAATCTTAAAAAATTACATATAGAACACAGATACTGCAAAAGAATTATTTCAAAATCCACCAACAAACCATGCCATTGTATAAGAATTATCACTTCATGTGTTTCATCTCATGAAAAACTGTTAAACGAAGGGCACTTCTACAAATGTAGGCACTATCCACTGTATATCCAAGCTCCTCCACCACCAGCACCATTACCTTGTAACAAGTGCCTTGAATTCACACACACACACATCTGAGAACTGTAATGCACCCCCAAATGCAGTAAATGTGGTCAAAATCATAACACCAATAAATGTAAAACCAATCTACCTCCCAAATGTACGGCTTGTGGAGCAGAGGATCATCAAGCATGGTCATTTAAATATACCAAACGACCTACCAAACCCATAGAAGGCATACCAAATATACCAGTAAAATTATTAAATAAAAAATCCAGTGAAATTACAGATTAGACGAAGAAGACCTCTAAAATACATGTACGTGATTTAATCAGAAATACTTTCATACATAAATTAAATAAGCCGAAGAATACAAATAGAGACGAATTATTACTCAAATTAAGGAAACAATTTATTGCCGACTATAACATTGACACCACAGTTTCATTTATTTTTGGATATAGAATTTATATTTTAATGTTCGATATGAACTTTCCTGATGTACCTTCACCTACAGAACCTACACTCAGAGAAAATAATGTGCAAGTTCTCGTCCAAACTTAATATACTTTACACCAATGTAAACAGCTATGTTCCTAAAAAACACATAATTAACCATGTAGTAGAATCCTATGATATAAACTGTACACTATTTGTTGAGTCTAAAACCAAATCTGATTCGAACACTAAATATCGAAACTGGCACATCCTGCAACAAAATGGAAACATACTTCAAAATAAAGTTAGAGGACGCAATCTTGCTCAAATGCACCCTAACCTTAAAATGAGAAGAGAAAATTCTCCACGAATAAATAATCCACTTAATGTAACAGAACATTTTTCCATCCCTTTCCTAGACGATAATTTACATATATTTTTAGTATACATCCACCCAACATCTGGTATCGAGGAAACGATATTCACTAAGGCCATTCAGTACAAGTATGGGATTATTATTGGAGACTTTAATGTTAACGCAGCAAGAAGGAGGCAATTAAATAACTTTTTTAAAAATAGCAACTTTGTAAAAGTACAGACATCACCCACCTTCATCATACCTAACAATCCAGACTCAACGCCAGACTTAGTGTTACACACCAGGAACATCTCTAACAATATTGATGATATAGAATTAATACCAGACATAGGATCAGACCATCTCTTAATAAAAATTACATTTGATTTGAACAGAGCCATTAATTCAGAAGAAACTACAATTAAATACAAATTCTCACAGTGCAATATCGAAAAAGTGAACGAAGAAATTAAAACGTATCTAAGCCATAATGAAAACAAACCCATATCTCCTGAAAGTATTTCAAATTTCAATATTAAACTTCAAGAATCCATTTTAACAAACACACCTAAAATGAACACCCAGTATCATACACATGAATTACCACCATTTATTGTAAAACTTATTAAAATAAAACGCAAGATGTATCGAGAGTATAAAAACAACAACACAGAATTTAAAAGAAAAATAAATTAATTTAATAAAAATATTCACAAAATAATAGAGCATTACAGAACACACAAATGGTTGGAATCATGTCAAAAAATTAATGAACTTCAGGGAAGAAATTATTATCAGCAAATCAATAAACTGTCAAAATATAAAATCAACCATTCTATTCCACCTTTGGTAGAAAATGGTAAGCAATATAATTCTGATGCAGATGAAGCCAACCTATTCGCTACACATTTTGAAAAAACATATAAACAGGAAGACTCCCCTAATTTTAACCAACAACTGTATCAAAAAGTAAACAAATGGTATGACCAATATTTCAATCAAAATTTGGCACCTAGCAACCATAAATTAAATGAAGAAGAATATTTTCAGATATTAGCTGCGCAGAAGAATACTTCGCCAGGATTCGACAACGTTCCTTGGACAATAGTGAAAAAACTCCGAAACGAAATACATAGATATATTATAACTATTTTTGAATATTGCGTAGACCACTGTTATTTTCCAGGTGACTGGAAAAAGGGACAAATAATAACAATTCCTAAACCAAATTCGGACAACACAATTGCAAATAGTTATCCGCCTATAACACTTTTGCCAGTGCTTGGAAAACTTTTTGAAAAAATAATAAGGGCTAAAATTCAGAAATTAGTGCAGGACAATATACCAAAATTTCAATTTGGATTTAAGGAAAAGTGTGGAACAATTCATCCTTTGTCGATATTAACATCAAATGTGCAAACTGCAAAAAACAAAAACTTGAAATCAGCAGCAATTTTTCTTGACATAAAAAAGGCGTTTGACAGTGTGTGGCACATCGGTCTCTTATATAAATTAAAACATTTAGATATACCAGATTACTACAAAAGGCCTGTTTAAGAAGCATTTTCGATCTAAAGAGAAGAGAAACATGCAGTGTGATCTTTAAAGAAAAACATATACTTACTCTTCCATGTGTGTATATATACGAGTGTGCCTGTCTAGTTAAGAGCAATTATAGTGATTTTATTGATAAATACAAAGTGGATCATGCGTATGACACGCGTAATAATATTTTATGTTTGCCATATCTCATATTCAAAAAAATGTTGAGTCTCAGTTAATAAAAATTTATAATAATTTACCTAATAATTACAAAGACTTACCTGTTAAAAACTTTAAAAGAACGCTTCACAATTTTTTAACCACTAAGGCATTTTACTCGATTTCCGAGTTTTTAAACTATAACTTTTAGTTAATGTATCAATTTGTTTATATGTATGTTTGTTCCTATTTGGTATTACAATTATAACTGTTTGTACTATACTTAATTTGACTTGTTCTACACCTGATTGGTTTTATTATAGAATAAAGATTATATTATTATTATTATTATTATTATTACTTAACTCATATAGTAAAAAATTCTCTTGAAAACAGAGAGCTTCACATAAAAGTAAACAACAACGTGTCTTATAATATACTGCTCTGATATCCTTCACCAACAAAATCGAAATGACACTAATTCCTATATTCTACAATGCGCAGATGATACAGTATTGATTCCACATCGAAAATCTTTAAATAAAACTATAGAAAACCTTCAAATATCAATGACCGAAACAAAAACATGGTTTACCAACTGGAGAATACATCCCAACACAGTTCCTAATATTTAATCAAGTCCCATCTCACACTTCCCCTTCGATATCAATCAGGAATTATCAAATAATGCCTTCCCTAACTGCTAAATACCTTGGAATTCTACTAGATCACAAATTGAATTTAAAACACCACACCAAATTAATAAAAAGACGTACGATAACAAGAGCCAAACACTTTAGAGCTTTAACCTACAAAAACAAAGGTATAAGTACCCGAACTGCTACAAAAATGTATGCATCCGTATGACAATCGATACTTGAATATGAACATGTTTTATACCTCAATTGTCGACTTCCAACTCTTAATAATATAAAAACGGCAGAAATTACAGCTCCGAGAATTATAACGAAAATTCGTCACCCCACAAATCCACTTCATATTCCTTCAAACGAATTGCTTTACAGCAAAACAAATGTTCAGCCTATTCTAAGATTAAAAGAGCTGTCCTTAAAGTTTGCCAATAGTCATCATAATATGGAAATAATGCAACATATGTTTATTAGCAGACCAAGACATCAACCCTCCAAGTTTAAGTTTCCTGAAATTGTTTAAATTTAAGTATCCAATGTAAACATTTTTTTTTTTACTGTACAGTATGTATTTATAATTAGTACAACAGCTTTGTAAATGACTTATTTGCTATAAAAAAGACAGGCTGAAGGACCTTGGTCGATGGCCTTTTGATGTTGTATGTGTTATGTATATATCAATAAAAAGCTTTTATTATTACTATTATCTTTTTTTTTTACTTTTTTTTTTTTTTTTTTTTAGCGAGCTAAAAACCAGTCACCCTTCTCTGTGGCTCCGACCCTCACAGAGGGGAGCTGGTAGTACCGGTAGCCACTCCCCACGCCCGTGGGGTAAGTGACTACTGGGTCCGGGAATCGTGTGCCCTGAGCAGACGTAATGAACCAAGAATGACGGCCTTCTGCATTCTGCCGGCTAAGATCTCTGCCGAATTTCGGCATGCCGGTATGATCTTGAGTTCCGAAAGCAGTGTGTGTCTTGTTCCACCGAGGGCTCCTATAATCAGTACCACTATCTTAACAGTATGGTCTGGATACAGTCTGTGGAGTTCGAAGAGCAGATCTCGATATTTTGTCCGTTTTTCCTCCTCCTTCAAGACAATGTTGTTCTCCGCGGGAGCCGAGAACTCCACGACGAACATTGTCTTGAGTTGATGGTCGAGGAGTACTACGTCAGGCTTGTTGGCTTGTATTTGCCTGACGGTGGGAAAAGAGTAGTTCCAATAAATTAGACACTTCTCATTTCCCACAACGGACTCAATATCCCCCGGAGCGTAAGGCAGCACTGGTGTTTCGTCTATCCCATACGAGTGCCTTAGATGGTAATAAAGCACTCGTAATGCTCCGTCGTGCCTTTGGATATAGGCCGAGACTGCATATTTTAATAATTTAATTTAATAATAATTTATTGTATGAAATATATAACAAACAAGTTACAAACATACAAATGGATAAGATACAGAGAACTGATATATAAACCTTACCCTAAAAACATGAAGTATATAACATATAGCGTCATTAATTTAAAAAAATTACATAAGTACAAACAAGAACATACAAAAATGTCCAAATTCAATGCTAAAATTTGTTTAATGTAATGGAGGTTAAATCATTACACAGTAATTTATTCTTTAAATTCGTTTTAAACGATGTAAAACTTGTCTGAAACATGGCTGGTGTTAATTGATTATACACGTATGACACTAAGTACGAGAATGATGTTTGAAACGCTGCAGTACTGTGCTTGGGTATAGTGATATTATTGTTTCGTATTGTTCTGTCGTGAGCGTTTTGTCGAAATTCGATCTTATCATATAAGTAGCTGGGCATTTGAGTTTCAATTATTTTCTTAATTAGACAGGCGTAATGGAGAAACCGACGTTCATCTAATTGTAGCATTTTAATATCTTTATAATGTGGAGATTCCTAAGAGGAACGTTACAAATAAATCTTACACAACAGTTTTGCACGATTTGGAGTGTTCTTTTATCAGTTGCATTGAGACGGGGTCCGTATATACAGTCCCCATAGTTAAATAACGACAATATGTCGGGCAAGCCGACAGCAAGTGCATAAGAGTCTCTGGCGCCCTGCGACAGGCCCTGCAGCTGACATCGGGGACCTCTATACCCATGACACGACTACGATAGACGAGGGTGTTGAATACACCATCCTGGCAAGCCATTATGAATCCCTCGGTTTCAGACTTCAGCCCGGCTGACCTTAAGAAGGCAAAGGTCAGCCTTTCGGATAAGCCAAGGTTTTCTATATTTTTATAGAAAACTCCATGCATTGACTTATCCGTGTGAAGCTGCAGAAAGATGTTGTGTTCTGCAGCTTTAATTTGGGCTTTTCGTCGAGCAGGTTCCAACTCGGTGACAGAGTCGGGATTTACCCGCTCGACGTCGAAGGAGAGACCAAGTTCATCGGCTGCTCTCTGTGCTGCCTTAAACAAAAAGGCTCCTATTCCTGCACTTTCATAGTCTCGGACCATGCAGAGGAGGGGATCCGAACTCCTGATGACCTTACAGGCTCCATCCAGAACCATCCTATTATGGAGACTCTCCAAACTCAAGAGTCCACGGCCTCCCCGATGTCGTGGGAGGTATAGTCGAGGAACGGACGATTTAGGATGCAAACTCCTATTGAGATGCATCTTCTTGCGGGTTCCTACGTCGAGTTGACGCAACTCTTCTTGAGTCCATTTCACTACTCCAAAGGAGTAGAGAAGGATCGGAACAGCAAGCATGTTGGTAGCAGACACCTTGTTCTTCCCCGACAGCTCTGAAGACCAGATCTGTCGGAGTCGGTGCTGATACTTGCCGCGGAGAGCGTTTTTCACTACACTCACTTCTTGGGTGGAGCGTTGCTCGACACCCAAGTAAGTGTACGACTCTCCGGCATCTAGATGATGTAAGATGCTTCCGTCCACGAGTTGCGCGTCCTCTCTGTAGTCCCCGCATCGTCCTCTCTTGAGATGGACCAGTGCACATTTGTCCAGCCCGAACTCCATACCGACAGCCTGCGTGTACTCCTGTACCACCCTGAGGGACTGGTGTAGGTCCCTCTCTCCGGAGGCATAAAGTTTAAGGTCATCCATGTAAAACAGATGGGTGACCTTATGCCTCCTATCGCCGGGGGTACCGCAGTTGTATCCACGGGTGTTCCGGAGCGAAACGGATAATGGCAGTAGTGAGATGCAAAAGAGAAGAGGGCTGAGGGAGTCTCCCTGAAATACTCCCCTTCTGAATGTTACCGACTCCGTCTGGACACTATCGTTACCCGATGTAATGTTCGCTTCTAATCAAAGTCGCTGATCACATCACTAATTGTATTACCTCGCTTATTAATTTTTCATTCCAGGACGGTCTGTTTCCAACACTTTTAAAAAAAACGCTTATTGTCCCAATCTACAAAAAAGGTGATATATCACAGATCTCGAACTATGGAGGAATTGCCCTACTCTCAGCTCTCTCTAAATTATATGAAAATGCCTTTCATATTAGGCTTTCAAAATTCCTAGAAACAGAGAAAATCTTGTCAATTAACCAATTCGGTTTTAGGAGCAAATTATCGACTCAGGACGCGATTTTGGCAGTCTACAATTATATTCTGCAGAATTTTGAATGTAAAAACAAAATAGCGTGTATTCTATTTGATCTAAAACGTGCGTTTGACACGGTCAACACTGATTTACTATTGAACAAACTCTATAATTATGGCATACGTGGACCAGCCCTACTTTGGCTATCCTCTTATTTACAGGGTCGGAGCCAAGAAGTTATTTTGAGAACTAATAATGTCACTTACAAGTCACTGCCCAAAACAATCCAAGTAGGGGTACCCCAGGGGAGCGTATTGGGCCCCCTCTTATTTATTACTTTCATTAATGATATCTTCTCTTATTTCCCAGGTGGTTTTGTATCTCTCTTTGCAGATGATGCGTTAATAGCTGTGAATTTTAATGATCTGAGTAACACTGCAAACGATGTTATTCATATTATGATAAATTACTGTCGGTATACAGGGTTTATCCTTAATGATCTCATACTGTTCACTCCAAGAAAATTGTATGAAAGTATATTAGTAAAAATAAACAGTAAGAGTATTCAACAGAGCTCACAAGTTAAATTTCTTGGCTTATGTATAGACTCGCATTTATCGTGGACTAACCAGATTGATGTCATACTGAAGAAATTATCAACTTCTTGCTTTGTCTTATGGCAGCTCAGAAATTATGTTTCAACTGACGTTTTAATAACATATTATTATGCTTATGTCTACTCCACATTGAACTACGGTATCTTATGTTGGGGAAATTGTACAAGAGTTAATGAAGTTTTAATCCTCCAAAAAAGAATCTTAAGAACAATGACATTCAAAAGCTTTAGATACTCCTGCAGAGACCTATTTAAGCAATTAAACCTCCTAACTATAACGAATATATACATCCTAAATTGCGTTTGCTATGTTAAGTCACATCCTGATCAGTTTACACTTACCAGAGACCTAAATTCGCCCTACAATTTTAGACCTACACTTAATATAGAAATACCGAGACATAGTTTGTCTATATCAGCAAATGGGCCGTTGATCATGGCCGTTAAGATATTTAATAAATTACCAACCTCTTTGAAGTCCTTACCTACTTTTAATTTATTTAAATCGAGTGTTCGTAATATGCTGCAAAAATATAGTTTTTACTCTATTGGTGAATTTTTAAATTGTGACAATTTTGTCTTATGATTGATTGTACGTTTGTATTTTTATATTGAATTGTATTTTTGCTGTTTTACACTATTTTATTATTTTTTCCTTTTTAACTACTGTTAAACCTGAAATTTTTCTATTTTTGGCTTGTATTTTTATTAACAATTTTGTGACAATATTCTACACTTGTATCTACAAGTCTTATGAAAATAAAGTCTATTATTATTATTATTATTATTATTATAGTAAAGCGAGTCCTCCAGAGCGGCATCAGTTCTTCGATGCATCTCACTACGGGACCTTGCAGCCAGTGACACCTCTCTTCGACCCTCGTTGCTCATATATCCGTTCGTAAACCGGTTCAACTGCGTGGAGCACTCGCATGTACAGGATGCGCGTAAACACCTTGTAACATGCGTTTAAACAGGTTATCGGCCGGTAGTTCTTTGGGTCAGACAAATCTCCGTTCTTCGGGATCAGCACTGTCCGCCCCTCGACAACCCAAGAAGGAATTTGCTGCTCCCCATTTAGCCATGAATTGAAAATTCTGGCCAAATGGTGGTGGGTACTGGGTAATTTTTTCCACCAGTAGTTGTTTATCCCATCGGGACCTGGAGCAGCAAAGTTCTTACAGCCCTCAAGAGCTCTTCGAATCTCTTCTGGAGTTATCGGTTGGCACACCTCGTCTGGTTGTTGAAGCCTTTGACAGAAGGCTTCAAAGTGTGCCAGGGCTGGAGAGTCTCGGTTGAGTGGAAGCTTCTGTTCGTACAACGTTTTCCAGAAGTTTTCCACCTGATCTACAGTCGGCGGATTTTCAGCAACACGCTGAGGCGGTTCGAATTGGCGCGAGGGCTTTTTACGGAAAAGTTGATTTTCCGCCAGCCCCCTCGCCCGCCTCACTAGTGACTTCTTACAAGACACTAGCATCCGTATCCTGTCGAGGCAGTGCTGTTTGGTGGTCTGGAGCACTGCCCCATTGAGTGTGTGATGGACGCGTCTTAAGTTGGCAGCTACTCGCCGCACTTTAGGCGTAAAAGGTCTATTGGCCGCCATATAGTCCATCATACATTGGATACGGGATGCGTGTTGCCTCGCCGACCGGATCTTGGCTTCCATCTTCTGTATGCGCCGTCTCGCTCTCTCTTGTGGAGAAGCAGTGTTCCGCCTCTCCACCTGACACAAGCGTTGAGCGGCAGCATACACGGCACAATTTATGTGCCAGATGTCAGTCTCTTCTGGTAGCGCTGCATGAAGTTCTGCATCCACTCTGGCCAGATCTTGTGGCTCGGGGGTTTTTAAGTTGTGCAACCCCCTTCTGGTACTGAGGCCCTCTGGTGTCGGTGGAACGGCAGGGACTACATCCTCAACCGGTTCATTTGGTGGATGTTCGGCCACTTCATTCACCGGCTGAGGAGCAGTCCTCACATAGCTCCTGCGACGAAGGTGGGATACATAATCACGCAGGTTTTGTGGCGTGAAGGCGTTGTGCTCTGGGTGCCTTTCACACCACAGAGCATGCATTCGCCCCTTGTACCCCCTTTGTGCGGGCTCACTGCTTTCGTAGCACTGCATAAGGTCGTCTCTCAGTTCATCTGTCCACTCAAAGCGTCCATGTTCATCGCGGTTGTCATCAACGGGCTGTCGATCCTGTTGGGCCCCACCACCTTGCCCTTGACCCCTATCCGGACGGGGTCGATCGTGGGGGCCCAGTCTTCGGCCAACTGGAACCAAAGTTTTTTGGGCTTGTGGGTGGTTAGCCCAGCAAGCCCACGACCGACACCAGAGGGGAAAACGCTTTCCCCTCCCGGATGCGCTAGGGCTGCCGGTTCGGTTTTGCATCCCCAGCTGGAGTAAGTGGTGGCGCTACTCACCAAAGGCTAGATGGATGACGGTTAGCCCCTCCTGCTTATTCTTTTTTTTTAACTATTATTATTATTATTATTATTATTATTATTATTATTATTATTATTATTATTATTATTATTATTATTATTATTATTATTATTATTATTATTATTATTATTAAATTCCCACTCAGTGACAATTAAGGAAGGCAAACCGATTGGCTCCTATAAACCGGTCACAGGGTAGCAAGGTGCGAGGAACAAACAGAGGGAAGTTCATCTACGAAAGTAGACCAGGAAGATTTGACCTTGCTGAGTAGCCAGTTGGAGCATTTATCTGAGGATGAACGAAGGGAGGCAGTCAAGTTCCTGGAAAAGGAAAGTTCAGTATTTGCCAAGAATACAGAGGGTCTTACAAAAACAGACATAGTCCAGCACTGATAAATACTGGCAACTCACCCGCTATTCGACAACCACCTAGGAGGCTTCCACTAGCGAAACAAGAAGATGCCTCGGCAATGATAGATAAGATGTTACAAGATGGAGTCATTGAGGAGTCAACGAGTTCCTGGTCATCGCCAGTAGTTTTGGTTGCCAGGAAGGACGGAACATTTAAGATTTTGTGTCGATTATCGAAAATTAAAAGATTTCACAAAGAAAGACAGTTACCCATTACCACGAATTGATGACACGTTAAGCACGTTGGCGCAGGCTCACGATGGTTTTCTACGTTAGACCTTAGGAGTGGATACTGGCAAGTGGGGCTTCATCCTGATGATAAGGAAAAGACAGCGTTTTCAGCAGGCAGTGGACTTTATCAATTTACCGTGATGCCTTTTGGACTTTGCAATGCGCCAGCTACTTTTGAAAGATTGATGGAATTCGTACTGCGAGACCTGGAGGACGTGCCTGGTTTACCTAGATGACGTGCTTGTTATTTACAGAACATTTGAAAAATCTTCAAGAAGTATTTGGGCGAGTCAGGAATACCCATCTGAAGTTGAATCCGAAGAACTGCCTGCTATTCCAGAAAGAAGTCAAATTCCTTGGTCTCGTTGTGTGTTCAGATGGAATACAAACAGACCCCGACAAAATTTCTGCTGTACAAGATTGGCCAAGACCATCTAACGTTCATGAAGTACGGAGTTTCCTTGGTCTTTGCACTTATTATAGACGCTTTGTGGAAGGGTTTGCAGAAATTGCGAAGCCATTACACCCGCTAACGGAAGAGAAAGTGCAGTACCAGTGGACACCGGAATGTGAAACGGCATGGAGGAAATTGAAGGCAGCTCTATGCACTGGTCCTGTGCTAGCGTACCCACAACGGGAACAACTTTTTATTTTAGACACCAGCAATTCTTCGGTCGGTTGTGTGTTGTGTGCTGTCCCAAATCCAGAATGGGCAGGAAAGAGTGATCGAGTACTTCAGCAAGGTGCTGTCCAAACCGGAAAGAAACTATTGTGTAACCCGTTACTGGCTATCGTCAGTGGATCATTTTCATAAATATCTTTATAGAAGACATTTCAAGATTCAGACCGACCATGCTGCATTAAAATGGCTGTTGCAGTTGAAAACCCCTGAAGGTCAACTGGCTCGTTGGATAGAACGGCTGCAACAGTATGATTTCAAAATCGAACGTCGACCTGGAAGATCTCATTAGAACGCAGACGCTTTATCTAGAAGACCTTACAAGGAAGATTGCAAGCACTGCCGCCATGTTGAGAAATTGCAGGGTACGGTGACCGTCAACACTATTAAAATAGAAGTTCCGGATGATTGGACAACCAAAGCTCCGAGACGAGCACAACTGAACGATATAGAGAGATTGGGGCTATATTGAAAGCAAAGGAAAAAGGAATTCGACCAGCGTGGAAGGATGTTTCGGACAAAGCAGTTGGATTGAAGGCTTTGTGGGCCCAATGGGATTCACTGAAAGTCATGAAGGGGCTGCTAAAGAGAGCATGGGAAAGCCCGGATGGGAAGCAAGTTGTTATGCGTCTAGTGATTCCTAGGTTTCGAGTACCGAAAGTACTTCAAGAAGTGCATAATGGAGCATCCGGTGGACACTTTGGCGTTAATAAGACTCTGAATAAAGTACGAGAACGATTTTATTGGGTAAATAATCGTCAGGATGTGGAAGCTTGGTGTCGCAATTGCAGAATTTGTGCAGCCAGTAAGGGACCACAGACTAGAAGTGGGGGTGTAATGAAGCAATATAACATCGGAGCTCCTTTCGAGAGGTACATACTGGTTGCCATGGACTATTTTAGTAAGTGGCCAGAGGCCTATGCGATTCCAAACCAAGAAGCAGTCACTGTTGCCAAAGTCTTGGTAGATAATTTAATATGTCGGTTTGGTGTACCCCTGGAGCTGCATTCAGATCAAGGGAGGAACTTCTCAGCAAATCTGCAAGTTATTGGGGATACACAAAACACGGACATCAGCCTTTCACCTGCAATCAGATGGAATGGTGGAACGACATAACAAGACCATGAAGGAACATCTCTCTAAAGTGGTTCATAAGAATCAAGGTGACTGGGATCTCCACATACCGTTCTTCCTCATGGCATACAGAGTCTATGAAACAAACACCAGCTCGTGTAGTATTTGGACATGAGATCAGACTGCCATGTGATTTGATTTTCGGAACACCAGGCGGACAACAGCTTCCTGTGGGCAGCTATTTAGATGAAATGAGTGAATAAGAAATGTTCATGAGCTGGTTAGAGACCAAATCACCATAGCCAGTGACCGAATGAAGGCTCGATACGACCGTAAGGGAAGTTCAGAAGGGTTCAAGGCAGGAGATCTGGTTTGGCTGTACAACCCACAGCGAAAGAAAGGAAAGTCACCGAAACTTCAACCACCTTGGGATGGACCGTATACCATTATTACCAGAATTAATGATGTCGTCTATCGGATTCAACGAAGCAAAAAGTCCAAGATGAAGATCGTACATTTGGATAGACTGGCAAAATACATTGATGATTCTAAATTGCCTGACCGGGATGATCAGGCTTAAGGAGGGGGCAGTGTCACGAGTATACTATCCCTTGAGGGTAGGCAACACTAAATACATCTGTGAGGCACTGGTAGAAATGTTTTGGAACATTGGAGAAAAGGATAGAAACTTCTAGATAACGCTTGCGTCATTTCTAGAAAGTTCCGGAAGCAATCAATAGAGGGTATAAAAGGCTGTATTCTTGGCGGCAAGTTGAAGTTTGAATTGACAAGTAAGGTTAAAAGTACGAAGTGAACGCCAAGTAATAAACATTGTTAAAGGTTATAGTAGAAGTGTATTTAAGTTAATAATAGTATTGTGAAGTATCCAGTAAGTTATTTAATAAAGTGTGTGTTAGTGGTTATCTCTTGTTATAATTTTTGGAACCCACGGATTTTACAAGGGCGGTTTCCTAGGGGTGGAAACACGTCACAATATGATTGCAATAGTTCACTTAATTACTTATTTATTTTTATCTAGATGTGTTTCTGGTCTTTTTTTTTCAAAATTAGATCAGAAAATGTTTAACTTTGCTGAAACCTTTTTTCTATTAGACCACCAACACATCCGTTTTCTTTGTTTCAATAAATGAATGAAAAAATGGACTTTTCTAATTTCGCTAACACCCAGTATACAGAATCGGCAAATGAAGTTTTATATATCCTGTGATAACCGAGAGCCAGAAAGAAAACAGAGAAATTAGGAAAAGAGAGACGGATATGCTGCTACCAGCTCGTTCCACACTTCGTGAAATTTTTTTATTGCGTTGTCGTGTGTCAACGTAGGGCATCGATACCTATCGCTTCAAACCGCCGATGCATTGTAGAGGGAATAGATATGTCTTTCATTTCCTAATTTATCTGTTTTCTTTCTTGTGCTCGTTTATCTCAAGGCCCATATATAAAACTACATTTGCCGAATCTGTATACATAATTTGTATTCATTTTCAGCCATTCAGTGTCAACCACCTGTTTTACCTATTAATGGACACCTCATACAATCTGAGGCTCCAGGCATGGATGGAGGCAGATATGCTGTTGGAAGTTTGGTTCAATTTGCATGTCGAGGTGCGCATCATTTAGAAGGAGAAGCCAGCATAATATGTACCGAAACAGGATTCTGGTCACATCCTCCACCTTTTTGTAAATTAATAAAGAAATAATTGTTATTGCATGAAATTTGTTTGAATATAAACCCCAACCTATACGTACAAAATGCGTAAACAAATTGAATAGAATCAGGCGCACAATTATGGGGGGGGGGGGCTAAGGGGGCTAAAGCCCCCAAGCAATACATACAGGGTCTAAAATAATAGACAGCTATCACACAAACTATATAATATTGATTAAAATCGACAAAGTGATTCACTAACTTCGACTCCGAGGGCCACGTTGACTTGAATTCAGTTTATGAAATTTGTAAGTTACACTGTAAATAAATAAGTAAAGTTTTGTTTTTATCTAGAAGCATAGATTAATATTATTATAGCCCACCCCCCCCCCCCCCCCCAGAACGAAATCCTGGTTGCGTGCCTGAATAGAATCCGCAAGAGGAACCAATGAATAGTGGGAGCGATAAATATAAAATAAAATCTTGAAGGACCAGGCTTTTGTTCATGAAATAACAAGGCATTAACAAAGTTTGTAAAGGCCAATATCACCTGTAAGATACAATACACCTTCACGTAGGTAGTTCTGATTTCAATGTTTCTTAGAACAGCTTCCAGGTGTACAGCAAATGTTCTTCATAAAGGTTTTACAGGTTTACGATGTCTATAGCAGATGGAAAGTCTAAATACACAATACACAACAAATGGAAGCGCGGCAAGGCACAGGAAAATAACTAATCTTCAATAAATAGTACATACAAAGCATGGCAAAGGCACAAGTGACTGCTACAAAGGTTTATAAGCGGACATCTTTTTCCCGGCTAAACGGCCGAACTCACGGTAAATGTCACGCTCTGATTGCCAATTGCTAAATATTTGAATTCAAAAACATAAATGTGATGACAGAACACAAATTATGTTATACAGTTTTAGACTATCGTCACATTTAAAGTTAAATTAAAATTGAAAGAACTATCCAAATTTCCTGTCTTTGTATAGTTAAATAGCTAGTTATAAAAATAGATGAATCCTTTTATATCACAAATGATATTTTCCAAAAATACAACATCAGAACATCATCTCAAACAAGCTGTTCCTAAGCACTATGCTTAATGCTCATCTTAGTACTCACTTTTAAAAATCGGTGCTTGGTGTTTCAAGCACTTCACAAAGCATTAAGCCAATGCTTATTAATCTTGCAAAGTGCTCCCAAACACTCGAAAGGCTGCATGCGCTTTAGAGCCCACGAACACTCCAAAAAAAATTTTCTCGCAAGTAAAGGCGTAGTTTTTACACGAAATTTGTTTACTAGAAATAGGAATAAAAATGCAGTTAAACATTTGAATTCACATCCAGTTTAAAAAAAAATATAGAGATTATTTCGAATAAAATTGATATTATGACCAAAAAATATATTTCAAATGTAATTTACATCACATCTCATATATTTCTTAGGAAAATGTTTTGAAATAAATTGTTTAAATTTTTTCTAAATTAGGTGTGAATCCAAATATTTAACAAAGGTTTCCTCTTTCCTTAAAAACGGTTGGGATGTTCAAATTCATTTATACATCATATCATATATTACATTACAAACACGAACATACTAATTTCACAAAAAATTGATACCTTTATCATATTATCTAGTCAGATTGTGCCAAAATGTTTTGTCTAAAAAGGTAAGTAAATAATTCCTCATTGGGTGTATAGCTCACATGGTGCCCTCTACCTCGAAACATAATGTGATAAATTGTTTCTTTCCTTAAAAAATAATTCCCACCAAAATGACCACAACGAGATACAATTCATACGGCCTTGCACACGCATAGCTTAGCAAAAACTAGTGGTTAGTGTGGTTTCTGTTTTACCGGTAAGACAATGTAATTCCATTAATTCGCTATTTCTGTTTAACAATTTACTGTGGTGTGCAAACACTCTCTTAAAGTGGAATAATAGATAGATTTAAATTATTAAAAAGTGCTTAGTGCTTGTGACTTTAAAGCACTTTTTCAGAGTGCTTGGTAATCATGAGCACTTTAAAGTAGATGTCTAATAAGAGAGCTGGTGGAGCGGAGTTGTGATCAAGGTCAAAACCTTAGAGCAGTGATCAATTTCTAAGAAATGCGAATGGCCGTTATAATGAACACCTGCTGTGAATTCCAAGAAACAATGGCGACGAGATGGCGGTTATCTGCAGACTTGTCTAGGAAAGGTTATGTGAAGGTCATATAGGTCAGTAACTGGGAAGAACACCTGCTGTGAATTCCAAGAAAATCAACGACCTGCTTTTCGCAATAATATCCGGTGTACACGTGATCAATTTCTAAAAAACGCGAATGGCCGGTATAATGAACACCTGCTATCAATTCCAAGAAACGATGGCGACGAGATGGCGGGTATCTACAGACTTGTTTGAGATATATAGGAATTTTTAAAAAGGTTATGTGAAGGTCATATAGGTCAGTAATCCTTTATTTCCGGGAAGAACACCTGCTCCCTGCGGCAAATTTTATTTTAATAAAAATAAAAGAACTTTATTGAAATGAGATAGTACATTTCATTTCAAAAGGCAATTGACCGAGGTCCTTCAGCCCGTTTCGTTTTCCATCTTAATGTCATTTAACTAATTTATATAATTATAATTTGATTTGTATGTACATAAAACAAAAAAGATAATTTAATGTTTAACTATATATACATTAAAAAAAAAACATGCTTATGTGTGTGCTGCATATTTTGTGGTGATTATCCCAGCTATGTGATTTTCTCCCAAATGGTATTTGCAGGATGGATATGTCTGCTTCTTCTGTTGTTTCTTCTTAAACAATACTCATCAATTGTAGTTTTGTTTTAATATTTTTGACAAAATCTTTGTGTAAGAGAGGAAAGTCTTTCCTGGATGGGCTGTATGTGGGTTTGTTGATACAAGAGTTGGTTTGGCGGGTTATGTAGGGGATTGTTGGAATGGCGAAATTTGGTGATTGTCCAGATGGCACTTGTTTCGGCTACTCGGAGGTTTTTGATGGCTGCATTTTTTAGATTAGAGAAAATTACATGTCCGTATTCTATAATGGGTCTGCAGATAAGTTTGTAGATTTTACCCATAGTCGCTGTTAAAATTGGTCTTGTTGTCGATGATAATGCCAAGATATTTAGTGGACACTTCTGCTTGAATTTATTTTAATTACATTGGTAGAACATTTCGATCACTTTGTATATGCTAATGGTATAGATATGTGACATGTTCCCTGCTCCAAATTTAATGACATAATTTAATAATTAATTGGAAGAACATTTCGGCTAAAGCTATGGCCAAAATGTATTGCATTGTTTAATTTTAAATAACACATTATCAAGAACTCAAAAGCATAATACTTTGTTATAGCAGGAAATAAAATATCTCGGCTGCAGCCGTTATTCGATACTCGTAAACATGCCCAAGTAGCACCTTAAGTCAGAATTATGTAATGTAGCCCTCGTTTTGGTCCCATTTTCCCGTTTAACCTAACCTAATTGACTTAAAATTTATGTAAAATAAAAGTAAATGGGGAATGAGACGATGTCATGAATACCTCTTAAATAAGGCTGCTCAGTTATAATGACCATTGGTTATAGAACATATTTCCCTGAACAGGTAATTTAAACGTAAAAATTTTGTTTAATTGTGGTCATTAATAGGTAATATTTACCAAACAGTTATCCTCTTTCAACTGCAATCTTTCTCAGAAATAACTAATAAGATTTTTATTTACAATAATGATTTACTTATAAGTCACGAGGCATAAGCAGCAAAGACATAACTAGAAACCATCAGACATCTCTATTATAATGATGGAGTAGGAGTGCATCATATAATGTCATACGTAGTTGTGAAATAATGTGTCCACTTCCCCTCTGTGTCTGTTTTTTACTGCCAATCAATTTTCATTGTAAATATATCCATTCTACCTCGGAATATTAAAGGGGCCTCAAGTATTTTACGTTTTTAAAGAAAGAAAAAATTTTTTTAGCTTAAATGCATTTTAAAAATATTTGTAAAAGCCTATTCAATTGCCCGGCAGGACTTTCCTGGAGCATAAAATATTATAATATTGTACTTTGTATCTGTTAAATAACCTTATATTAATGATTTTTTTCAATTAAATAATCATCAAAATTTCATTGTAAAATGGCCTCTTACAGCCGGTTGAAAAATATGGCGAACATAGTGCCATGCAACTTCGAAGTATTCTCTCCCAATATTTTAGGCCTCATTGACGTTTTTCCTTGAGACGAAGTGTTAAAACTTATATTATTTACTTTAAAGTTAAATGGGACCAATATAGGTTAAAATAATTTTGTAGTCTTCAAAATTGTAAAGTCTTTAAAGTTCGTGCAGAACTAAATTGGTCGTATTTCCCAAATTAGGTTAGAGAAGGCGGTAAATTGAGTGACGTCCCTTCTGTTTCTAACCTCAAACTTTTTTGGCTGCAATTGTTGTTTTGTGAGTTTGTGGTTTATTCGTTCAATTTTCTCTTGTATTTTGTCAATAAAAATAGATGTGTTTTGTTTTGAATGTGAGAAAGTATTCTCCAGCCAGTCAGCGTTAAATCGGCACAACAGAATTGTGTATAAATAAACAAATCCGACGTATTTATATCAAATCTACGGTGCCCAAAAGATCCCTGTCAAAAAAATCTCATCAATCCGTATTGAAAATTATCAAAAATTAATAAGTATCTATGAGAACCTATATGGTCAATAAGTTTCTATAAGAGTTAGGTAAAGTTGCTGTTGAAATTGTTATCAGTTTATATCCGCATTGACCAGCAAAATGAGTCAAGCCATATCCATTTGTTAATCCAAACATTTACTTATACCATATCAATGAGAATTTATGAGTACAGTATCTAATGTAATTCGTGCGGCTTTCCGTGATTAAAAGACAAGTGTTTCTTTAAGAAACGAGCTGCATTAGGTTAGAACAGTTTGGATTTGCAATTGAAGATTACAAATTATAATGTTTGAATAGGGATTTATGAGATCAGTTTCTATGAGTATTAATGTTTTTTTTCAGTAATATATTAAATGTGTTTTCATTTGTTTGAATG
The DNA here is from genome assembly GCA_936432065.2 of Rutpela maculata. Lineage (NCBI taxonomy): Eukaryota > Metazoa > Arthropoda > Insecta > Coleoptera > Cerambycidae > Rutpela > Rutpela maculata. The sequence goes on along the minus strand of OW386286.2, from coordinate 130,789,136 downwards.
GGTAAAAAGAAAGGTCAGTATTCAACTGCAATTACAAATACAAGTTTAATCGCTTCGAATGGGATTATATGCGATCAATTTCTAAAAGTATTTATGCTGTTTTCCGAATATAGTTATGATGAGGTTTAATCAGTAACAAATTGTTAACTAGTTGTTATGATATGGTCGGAAATTCCAAGTACACATTTAGTATTCCTTCAAGGGGATTGATGAGAGCAGTTTCTACGAGTATCTGTTTGTTGTTCCTATAGTAAATTATATAAGTCTTTATCAGTACAGATTCGGATTTAATTTAAATATGAAAAATAATATCAGAATAAAGCAACCAAATATTTTAAACAGTATCTATTTGTAAATCCAAAACATTTACTTATACTACTCAATGAGAATTTATGAGAACAGTATCTAATGTAAAACGTGCGGCTTTCCGTGGTTAAATGGCAAGAGTTTCTATAAGAAACGAGCTGCATTAGGTTAGAACAGTTTTGATTTGCAATTGAAGATTCAAAATTATAATGTTTGAATAGGGATTTATGAGATCAGTTTCTATGAGTATTAATGTTTTTTTTTCAGTAATATATTAAATGTGTTTTCATTTGTTTGAATAGGTAAAAAGAAAGGTCAGTTTTCAACTGCAATTACAAATACAAGTTTAATCACTTCGAATGGGGTTAGATGTGATCAATTTCTCAAAGTATTTATGCTGTTTTCCGGATATAATTGTGAAGAGGTTTAATTAGTAACAAATTGTTCACTACATGTTATGATATGGTCGGAAATTCCAAGTACACATTTGGTATTCCTTCAAGAGGATTGATGAGAGCAGTTTCTACGAGTATCTATTTGTTGTTCCTCTAGTAAATTATATAAGTCTTTATCAGTAAAGATTCGGATCTAATTTAAATATGAAAATTATATCAGAATAAAGCAACCAAATATTTTAAACAGTATCTATTTGTAAATTCAGACATTTACTTATACTATCTCAATGAGAATTTATGAGAACAGTATCTAATGTAAAACGTGCGGCTTTTCGTGGTTAAATGGCAAGTGTTTCTATAAGAAACGAGCTGCATTAGGTTAGAACAGTTTTGATTTGCAATTGAAGATTACAAATTATAATGTTTGAATAAGGATTTATGAGATCAGTTTCTATGAGTATTAATGTTTTTTTTCAGTAATATATTAAATGTGTTTTGATTTGTTTGAATGGGTAAAAAGAAAGGTCAGTTTTCAACTGCAATTACAAATACAAGTTTAATCGCTTCGAATGGGATTATATGCGATCAATTTCTAAAAGTATTTATGCTGTTTTCCGAATATAGTTATGATGAGGTTTAATCAGTAACAAATTGTTAACTACATGTTATGATATGGTCGGAAATTCCAAGTACACATTTGGTATTCCTTCAAGAGGATTGATGAGAGCAGTTTCTACGAGTATCTATTTGTTGTTCCTCTAGTAAATTGTATAAGTCTTTATCAGTAAAGATTCGGATCTAATTTAAATATGAAAATTTATATCAGAATAAAGCAACCAAATATTTTAAACAGTATCTATTTGTAAATCCAGACATTTACTTATACTATCTCAATAAGAATATATGAGAACAGTATCTAATGTAAAACGTGCGGCTTTTCGTGGTTAAATGGCAAGTGTTTCTATTAGGGATTTATGAGATCAGTTTCTATGAGTATTAATGCTTTTTTTCAGTAATATATTAAATGTGTTTTCATTTGTTTGAATGGGTAAAAAGGAAGGTCAGTTTTGAACTGCAATTACAAATATAAGTTTAATCACTTCGAATGGGGTTATATGCGATCAATTTCTAACAGTATTTATGCTGTTTTCCGAATATAATTGTGATGAGGTTTGATCCGTAACAAATTGTTCACTACGTGTTACGATATGGTCGGAAATTCCAGGTACATATTTAGTATTCCTTCAACAGGATTAATGAGAGCAGTTTCTACGAGTATTTATTTGTTGTTCCTACAGTAAATTATATAAGTCTTTATCAGTATGCATTCGGATCTAATTTAAATACAAAAATCATATCAGAATGAAACCCCAAATATTTTAAACAGTGTCCACCTGTAAATCCAAGATAATATTATAATGAGAATCCATCACAACAGTATCTAATATAACGTGTGCGGTTTTCCGTGGCTAAATTTTAAAATTATTTGCAATAAATAAGCTTTAACGGATTCGAACAGTTTTGCATTTCCAGATGAATAGTTTTAATTGTTAGGGATCTATGAGGTCAGTGTAATGTTTTTTTTTTTCAATAAAATGTGTTTTTATTGGAAAATAAACATTACACAAAGACACTGATCTCATAGATCCCTATTTAACAATTAAAACTATTCATCTGGAATTGCAAATTAAAACTGTTCAAATCCGTTAAAGCTATTTATTAAAAATACTTTTAAAATTTAGCCACGGAAAGCCGCACGCGTTACATTAGATACTGTTCTAATTGGTTCTCATTAAAGTATATCTTTAAATGTTTGGATTTACAAGTGGATACTGTTTAAAATATTTGGTTGTGTCATTCTGATATAATTTTTGTATTTAAAGTAGATCCGAATGCATACTGATAAAGACAAATTTTCTATTGGAACAACAAATACATACTCATAGAAACTGCTATCATCAATCCTTTCGAAGGAATACTAAATATGTACCTGGAATTTCCGACCATATCGTAACATGTGGTGAACAATTTGTTACTGATCAAACCTCATCACAATTATATTCGGAAAACAGCATAAATACTGTTAGAAACTGATCGCATATAACCATATTCGAAGTGATTAAACTTGTATTTGTAATTGCAGTTGAAAACTGACCTTTCTTTTTACCTATTCAAACAAATGAAAACACATTTAATATACTTATTACTGAAAAAAAAAACATTAATACTCATAGAAACTGATCTCATAAATCCCTATTCAAACATTATAATTTGTAATCTTCAATTGCAAATCAAAACTGTTCTAACCTAATGCAGCTCGTTTCTTATAGAAACTCTTGCCATTTAACCACGGAAAGCCGCACGTTTTACATTAGATACTGTTCTCATAAATTCTCATTAAGATAGTATAAGTAAATGTCTGGATTTACATATAGATACTATTTAAAATATTTAGTTGCTTTATTCTGATATAATTTTCATATTTAAATTAGATCCGAATGCATACTGATTAAGACTTATATAATTTACTATTGGCACAACAAATACATACTCGTAGAAATTGCTATCATCAATCCTTTCGAAGTAATACTAAATATGTACCTGGAATTTCCACACGTAACATGTAGTGAACAATTTGTTACTGATCAAACCTCATCACAATTATATTCGGAAAACAGCATAAATACTGTTAGAAATTGATCGCATATAATCCCATTCGAAGTGGTTAAACTTGTATTTGTAATTGCAGCTGAAAACTGACGTTTCTTTTTATCCATTCAAACAAATGAAAACCCATTTAATATATTACTGAAAAAAAAACATTAATACTCATAGAAACTGATCTCATAAATCCCTATTCAAACATTATAATTTGTAATCTTCAATTGCAAATCAAAACTGTTCTAACCAAATGCAGCTCGTTTCATATAGAAACTCTTGCCATTTAACCACGGAAAGCCGCACGTTTTACATTAGATACTGTCCTCATAAATTCTCATTGAGATAGTATAAGTAAATGTCTGGATTTAAAAATAGATTCTGTTTAAAATATTTGGTTGCTTTATTCTGATATAATTTTCATATTTAAATTAGATCCGAATGCATACTGATAAAGACTTATATAATTTACTATTGGTACAACAAATACATACTCGTAGAAGCTGCTATCATCAATCCTTTCGAAGTAATACTAAATATGTACCTGGAATTTCCGACCATATCGTAACATGTAGTGAATAATTTGTTACTGATCAAACCTCATCACAATTATATTCGGAAAACAGTATAAATACTGTTAGAAATTGATCGCATATAACCCCATTCGAAGTGATTAAATTTGTATTTGTAATTTCAGTTGAAAACTGACCTTTCTTTTTACCCATTCAAACATATGAAAACACATTTAATATATTACTGAAAAAAAAAACATTAATACTCATAGAAACTGATCTAATAAATCCCTATTCAAACATTATAATTTGTAATCTTCAATTGCAAATCAAAACTGTTCTAACCTAATGCAGCTCGTTTCTTATAGAAACACTTGCCATTTAACCACGGAAAGCCGTACGTTTTACATTAGATACTGTTCTCATAAATTCTCATTGAGATAGTATAAGTAAATGTAAAGACTTATATAATTTACTAGAGGAACAACAAATAGATACTCGTAGAAACTGATGCTCTCATCAATCCTTTTGAAGGAATACTAAATGTGTACTTGGAATTTCTGACCATATCATAACAAGTAGTGAACAATTTGTTACTGATTAAACCTCATCACAATTATATTTGGAAAACAGCATAAATACTTTTAGAAATTAATCGCATATAACCCCATTCAAAGTGATTAAACTTGTATTTGTAATTGCAGTTGAAAACTGACCTTTCTTTTTACCCATTCAAACAAATGAAAACACATTTAATATATTACTGAAAAAAAACATTAATACTCATAGAAACTGATCTCATAAATCCCTATTCAAACATTATAATTAGTAATCTTCAATTGCAAGTCAACCTAATGCAGCTCGTTTCTTATAGAAACACTTGCCATTTAACCACGGAAAGCCGCACGTTTTACCTTAGATACTGTTCTCATAAATTCTCATTGATGTGGTATAAGTAAATGTTTGCTGCTCCATTCTGGTAGAAACTGATAGAAATTTCAGCAGCAACTTTAACTCCAGGCTCCAGTAGAGGGAGCTGTATACGTGTCGCTAATTCATATCTAATCTAATGTGACCTAAGGAACTGAAGTGTGTTTGTTAAATTAAAAACAAAGCAGTCTCTTTCACTGCTAACTCATTCATTGCTTCTAGGCTAGAACAAGAACACCCGAGGAAATAAGGACTTTGCAGAATTTTGTGTTTACCACAATATTAGTATTTCTATTTGAAATATGCAATTTAAACTGTACATTTGTCGGCATGCATATCCAAATTAATACTAATAAAAAAGCAAAATGGAAGTTTACAATAAAAATACATCTGTAAAATATACAATTGAAACTGTACATTTGTTGACATGTATATCCACATTAATACTAATAAAAAACAATGTTGAAATTTACAATAAAAACATGTTGATAAATGGTGTGTTACATACGATAGATACTGGAGAAAGGACGGACTGGAACTCTTATGATATTACTTATAGAAAAGTTTAGAATCTCTTTAAAGTTGTATCTTTAATTCCATATGTTTACAGATATAAGGGCAAGGGTGCATTTGCAGACACTAAACTGTAGATTTGTTGATGTATATTTCATATAAGTACTCATGAAAGGGCAACATGATAATTCCAAATAGCTCATTCGGAATTACTGTTTCATAACCGATTTAAAACTTAATAAAACAGATAAAATCCTGCCTGTATAATACTAATATAACTTATAGGAACGATAAAACCGCATCACTTTTTTTTTATAAGTTTCTATGTGGAATTTTTGGCAGGGATACCTGTGCTTAGAGTGCAAATTGTGTTTTAACTTTAATAACGACTTGCGTTTGCATTTGATAGAAAAACATGATCACATCACGGATTCGGTGAATTTGGAATTTAAAAATATTTCAATTTCAGGTGAAATAAATAATCTTTTGTTAGTTGGTTAGTTTAATACTTTATTTTTTGTTTGAATAAATGTATTAACAGAAAACATATCATACCTATGAAACTTGTTTTTTAATTCTTAATTACTACTTCACCATCTATCAACTTAAATTTGTTCATAGGTATAGGTTTAAACCTTCTATAGGGCCATAAACCATTTTTACAACTTCTCTTCAGTGCTTACATTCAGGAACACTGAATACAATCCAAATAAAGTCACTCAGTTACACTTCTAACACTACTGAACTTCACTTAGCTTTTCATTCTGCAAACTAAGTACTGAAATCTAGAGAAAAAAAATAGTTATATTGTACTAAACTCTCTGAAAGATTAACAACTGTTTTACCTGATATAATGTAGTCATTACTTCGAATGCAAACAAGTCGGTAATAGAAAAGTTGAAATACAATTACAAGTATCTTTAAGTACACCGCATATTCGATATAATTATAATTATGTCCTATTTGCTTATGCACTTTTCAGTTGTGCCGACTAAAGGTTGACTGGCTGTAGAATACTTTCTCGCATTTAAAACAAAACACCTCCAATTTTATTTTTAAAAACACGAAAATAGAAAACCCAAACAACAACAAAATAAATTGGCAGATATGGGCCAAGGAAACTTTCCATTGGAAAGTTTCCAGGAAATTTTCGGAAGTTTCCGGAACGGAGTTTTGATAAAAATGAAAGTTTCCTTTAAAATATTTGAATATTCCGAAAGTATCCAAAATTCCGGGAAATTTTCCAAAACTCCGGGAAATTTTCCAAAACTCCGGGAAAGTTTCCAAATTTTTCACGAATATTTACAGATGTTCTCATAAATTTGAAATTGCCGCCACGATGATCTAACATAACCTCAAACGCCAGAAATTCAGTTTTAATTTGTTGATATTCTTTCGAAATTATCAAAAATTAATCGGATGCTTGATGACGTAGGGTTTCATTTGGTCACCACTCGGATTATTACTATTGGCACAGAATTTCTCTAATTTTGTGCTATGGCTATGATCATGGATGAGTTGACAGACATATGATAAGTTACGTTTATTTGTTTACCCGCACTATCGCTTCTCGATGAATAATATCTAGCATTTTTTTCTGTTATATTAAAAACGAAAGTGATTAAAAAGAAATGTACTTTTATTTTTTTACAAATTATAAGATATTTAATAGTTTTACTTTTATTTTAATAAAATCATGATGAATAACGTTGTGTTTTAGTGGATGGTTTAATATATTTTGATATTACTTTCTTGTTATTATTTTTTTAAGTGTTAAAATTTAAAATCAAATAAACATTTATTTATTATTTTATTTATTTGTTTTACACTTTTAATTTAATATAACTATAATATGATATTTAGATCTTATTTCTGTCTTGCCTTACATTTCTGTTTCTGCACAAAATAGAAGTTACAACTTACATATGACATTTACATAAATTTTTAATTTTATAATCCACATATTTATCACATTCTATAAATTATTTTATTTATATTTAATTATTTAATAATTTAAAAAAACAAATTACTGAGTAACCACCATAATCTTCATATAGCCCAGGTCACATATAGCGGGTGTCATATAATATTAGTTATTTGGTAAAAGTGTGTAAAAGTAATGTAAATAATATATTCCCACTAAACAAAATATATATCCGTAATATTACGCAATATTAAACTGAAGTAACATATTTAATGTTTTCTTGCAATATGATATTTATATTAAAATAACCTAACTTTAGTATAGCTGAGAAATGTTAAATTGCAAAATATTGAAGAAACATTTAGTTAATATTAGCTCGAAAATATTTCCGTGATATAAAAAATTATATTTAACAAATGTATGTCACATATTATAATCAATGTATCTTTAATATTGCCATTAAAATAAGCATATTATATTACAAGAATGTAACTTGTAATATTACACGAAAATATTTCACATATATGACTGTAAATGTGTTACAAATGAATCTCATACATTATGAATAATATGCATTTGATCATACATTAACATTATTTGCAACGTTTATTCTATGTAACTACCATGAACTTCTATGAAAACTCGCCTATTCACAGAACGCGTCGTTTCTCGCCCAAAATAGTATGAACATAACCTTAAAACCTTCGATATCTTGTGAGTAAGTGTGTTGCGCCTTAATTCCCTTAATTTCAGAAATGGGTGATAAAAGCGAGAATAAGGTAAGTAGATAATTACAGTAATGTAGAAATTCGTGGAAACTTTTAGCAACAAAATAAACTTCAAATTTTATTTAGTTACCCTAAATTTGCGGTATTTTTACACCTGTGTTATTTGTCGAAGCACACTAATTGCATTTTATTGATAAACATACATTAAAATATTATTCTTGTTTCAACCTGCTTATTTTAGGTCAGTTATTTATTGCTTTACTCATCGGAGTTGCATATATGGTCCTAATCACGGTGATAAAAAAAAATAAAAATTTGATATTAGGCCACCGATAAGTAAATCAATTGTCCCTGTTTTAAGTTGGCTGCTCGACCAACGTAATAGCTAGGGAGCTGGTGGCAGAATTTTTTATATGATTTTATCGTGTGACTGAAGTCGAAAAGTATAAAGATCTCATAATAACAAGCCGGAAAAACCATTTCAGTCATTACGGCGTTGCTGATTTTTTAATTAACAGTTATTTAAAAGTGCAAAAAAAACAAACGCTCCTATATGATTTTATTGTATCAGCCAGTTGTTTTAAACGTTGCCTGTCAATATGACATTGATATAAATGCAGTTGGCTGAAATCTATGTGTCTGCGTTTTTTTTGTAATTTAATTTTTTTAATTAATTTATGATATACTAAAAATTAAGTGATTTTATTGTCGCTGTACCATATATCAAAAGTTTCGCAAAGCGGTAAGAAACAATAAAACAAACTTCAGTCACCTGTGTACTGCTGCATTTAAAGGAAGTGAATTTTCAAAAATGCGAAAAAAAATGCTTCTATATTATTTTATTGTTTCAACCACTTTGCAGGAAGCTTTGTTTGTAAAGCACATAAAAAAACAGTGGTTGAAATTTACAATGCTGATTTCTCATTGGCTGACGTTTCTTAATAATTAAGAAGTGAAAAAAAAATATGTTTTTTCGAAATAATTTAGCAATGCTCGATCCTACGAGAAGAATGTTCAAGACAAAGTTGAAGAGGACAAAATTGCATACATTTTTTGTATGTACATTTTTATTGTAAGTGGGAAAATGAAGTTTAACGATTTTTTGTTTTCAAAAAATGCTCAAACTTCATTGCGCGAACGGTCCTACCTTTAATACGTACAGGCTTAGAGAGCAGCGTTTTTGATTTGATAATAATTACTTACATTTTTGATATATTGAATGTCTCTAAGCAATTGTGTAAGGATTAAATGTGTGTAAGGAATTTGTAAGGGATTTAAAATTTTGTAGCCAATAGTCGGGACATAAAATTTTATAATTTGAAGTTTCCTTAAAAAATGTTGGATTCTTATCTAAAAATTACAAAAAGAGTATAAAAGCAAGTACGGACTCTTTGCCAATTTTTCTGAATACCCATTATTAAAATTAATAACTCTTGTTTCCTATTTTCGAGGAATGATGTAAGCCACTATAATACTATCCCGTCAATTTAATATTTTTTTTTTAGTTTCAATACAAGTATTATTATAATATATCTTTATTATAATAATACAAATATTATAAAATATGTTGTTATAAACATGCATTATATAATAAAAAAAATTTTCTTCTTAAATTCATTTGTCTAACGCTGTATCTCTTTAAAAATTAGACTTACAATAAAAATGTATATACAAAAAAATGTAGGAAATTTTGTCCTCTTCAACTTTGTCTTCAACATTTTTCCCCCACCTTCAAGGTTGAAAACTTGTGTTTTTTATCATGGCCTCGACTTAAACAACATATATCAAAATCATTACTACTTCACTTTTTGCAGGGCAAAATTCCCGACTGATTGTCTTACTTTGACATTTTTTGGAGTAAATTGAGAATATTTCTGAAAATCAGCAATGTACACGTCAGCCAATGTTTTTCTCTGCTAATGGATATAAAAACTAGAGATGCAACGGATAGTGTTTTGGCCGGATACCGGATATCCGGCGTACTTCTTGTACCGGATACCGGATATCCGGCCAACTATCCGGCTTACATTGAAAGTTGGATTAAAAACATGTTTTGAGAACCTCGACGATAAAAAATACTTACTGGCAACTCTTCAAGACCTCAGATTTAAAACAAGTTTTTTCGATAAAAATCAGGCTGAAAAATCCCGTCAAATTTCTCTGCTATAGGTTTTAAAAAATAGTTGTGATAATTCATATTCAAGCAGTGATAATGAAAGTGGTTCTTCTCCTTCCAGTAAACAACGTAAGAGATATGCTGATATTCACAACATTTTTTGGAACTGCTTTGACGAAGTGGGTACAGAAAATAGTAGCGTTAAGGATAGAATTTTGCAGAGTGAGAGGGAAATATGCTTTTATTTTCGGATTATAATAAAAATTTAAAGTCATAAATGGTATAATCTTTAAAATTGCTCTAAGGAATACAGCTATCTACAGTTTTTATCACAGTTTTGTATATTAGTTAAATGCCATGCTCTAATAATGACAAACTGCTGCAATATTAAATACAACAGATATTTATAATAAAAAATAAGTATATGTAGTTGTATTCGTTAGAACAATAGCAAGTACCTAAAACAGTTTTAAAGATTATACTATGTTTGGTTTTTTAAATATTTATAATGAATCGAAAATAAACGCACATTTCCCTCTCATTTTGCAAAATCTCGTCCTTAATGACAGCGTTTCGTAAAAAACTTCAATGGTCAAGGAGATTGACTAATTTGAAAGGAGCACGGATCAAAACTTCAATGTAATAGTAACCCTTACGAATGGTGGTATACTAACTCCAATCAGTATAATAAAACTGTTTCATTTTTTATACCAAGTTTTATTTTTTAACTATCCGGTTTTGGCCGGATATCAGGTCAGTATCCGGTGTTCAGCCGAATAGTAGTAAAGTGGCCGGATAGGCCGGATACCGGATAGTAACCGGATATCCGTTGCACCTCTAATAAAAACTAAAAAATTACCAAACACCATTCGAGGTTTCTATTTTGAATAGCATACATTTTTATTTGCACTTAAGCTTGGTTGCCATTTTGATAATATAACTCGATAACTGAAAGACACTCGACCTATGGTCTCGTGTTTTTGTACCATAATAAAGATAATGATTAACTATGTTATGTCAGTAACTACGATACTTCTATACTGTATTCTCGATCAGATATTAATATATTCCATTTTTTAACAGAGGCTGTCAAAATTACCTTCTCAGCCACCACAGCAAAACAATTCGAAGATGTGGTAGCTGAATGCTGCGTTTCGCCAAACAAAGGAAACAGCGAGAGAGGCAAGGAATAATATGGATTTTTTTTTATAACACTTGTTGAGAATTTGCATTTTTATTGTTATTCATTTTTATACATTGTATATTTTTATGTATATTTTTAACAAAATATATTTTTTCTTCAAGCGTATTAAAATGTTTAAATTATGTCACCAAAAACAGAAGTAGAAGTAGGACATTGTTTTACTAGTAACAAAATGTTAGTACCGAACGCCACCGTAGTGGACATTGTTTTACTAGTAACATAATGTTAGTTCCGAAAGCGCCGCCGTAGTGGGTATTGTTTTACTAGTAACATAATGTTAATACCGAAAGCCACCGGTGGCGCGCTATCCACTAGCCACTTGTCATATTGTGTCAACATGTAAGACTGTAGTTTGAATATTTGTACATTTATGATAAATAAATGAATTTTTGCATTTTAATACGCTTGAAGAAAAAATAGTATATATTACACGGAGTAGAACGCCTTTTTTTGTGTTTCGCCCAGTTTGCGGCTTCGGCTTCGCCTCAGCCGCAAATCCTGGGCTCAACACAAAAAAAGAGTGCGTTCTACTCCTAGTAATATAATATACTATTTGATTAAATGTTTTCTTTTTATTTTAGGTTTAGGTGATTATTTATCAAATACTATAGATGCCTCAACTGATGCAAGTTAGTGCTGAAGGATTATGGACAGCCTGTCGAATAATGTGTCCCCCACTCATTTGTACAGTACATCTTACAATTTCCTATGAGTAGAAACACATAATTTGACACAATATTTCTGTCCGTAATCCTCTAATACTAACTGGCACTGGAACAACTATAGTATTCAACCAAGGTTGTTACTTTGGGTCAATATTAGTTCAGAACTAAATTAATGTTGCCTTAATATTTACATTTATCTTGATACTACATTGCCTTACTAGTATTCGAATCAAGTGCGGGTCTAGAAATTTCAATAATTTTTTTCTCGTCTGTGGCGCATAGGACCCATACGAAATATGGGAAATAACATCTCGAGAAGCACTTCTGTAACGACCCCTAAAAAATTTTGAAAAAGCAGTTTGCGAAAATTTTTTTCAAAATTCGGTTACCCCCCCAGGTCTAGGGACTCCTATTTAATTTTTTTTTTTTTGTCATGCATTTTACTTTTCATAAAAATGAGTTTGTTAAGTTCTTCTTTTAACATCGGCAGCTAGGTTGTGCAAACATCTACGGAACAATTCGACACGCATTTATCCTCATTCAATAGTATTATAGCCGCTTCTTTAAATGTATTTTTATGAAAAGTAAAATGCATATAACAAAAAAAAATAATTTTAAACAGGAGTGCCTAGACCTGGGGGGGGGGGTAACCAAATTTTGAAAAAAATTTTTAGGGGTCGTTAGAGAATTAGAGAAGTGCTTCTCGAGATGTTATTTCCCATATTTCGTATGGGTCCCATGCGCCACAGACGAGAAAAAAATTATTGAAATTTCTAGATCCGCGCATGATTCGAATATTAAGCATACATTGCAGCAATGATATTCATGGTGAGATATAAATAAGTATGTAATGTAACACGTTAAATAAGTATGTAATATGACAAGTTATATTGATAAATTATTACGTCAATATGTTATGAACATTAAGTAATATTTTCACAATGTTACCTTTTTAACAATGTAACAGAGTAACATTTAATAGTATGACAAATTACTTTGTAGTAACATTACGACACTGTTCATGATCTGTTTTACATAACATTACATGTAACTTTGTAATATTGAGGTTCTATTAAAGTAATAATGCATTGTTTAGTGGGTTTATATGCACTTATTTGGTATCAAAATGAAGCTTAGATCATCACGAATCAGATTTCACCATAAAATAGACTCTGAATATTCCCAATGGAAAGTTTCCAGGAAAGCTTCCTGGAAACTTTCGGAGTAATCAAAACTCCGGGAGTTTACCCATCTCTGTAAATTGCTACAAATTGCTACAAATTAGGACATTATCCCACTAATAAAGTACAGTTGACACTGGGAAGGGCATCAACATAAAACAATCATTATAGTCCTTTGAAGTAATTTAGACAATGAAAACGTAATTTTGCCTTCCAGGGAAGGGACCTAATTCTATTTTTTAAGTAAAAATAACTTTCAGGACATTTTATGAAGTAATAAACACATATGCTAGGTTAGTGGAGAAGTAAAATTAGGGTACATTTTTACCTAAAATTGGAACTAGTTGTGACCATGAGGTTAAAGTTATAACCTAAATCTGACTACAAGGACAAGACAAAACTCAGGTTATACTTACGTAAAAAATTCGTAAAATTTCCCTGTTTTTATTCAGACAAAAGACCGCGACTCAAAAGTTAATAATTTAGTCTAAAATTATATAATATTTTCTTACACATAGACCTCAATATGCACTTTAGAGTTAAATTTTAAGGAACAGTAACATAAATATTTCTTGTAAATTACACTAAAGTCAATGTGACTTTATCAGGCATTTCATAAGATAATATTACCTAAATATTGCTTACTAAATTACTATTAAGTCCATATACTTTCAAAGTTGAAAGCAATGGTTGCAATTACGTTATATCAACTATCTTAGGTTAATGTGGCTTTAAACTGGTAAAATAAACTAATTGTGCTGCTTGGGTGTGATAAGAAAATCGCCTTATTTTAAATAGTTCCTCTTATTCAAATTAAAAAATTACACATTCTTATGTTCTTATATAGCAATTACAAAGAAATGTAGAATATAATTTCACAGGGTCTTCTTTTGCAATCCGGACAAGGCTTTCTTGCGTGATGCATCATGTGCAGACATTTTTACGTTATCATATACCAAACACCCATGGGCGGATCCAGGAGCTCTCTAAGGGGGGGGGGGGGGGGGGTCAATTGCACTCTTTGCCCCCCCCCCCTGGATCCGCACCTGCAAACACCTGATATGTAGAATACATTTTCACAGGGTGTCAAATACTATCTGGATAACGCTTTCTCATCCAAATACCTAAGCAACAGACACCTAAAACTTTGTATTGTGTTATAAGATTAGATAGGAAAATCGCATTATTCACCCATACTCGAATTAAAAGATAACACTTATCATATAACAAATACAAAGAAATATATTTTACTGGGTGTTCTTTTGCAATCTGGGCAAGGCTTTTTCACGGGATGTACAGTGCAAAGACATTCTTAGGCTCTCATATGATAAAAAAATGATTTGTAGAATATATTTTTACAGGGTGTCATATGCAATCTAGACATTGCTTTCACATGCGATGTCTCCGAAAAAAAACCGCTGCCCAAGAAATCACTACTTCCACATCCAGATTCTCTATCCAAGCCACTCACAACGAAAAAACTTTGTATGTGGAAATAATTGTTTATGGAACTTTAATAATATAATATTTGAAATCCTCTACCCCAAAAACCCATAAAACGATACCCCACATCCGTAGTGGGGTGGGGGTGGTGATAGTGGGGTGGTAGTGAGGGTGGATGAAGTAAAAAATATTTTGAGGTTTCTGGTTCTTGTACATACACTAAATCACAATTTTCTTTCATCCCCTTAAATAAGAGTGGGAGTGGTAATGGGGGTGGCTAATGCCAAAAATTTTTTTGAGACCTTAGCTTCTCTTGTATATACTAAATACCAATTTTATCGACTCTTACCTGCTGGATTTACCCATTTACCCCAAATTTACCCCCCTTCGTCGGAAAAACATGAAAATAAATCTAGTTCCAGATCTCGTTAAAGTACATACGTGTACCAAATTTCAAGTCAATATCTTAAACGGTTCCAGAGTAAACGTGCACACAAAAAAAGTTTCAGACAGACAGGCAGAAATTTATTTTTCGCTCAAACTTAAAATCTCGACATTTCATGACATTTTAAGCCTATTTGAACAATAAGAATTTTTAAAAAATTTTTTGTCGTTACTATACTTCCACTGGATGTGGAAGTAATAATGATGTCATAACGTGATGTGAGCAATATATTTTTTACATGGTGTCATATGCAATCTAGACCTTGAAATAACCTCAACACGTAGTTTCATTAGCTTGTCTCGACAAGTTTAGGATTTCACGAATAACATGATACGTAGTTGTTGCCATAGCAACAGCTATTTATCCTCTCTCCCTGCAAAAATTTTATGATATAATAATAATAATAATAATAATATTTATTTGTCCATTTTACATGATATAGGATAAGTCTAAAAACATTAAAATGTAACTATTTACATATTAAATAATAAATTAAGTTAAAAGTCGTCAGTAAAATATTCGTTCAAAGAATAATAAGATTTTTCCCTCAGTCTGGACTTGATCTTATTTTTAAATTCCTTATCACTAAGTCCTTTGTAAAGGTTTGGCAATTTATTAAACGCCTTTATAGCCATGTACTTGGGGCTCTTTTCATATAATGTTAAATGATGGGTAGGAATTACTAGGGTAGTTGAGTTTCTGGTGTTATAGTTATGATTATAGTTAAGGGTGTTCAGATTACTTAATTCGGACTTTGCATAGAGTAATAAATTCATCAGAAATATGCTAGGGAGTGGTAGAATTCCCAATTGTTTGAAAATGTTCCTACAGCTAGTTCTCTTATTTATACCTACTATAGAACGCACAGCTTTTTTCTGTAGTTTAAACACTCGTACGGCCTCTGGTGGTGAACCCCAGGCAATAATTGCATAGGAAATTATTGAATTGAAGTGAGCATAGTAATATGTTAGCAAAACTTGTTGGTTTGTTACATCTCTCAACTGATTTAAGTAATAGCAGACCGGAGCAACTTTTTTACAAACTTCATTAATATGAATAGTCCATGAGAAGTTGTCAGTAAAATGTAGACCCAAGAATTTGGTTGACCTAACTTGTCTGATTGTACTTATATTTGATTTAATTAGAAAGCTGTGATCAAAGTCCACATTACAAGTATTGAAACGCATGAAGATAGATTTATTGTTGTTTAAAGCTAGTTTATTTTCAGTGAACCAGGTGTGTGCTTCACGTAATTGCTGATTAGCCATGTTAAGTACCATTTTTGTATCAGTTACACTAACAAGGATAGATGTGTCATCTGCAAACAGAACCGAGCTATTGATATTAAAACTATTTACATAAATGATGTAAAGTAATGGTCCTAAGACAGATCCTTGCGGAACTCCCACTGACAATTCTAATAGATTTGATTTGCATTGTTCAATTTCTGTGTAGTGTTTTCTCCTACTTAGATAACTCCTAAACCAATTCATCTTCTGACCACGCACGCCGTACCTCTCCAGTTTGAATATTAGAGACGCATGGCAAACCAGGTCAAATGCTTTACTCAAGTCAAGGAAAATGCCAATGCATTTGTTTTTATTATCTATATTATCATACAAAGTTGTTAAGAATTTAGTAATTGCAGAAGTAGTAGAACGTCCCTTTCTGAAACCAAATTGATTTTCGTTAAATAGTTTGTTTTACAAAAAAACTAATTAATCTCAATGTATACATTTCTCAAGGATCTTGGAAAACGAACTCAAAATAGATATAGGTCGATAATTTTCAATAGGTATTATTTTTGCAATTTTCAGTCTCTCAGGAAAAATACCCTCAGCCAAAGATAAATTGAAAATAATCATTAATGGTTTACTTATTAGATGTGCACATTTTTTGAGTATATTTATGCTTATTTTGTCATCACCTGCAGAGTTTGAATTTTTTAGGCTTCTTATTACATCAACGATTTCTAACTCATTCACAGGATAGAAGAAAAGGAAGCATTGTAGTCGATTTTATCAGTAGTATTATATTGTTGGTGAGCATCATTGACTAATGTTTTGGGAATGTTATTAAAGTAAATATTAAAACTATTGCATACTTTTTCAGGGGACGTGATTATTTCGTTATTTATTTTTAAAGTAAGTGATTTGCTATTACTCTTAGTATCTTTGTTAGGGTCAATGATTTTCCAAACTGCCTTAGACTTATTTTTTGCATTTAATATAATATTATCATTATACATTTTTTTGGCTTTTTTTAATAATTGCCTATATATCGACTTATATTTATTGTAGAAAGTTTTTATTTCAGCATTATTGCTGAGGGTCAAATGGTAAAGGTCTTTTAAATGTTGAGAAGAAATTTTGAGTCTGTTAGTCATCCATTTCTTGGGAACAGATAAATTGCTATTAATTCTTTTACTTTTGAGAGGAAAAGCTAGCTCAAAGTAATATAGAAAAAGATTACTAAATTGATCATATTTTTCATTAGCATTTAAAGTAGGGTCATTTAAGAAGTTCCAATCTTCATTTGCTAGTAGAGTACAAAAGTGAGAAATATTTGTGGGATTTTTTAGCGCTCGATATTTAAAAGTTTTTGAGGCCTTTATTTGAGTATCCAAAGAAACAGATAGAAGCTGGGCATTATGATCACTGAGGGCGTTATTAATTGTAGTGCTACTATTAAAATTGCTGTCAAAGTTTACACATATATTATCTGGACAGTTATGTATTCTAGTTGGTACTTTAATAAGAGGTATAATGCAGTAAGTATTTAATATATCCAATAGATCGGTTAAATTGTTAGATGGAGTTAAAAAATTAATGTTAAAATTACCACAGATGATTATTCTGTGCTTTTTAGTATTTTCAATTAGCATACTAATGGCAGTATTTAATTTATCCAAGAAGATTCCAATATCACCATTTGGACTTCTGTATAAAATGCTAACACTAAGACATATTCCTCTGTATTTAGAAAATATTTTAGCCCTACACATTCGAAATGTTTCTCGACAGAGAGATCTTTAATGTAGCTCAGTTCTGAACATTGTCTATTATTTTTTACATAAATACATACTCCACCATTTTTAAGTGTATTTCTACAGTAATAACTTTTTAGTGTATAGCCATCGATGTTGATTGATTGAATTTGCTCATTTTTGGCCCAGTGTTCAGATACACAGAATATATCACATTTAGTGTCTGATAGAAATACCTCCAGCTCTAAGAGTTTGTTGCTAATGCACTGAACATTTTGATGTACTATACGCAACTGTTCTGGTGAGTGTCTCATAAAAAACCCCGCCTGATTGACTCTATTTTCTAGATCTGAACTTATATCTTTCATACCCAATGTATTGCCTTTAATATAATGATATTTATTAGTGGTAGTAACAAATGTTTTGAGGATGGCTTGTGAACCTACCTTAATATGCTTATCGTCTTTTATGTAGTTAAAAATATTTTTACATAAGTTAATCTTGTTTGTATTGAAACTTTCTGACTTGAAACTATAGATATAGTTGACTGAAGAATTTTTGTTCACTTTTTTAAAATTTAGAACCAGATTGTCGATGAGATTTCGAATCATCCTATGCTTTTTTGTATATTCAGTGATTATAATAAGATTTGTAAATTTACCAACATTTAACACGTTTTTTATTGCCTTTTTCATTCTACTTATGTTATCTACCTTATTAGTTTTGAACATGAAAATAACGGTATCTTTTTGTCCATAGTGTAGTTAGAGATATTATTGCTTAATTCTAAAATATTTGCATATGATTTGATGATACCTTCTACAGAATATTGTGATCGATATATAAAATTTTTTAGATTTTGTGCACAGGCTTTACCAAGCTCATCTCCAATAATTAAAATTTTGTTTTTGTCATTATTTAGATATTCCTCTTTGAGTTCGTTATTGGAACTAGGTGGATCGGGTAATATACTTGTATCCACCACGTCTATTACATTATATATATAATGCCGGGATAAAGCATATTCTTTAGTATCGTATAGTTTCTTATACAACAATGAAATGTGAACAATGCAAGAAAGTTTTTTCAAACAAAAGCAACTTAGTTCGGCATTTTCGCCAATATTGTCCGGCTCTAAATGATAGAAAACGTGGAAGTGCATCTTGTGAACCTCCAAATAAAAAACAGAAGCTTGATAACATGTCTTCTACAAGTGACATTAACAGAAAGCAGTGCAGTCCTTCTACACATAGTGGCAGAAAATAAAATACTTCTACTGAGAACTTATTTCCATAATATTCACAAGTTTTTGACTTGTGAATATTATGGAAATAAGTTCTCATCACCTTTCAACTTAAAATACCATATTAAGAATAATAGATGTCCTGTCCTAAATGATATGTTTATGATTGATAGAAAAAAAAAAGAAAAAAAAAATTAATCGCTCTATTCTAAGCAGTTTGGATGATGGCGTCGATAAACTTTATTGTGCATTTAAAAACAGGATCGCTAATTACCGATTTAGCAGTTCTAGTCGATTATTCTGATTTTTTAAAAGAAGTTAAACAAAAAGTTTTAAGCAAAATTGAAAAATACTTGCAAAATACCAGTCCCTCAAGATTAATTGCATCAGATCTTTGAAGAATTCAGGGAAGAAATTACTGTACAAGCATCCGAATTCCAAGAAAACTCTGGATGCTGAAGCGTATAATGTTCCTTGACGTAAATATAAATAAGTTTACACCAATGTCAACTTCATCGTATATTAAGTTACCTAAAGCTATAAAAGCAAAGAAGACCATTTTAAATATACAAAACAAGGATAATGCATGCTTTGCATGGTTGGTCATTGCAACCATTTTTCCCGCAGAAGGTGATCCAAGGAAGACTAGCTTGTATCCACATTATGATACTTTGCCGAACTTTAGAGGCTTTTTTTTTTTAGATTACTCTGAAGGAGCTGGCGATTGGCCTTTTTCCACTGCGACCTCTATTGTAGTACTCCCTTTTTGTGCCTTAGAGCTCCTTATCCAAACACGGTCTTCCTAGACTTCGAGTCTGTTGATAAGGACCCCCAGCATGGTTATCAGCCTCTGTCTTTCTCTCGCCGAGCCGCCTCAGTCCACACAGGCTTTTACAGCTCAGCATATGGATTGAGATCTCCAACGAGAATTTGTGTCACCAATCCAAGCGCCGGACGCGACCGACGTTGCTTAACTTCGCCGATCGAGTGCCGGCGCCCAGATCGGAGGCCGCATAGAGATCTGTTAACTTTAGAGGCTTAGAAATCTCTATCAAACTAAAAGATATAGCCAAATTTGAAAAAATCAACAACATCTCTGTTAATGTGTTTGGTCTTAAATCGGAATTCAAAGATGGGAAAACTATTACTGAAGTGGTCGAACCATTACATTTTGCTTCATGCTGACAAGCCACGCACATTAAGTTACTACTTATATCAGATGACTCAGGTAACACAAATTATTGTCTTATACATGACTTATCAAAACTAGTTTCAAAACAAAAATCAAATTATAACACGCCTGATTACATATTTGTGACGGATGCCTACAATCGTTTAGGAAAGTAGAGCAGCTGAAAAGACATGAAGAAAGTGATTGTAACCATACATACATGAAGCTACCATCTACTGACCTGAAAATTAATAAGTATGATGAATCAGTGCCTGAAAATATCCTTAAATTCATAAACTTTGAGAGACAATTGCCAGTTCCGTTCGTAATTTATGCTGATTTCGACAGTTTGCTGAAACCCATAGACCATAATGAACCTAGTGACGACAAATCATTCACTGTTAAAGTATGCGAACACCAACCTTATTCTTTCGCTTTTTATGTGAAATGCAATTTCGATGATAAGTATTCCAAAATTGTAACATATTGAGGAATTGATGCCGCTAAAGTATTCGCTGAAAAGTTGATCTTTGACTGACGAAGAGAAAGCTGAATATGAAAACACGGTTTGCTGCTACATTTGCGAGAAGCCATTCAGACCTTGGGAAACAAAGATCCGCAACCATTGCCATTTAAGAGGCCACTTCCGTGCTGCTACTCATTCTGTCTGTAATTTGAACTATAAAGTGCCAAAATTCATACCAGTTTTCTTCCACAATCTAACAAACTATGATAGTCATTTTATTAAGAAATTGGCGTCCAAGAAGGAGTGTGTTTCAGTGATTGCACAGACCAAAGAGAAGTATATATCATTCTCTAAATCAATTCTCGTGGAAAAATCTACAAATCCTCAAGAACCAGACACATACCTGAGACTAAAATTTGTAGACCCTTTTCGATTTTTATCCAAATCTCTCGACAAGCTGAGCCAGAGTTTAGAATCTCATCAGTGTACAGAAATTAGAAATTATTTTCAAAATGATGAGGAATTCAGTTTAATCAGACAGAATGGAGTTTTTCCTTACAATTATGTAGACTCGTTTGAAAAATTGGAAGAAACACAATTACTTTCGAAAGACAAGTTTTACAATGATTTAACAAATGAGGCCATTTCTGACAATGATTACGAGCAGTGGCGGATCTAAGGTAAAAGGCCCAGGTGGCAAACGCTTTGAAGGGCTCATTTTTTCGGATGATAACCTATATAATCTAACTTACATCGCACGCAAGCGACGGATTCATTATCTTTTATGAGGGCCCTGAGGGCCCTTTTGCACAGGGGCCCAGGTGGCATATCCTCATTGGCAGCCCTGTTAGATCCGCCACTGATTACGAGCAAGCTAACAAAGTTTGGAATACCTTCAAATATGAAACGTTGGGACAATACGCAGATTTATATCTAAAATCAGACATTTTATTATTAGTCGATGTATTTGAAAATTATCGGAAAGTGTGTTTGGGACAGTACAAATTAGATCCGGCTCATTATTTAATGGCACCTTCTTTGAGCTGGGATGGCATGTTACGTCATACAGGTGTTGGACTTGAACTTTTAACCGATGTGGATACTGTGCATTTTTTTAGAAAAGGTATTCGAGGTGGCGTGGCCCAATATAGCAGAAGAAAGGCTGTGGCAAATAATAAATTTTTACCGAACATGATCCTGGTAAACCAACATCATACATCATGTACCTAGACGCCACAAATTTATATGGCTCCGCAATGGAAAAATACCTGCCCACAGGTGATTTTAGGTGGCTGGAGAAAGAAGAAATCTAAAATTTTGATTATACCCTAATAATTGGAGAAAATTCACCAAAAGGATATGTTCTAGAATATCCTTCAAATTTGCACGATGATCATAACGATTTACCATTCTGTCCTGAGAGAATGCTTCCTCCCAAAAGCAAAACTACCAAATTAATTCCAAACTTACGAAACAAATATAAATATGTCATCAACTACAAAAATTTGAAACAATGTTTGAAATATGGTATGAAATTAAAGAAAGTGCATAGGATTTTCCCAATCGTAAGTCATATATCGATTTAAACACAAACCTCCGAAATTTTGCTAAAAACGAGTTTGGGAAGGATCTATTCAAGTTAATGGTGAATTCAATTTTTGGCAAAACCATGGAAAACGTTGATAAAAGACAAAACATTAAACTATGCACGTGCTGGGAAAATAAAAAAGGTGTATCAGGTGTCAGAGCATTAAATAGCCAAGCCACATTTTAAATCCTGTTCCGTATTCGATGAAAATTTAGTAGCAGTTCAGTTGGAGAAATTAAAAATTGTGTATCACAAACCACTCTTGTAGGCTTTTCTATTTTAGATATTTCCAAGACAATCATCTATGAATTTCTATATGGTTACATCAAATCCATGTATGGAGATGAAGCAACTGTCCTCTACACAGACACCGACAGCCTAATTTTAGAAATATTTACAGATAACGTTTATGATGACATCAAAAAAACATCCAATATTTCGATACTTCAAATTATAACATCGATAACATCTATGATATACCCAAAACAAGGTCTGTGGTAGGAAAAATGAAGGACGAATATGCTGGAAGACCAATTGAGAGCTTTTATGGTACTGGTGCGAAAGCGTACTGCGTTAAAGCCGGCGATGTAATGAAACAAGCGAAAGGTGTTTCTAAGAGTGTCGTTAAACATCAAATAGATTTTTTAGAATATGTTCAGGTTGCCGAAAACGATGGCTTAATATTCCATAAAATGTCCATATTTAAATCCACTGTACACACCATTCATACCGAACTTAAAAATAAAGTAGCTCTATCATCTGCCGATGTTAAAAGGTATGTTATACCTGGAGATGTGAGAACTTTGTCTTGGGTGTTTATTAACGCGGGAATAAATCGGACGAAGGACCAGTCAGCGTAATGCTGACAAACTGAACTAATATCGATAATTGAATTTGAAATACCTTGTCACCTTGTGTATTAGCGGCACTTTCTTGGTGTTGTTCTCTTCTAGTTGGGCCCAACAATCTCCAGGTCTCCAATATGGGAATATGGCAAGGTACACAAGACACTCGCGTGGTGATAAGTAGCGGTTTTTATTATTTTGAAGTTGACTGAAAAAAATGACCTTTTCTATTTTTTAGTAGCGTTATTATTATTCAATTTTGGTTGATATGGAAATCAAAAACAAATTCAGTTATAGAAACAAAAATGATAGCACTGTTTTCTGAACATACCGCCCATCCAAATGGCGAAGCATTTGTATTAAAAGTTTGTAATTTCCGTGGGAAACGTATTTGAGTACAAGAAATATATCTAAAACTATGGAACTAAAACTAGGTTAAATAATAATACAAAACTAGTGAGGAGTAGGTAAAGGACATAGTTTTACAAGTTTTAAAGGACACCGTTAGCTGTTCGCACAGTAGCAATACGGGTCTGCCCATCAGGACGAGAGTGCAATTCGACAATTCGGCCAAGATGCCACGTTAGCGGTGGGACATTGTCCTGTTTAATGACAACAATGGTAAGAATATTAGGAGGTTTTGTAGAATCTGTCCATTTATGTCGTTGCCGGAGAGTGTGATACTCGTTATGCCAGCGCTTCCAAAATCCTTGTTGAATTTGTTGCAACAATTGCCATCTGGACAAACGATTTATGGGTCCGGAGATTAACTCCTCGTCGGGAGGAGTTGTTAATGAAGATAATGTTAAAAAATGACCTGGAGTTAAGGCCTGAAGATCATTTGGATCACTACTAAGCTGACATAATGGTCGTGAAAAATGGTATTAAGCTCTTCGTAGGTCAGTACTTGATCACCAATAATTCGAGAAATGTGACGTTTGACTGATTTGACTCCTGCTTCCCATAAACCACCAAAGTGAGCAGCAGAAGGGAGGTTGAAGTGCCACTTAATTTGCACGACTCCGGCGGCGTTTTGGGTTCATTCAGTTGACGATTAGCGCCAACGAAATTAGTTCCGTTGTCACTGTAAAGATGAGAACATTGGCCTCGACGTGCAACAAATCGCCGTAATGCTGCTATAAATGAATCAGATGAAAGATCTGAAACAAGTTCAAGATGGAGAGCTTTAATGGCGAGACATACAAATAAGCATTGATATAACTTTTGAGTTTTACCACCCCGGCGTCTACCAAAAGTAATATGAAACGGCCCAACGAAGTCTACTCCGGTGTGCAGGAATGGTTTAACTTCAGAGACTCGAGGAGTGGGTAAATCACTCATCAGAGGTGTATAGGATTTTGGATTATGTCGCGAACAACGATAGCAATGAGAAATGCAATGATTAATTGCTCGTCTAGCGGACAATATCCAGAATTGTTCAGCTAATAAAGCCTGAAGAGCGGTTGCGCCAGGATGCAAATACTTATTATGATACTGATTAATAAGTAGTTTAGTTAATCGGTGTTCCCATGGTAATAAAATTGGATGTTTTCTCTCAAAGGCTTCCTGAGAGTGGCGAAGTCTTCCGCCCACCCTGAGAATACCCTCCTGATCTAGGAAAGGTGCAAGTTTGCATATAGGTTTAGCACAAGGGCTATTTCAACAAATTTGTTTTATTTAATTAGCAAAGACTAATTGTTGAATATGTTTTATGATGATAAGCAGCGCATTATGTAGTTCCAAATTTGCCAAAGGACCTCGAATTAAATTAGTATTGTCCTTTAAATAGCTGGTAAATCGAATTATATAAGCTATGCTTCCTTGAACCTTTCGCAAAGAGGAAAATCGTGATAATAAAATTATTATGAAATCATGTTGTCCAGTGACAACGAAAGAGATTGTATTGGTTTTTAAGTCTACATCGGAAGGCAAGGTAGAAGATGAACTAATAGGCCAAAGTTCAGGCGGAGAGCTGAGCCACTTGGGACCCGCCCACCATGAAGAACATTTCAAGAGGCGCAATCAGCAGGATTATCGATACCATCAATATGATGCCAATTTTCCGGAGATAATTTTTCCTGAATTTGTGTAACACGGTTTGCAATAAACGTTTTCCACTGATGTGGAGAGGATTTAATCCAGGTTAATGCGATTGTGGAATCGAACCAAGCGTAAATATTTTTAAAAGCAATGTTGGCATAGGTGTCACGTACAAAATAAACTAAATCTGAAAGTAACAGTGCTGCACATAATTCAAGGCATGGAATTGTAATAAGCTTAAGCGGAGAAACCCTAGATTTAGCACAGACCAAAAAAATGCGTACAGAACCATCATTTTCTGTAACCCTAAAATATACCACACATGCATAACCAGTCTCAGAAGCATCACAGAAACCATGAAGGTCACATGCTTGATAATTGTCCATTATAACGAGGCGAAGTTGAGCGAGACATAATACCTCACGCTTGTATTGTGACCAACGTGAACAAATCTCAGCGGAGCGAGCCTCATCCCAAGACAATCCTCGTGTCCAAAGAATCTGGATCAAATGCTTTGCAAAAAGAGTAAGCGGAGCTAACAATCCAAGTGGGTCAAATATGCGTGCGACTTTAGAAAGTATTGATCTTTTGGTACATCAACGGTCGATGGTGTCTATTTTGTAAGTTAGGCAATCATAAGTTGGATTCCAGTTCAAGCCCAACACTTTTTGAAAGTAATCAGCAGTGTCAAATGATTGACAATTAGTTTGGCGTAATGATGAGGGTATGGAGTCTAATACGATAGGATCATTGCTAGACCACTTCCTCAAATCAAATCCACCACTTTTAAGAAGACCTCGAAATTGAGCTTGTAAAGTAATAGCTTCTTCAGCAGATGAACAGCCCGTGACTACGTCATCTACATAAATGTCGCTAAGTAACACTTTTGCAGCGTAAGGAAAATTATCTTTTTCATCTGAAGCAATTTGTAAAAAGAGTGTGGATAGCTAGATATGGAGGAGATGATACTCGGTATGTAACAGTATTCAATTTAAATTCTTGAACAGGAGTGTTTGGAAAAAAGTGCCATAATATGCGTTGATAGGCTCTGTGATCAGATGTTACTAAAATTTGCCTGTACATTTGTTTTATACCTGCAATAAGTACAGTGGAATGGGTACGAAACCGTGAAAGTAATGATACTATGTCTTGTTGTAATTTAGGACCTGTTAATAATTAGAATATGAGGCCAGGAAATAAAAGTCCATATATAAAGTTAAAATAACTTTATTTATAATCACTGTATTTATTAGGATGACACTGTCTGTTATTTATTATAAAACAAAAACTACAATACAAAAAATATGTTGTCAAGTTGTCAAGTTTAAAAGACAACTGGATCTATAAACATATTTTGCCTCTCTCAATAAGAACGAAAGTAGAACAATAACATAAACAAATCTTATTTATGATTATAACAGAACTAAGCATATTTCATATTTCATCTATGAATAGATATTAGTTTTTGTATCAGTAAATATACTAATATGCCAACATTAATAAGGTGTCATTCAGAGAAACATTATTAGTAGACTTTGCTGAGGCGTCAAAGACGACATGTAATTTCGTGGTAGAACTTTCGGGCTTCAACACTTTTTTCTTAGAATTACTTATATCAAGATCAAGTTACATATTGTATTCTTGTTTATTTACACAGGTAAATCTCGCAACAAGCTTTTATATCATATAAATTGTATAACGTAATAAATTGATGGGTTTGATTTAATTTACAGTTTATTTTCTTCTTTTTAGAGCATATAAATAAAAACTTGTTTTTAAAAATATTTTTTTTAATGTAATTTAATTTTAAAATTTTTAACTATGCCTTAATTAGTTTTATATATTCACTGTGTCGTTCCTATCCGATATAAAACTTAAAGTTTGTTTAAACCGAATCCTTCACTATTTCTTAGAATGCAACATATGAGCGAATACACTATACGATCAAATTATAGTGTTAAAACTAAAAAATTTTGTCCGCCATATTGAACTTAGTGTGACGTCATTTTATTTTCGTACTCTTCTCAGCAAACCCTTTCAATTGATACCCATATCATGTGGGTGCATAAAACATAACTGGTCCGCCATCTTTGGGAGTCCGCCATATTGGATTTGGAATCACGTCTTCGTATTCTACTCAGCAGACCCTTTCATTTGATACCCATATCATGGGGGTGCATAAAAAATAACTGGTCCGCCATATTGGATTTGGAATGACGTCTTCGTATTCTTCTTAGCAAACCCTTTCATTTGATACCATATCATGGGGGTGCATAAAAAATAACTGGTCCGCCATCTTTGGGAGTCCGCCATACTGGATTTAGAATGACGTCACGTAGCTAACCATGCATTGTCATCCAAACTAAACGTGTATGCAAAATTTCAACTCAATCGGTTGGGGATAACTGTTTTAAAATTCAGTTGCAAGATTCGACCTAAACAAACATACATACAAACATTGCGAGTTTAATAAAATTGGCGCTGTTCTTTTCTTTCCTTATTTTCTTCCCATTGGGGCACAAATCTGCAAGACCAGTTCTGTTCTTAGGTCAAATTTTCAAAAGCCGATCTTGTCTTTGTTCAATGCGTATGCTTACGAACGTCCTGCGCAGATTCAATTGGAGGTCAACTTATTAACACAGCATTGCTTCTCTATTTACTATATATATACATCCACATATCATTATTGCATCCATCAATTGCCCTTTTCCATTTATCTCTATGCTGCTGCTACCTCAGAATGTGTTACAACGTTGTCACTTTCATTTACGAATAATACTGCGTCCAGTAAACTGATATATTTTCGCGCCATTCTTGGTTATTTGTAAAGATATTCAAATAAAAATCACATGTATCGAATGGTAATGTCGCGTTCTACCGGCTGAAGTCACTCGTAGCTGAAAAAGGCGGTTGATTCAAAATTAACTGTGAATTACATTACTGCGTCCGATATTCGGACGCAATAATGATAAGAATACATATATATATATATATATATATATATATATATATATATATATATAATATACATCCCGCTATCAATGCTGCGTCCTTTCACAAACCAACCTTACTGCGTCTCCCAGAAATACGTTAGTTAGCTCAAATCTAATGAAGTATATTGAATCTGCTAATCAAATTCAGTTAACATCTGGTTTTAGAATTGTAATAACTCAAGAAATAAAAAAGTTTAATATACAGGACAATACTGCGTCCTTTCAAAAACAGCACGTTATTGCGTCCAAGAATAATTTCATTCTTCTTCAATACAATTCTGCGTCCGAGATGACTACTTTTTGTGAAACTTAGCATATTACTGCGTCCGGCGCAGTTGTCATATTTACCCTAATAATTTTATTGCACTAGTAGAACAAATCAATAGCCGTCAGATATTTCTAAATGTCAGTAGAATTCAAAATATGATTTTTCTGTCAACTATTATTTTAGATTCAGTTTCTCAATTGTGCACTAAAAGTACCCTCAAATTTGCAATATAAAATGATGAATTTAGGAGATCAATGGAATTTTGGATAGATGTTCATTTTTATTTACTCCTTCAGGAAGCGATGAGTTTACGTTAGAATAGAAGGGAGAGCACATTCTTCTTGCTTTTGCTTTTTGCACATATTTCGAATGATAAGCGTTTTAGTCTTGAAAGTTGAAAAACACATTTCTTGAAGTACAAATGTGTTTGATAATAAATGCTTTTGGATTTACTTTTTTGTAAAGAACAATGTTAAAAAAGGGCTTTTTTGGCCCATCCGTAGTAAAGTGTGGAAGCCATCTTTTTTACTAATTTTAGGCTGCTGAAAACGAATCCGTCACCCGTTTTAACGAAAAATCTCGGGAACACATTAAAAATTAAAAAACAACCCCCATATGGGTGCCATAAAGTGAAGATTCTCATTTTTCAAACCAAAAGTCATTTAAATAATTAAAGAATTTTTAATATAAAAAAAAGTAATATTTTCTGGATAGTGATATGCACACCGTACACCCCAACCTCAAAAGTGTGAGAAATATTCAGAGATGAGAAATATTCATCTGAATTGACTAAATCACCTTATTATGATAAAAAACAACAAACTGGGTGATTAGGGATTTCTTTCGCAATTAAAACCAATAAAAACTCTAAAAAGATAAAATCCACCACCTTAATTGGTGGGAATGGGTGTAAGAGTATTCAGAAGTAATCACATTATAACCTGATAATAGCCTTTTAATAAGGAATTTTGTTTTTTTTTTTTTTAATAAATAACTAACCGTATATTAGATATTGTAACTTACACCGTTCTTATGGGTGGTGAAAGGTGAGGGGATCGAGGGGGAGAGCCCTTTTTGCCCATCCGAGGTAAAGTGTGGAAACCATCTTTTTACTAATTTTGGGGTGCTGAATATGAATGTCATCCAAATTGGCTAAAAACATCGGGAAGACCGTAAAAAATAACTCTTATTTGGCCGTGGCATTAAAATTGATATTAGAATTTGCAACAAAAAGTTATTCTTTAGCGCAGGAAATTCTTTCAAAATACTCAGTTTTATTAGGTAAGTAATAAAAGCAAAAATTCGAAATTCACCACCCCTCCCCCTCGGTTCCTTCACCCTTCACCACCCATAAGAACGGTGTACAGTTACAATATTACTCCTCGTTAAATGGCTATTATCAGGTTATAATGTGATTACTTCTGAATACTCTTACACCTATCTCCACCAATTAAGATGGTGGATTTTATCTTTTTAGAGTTTTTATTGGTTTTAATTGCAAAAGAAATCCCTAATCACCCAATTTGATGTCTTTTTTATTATAATGAGGTGATTTAGTCAATTCAGATGAATATTTCTCACCCTGACTGGATTCGTTCAGTGGTGAGAGTTCCCAGAGGCGGCAGTGAGGGATAATAACCAACGGTTTTGAAAAATTATAAGCGCAGTGTGTCGTTGTGGGTGTTTGGAAAGGAAAGAGATAAATGAGTTTTTATTAGTTTGTTTATTCTTTTTTGACAGTGCCATAAATTGGGACCTCCTGCAGGGTTTTCAAAGGTTGGAAACTAAATTTGTAAGGTTTTTGGAGGAGAGAGTTGGTTTGTTGTTTTTTTTTTCTCTTTAATCAAAGTTTCCTTTGAATTATTTTAATATAATGTCGATTATATTGGTACCTCTTCGGTTTTTCTGTATTTGGTTCTCTTTTTATTTTTTAACGTTAATTTGGAATTATTATTAATTTATATTTCAGAGTCATCTCTATCTGCAGAAATAAAAGATTCCAATGAAGATTAGTTAATTAAAGCCTTAATTTTGTTTAAAATATTTTATAGCATCATTTTTAATTTTTATTTTTGAATCACTATTAATTCAAAAGTAGTATTTATTTGAAATCAATTTTACAAATGTGGGACGAAAAGTTCAATGATTTGAAGAAAAACTAATAAAGTAAAACATTGAAATATAAGTACATAGGCATACCTACATTATTTATAAATATATATGTTTGGGTCAGTATTTTTTTAAGTGCAAGCAAGTTTAACGTTGACTGACACTGACCTTGACTGCTTTGTGTTAATAAATATAAAAGTGCATACAAATAGTTTTAATAATTCTAAATAACAATTTCTAACGTTGAACAAAAATTTGTTCTTAGGTATAATGCAATCATAGAGTAGATAGAAGTACTAGTTTACATTAAAAAATATAAATTAAACATACTCAAACTCGTACGGTTTTTTTTATCGAATGTCTTTTAAGGTTTAAATAAATAAGCATGCTATAAGGAATAAGTGGTAATTATTATGGGCTATATCTTTATTAAGAAATAAGTTATATAAGTAACAGTAGGTAATTTTATGGAGTATTTTTGTATGAAGACAAACTACAGCACTAGATTTCTTGATTTTTTTTAATTTCAACTGGGGAAAGTAGTATATGTGTATAATTTTTTTTGTGCTATTCACTAAGAAAGTGATGAATCTGACTGTTCTCAGAATCTACTAGGTAATTTACACTATTGGTCGAGATGTTGGCCAGCATCGACTACTTTTGTGAATTGCCCTGTAGACAATGCAGCAGCATAGATGATAGCTTGATACGAGTTTAGGAAAAACAAAATTAGAATCTTGTAAGACAAATGCACCTATGCAAGGTTGGGAATAAGAGGATGCATAATGATTTTAAGTGAGAAGAAGAGATGCATGGAATAAGTAAATAGTTGTATCAAGAATTTCTTTGTTATGGAAAACAAAATACATGTTATACCAGGTTTTTTTGCACATTTGTGTGCAAGTTTAATATGATTATTTGATGACGATTTATTATTGAGCTACATTAAGGATTATGTAGTTATGAGTTTGCAAACGATATATGTTAAGACGAGGAAGGCGAATTTTTTATTGATAATTGTGCACAAGAATGTACAAGGTTAATAAGGAGATATGATGATGATTTATTATTGAGATATTAAAGGGTTATGATTATGTATTATGAGTTTGCAAATAAGATGTTTAAGATAAGGGGGATTTGGCAGATGGTCTAAAAAAGGACTGAAAATCACCCTTGTCAGATATAATCACACTATGGGTAAGTAGTTTGTTCGAAATAGAACAGAGATTGGAGGAGAAACTTATTTTCTTTCTTTATAATTCAATATTCAGCGTGGCACATAGCCGGGAAAGTAGTTGTTTAAATAAGAGAATAAGTTCTATATTGGAATGTGTTTTAGTTAAGTCTGCTAAGTGCAAGATTTTGAGTATATATGTTGTGATTAAATATGTTATGATACATGCAAAGATTGGTACAAAAAGTTATTACTTGTCCTACATATGCCTAGGTGAAAAGAAACAAGATGTGTTATTTGATTTGTGCTGCAAATTATGAGAAAGTGAGTATTTTATCAAGTTGAAGGTACGGTTATGAGTATTTTGGGTTTTGTTGTAAGTTATGTGTAGAATGTATGATTTCCACAAAAAGTGAATTGGGATGTTGCTGTTGGTAATATGATGATTTTCTTTGACATATTTATTGGAATAACGGTACGTACCATGTTTTTTATTGGGTTTTTTATGCTAAAGTTATCATAAAAACTTTAGATGAAAAATCAAGTAATTTACAACAGACTGGATTGTAATAATAGTAGTTAGTATTTTTAAGTTTGTGTAGTACTAGGGATTATTATGTTTTATGTTAGATTTCAACTAGGATAAATTGTTTAATTGTTTTTTATGTCAAAATTGGAGTTAATTGTTTGATTTTTTTTTCACGTCCCACGAATGAGAGACGACACACCGAAGCACACACAGAAATCACTGAAACATTCTGCACCCCACGGATACAATCCATCCATGGACGTCTAACAGTGGTGATAAGGGTAACTCTTAAAGGAGGATGTAGTTCGAAAACATCTCTACCAGCTAGTCGGCGAAGTACCATAAGCATCTGAAAATCATCCCCAAGGAACCAATTGTCACAAGGTGCAGACGATAAATGATGGAAAAATGTAGTCGGGTCTTGGCGCCTGGAGGGGCCAGACCATAGCAGATTGTTTTGAGGACTGTAAAACTACCTCTGCTACACACAACATCCCAACATCTCCATTTGGCAACTTCCACATTTTTTTCTTGCCATACATTTCGATGTCCTTTCCCAAAAAAGGCTAGATTTCTTGGTTGGTTTTCAAGGTAAACCATGTACTTCCCGTCCTTTTTCGCCATAGTCAAAAATCCTATAAAAAGATACCCTTAAACCCCTTGTCACCCAGCCATAGTCCTGGCACTACTTCACCCCTTAGGCGGAGAGACGTCCAGCAATGCAACCAAGTTTCTAGTCAAGTCCACCGAGGATCAACTTCTAGATCAGGGTTTTAACAGACACTAGAACCAGTGACATCAGTTTGCAAATAAGTGACATCAGTTACAGTGTGATGGGTGTGTGCTTGAAAAACAATAAGTGTGTTGGAACTCTCAAAGACTCAATTATATTAGATTAGGTAATTTTAACTTGTGCATTGTAGTTTTAAACGCTGGGGACCAGCTTTCAACGGATGGGGGAAATGTGTCAAACGTAATTCCTAATTTAATTTATTATAGATTATTTAAACAATTCATAACAAACGTGCAGAATAATGTTTTATATAATTTACAATTAATTAGTTCAATAACATTCATGTCTACAAGTATAAGCCGAGAATTGCTGATTTGACAAGGTTAGGTATATTTGGTATACCAAGCTAACATTGAACTATGAATACCATGCATCGTTTTCCGAGGTATTAAAACGAGGAGATAAACAATGATCAGGGAGTCTCTACGGAGGCGCGGAGGTGCGTCTATCACTATTCATAAAATATTACTTATTTTTTAAATTAAAATTTTTTAAAATTATTTAAATGACTTTTGGTTGGGAACAGGAGAACCTTCAATTTATGGCACTCAAATGAGGGTTGTTTTTTAATGTGTTCCCTAGATTTTTCGCCAAAACGGGCAACGGATTCGTTTCCAGCACCCCAAAATTAGTAAAAAATGATGGCTTCCACACTTTACCACGTTAGAATTTTTAAAATCTGTTTTTATGAAGGTAAAAGTTTTTGCGCTCATATTTAATATCAATTTAATTAATTAATTTGATTTAATTCTTTTCTAAACCAGAAACCAAATGTTATTGGAAAAAGAGGGGATTTATTTTCTATCTATCTATCTATCTCCAGTTTCAACTAAGGATGTTGAACTCCTTGTAAATAATTTAAAGTCTTCAAATTCTAGTGGTCATGATAATATTTCTACTAATTTGGATAAAAAATGCAAATATGCGA
Source organism: Rutpela maculata (assembly GCA_936432065.2). NCBI lineage: Eukaryota > Metazoa > Arthropoda > Insecta > Coleoptera > Cerambycidae > Rutpela > Rutpela maculata. The sequence continues at coordinate 130,754,983 of OW386286.2, read as the reverse complement.
TAAGCGGTCCATTATGTCATATAATATACCTTTCTGTAGAGAAAGGTATATTTCCCAGTAAATTTAAGAGCCATAGTTTCTCCATTATACAAGAGGGGAGAAATGCAAATGAGTATAATAATAATTATGAAGCCATTAGTCTATTATATGTAGTTTCTCTAAGATAGATTTAGAACTTCATCTCAAGGAGCAATTATCAGATTTTTTACATCAGAATATGTTACTGTTTCCTGCTGAACATGGTTTCACTACAAACAAAAGCAACAAGTCTGCGTTGTGTGATTTTCATCACAAAATCATTAAAGCTTTAGACAACAAGAAATCAGTTGTGGGTCTTTTCGAAGATTTCTCACAAGCTTTTGATTTGGTAAACCATCAGCTGCTTAAGGCCAAACTAGCACTATACGGTATCCCTGCCAAAAATTCCACATAGAAACTTATAAAAAAAAAGTGATGCGGTTTTATCGTTCCTATAAGTTATATTAGTATTATACAGACAGGATTTTATCTGTTTTATTAAGTTTTAAATCGGTTATGAAACAGTAATTCCGAATGAGCTATTTGGAATTATCATGTTGCCCTTTCATGAGTACTTATATGAAATATACATCAACAAATCTACAGTTTAGTGTCTGCAAATGCACCCTTGCCCTTATATCTGTAAACATATGGAATTACAGATACAACTTTAAAGAGATTCTAAACTTTTCTATAAGTAATATCATAAGAGTTCCAGTCCGTCCTTTCTCCAGTATCTATCGTATGTAACACACCATTTATCAACATGTTTTTATTGTAAATTTCAACATTGTCTTTTTATTAGTATTAATGTGGATATACATGTCAACAAATGTACAGTTTCAATTGTATATTTTACAGATGTATTTTTATTGTAAACTTCCATTTTGCTTTTTTATTAGTATTAATTTGGATATGCATGCCGACAAATGTACAGTTTAAATTGCATATTTCAAATAGAAATACTAATATTGTGGTAAACACAAAATACTGTAAAGTCCTTATTTCCTCGGGTGTTCTTGTTCTAGCTTAGAGGCAATGAATGAGTTAGCAGTGAAAGAGACTGCTTTACTTTTAATTTAACAAACACACGTCAGTTCCTTAGGTCACATTAGCTTAGATATGAATTAGCGACACGTATACAGCTCCCTCTACTGGAGCCTGGCGTTAAAGTTGCTGCTGAAATTTCTATCAGTTTCTACCAGAATGGAGCAGCAAACATTTACTTATACCACATCAATGAGAATTTATGAGAACAGTATCTAAGGTAAAACGTGTGGCTTTCCGTGGTTAAATGGCAAGTGTTTCTATAAGAAACGAGCTGCATTAGGTTAGGACAGTTTTGACTTGCAATTGAAGATTACTAATTATAATGTTTGAATAGGTATTTATGAGATCAGTTTCTATGAGTATTAATGTTTTTTTTCAGTAATATATTAAATGTGTTCTCATTTGTTTGAATGGGTAAAAAGAAAGGTCAGTTTTCAACTGCAATTACAAATACAAGTTTAATCACTTTGAATGGGGTTATATGCGATTAATTTCTGAAAGTATTTATGCTGTTTTCCGAATATAATTGTGATGAGGTTTAATCAGTAACAAATTGTTCACTACTTGTTATGATATGGTCGGAAATTCCAAGTACACATATAGTATTCCTTCAAAAGGATTGATGAGAGCAGTTTCTACGAGTATCTATTGGTTGTTCCTCTAGTAAATTATATAAGTCTTTACATTTACTTATACTATCTCAATGAGAATTTATGAGAACAGTATCTAATGTAAAAAATAAATATATTAAATGTGTTTTCATTTGTCTCTAAAAAGAAAGGTCAGTTTTCAACTGCAGTTACAAATACAAGCTTAATCACTTCGAATGGGGTTATATGCGATTAGTTTCTAACAGTATTTATGCTGTTTTCCGAATATAATTGTGATGAGGTTTGATCAGTAACAAATTGTTCACCACATGTTACGATATAGTTGGAAATTCCAGGTACATATTTAGTATTCCTTCGAAAGGATTGATGATAGCAGTTTCTATGGGTATGTATTTGTTGTTCCACTAGAAAATTTGTCTTTATCAGTATGCATTCGGATCTACTTTAAATACAAAAATTATATCAGAATCACACAACCAAATATTTTAAACATTATGCACTTGTAAATCCAAACATTTAAAGATATATTTTAATGAGAACCAATCAGAACAGTATCTAATGTAACGCGTGCGGCTTTCCGTGGCTAAATTTTAAAAGTATTTTTAATAAATAGCTTTAACGGATTTGAACAGTTTTAATGTGCAATTCCAGATGAATAATTTTAATTGTTAAATAGGGATCTATGAGATCAGTGTCTTTGTGTAATGTTTTTTTTCCAATAAAAACACATTTTATTGAAAAAAAAACGTTACACTGACCTCATAGATCCCTAACAATTAAAACTATTCATCTGGAAATGCAAATGAAAACTGTTCGAATCCGTTAAAGCTTATTTATTGCAAATAATTTTAAAATTTAGCCACGGAAAACCGCACACGTTACATTAGATACTGTTCTGATGGATTCTCATTATAATATTATCTTTGAATGTTTGGATTTACAGGTGGACACTGTTTAAAATATTTGGGGTTTCATTCTGATATGATTTTTGTATTTAAATTAGATCCGAATGCATACTGATAAAGACTTATATAATTTACTGTAGGAACAACAAATAAATACTCGTAGAAACTGCTCTCATCAATCCTCTTTAAGGAATACTAAATATGTACCTGGAATTTCCGACCATATCGTAACATGTAGTGAACAATTTGTTACGGATTAAACCTCATCACAATTATATCCGGAAAACAGCATAAATACTGTTAGAAATTGATCGCATATAACCCCATTCGAAGTGATTAAACTTGTATTTGTAATTGCAGTTGAAAACTGACCTTCCTTTTTACCATTCAAACAAATGCAAACACATTTAATATATTACTGAAAAAAAACATTAATACTCATAGAAACTGATCTCATAAATCCCTATTTAAACATTATAATTTGTAATCTGCAATTGCAAATCAAAACTGTTCTAACCTAATGCATCTCGTTTCTTATAGAAACACTTGCCCTTTAACCACGAAAAGCCGCACGTTTTACATTAGATACTGTTCTCATAAATTCTCAGTGAGATAGTATAAGTAAATGTCTGGATTTACAAATAGATACTGTTTAAAATATTTGGTTGCTTTATTCTGATATAATTTTCATATTTAAATTAGATCCGAATCTTTACTGATAAAGACTTATATAATTTACTAGAGGAACAACAAATAGATACTCGTAGAAACTGCTCTCATCAATCCTCTTGAAGGAATACCAAATGTGTACTTGGAATTTCCGACCATATCATAACATGTAGTGAACAATTTGTTACTGATTAAACCTCATCACAATTATATCCGGAAAACAGCATAAATACTTTTAGAAATTGATCGCATATAACCCCATTCGAAGTGATTAAACTTGTATTTGTAATTGCAGTTGAAAACTCTTTTTACCCATTCAAACAAATGAAAACACATTTAATATATTACTGAAAAAAAAAAAAATTAATACTCATAGAAACTGATCTCATAAATCCCTATTCAAACATTATAATTTTGAATCTTCAATTGCAAATCAAAACTGTTCTAACCTAATGCAGCTCGTTTCTTATAGGAACTCTTGCCATTTAATTTAACCACGGAAAGGCGCACGTTTTACATTAGATACTGTTCTCATAAATTCTCATTGAGATAGTATAAGTAAATGTGTGGATTTACAAATAGATACTGTTTAAAATATTTGATTGCTTTATTCTGATATAATTTTCATATTTAAATTAGATCCTAATATGTACTGATAAAGACTTATATAATTTACTATAAGAACAACAAATAGATACTCGTAGAAACTGCTCTCATCAATCCTCTTGAAGGAATACTAAATGTGTACTTGGAATTTCCGACCATATCATAACAAGTAGTTAACAATTTGTTACTGATTAAACCTCATCATAACTATATTCGGAAAACAGCATAAATACTTTTAGAAATCGATCGCATATAACGATCGAAGCGATTAAACTTGTATTTGCAGTTGAAAACTGACCTTTCTTTTTACCCATTCAAACAAATGAAAACACATTTAATATATTACTGAAAAAAAACATTAATACTCATAGAAACTGATCTCATAAATCCCTATTCAAACATTATAATTTGTAATCTTCAATTGCAAATCAAAACTATTCTAACCTAATGCAGCTCATTTCTTAAAGAAACACTTGTCTTTTAATCACGGAAAGCCACACGAATTACATTAGATACTGTGCTCATAAATTCTCATTGATGTGGTATAAGTAAATGTTTGGATTTACAAATGGATATGGCTTGACTCATTTTGCTGGTCAATTCGGATATAAACTGATAACAATTTCAACAGCAACTTTACCTAACTCTTATAGAAACTTATTGACCATATAGGTTCTCATAGATACTTATTAATTTTTGATAATTTTCAATACGGATTGATGAGATTTTTTTGACAGGGATTCGAGTAACTGATTTACGAATATTTTCCTCCTATTTAGACAACAGGACACAAATTGTAAAAATGGCCGGTGGAGTTGAAAGTAATATTTGTGATATTACACACAAGGAGTTCCTCAGGGGTCAATTTTGGGACCACTTTTATATATAATATTTACTATGTGGTCAGTCATCTACAAAGTATACCAAATGTTCATGTGATCTGTTATGCTGATGATACAAACATTCTGGTTACAGGCAACAATCTTATTGAAGCAAAAAAAACCAATGAAAGAGTTTATCAAGAAATTATACATTGGTCTCAAAATAATAAACTAATTCTAAATAAAACAAAGACAGTTTCAATACAATTTTCATTAAATAATAATTCCGAGATCCTAACACTTTTTAGTGGTACTGACTGGGAAATAAAAACTTGTGTTGAACATTTTTAGCTCAAATAGCAACATCCTATTAAATTCGCCAATTTCTAATCACGTGTGCTGAAACAACCAATCAGAACAAAATTACACTTATAAGATCCCTTAGGAATCTTTTCACTTATGGCAACCAGTTTGACAGTTTGACAGTTCAATAACACAGGTCATTAATGTTGTTGAGCAGCTGAGGACAATATTTGATGAACTTATGGTAATTTTTCGAACTGAAAAATGTTTTTTTAGCAACTTTTGAAGTTATGTCTAGAACTCAAAAAGAACTCAAAAAAATGTTCAGCTTATTTCTTATTTATTAGTAACATTCTTCCTCTTTAAAATAAGCTTTCAAATGGTCATCTACGATGTTTCCTCGCAAAGTTATAACCATTTTAAGGTGACATGAATTTGAAACCATGTTCCCTACAACCCAATAATCTTAACCAAACCACTCTAAACGAATCAAAATTTAACACATCAAAAAGAATAACCCAACATTCTTAAATAAAAGTTTGGTTAAGATTGAAGATCATGATACGCATGGTACTCGGGGAAACCCACTACGCATCCATTGTACTCAAGGAAACCCACTGCACATCTGTAGTACTCGTGGAAACCCACTGCGTATCCATGGTACCCGGAGAAAGCTACTGCGCATTCATTGCACTCATTGCCCTCTACGCATCTATAGTACTCGGGAAAATCCACTGCGCATCGCAATTTGATAACAATCCATTATTCTATTTTTCTGTTAAAGCGAGTTAAAAGAAGGAATAATTATTTTAATCCACAATAGAGCACTTGGGCGGGTATGTGTCAAATTTCATGCTTAAAAACATCCCTGCCTGTTCACCCGTTCGCGGTGTCTCTTTTTAAAAACCGTCGAATACGTGTCTTCTTATTTCCTCAGGAAAGCCTATCTCTGGAATATCGAGTTTCTGATTTATACGATTTCAGAAATACGGGTACCCTCCAGACCATCTACCACTCCCGTTTTCACCACTTTAAAAAGTGAAAATCGAAATTTCGTCCTACTCATGTCTAATAGATTCCAATAAAGGGTATTTCTGTCAAATTTCATGATTCTGGGTCTCACCATTGCCGAAAGGCTCAAGAACCTCCCCCTCCCCGTTCACCCGTTCGGGGGCCTCTTTTTGAAAACCGTCGAATACGTGCGTGTCTTCTTATTTCCTCAGAAATCCATTTATCACTCGAATAATCGCGTTTCTGACTTACGCGATTTCAGAGATAACAGGTACGCTAAATCATCTACCATCCCCGTTTTCGTCCCTTTAAAAAGTGAAGATCGAAATTTCGTCTTACACATGATCTAATAGACATCAACAAAAAATATTTCTGCCAAATTTCATGCATCTAGATCTAACCGTTTCCGGAAAAACCTAAAATTTCAACCCCCTTTTTATCAAAGAAAAAGGTATAATAATGATTCTATTTATAGTTATTAGAATAAACCACACAATTTGACAATATTTGACGAACTTATGGTATATTATTCAACGAGCGGTAATGTAGGTAATTTGGCGATAAGAAATAAAGTAAATGTTGGTATTTCATTATTATATCATCATGATTAATTACCACAAAGTAACGGATTAACAGTTTAATTTTGGAGGAGGTATTGTTTTTATGATTATATATAACTAAATATTTGTAAATTATTTTCCGTTGAAATTAATTTCATTTCCTGAAAATAAATTTCTGTGATAAAAACATTCGGATTATAAGTAAGAAGATAACTATTTAAATATGAAACATATTTACTTGTAAACTTATATAAATTTTCACAAGAATTTTACACTTGTCCGAACTCACCGGCTTTCCAAGAATGAAAGAATGTACTACGCATCCATTGTACTCAAGGAAACCCACTGCACATCTATAATACTCGTGGAAACCCACTGTGCATTCATGGTACCCGGAGAAACCTACTGCGCATTCATTGCGCACTCAAGGAAACCTTCTACTCACCCATAGTACTCGGGGAAACCCACTGCGCATACATTGCACTCGAGGAAATCCACTGCGCATCCATTGTACTCGAGGAAACCCACTGCGCATCTATAGTACTCGGGGAAACCCATTGCACATCGCAATTTGATAACAATCCATTATTCTTACTCGTGTCTAACAGATTCTAATAAAAAGTATTTATTCCAAATTTCATGATTCTGGGTTTAACCGTTTCCGGAAGGCTTAAAAAACCTCCCCCTCCCCGCTCACCTGTTCGGAGGTCTCTTTTTGAAAACCGTCAAATACGTGCGTGTCTTCTTATTTTCTCAGAAGTGTCCATCGCTCGAATAATCACATTTCTGACTTACGCGATTTCAAAAATACAGGTGCGCTTTATACCATCTACCACCCCCGTTTTGACCTCTTCAAAAAGTGAAAATCGAAATTTCGTCTTAACACGATCTAATAGATTTCAACAAAAAATATGTCTGCCAAATTTCATGCATCATGCATCTAACTGTTTCTGGAAAAACCTAAAATTTCAACCTCCCTTTTTATCAAACAAAAAGGTATAATAATGGTTCTATTTATAGTTATTAGACTTATAATAAACCACACTATTTGATGAACTTGTAGTATATTATTCAACGAGCGGTAATGTAGGTAATAACTCACGCAAATGAAGTTTACAGCTTGAGCCGCAGGCAAGTGCTGTAATTCATCAAGTGGGTTATTACCATTACCGCAAGTTGAATACTATAGTTTATCTACGATTATAACAGGAAATATTAAATTGAGAAAATTTTGTTTTAATTAGGTACTCAGTTTGTTTATTAATAAAATTAACTGTAAAATTTAACTTAACTTAATTTAAGGATTTCTCTCGGACAGAGCCACAACTTCGTGAAGCGTGTTACGTCGATTGGATAGGCTAGGGCATGAAGATACAGATGATTGGCACTATCACCTAGTGATTTATAATAACTCACTCATTATAACTCACGCTATTTGTTTATGGATACTATAAATTGTTCAAAAGCAGTTCATTAATTAGTATATAACCTAATAAGAGTAAATAAAATAATCAAAAGTAGTTTATATTAGTCATAGATTTTTGTTGCTCCTAACTTAGCATACCTAGAATATTACCTACAATGTCTTATTAATATTTCTAATCCTATTTACATTCACAATATTGTCTGTAATTCTCCTATTTCCTTATTCAACAGGAACCATAAAATTAGCATAATGTCCTGTAGACTGACTGCCTTTGTATGTTCATTTACTTTAATCATCTGAAAATGTCACGTTGAGTGCAGTAAGGTGCAAGTTACAATAATTTGGCGGTAAAAAATAAAGTAAATGTTAATGTTGGTGTTTCATTATTATATCATCATAATTAATTACCACAAAGTAACGGCTTACCAGTTTAATTTTGGAGGAGGTATTGTTTTTATGATTATATATAACTAAATATTTGTAAATTATTTTCCGTTGAAATTAATTTCATTTCCTGAAAATAAATTTCTGTGATAAAAACATTCGGATTATAAGTAAGAAGATAACTATTTAAATATGAAACATATTTACTTGTAAACTTATATAAATATTCACAAGAATTTTACACTTGTCCGAACTCACCGGCTTTCCAAGAATGAAAGAATGTACTACGCATCCATTGTACTCAAGAAAACCCACTGCACATCTATAATACTCGTGGAAACCCACTGTGCATTCATGGTACCCGGAGAAACCTACTGCGCATTCATTGCGCACTCAAGGAAACCTTCTACTCACCCATAGTACTCGGGGAAACCCACTGCGCATACATTGCACTCGAGGAAATCCACTGCGCATCCATTGTACTCGAGGAAACCCACTGCGCATCTATAGTACTCGGGGAAACCCATTGCACATCGCAATTTGATAACAATCCATTATTCTTACTCGTGTCTAACAGATTCTAATAAAAAGTATTTATTCCAAATTTCATGATTCTAGGTTTAACCGTTTCCGGAAGGCTTAAAAAACCTCCCCCTCCCCGCTCACCTGTTCGGAGGTCTCTTTTTAAAAACCGTCAAATACGTGCGTGTCTTCTTATTTTCTCAGAAGTGTCCATCGCTCGAATAATCACATTTCTGACTTACGCGATTTCAAAAATACAGGTGCGCTTTATACCATCTACCACCCCCGTTTTGACCTCTTCAAAAAGTGAAAATCGAAATTTCGTCTTAACACGATCTAATAGATTTCAACAAAAAATATGTCTGCCAAATTTCATGCATCATGCATCTAACCGTTTCTGAAAAAACCTAAAATTTCAACCTCCCTTTTTATCAAACAAAAAGGTATAATAATGGTTCTATTTATAGTTATTAGACTTATAATAAACCACACTATTTGATGAACTTGTAGTATATTATTCAACGAGCGGTAATGTAGGTAATAACTCACGCAAATGAAGTTTACAGCTTGAGCCGCAGGCAAGTGCTGTAATTCATCAAGTGGGTTATTACCATTACCGCAAGTTGAATACTATACTTTATCTACGATTATAACAGGAAATATTAAATTGAGAAAATTTTGTTTTAATTAGGTACTCAGTTTGTTTATTAATAAAATTAACTGTAAAATTTAACTTAACTTAATTTAAGGATTTCTCTCGGACAGAGCCACAACTTCGTGAAGCGTGTTATGTCGATTGGATAGGCTAGGGCATGAAGATACAGATGATTGGCACTATCACCTAGTGATTTATAATAACTCACTCATTATAACTCACGCTATTTGTTTATGGATACTATAAATTGTTCAAAAGCAGTTCATTAATTAGTATATAACCTAATAAGAGTAAATAAAATAATCAAAAGTAGTTTATATTAGTCATAGATTTTTGTTGCTCCTAACTTAGCATACCTAGAATATTACCTACAATGTCTTATTAATATTTCTAATCCTATTTACATTCACAATATTGTCTGTAATTCTCCTCTTTCCTTATTCAACAGGAACCATAAAATTAGCATAATGTCCTGTAGACTGACTGCCTTTGTATGTTCATTTACTTTAATCATCTGAAAATGTCACGTTGAGTGCCGAACTGCAGTAAGGTGCAAGTTGCAATAATTTGGCGCTAAAAAATAAAGTAAATGTTAATGTTGGTGTTTCATTATTATATCATCATAATTAATTACCACAAAGTAACGGCTTACCAGTTTAATTTTGGAGGAGGTATTGTTTTTATGATTATATATAACTAAATATTTGTAAATTATTTTCCGTTGAAATTAATTTCATTTCCTGAAAATAAATTTCTGTGATAAAAACATTCAGATTATAAGTAAGAAGATAACTGTTTAAATATGAAACATAATTACTTGTAAACTTATATAAATGTTCACAAGAATTTTACACTCGTCCGAACTCCGGCTTTCCAAGTAAGCATGAAAGAATGACTGGATATTTAATAGTCAAATCTCGGACACAGCATTATACGATTTTTGAATAGAGAATATTTGAAGTATATTTATGTTCACAAATCTATGCGCCCCCAAACATAATTCGATGGAACTAAAAATATACTTTTAGTTTTACGGAACATATGATACTGCGTCCGAATCCAAAAAAAACTCGGGTCGATATTTTGCTCAATTGAAACGAAACAGAACTCATTTCTATGTTTACATATAACCCAGGAGACGAAGAACATTTTGAGGTGCTGAAAATTGACCATTTCAGAGATTTGTTGAAGATAACACGGGACTGCGTCCGGTATACAGACGCAGTATTGTACAGGACGCAGCAGTGTATGATATCGTGCACATGTACGGACGCAGCATTATTTGCAGGACAAATATATATATATATATATATATATATGCTTCAGGTTTGTATGCTTTCCACATATATATATATATATATATATATATATATATATATATATATATATATATATATATATATATATATATATATATATATATATATATATATATATATATATATATATATATATATATATATATATATATATATATATATATATATATATATATATATATATATATATATATATATATATATGTGGAAAGCATACAAACCTGAAGCAGAAGTAGGTACCTGTACGCATCATCCTGAAGCAGTGTAACGAACCTGAAGCATATATTTGCTTCAGGATAGTCATGCCTTGATATTTTGATGTACGAATGAGAGATAGTTGATCTTGTTTCTTTATCGGTATGGGTCAGGGTCCATTTTTGTTTGGTGCTGATTTTTACTGCAAAGCAATGTATCATATTCTAGACACAACATGATGTATACTGCTTTAGGTCCGTCGTTTTAATGCAAGAATTGTCCTTAAGCTAGGGTGGCGCTGTTTATTCTACTTTGTGTACGCTCATATATATTTGATGACATTACGTACTAACTTGAAGCAAGTAGTTCTGGCAACTATGTTGTTTAAATGATGATGTGTTTATTTTTAAGTAAAGGATCAGTGGTCGCAATGCATAATAAGAAAACGGAACGGTTTCAAGTTGACGGAATATAAAATATAATAATATATTATATGTACTTAATATTACAGTATAAAACAATATAATATAATAATTCAGCATTGCTTTTCAAAACATTGTTATTTATTCTTAGAATACAAGGGGTCCGTAAGAGAAAAAATATGCTTAATTCGGCCTTAATAATATTAATTAAATTTTATTTTTTTCCTCAAAAACTAAATAGTGTTACACTTCAATTATTTTATATGATAACAAGTGAACTCTGATAATATTAGTAAATTTAACATTTTTTTCAAAAAGTAAAAGTGTTATTCAAATTTTTTATACGTTACCTATTAACTGGTACCTTGTCCACATGGTTATAAAAAGGGTGTATCACTTTTTAATACGGAAAATATTAGAATCCATAAATGAGTAAAAATATTAACTTTTGAGATATACCTAGGTTGCTTAAATTTAATTCAAACTTACAGTGAACAGTGTCATCCTGTGTCCTCGAATAAAACAGTAGATAACCAGGTTCTACAGTATCAAAAATTATAAAAAAAAATATACCACAAGAAGCTAATGTTCCATTGCACCAGACCATAGTAATAAATATTCCATAGACAATTGTTATAAACAGTTTATTTTGAATATTGTTCTATAGCAAATATCTAACAGCAACAAAAAATCCCTAGATAAACTACTGATCTCAAATAAAAAACAAATACAAAAATGAATACAAAAAAGCAACATAAACATATTCAATAAAAAGGAAATATCACAGGACCGGACTTACAATATTCTCCACAAAATGAGTAAATGCATAAAGTGTGATAATCTAGAGGCTGACCCAGTAAGCTGTGATAAGTGTTCATCAAAACTGTGTCAAACCTGTACACAATTAACTTCAACCGAACTGAGAGCAGTGCTCCTAAAAAAAAGGCTTATACTTTATTGGTGCCCAGAATGTATTTCAAATGAGGAAAAGGTACAGAAGAATGTACAAACTACATACATACAAGAAATTAATGAAATAAATAAGACAATAGCATTACAACAAGAAAACCACCGCAAAGAATTTCAACTTTTAAGAAATGAACTGAAAACATTAAGAGACAGTAACATAGATATGACAAATACTGAAGCTAAAGATACGATACATAGGAACATGCCAAATCAAAATTTGGATATGGTACGCACAACTAGTTCAGAGAAAACAAAGCCTCCAAATACTCTCCAACAAAAAACTGCACTCACTAGCTCCACTACTGACAAAAACCTGCGGCAACCTACAAATCGAAGAGATAGCACCCCATCTCGCTCAGCACCTGCTACTGATAAAAATACCAAAAATCAAAATCAATCTGAAAATGAAGGAGTTTTTCGGGAAGTCAGGAGACGGTAAAGACAACTGAAAGTTGGAAACGGGGAGGGGATAACACTTTTCATGGAAGAGGAGAAAAGACCAGCAGAAAAATATGGTTATTTATTTCAAGAGTTCCTGATTCTATATCGGATGATAACATAAAGCAATATATCGGAAAACGAACCAGTTCAAATGACATACATATAAAAAAATTGCCGACACTCAACGCTGGATGAGACAATCAATCTTTCATGGCAGGAGTTAACCCCGATCTCCTAAATATAGTCTATGACCCAAGTTTCTGGCCTAAAAAGGTTAGATATGGTCGTTTTGACTTTAAAACGGGACAACGCTTCTTAGATAGTTCCCACAAAATAAATAGTTGTGCAGATTCAAAGAAAAATTCTTTTTTCACGCGACAAACCAATCTACCTCTCACTTAGCAAGCACCTATATGGAGAAGGACGCAACTACCACGCAAATAAACGATAACCAAAATTATCACAAGGAAAAAACTATATACCGAGATGAATGCCTCAAAATCTTATCAATAAACATCCAATCCATACGAAATAAGCAAACTGAATTCTTTACCTTTTTGGAAGAACTAAATTTCCCAGATGTGATTTGCATTACCGAACATTGGCTATCTCCATTTGAAAAAATCTGCAGAGTTAAATATCAAACAGTATCACTTTATACCCGGAACACTCTAAAACATGGAGGAACGGCTATACTAACCAGGAAAGACATAATATGTAATAAAATCACTAAATTTGATCATTTAATAGTTGAAAAGAATATTGAAATATGTTGTATATACATTGCTGAAAAAAATTCCTACATTATATCAATTTATAGAGCTCCCACTGGAGATATCGATATTTTTTGTGCAAACCTAGACAGCCTACTACTATCTATTCCATCAAAATCAAATGTTATACTTGTTGGAGATCTCAATATTAATTATGCGGTAAGCTCTCAAAACACAACCAAACTAAAATGTGTCATGCTTTCACACAAATTAAAAATGCATGTAAATTCCTCTACTAGAAAGACTAAAACATCCGCGACAATAATCGACTATTTCTGCTCAAATTTAAATATGTCAAAAATCTCTCTAGGAATACTTCATACAGACCTAAGTGACCATGACGCCTTGTTGGGCACAGTTACAACAGATCAACCTCCATGCCCAAAACTATCAAATAATATTCGTTCCTTTTCACATAAAAACATGGAAAAATTTCTATCCAAACTGTCATCAACAGACTGGACCCCAATTTATACGTTAGAATCTCCACTGAAATTCACATACTTTTATAATAAGATAACTGATGCTTATGAAAACTCCTTTAAACTAAAAAAGACAAATATAAATTCTAAGAATAAACCTTGGACTACGAAAGGCATAAAAATATCCGCCAAAAACAAACGCTCATTGTCGTACATAAACAAATATACCACAAATATGAACTTTCAAAATTACTACAAAATGTATAAAATATTATTCAAAAAAGTATGTATTGAAGCCAAAAATACATTTTATAAAACAGAAATTTCTAAATCAAAAAATTCTGCTAGGAAAACTTGGAAAATTGTAAATGAAATATCAGGGGGAGCTAAACAAAACACTCAACAAATTGAATTAAATTTAGATGAAAAAATTATAACCGTACCAGAAGAAGTGGTTGAGCTCCTAAATAACCATTTCATCAACATAGGTCGCACAACAACTGAACAAAATAAAAACTTAAACTCGACAAATATGGAATATTCCGAATTTCTCAAAAATAAGACCACCTCAACGTCACAAAACTTCTACATAACACCCACGACTACTGTCGAGGTTCTTGAAATAATAAACTCATTAGAAAATAAGGCGTCCTCAGGGATTGACAACTTAACCCTAAAAGTAATTAAAAAAATGCCTTTTGAATTAATTGAAATAATAACGTACTTAATAAATGACTCATTTGAGACTGGGATTTTTCCAGATTATTTGAAAACAGCCATAGTTATACCTGTACATAAGGGAAGTGACAACAGTAGTCCCTCAAACTATCGTCCCATTGCCCTTTTATCTATACTTTCTAAAATAATGGAAAAGCTAATTAAAAAACGCGTTACATCATTCTTACTGACACATAACTTGTCTACAATTTTCTCGAATATGTCCTATCAAAAGTAAACAACAAAGACTTAACTTTAGCAGTTTTCTGCGATCTACAGAAAGCATTCGACTGTGTAGACCATGATATTCTGCTTGATAAAATTGAACACTATGGACTTAGAGGTAAAATAAAACTCTGGATAGAAACATACCTAAAAAACTGCAAGCAATTAGTGCAAGTACATGACAAAAGTGGTAACATTATCAGATCAATGACGAAAATAATACAGACTGAAGTCCCGCAGGGCTCGGTGCTGGGTCCCCTTTTATTCTTGTTGTATGTCAATGATCTTACAAGCCTTCCAGTTGCTGCTAAATTTACATTATTCGCTGACGACACCTCCATTTGTTGGAGTGGCAGCGACTCACTGACACTGCAGCAGAGAGGTGAGGACCTGGCACTGATAAATGCATGGTTCTGTTCCAATAAACTATCTCTAAATATTCAAAAAACTAAATTCATCTCGTTTAATAAACATTACTCGCCAAAAATCAATTGTATTAAATCGGGTTCCAGAATATAAATTTTTAGGCTTAAATATTGAAGAAAATCTAAAATGGAATAGACACATATCTTACCTAAGTAAAAAACTATCATCGGCTCTATTTGCAATAAAAAAAACCACACAAGAACTAAATAGAGACGTCGCTGTACAGATATATTATGCTTTATTCGAGTCAAATCTGAGATATTGTGTTACATTCTGGGGTTACTCAAACTCCACAAATCTCGAAATAATATTTTTACTCCAAAAAAGAGCTGTTCAGTATTAGCAGGTGCTGGTTACCGGGATCATTGTAAACCACTATTTAAAAAATTAAAAATTCTAACTCTTTTTGATCTAATCATATATGAAACCGTCATACACATTCACAAAAATATACATAGTATGGAAAAAAGAGAAACTGTGCACAACTATGAAACTAGGTGCTCTGATCACTTATGTCTGCCTCAATCTTACTCAAACCTAACTAGAAATACAATATATTATTTGGGCAAATCACTATACAACAAAATACCTACGAATATAAGACAGTTGGCCGCTACAAAATTTGAACAAAAAATAAAAAAATATCTCATAAAGCAGGCACACTACTCTTTGCAGGAGTATAGATCATCTCCAGTGGATGTTCAATGACTATAACAAACACTTATTTAACCTTACACTTATTTCCTGTCACTACTGACTTTATGTTTTGAAAAAATTTTTATTGTAACGTTTTAACTGGTAGACTTAGAATTAGTTTAAGCTTTTAGATTACGTTAAGTTTTAGTTATTAACCCACTTTGTTCAACACCCAATGGGTACAATGTAAATCCTTTTTACATGAACAATAAATTTACTTACTTACTTACTTACTAATTTTTTACATGGTTTTCGAGATGTAACTGAAATGTGTTTATTAATTTATTTATAATTTGGGACATTGTTTCGTTTTATTAAAAGCTATATCCATGGCAAATCCATTACATGTATATCCGTGTCAAAACGTTTGTAAAAAATATTTACATAGGCGTAGATCTACGGAATGCGAACCTGTTTTCGAAGAATTTTTTAAATAGAAAATCTAAGACAATGATAATTTCAAGTTATTTTTTTTGAAATTATCAAGGTGTTATCTTTAAAAAATTAATGATATGGGGAGCGTTTTCCGAAGGCTCGCTGATGTTCACCGTTTATTACTTATTGTCTGAAGGGTTTTTAAGAGAGCATCGTATTATTTCTAATATTGTAACACACATACACACATATAACACATGTATTTTAAGTGGTAACATCTACTATTAAGTCTCAAAGTTAGTAGGTTAGGTGTTTCAATTTTTTTTTTACTTTAAACTTGGTTTTTGGGGTAAAAAAGTTAGTCCTTGTTACATAACAGTACACGTTTTCAATAAAATAATTTAAGTTTCAGATGGCTAACCTGCTTATTTCATATAAACGAAAATATGAATTGCTATGAACCTCAAAGAAGTTATACACAAAATTTAGAAATTAACCAAACAGTTGGTTATATTTTGAGTACCATTCGTGGTTAATACTTTAGTGATATATCTTGGATTGTTTGTCAACTAGCTGGATAGTACATAAATGAACCAAATTGCGTAGTTATTTTAATGAAAAAGTATTTTTCTATCAAAAGAAGGGTTTCGTTAATTTAAATACCGGATGTCCACTTAGTACGCGGAAGTTTAATATCTCAGTTAATAAAAGAGTTTTATTTTATTTACAATACAATAGTGCTGTTACGGCCACAGATTAACCTGTGCCTGAAAAATCAGCGAAGAAATTGATCTTCCGCAAGATTTTAATTTACAAAGTTTTTTTTACCTAGACAATAAAAATTAAACTTCTTCAGGTTTGATAATATCAGTCAAATAGCATTTTTTGTAATGAAGAATATCGTCTAAACCCTGACCATAACTTCAAAATTATAATAATTGCCTCTATATAACTTCATAATATATTTGTGTTTGAACTTTGTTATTAAATAACATATATCTAAAATAGTTAACCTGTGCCCCTAATATTTAGTAGGTACTTTTGTATTGTAAATAAAATAAAATTTCATACATGAATTACTGCATAGTTTATTTTTAATTGTTACATTGCAAAATCAAGTAATAAAATAAATAATTATTCTTATAAAATTCATTTTAGAAATTTGACTTAGAAGAAAGATAACTTAGGTGACAACTTTGAACTTTTTTAGCTATGATTTTTTGGCTTAAAAACGACACAATTTATAATTTTCAATAAATATGCATTTTTAAGGAAAACTAGTTAATTTAGTAATAGGGAATGCTTCAGCAAATTGATAGAGTACTTATCGGTGCTTCGTATGGCCGTATACATACAGGGTGTTCTATTTGAAAAAAAAAACGATTTATTTACTATTCAAATTGACGAAAGTTGGCATAGAATTATGAGGACCCTATATAATTTTTTTATATCTCAATACTTTTTCTAAAAGTACATGGCTTCGACTAGATTCCCTGAGAAAATTATGCCTCTACTTTTAATTTTCCGAAAATACAGCGTTAAATGGTTAATGGTGAATGTTTTATAAATTAAAATATGAAGTTTAGGTAAAGGGAAATGTGATGAAAGTCATACTAAAATAAAGAGTAGAATTTAAAAAAATGATAAAAAAATATATGCCACCATTTAAAACAACGAAGTTAATACCGGCCCAGGGAAGGCAGAACACCCTGTACAAGTGAAATTATTTTTGGTTTGTGCTACTCTATAGGACTGAAAGGCTTGCAAAAATGAAATAGCGTAACTCTTTTATTAAGCGAGATATTGGACTTCCGCGAACTAGGTGGACACTCAGTACTATCCAACTTGTTTAGAAACTAGTCAACTTAGCACTTTAACCGTAACATATCTTTATTTATTAATCTACAACTTATTAAAAATTCGCCAAATGAACTCGTTTTTTTATTTTTTAACTGTGCTTCATTCAACTTCAACTCGGAGTTTTTAGGAAGGATAATTAAAAGGTAGAAAATAATTGTAAAATGTTTATCCTCACCAGATGGTCAGGTTAATAAAGTTATTGGCCACTGTAAGAAATTGTAAATTTTGTTGCACTATAAAAATATGCCGATGGGAATTCCTAGTTCTGTTATTTATTAAGTAATGACTTAGCCGGGGTGTGAAAAAGGTTACATGGATTTCTTGAAAATAGTACAAGCGTCTAAAACCTTGGCCGTAATTACAATCCCAGATGTGCGCACTACTTAAAAAATATAGAGATAGGCACTAGCGCAATTTTAAAACGAGGACTGGCGCTATCTAAAAAACTTGTAGCTAGTTTGGTTATTATATTCTCAGCAGAAACGAAAATGAAAAGTACTTATAATGTATTTCATCGACACATGTTAATCGTATCAGTTATATTTCTGGTAAGCGCAATTATTTGCGGACACAAAATCGAATCAAATTGAAATTTTGATAGTTACTGGTATTATCGAAAGATGATAAAAATTAAAAATCTAAACGGCCCAGTTTACACTCGTTATATGCGCAATATCAGATATACTAATTTTATATAATAAAATAAAACTGATATTTACAGAAAGAAAAAAATTAAAGGAGGTATCTTTAGAATGTGCAACATTATTTAAAATGACATCAACTGATTGTGTAGAGTGTAATCGGTCATTAGATATGTGATTTTTTTTATCTATGTATTATTAAAAAGTTATTTTTTTAGTTATTTAAACTGACACCACAATTAATATAGTATTTAAAGTAAACAATAGTTTTTATCATCCGAAAATAGGATTTATAATAATAGTGTAAAAAAGTTGCGACTTAATTTTCGTTCAAAAAAAAGAAATGAGACCGATAATTATAATAGTAACAACATACCCAGTTCAGAAAAAAGGATTCATAATAATAATAGGTACCTAATAAAAAAAGTTGAACTTCATTTTCGTTAAAATTTCAACAAATATGTAACTTATTATACTCTTCGCAAAAACGAAGAGTATATTGCATTTAATCGGCACATTCCTAAAACCGTGAATATCGCACGTAGAGAAAAAAATGCTCATATCGTGTTAGTAAACGAATTCTGAACAACTTTCAAAATGTCCGTCTGGCGTGTTCAAAATATGAGTTCGAAAATAATAAAAATTAGGTCCACATAGTAATTGTCGTTTTCTACTTCTTAAGTTAAATTATTCTGTTTCCGTTGGTAACAAAATATGAAATCATCTGGTACTGTGCTTAAAACTGCAAATAAGTTAGCGGAATAACAGCCTTAAGTACGGCAACATGGTTATGCTTCAGGAACAACCGTACACCTACCTATTGTTGCATATTTACCTTCAGGATGGTATCAAAAATATGCACGCTTCAGGATAGTGCAGTCTATGTATAAATATACTTCAATATTTATTTTTTAAAATATCACGGTAATCTTACAGAATCGGCTATGCCATAACGAATATACACCTGAATATGTCATAACTTTTCCTCCATCTATTCTATAAACCGGTGCTTCAGGATGGTACGGATTATGTATTGCTTCAGGTTTGATAGAAGGTTCTATATCTATATCTATATCTATATATATATATAATGCTAGAAGGTTCTATATCTATATCTATATATATATATATATATATATATATATATATATATATATATATATATATATATATATATATATATATATATATATATATATATATATATATATATATATATATATATATATATATATATATATATATATATATATATATATATATATATATATATATATATATATATATATATATATATATATATATATATATATATATATATATATATATATATATATATATATATATATATATATATATATATATATACATCCCGCTATCAATGCTGCGTCCTTTCACAAACCAACCTTACTGCGTCTCCCAGAAATACGCCAGTTAGCTCAAATCTAATGAAGTATATTGGATCTACTAACCAAATTCAATTAATATCTGGTTTTAGAATTGTAATAACTCAAGAAATAAAAAAGTTTAATATACTGGACAATACTGCGTCCTTTCAAAAACAGCAGTTATTGCGTCTGAGAATAATTTCATTCTTCTTCAATACAATGCTGCGTCCGAGATGACTACTTTTTGTGACACAGCATATTACTGCGTCAGGCGCGGTTGTCATATTTACCCTAATAATTTTATTGCACTTGTAGTAGAACAAATCGATAGCCGTCAGTTATTTCTAAATGTCGGTACAATTCGAAATATGATTTTTCTGTCGATTATTATTTTAGGATCAGTTTTTCGATTGTGCACTAAAAGTAGCCTCAAATTTGCAATATAAAATGATGAATTTAGGAGATCAGTAGAATTTTGGATAGATGTTCATTTTTATTTACTCATTCAGGAAGCGATGAGTTCACATTAGAATAGAAGGGAGAGCATATGCTCCTTGCTTTTTGCACATATCTCGAATGATAAGCGTTTTAGTCTTGAAAGTTGAAAAACACATTTCTTGAAGTACAAATGTGTTTGATAATAAATGCCTTCGGATTTACTTTTTTGTAAAGAACAATGTTAAAAAGGGGCTTTTTTGGCCCATCCGTGGTAAAGTGTTCTAAATTCACCACCCCATCTTTTTTTTACTAATTTTGGACTGCTGAAAACGAATCCGTCACCCGTTTTAACGAAGAGTCTCGGGAACACATTAAGAAACAATCCCTATTTGGGTGCCATAAAGTGAAGATTCTCATTGTGTAAGGGAGTATTCAGAAGTAATCACATTATAACCTGATAATAACCATTTAATAAGGATTTTTTTTTTTTTAATAAATAAATAACCGTATATTATATATTGTAACTTACACCGTTCTTATGGGTGGTGAAAGGTGAGGGAAACACGTACGCCCTTTTTGGCCTATCCGCGGTAAAGTGTATTTTTACTAGTTTTGGGGTGCTGAAAACGAATTGGCTAAAAACATCCCAATTGGCTAAAAACATCGGGAAGACAGTACTCTTATTTGGGGGTGGCATTGAAATTGATATTAGAACTTGCAACAAAAAGTTATTCTTTAGTGCAGGAAATTCTTTCAAAATACTCAGTTTCGTTAGGTAAGTAATAAAAGAAGCAAAAATTCTAAATTCACCACCCCTTCCCCTCGTTTCCCTCACCCTTCAGCACCCATAAGAACGGTGTAGTGTTACAATATTACTCCTCGTTAAATGGCTATTATCAGGTTATAATGTGATTACTTCTGAATACTCTTACACCCATTTCCACCAATTAAGGTGGTGGATTTTATCTTTTAAGAGTTTTTATTGGTTTTAATTGCTAAAGAAATCCCTAATCACCCAATTTGATGTTTTTCTATCATAATGAGGTGATTTAGTCAATTCAGATGAATATTTCTCACCCTTGAATATTTCTCACATTTTTGGGGTTGGGATGTAAGGTTCAGAAAATATTATTTGTTTTTTAAATTAAAAAATTCTTTAATTATTTAAATGACTTTTGGTGGGGAACAGGAGAACCTTCACTTTATGGCGCCCAAATAAGGATTGTCTTGTAATGTGTTCCCTAGATTTTTCGCCAAAACGGGCAACGGATTCGTTTTCAGCACCCCAAAATTAGTAAATAAAGATGGCCTCCACACTTTACCACGTTAGAATTTTTAAAAACTGTTTTTATGACGATAAAAGTTTTTGCACTCATATTTAATATTTATTTAAATAATTAATTTAATTTAATTCTTTTCTAAACCAGAAACCAAATATTATTGAAAAAAGAGGGGATTTATTTTCTATCTATCTGTCTAACTTCAGTTTCAACTAAGGATGTTGAACTCATTGTAAATAAATTAAAGTCTTCAAACTCTAGTGGTCATGATAATATTTCTAATAATTTGGATAAAAAATGCAAATATGAGATAAACGGTCCATTATATCATATAATATACCATTATATAGAGAAAGGTATATTTCCCAGTAAATTTAAAAGAGCCATAATCTCTCCATTATACAAGAAGGGAGATCCAAATGACTATAATAATTATTATGAAGCCATTAGTCTACTATGTAATTTTTCTCTCAAGGAGCAATTATCAGATTTTTTTACATCGGAATATGTTACTGTCTCCTGCTGAACATGGTTTCACTACAAACAAAAGCAACAAATTTGCGTTGTGTGATTTTCATCACAAAATCATTAAAGCTTTAGACAACAAGAAATCAGTTGTGGGTTTTTTCGAAGATTTCTCACAAGCTTTTGATTTGGTAGACCATCAGCTGCTTAAGGCCAAACTAGCACTATATGGTGTTCGAGTAACTGATTTACAAATATTTTCCTCCTATTTAGATAACAGGACACAAGTTGTAAAAATGGCCGGTGGAGTTGAAAGTAATATTCGTGATATTACACAAGGAGTTCCACAGGGGTCAATTTTGGGACCACTCCCAGACAGCACGCCATGTCTTAAAGACGTCTTTTTTATGTCCATATTATGTCTGAACGCCTGAAGACCTTAAAAAAACGTCTTAAAGACATCTTTTGATAGATTTTCCAAAGACGACTAAAATAGATGTCTTTAGGATATCCTTTAAATGTCTTTCACCTGCATATCCTCAAATTAAATTACATAAAACTGTAGCAAATATTGGTTATCTGATTTACTTTTTTATTTTAAAACATGCTGATCCGGATCTATATTTACAAAATAACTCATTATATTTGTTTATGTCTATTTTTTTTTATAGTTATATCTATTTTATTATAATTATCAAATCTTAATTTTCTGTTGAACGTAATTTTTGTTAAACTAAAGATAGAAAACTTCATCAATATAAATATTATATTACCATAGATTACATTTCAGCTTAATTTAAAATAATAAATTTGATTTAGGCGCCGTGCATTTTTGTTTCCTTTGTTACTCGAGATTCTTTCGTACGTCGCTCTGTCCTTGTCTATCTTGAGTCATCGAGTTTTTAACAAACAACTTGTGGAATGTGGACAACGCTGTGGCGCCGACAAGTTTCCAATTTTTGAGAAAATAGTATTAAATTTTCTTGATAAAAACTGTCAAGAATATGATGCGTGCATCTGCGTGTAGTTGTAGTTAGTGTTTTGTGAAATACTGTTAATTTCTACGTCATGTTGTGATCAATTTGTAAGGTTATGTTTTACTCTTGACCAGGTGGACGATTTTCGATTACATCACAGTTTTGAAATACGTAAGTAAAGCATCCCCACAAGTACCAGCAATATACTTGTGTGGAAAAAATACTATAACACGTTGACTGCCATGCCACACCAAATTCAGTAGTTGGGTCCTCCAGGCCACGAGTATTTTTTGTCTTAGATGTATAAACCGGTATTGTGTAATTCTAATACATACACGTGGCGCCTTGGACCCACCTAATGTGTATTCAATTGAATACTCATGGCAGTCAACGTGTTAATATAAGTATCGTTATATAGCCATTTGGATGTACCTGAATAAGTTTCGAACGTTCACTTGAACAAATTTCATATGGAAATTTCCAATTAATCGACTTAGGCGTACAATTTTTCTAGTAATATTTGCCGTTGCCAGCAAATATTACCAGAAAAATGGAACGCCTAAATCGATTCGTTCAAGTGAACGTTGGAAACTTCAGGTACATCCATTTGGGCAGTAACATTTTTAATAATTTAAAACAAATTTTATTTATAAAATAGTCATAAAATATTGGGGCAAATCAGACAAACGAACCCCACGAGGGTAGAAACAAATTCATCGATATGTGAAAATGATTACTGTGAAAATTGTTACTGTCAACAAAACAGATTGAAGTTTTCTCCATGGGTGAATTTTTATGTATCCAAGGAAACCCCTCATGGGGTTCATTTGTCTGATTTTCCGGAATACCTAACTGCTCAAATTTCCATGACTGTAACCTTGCTTTAGGAAATATACATGTAAAGATGTAAATCAATATAAAATGTTTTTTTTTTAGATTCAGTGGAGCAAGCGGCAGGACTTGCAAAATTAACGAGGCACAGAAAACACCATACAGGCGTGGCTAAGGAGAGCATCTGACCGAAGAACAAATTTACTTAAAAAATTTTAATGTTATTTGTACAAAATTGCAAAATTATAATAATCATACTTTTTAACTGATGAGGTGAATTACTTTATTTCATATACTTACCTAGCAGTTTCAAAAATTCCCAGAGATATGCCGAGGAAACTTTCCATATTTGATAAAAGCCTGTAAAAATCATGTAAGTAAATAATATTATTGTATGCACTCATTTGGTATCAAAATGAAGCTTACATCATCTCGAATCAGATTTCACCATAAAATAGCCTATCTATATGCCCAGTGGAAAGTTAGAAGGAAAACTTCCTGGAAACTTTCGGAGTTTTCAAACCAGAAAGTTTCCAGGAAGTTTTCCTTCTAACTTTCCATTGGCCATATTGATAGGCTACTATTTTATGGTGAAATCTGATTCGTGATGATGCAAGCTTCATTTTGATACTTACCAAATAAGTGCAAGCAATTAGGTATATTATTTACATGACTTTTACAGACTTTTATCAAATATGGAAAGTTTCCTCTGCACATATCTGAAAATTCCATAAAAATGTTGTAGAAAGACATCGTAAAGATGTTGTAGAAAGACGTCATAAAGACGTTACCTTTTGTAACATCAGGGTTCTAAAAGATGTCTTACGGATGTCTTTCAGGCATAAACGGACATTCATAAGACGTC
The DNA here is from genome assembly GCA_936432065.2 of Rutpela maculata. NCBI lineage: Eukaryota > Metazoa > Arthropoda > Insecta > Coleoptera > Cerambycidae > Rutpela > Rutpela maculata. Next base: position 130,729,717 of record OW386286.2, on the reverse strand, counting down.
TTAAATATCGAAGTCAGATGTCTTTTGAATGTCTCTAAGATGTTTTTGTGCTGTCTGGGCTTTTATATATAATATTTACTAACTATGTGGTCAGCCATCTACAAAAAATACCAAATGTTCACGTGATCTGTTATGCTGATGATACAAACATTCTAGTTACCGGCAACAACCTAATTGAAGCAAAAAAAAAAACACTGAGAGTTTATCAAGAAATCATACATTGGTCTCAAAATAATAACCTAATTCTAAATAAAACAAAGACAGTTTCAATACAATTTTCATTGAATAATAATTCTGAGAACTTAACACTTTTTAGTGGTACTGTCTGGGAAATAAAAACTTGTGTTGAAAATTTTTTGATAGTTCTAACAATCAATTAAATTTCGTTATTTCTTGTCATTTGTTACAAATCACCCAATCATTTTAACATTGCACTGATAACTCCATCCAAGAAAATTTTCAATCACTATGACAATAAAATTATTTAACTTTGGCAACTTCATAATAACTGCCAAATAAATTTCAAAATGTCACGTTTTGGCAATGCCAATTCTCAATCTATAAACGCGCTAATCAAAGAAAAATATTTTGTTGTGTTGCAACTTTTTGATTTTATTTTTTTTTTAAATTTTCTGACCGAATATCCCCCTGACATTGACAAATGTCAGAGGGATATTCGGCGTCGGGCTATTCCCACGCAACGTGATTTCGATTGTCATAAAATTATCTCGTACATTATCAATGTCGTAGGGATATTATAGCTGAAAATTTTTAGCTCTTATAGCAACATCCTATTAAATTCGCCAATTTCGAATCACGTGTGCTGAAACAACCAATCAGAACAAAAGTTCACTGATAGGGATCTTTCCATTTATGTCATCCAGTTTGACAGTTCAGTAACACAGGTCATGAATGTTGTTGAGCAGCTGAGGTCATTTCCGAAGTAATTTTTCGCGCTAAATCCGAATCTGGCCTCAAAATTGGCCCATCACGTCAGGATTTTGAAATATTTGAGGTTAAGTACTTAAAAAAATGGCTTTTTTAGCAAGATTTGAAGTTATGTCTAGAACTCAAAAAAATTTTCAGCTTATTTCTAATAAATACATCATTTAGTAACATCCTTCGATAAGCTTTCGAATGGTCATCTACGATGTTTCCTCGCAAAGTTATAGCCTTTTTAAGGTGACATGAATTTGAAACCGTGTTCCGTACAACCCAACAATCTTAACCAAACGACTCTAAATGAATCAAAATTTAACACAACAAAAGGAATAACACAACATTCTTAAATAAAAGTTTGGTTTAGATTGAGGATCATGGTATGCATGGTACTCGAGGAAACCTACTACGCATCCATTGTACTGAAGAAAACCCATTGCACATCTGTAGTTCTCGTGGAAACCCACTGCGCATCCATGGTACCCGGAGAAACCTACTGCGTATTCATTGCACTCAAGGAAACCCTCTACGCATCCATAGTACTCGGAGAAACCCACTGCGCATGCATTGCACTCAAGGAAACCCACTGCGCATCCATTGTACTCGACGAAACCCACTGCGCATCTCTAGTACTCTGGGAAACCCACTGTGCATCGCAATTTGATAACAATCCATTATTCTGTTTTTGTATTAGAGCGAGTTAAACGAAAAAATAATTATTTTAATCCACAAAAGAGCACATGGGCGGGTATGTGTCAAATTTCATGCTTAAAAACATCCCTCTCCCTGTTCACCCGTTCGGGGTATCTCTTTTTAAAAACCGTCGAGTACGTGTCCTCTTATTTCCTCAGGAAAGCCTATCTTTGGAATATCGCGTTTCTGACTTACGCGAGAGATACGGGTACTCTTTAGACCACCTACCAACCCCGTTTTCACCACTTTAAAAAGTGAAAATCAAAATTGCATCCCGCTTGTGTCTAATAGATTCCAATAAAAAGTATTTATGCCAAATTTCATGATTCTGGGTCTAACTGTTTCCGGAAGGCTTAAAAACCTCCCCCTCCCCGTTCACCCGTTCGGAGGTCTCTTTTTGAAAACCGTCGAATACGTGCGTGTCTTCTTATTTCCTCAGAAGAGTCCATCGTTCTGACTTACGCGATTTCAAATGTACAGGTGCGCTTTAAACCATCTACCACCCCTTCAAAAAGTGAAAATCGTCTTAACACGATCTAAAAAAAAATATTTCTGCCAAATTTCATGCATCTAGATCTAACCGTTTCCGGGAAAACCTAAAATTTCAACCCCATTTTTATCAAACCAAAAGGTATAATACTGGTTCTATTTATAGTTATTAGACTTAATATAATAAACCACACTATTTGACAATATTTGATGAACTTGTATATTATTCAACGAACGGTAATGTAGGTAATAACTCACGCAGATGAAGTTTACAGCATGAGCCGCAGGCGAGTGCTGTAATTCATCAAGTAAGTTATTACCATCACCGCAAGTTGAATACTATACTTTGTCTACGATTATAACAATAAATATTAAATTGAGAAAATTTTGTTTTTATTAGGTACTCAGTTTGTTTATTAATAAAATTGACTGTAAAATTTAATTTAACTTAATTTAAGAATTTCCTTCGTGAAGCGCGTTACGTCGATTGGACAGGCTAGGCATGAAGATAAAGGTGATTGGCACTGTCACCTAGTGATTTATAAATAACTCATTCATTATAACTCACGCTATTTGTTTATGGATACTATTAATTGTTCAAAAGCAGTTCATTAATTAGTATATAACCTAATAATATAGTATAGAGTACCTAATAAGAGTAAATATAAAATTATATAAAAAAAGTATTTTTAAGAAAAAGCTTTTATCTGAAAAAACTACTAAAAAGTAAAAATAATTTTTTTTAAATTCATACACATGGAAACCAAAAGCTTTGGGGGCGGTCATATAGTGATATTGCATAGTTAGTTATTGCATAGTTACTTTAACTATGCAATATCACTATATGACCGCCCCCAAAGCTTTTGGTTTCCATGTGTATGAATTTAAAAAAAATTATTTTTACTTTTTAGTAGTTTTTTCAGATAAAAGCTTTTTCTTAAAAATACTTTTTTATATAATTTTATTTTTTACTTCTTAGTCCACTTATTTTACAAACAGACAAAACCCTTTCATTTGCCTCCCCTCTCCCGTCTTCTCACCCCTCTAACACTACTTCCCACTTCCTCCCTCTTTCCACCACTTCCCCTGCCCTTCCCCATCTCTCTCCACCTCTTTCCACCCGATTCCCACCTTTTCCCGCCCCTTCCCACCCTTTTCCTACCTCGTCCCATCACTTCCTCATCTCTTTCCACCCCTTCCCCACCTCTTCCCACCCCTTCCTCCCTCTTCCCACCGCTTCCCCACCTCTTCCCACCCCTTTCCCACTTCTTCCCACCTCTCCCCCACCTCTTTCCACCCCTTTCCCACTTCTTCCCACCTCTTCCCCACCTTTCCCCACCTCTTCCCACCCCTTTCCCACCTCTTTCCCACCTCTTCCCACCCCTTTACCACCTCTTTCTATCCCTTCCCAACCTCTCCCACGTCCGCCATATTGAATTTAGAACGACGTCACACACTTTATCGTATTTTACTCATCAAACCCTTTCATTTGACATCCATATCAACGGGGTTGTGACTAAAAGGCAGATCCGCCATCTTGGGACGTCCACCATATTGGATTTAAAATGACGTCACATTGTGTATCGTATTTTACTCGTCAAACCCTTTCATTTGATACCCATATCAGGGGCCGATCCGCCATCTTGGGACGTCCTCCATATTGGATTTAGAATGACGTCACATTGTTTATCGTATTTTACTCGTCAAACCCTTTCATTTGATACCCATATCAGGGGGGTTATGACTAAAAAGCCGATCCGCCATATTGGATTTAGACCGATAATGGCTATACTATGTTGCATTGTCACCGGACTTATACACGTGTGCCAAATTTCAAAGCTCTAGCTTAATTAGAACTAGTCGAAATTCAGCTTGCAAGATTTGACCTAAACCAACAAACAAACATTGCAAGTTGAATAAAAGCTTTTAAAAATAACTAAAAGTAGTTTATATTAGTCATAGATTTTTGTTGCTCCTAACTTAGCATACCTAGAATATTACCTACAATATCTTATTAATATTTGTAATCTATTTACATTCACAATATTGTCTGTAATTCTCCTATTTCCTTATTCAAAACAGTAACCATAAAATTAGTATAATGTCCTGTAGACTGACTGCCTTTATATGTTCATTGACTTTAATTATCTGAAAATGTCACGTTGAGTGCCGAACTGCAGTAAGGTGAAAGTTACAATAATTTGGCGGTAAGAAATAAAGTAAATGTTGGTGTTTTATTATTATATCATCCACAAAGTAACGGCTTAACAGTTTAATTTTGGAGGAGGTATTGTTTTTATGATTATATATAAGTAAATATTTGTAAATTATTTTCCATTGAAATTAATTTCATTTCCTGAAAATAAATTTCTGTGATAAAAACATTCAGATTATAAGTAAGAAGATAACTGTTTAAATATGAAACATAATTACTTGTAAACTTTTATAAATTTTCACAAGAATTTTACACTCGTCCGAACTCACCAGCTTTCCAAGTAAGAATGAAAGAATGACTAGATATTTATTAGTGCCAGTGTTGTCAAATGTCGGACGCAGCATTATGTAATTTTTGAATAGAGAATATTTGAAGTATATTTTTGTTCACAAATTTATGCGCCCCCAAACATAATTCGATGGAACTAAAAATATACTTTTAGTTTTACGGAACATATGATACTGCGTCCGAATTAAAAAAAAACTTGGGTCGATATTTTGCTTAATTGAAATGAAACAGAACTTATTTCTATGTTCACATATAACCCAGGAGACGAAGAACATTTTGAGGTGCTGAAAATCGACCATATCAGAGATTTGTTGAAGATAACATGGGAAAACAATACTGCGTCCGGTATACAGACGCAGTATTGTACAGGACGCAGCAGTGTATGGTATCGTGCACATGTACGGACGCAGCATTATTTGCTGGACAAATATATATATATATATATATATATATATATATATATATATATAATCATGAAATACACATCCTTATAATATTTTGTTTTAAACATTGACCAAAATTATATAATTAAAACTAATTGAAATCCACAAAATTGATTTAAACTATTACTGCTTGTAGTGTTTCTTTATCTCAGGTAAAATTTCTTGTAGGACTTATTGTTGGGAATTTGATTGATTTTGACAAATTAGATTATAAGATTTAGTAAGTAATTGTAAATAGATGTTTAATAAATAAGTTAATATATTAGATAAGTAGTGTTGATAAATGATTAATCAATGGTAACCAAGAGAAAGATATTATGAAAGAGGGAGATTTTTGAAAGATAAAAAAAACCAGAAGGAAGTTTTTTGAGAAATCTAATAAAAGATTGAAAGGAAGGAAAAGAGGTATTAAACTTTTAAAAGCCACACTCAAGGAAAATATAAATTAGAGGGAATTGATCAAGAAAAGAAAGAAAAATATGAATGTTATCAATGGAGATTTGAATATTTTAAAGAAATATTATTAGTGGATAAAGTTCCAGAAATTTAATAGATGAGAAAATAATATAGGAAGTAAGAGAAATATTGGACGGAAGTTTTCTGACACCAAATTTCTTATTCATACAAAGCAGGGCGGTAAAGTGAAAACAATATTTAATCTGCAGATTAAGGACTAGAAAGGTATTTATTTTATTTTGCAAAATAAGACAATCAAAATCAGACTCGAGCAAGTGACTTTATTTAAGGTTTAGTTTTAAGTTATTGTTCTTTGTGTATAACATTATTTCAAGCAAAGTAATATAGTTTGGTTTGTTAAAGTTGATTTAATTTTCTTTTCTTCTATAAATTAGACAGTGATATTAATTTTGAACCGGCTCCCTGAGATAAAGTTAATTATTCTAGACAATTTACAAATTTTCATAACCAATATCTGTGTAAGCAGTACAGTTTTCATTTATATAAATTGGTTTTCGATCTAATTCTGATTTGAAATATACTTCATAAGTCAAAAAATAATTTAATTTGATAATTCATTTTAACTGTCTAATTGACACATATATAATAATATATATATATATATATATATATATATATATACATATACATATATATATATATATATACGTACGGTACGCATGAAACGAAGCCCACCATACACTACAGGGTACCAGAAGCCCAGCCTTATTTGTAATTTAAATAGTGTGTACATCTGTTAATACTGTTTTAAGTGGGAATAATAACGCGAGCAACATGAGAGGGGGGAACTTTTTTGGACATGCAGATTAAAAACAACACGACATGTCATACGAAGCCTTTTATAATTATGGTACATTACGAAGCCCGTTGTATAAAATGTATACATGTTTCAGATTACACGAAGCCATACATAGTTGCCACTTCTCTTCTAATTCTTTAACTAAATGATATAACTGTGTGCGACAATATAATTGCGTAGTCGATGTGTTAATAATATAATTGCATTGTTGTAGGTCATGGCCGCATGGCACCAAAGGGGCCGCCCTAATATAAATAATTATGTTTAGGGTATGCATGTTAAAAGTGATAATTGATATAGTTTATATTTATTCTAATGCAAAATAGGTAACAGATACAAGGTATTCATTCCATTATTGACGTTTGACTAAAATAGGTTTTTTGTACAAATATGAAGCCTCACAATAAAGCCCAAAGTAGCATTTTCCTCGCTTACTTGAAGCCCACACCCTGCCTATGCTTGTTTATAAACATTTTTCAATTTATGATGATTATTAAATTAATTATTTTATGTACTTGTTCTTTTAGACAAGTTCACACGTTCAAACACATGTTAATTCTTGATAAAGCTCGTGAAAATATGAGTGAGGTCTCATTAGATTTAGAATGACGTCTAGAAAAATGTGCAAAAGTTTCAAACCCGCACATAAACCATTGCAAAAGTTATAAACAAATTCAAATTGAAAAAATAACGAGTTTTGTTTTTTGCAAATAACTCGAATACTATTAATATATAAGAAATTCAAAAAAAAGATTCTTAAAAAGGAAGAAATTTCCAATAAAGAACTCCTGACTCCCGGAACTCTATCTCTATTATTAATAATTTTAATTTGATGTTGAAAATAGAGAGCCGCGCGGTGAACGCAAAGCCGTTGTTATGCTCTGAAACCGACCTTGGCAAGTAAAACCATTTTTTTGTTATTAAATATTAATTTAAAAATTTTTTAAATTATGGTACCTACTATTTAAATACTTAAAGGACCAATATCCCGTTGGATCCAGGGGCGGATTAAAGGGGGGGCTTTAGGGGCTTAAGCCCAGGGCCCCGGATGCTCAAGGGGCCCCCGAACGCTAAAAACCAAATCCGATATGATTATGACTATTCTCTGTACTGTATTATTATTATAGTTTAGTTCAGTATTTAGCCAAAACAAAGTGAAACGAGTCTTGGTGGTACGTGATCTGATCTGATCTTAAAAAAAATGTTATCTTTTGAGATGGGAAGGGCCCCAAAGCATTAATAGTCCGGGGCCCCGCAGTCTGTTAGTCCGCCTCTGGTTGGATCCTCGTTTTTCATAAAATGAGCCTATTGTGAATTAACAAATTTTTTTAGAGTTTGCCTTTATATTTCAAGTCGGATAATTGTTAAACAAAAGCCACTAAATTTATTATTATTTCGCTTCGTGGACACCTTATGTCAACTATACTTTATGAGATTATGATATTGCGATGTTTTTAATTGTTACAATCCATTAGTTATTAATTATTCAAGCTAACAAAAAACTAAAAAATGGAAAAGAAAGGTTGAAATTTTTATTAATTTTAATTATTAATACTGTTTTTATACTCAAAAAAACTATAAGATTACATAAACCTTAAATTTTTAGTGCTGTTTGTTTAAACAAATTTTATGAACAAATAGATAATTTACGTATTTTTGAAAAAAACATTTTTTGCCATTTTGTTATAAAATGGTTTAAAAAAAATTCCTAAACGGTTTATAATCAATTATTTCTTTTTTCATTAGTTAAACAAATTATTAAGAAACAAATTTATTCTTAAAATTTATTATTTGCAATTCTCTCCAAGGTGGGAAATTTTTATTTATTGTTAATTCATTTGTTTATTTAATAAACAATTTGTTATTAACAATCGCCGAATGTGTTTATATTTTTTTATGGAAAAAAATAACGTATACACCCGTATACATAAAAATTTTTAATATTTTTTTTATAGAATTTTAAATTTTAAATATTATTTTTTTTTACATGTTTATGTATAAGGTTGTTTTTGTTTTTTTTTTTCTATAAAAAAAATATAAACACGTTCAGCGATTGTTAATAACAAGTTGTTTATTAATAAATAAACAAATAAATTAACAACAAAAAAAATTTTCCCTTGTAGAGAATTGCAAATAATAAATTTAACAAAAACTGTTTTTAAAAAATACGTAATTTATATATAATTTTGGTCAATGTTTAAAACAAAATATTATAAGGATGTGTATTTCATGATTATATATATATATATATATATATATATACATACATATATGTATATATATATATATATATATATATATATATATATATATATATATATATATATATATATATATATATATATATATATATATATATATATATATATATATATATATATATATATATATATATATATATATATATGTATATATATATATATATATATATATATATATATATATATATATATATATATATATATATATATATATACATATATATATATATATATATATATATATATATATATATATATATATATATATATATATATATATATATATATATATATATATATATATATGTATATATATATATATATATATATATATATATATATATATATACGTGCCTAGCTATCATCTTCGACTCCCCGAACGTATAAGGCGCCCAGGACTCCGCCATAACGAAAACGGCTAGATAAATCTTAACCATTTATATTGTATTCTTATGACATATTTATAATGAGCAACCCAGAGGGGTAAAGGATTTCTCATAGACATTTTATACGAATTTTATCCAGTCAACCACAATCTTTCGCATCCTAATGTCTAAAATACAATTTCGACTCCATTTGTATAATTACGATATGCCTAAGAGTTGTGTTCGCCTCCGACGACGTTGCCAATTGTATGTAGTTGAAAATGCATTATTTGCTTGTAGATACTCTTCTTATTTGAAAATACAGAATAACAGTTATTTCTTGGCCAGAGTGTATATTAAAAATTAACTTCGGCAGTATTTATAATAATTGATAATTTTGTATTTTTCCTTAAAATGCCATCCAGGTAAGAATCAGTTACTAGTATATGGCATATATACTGATTATTTTTTACGTTTTCGGTGTCAGTTGAATTACCAGTTTGCACGTATGTATTATAATATTCAGTTAATGTTTTGTGTACCTGTGTCACTTGCAATACTTTTAGAAGTGACAAAATTTTAAGCATGGTCAACCAAAATTATAAACCGAGATGGGACTACATCAACACATTTACCTCAAGAGGAAGACCTTCTCGAAAATATAGGAGAATTATGCGGAGATGTGATTCGTTCTCTGAACATATAAATAAAAAACAGAATAGAGATAATAAAATTACAACTTGCTTTGAATATCATCTCATTTAGTGCACTAGCTAAATGATTACGTAACGGTATATATAAAACGTCGAGATTTTAAGTTTGACCAAAAAAAATGTATGTCTGTACCTTTTCTGTGAGCACGATTACTCTGGAATGGTTTCTGATATTGACTTGAAATTTGGTATAACGAGATCTGGAACTATAGATTATAATTTGATCTTATTACGATGGAGGGTTTGGGAGTAAATGTGAATAAATAGATAAAGCAAGCAAGCAAGATTCTATAAAATTGTGATTTAGTGTACGTACGAGAAGTCAAGGTTTCAATTTTTTTTTTTAAACACTCACCCCCACTATATTTGAGACCTCGACTTCTCATACATACACTGAATTTTAATTTTATGGACTATTACTTACTTGCTTCATCTATTTATCTTCATTTATAATTTAATACACAGGGTGTCCCACTTAATGTATACATGATATCAGTTTTGAATAAAAACGGTCATTTTACAAATTGAGGTCTAGATGGCGTTGCGACGCAAAGAAATTATTTGATCCTAGGAAATGAGGTGCAAATGATGGAGCATTACATTTTGAGCAACTTTTATGATACGAAAAATTTTCGAAAAATTTTCGAAAAATCACTGGCTCTCGAGATGTATGAACCTCAATCTAATTTTTTTAAATATAAAAATAGTCATAATAACGATAACTCTAGTACTTTGGAACATTTTTCATAGTGAATCAGGGTGATTTAGATGGTGATAAAACGTTTATTTCAACACAAAATAACTTTTTTTTTCAAGTAAAACAAAGGTGAGGCTGCAACTGCTATTTGGAAATTAAAGATTTTGACATTTCTGTTTATTGTGTATTGTCTAATTTTTGCGTCATATTTATGTTGTATGTTCGACTAAATTTTACATTGTAACTTGAAAAACTACATTGAACTTCAAGTATCTCGAAAACCAGTGATTTTTCGAAAATTGTTCATATTAAAAAAGTTGCTTAAAATATAATTCTCCATCTCATGCTTCTCATTTCATCGTTCCTAGTATTGAACAATTTCTTTGCATCGCAACGCTATCTATACCTCAATGTGTAAAATAACCATTTTTACTCAAAAAAGTCATTTATACATTCGAGTGGATAACTTCTACAGCAGAGGTTATTCTAAGGATTTTTTTCCACTGCACATAAAGGAAATAAATGCTAATGATGAGGATAAGGCAAGTAGAGAGTTTGGAGATAATGCCGAGGGAAAAGCTAGCACAAAGAAATTTTAGTGTAGGTATTACCTACATGTAGGTATATGTGCTATTGTATCCTGCATCAAATCATGGGCCCCGGTATTAAAATCACTGGCGGGCCCCCGCTACTAATAACCCAGGTAGCAGGGTGACGTCATTATGACGTCTTTTAAAGGTGATTTTTCGTCTCCGACGTCATTGTCCCAATAAATGACGTACCAGAGACCTGATATTTATAACGTACTTCTGACGTCATCATGAAGACGTCAAATACACGTTTCTTTTAGGTCATTATTTTGACGTCATTAATAAATGACGTACCAGAGACGTGATATTTAATACGTACTTCTGACGTCATCATGAAGACGTCAAATACACGTTTCTTTTAGGTCATTATTTTGACGTCATTAAAATGACGTGAAATAAATCATTATAAAATAACACAAATTCATTCTGGATTTTCAAGGAGTTACTTCGGTGACTTGAGAAGCGGTTAAGAAAACATTTTAAGAAAAACATTTAGAGACTAGTTCAATTTTTACCACATAGTAATAATAATTTTGTTTTACTATTTCTAACTAGGTATACAGCTTTTAAACATATTCAAATAAAGATGTTCAATGGTTCAGTGCGTTATATATATATATACAGTGTGTTTCACTTCTCGTGAAGACACCCCTTTATCTTTTTTATTTGTTGCCGAATTAATTTCAAATTTTTATCAGCCATACAAGTCCATAAGGTGACTTTATTCAACACATAAATGCCGTCTAAATCTAAAACGCCGGCCTACTGCGATAAAAAGAAAATGTCAATTTTCGAGAAATCATAGTAGGCTTAGAGATAGACAAAAATTTTGTTAACAAAAGTTGTTCAGAATCACTTGATATGCCCCCCTGTAAAATTTTGTGAAAATCGGAATATTTTCAAAAAATAATTTTTTGTTTCACTTCTCGTGAAGACACCCCTGTATCTTTTTTATTTGTGGCCGAATTAATTTCAAATTTTTATCAGCCATACAAGTCCATAAAGTGACTTTATTCAATACATAAATGCCGTTTAAATCTAAAACGCCGGCCTACTGCGATAAAAAGAAAATGTCAATTTTCGAGAAATCATAGTAGGCTTAAAGATAGACAAAAATTTTGTTAACAAAAGTTGTTCGGAATCACTTGATATGCCCCCCTGTAAAATTTTGTGAAAATCGGAATATTTTCAAAAAAAAAATTTTGTTTCACTTCTCGTGAAGACACCCCTGTATCTTTTTTATTTGTGGCCGAATTAATTTCAAATTTTTATCAGCCATACAAGTCCATAAAGTGACTTTATTCAATACATAAATGCCGTTTAAATCTAAAACGCCGGCCTACTGCGATAAAAAGAAAATGTCAATTTTCGAGAAATCATAGTAGGCTTAGAGATAGACAAAAATTTTGTTAACAAAAGTTGTTCGGAATCACTTGGTATGCCCCCCTGTAAAATTTTGTGAAAATCGGAATATTTTCAAAAAAAAAATTTTGTTTCACTTCTCGTGAAGACACCCCTGTATCTTTTTTATTTGTGGCCGGATTAATTTCAAATTTTTGTCAGCCATACAACTCCATAAGGTGACTTTATTGAACACATAAATGCCATCTAAATCTAAAACACCTGCCTACTGCGATAAAAAGAAAATGTTAATTTTCGAGAAATCATAGTAGGCTTAGAGATAGACAAAAATTTTCTTAATGAAAGTTGTTCAGGATCACTTCATACGCCCCATGTCGTCTAAATCTAAAATGCCGGCCTTAGAATAATTAAAATTAAAATCTAATTACTTTAATGAGTTTTAACATCTGTCAACAATATGTAGGTTGGTAGGATGCTGTCATATAACGAATTCTTTTTGAATTAAATTGGTGGCCCTGAAAAGGGCCGTTGTTTTTACAGAGAAGACTACTAATAATGAATGATAATATTGTCGGAAAAAAAATACAGATAAAGCAAAAGCCGCAGTGTTAGAATAGTTCAAAAATAAAAGAAGTTAATGGTTTTTTTTACTTATTTATTATATTGCGCCCCTTTCCACTAACCCACCCTCAAGTGTAATACACTTCTCAATCCGTTTTCTGTTATTTTTTACAACTCTTCGCAGTTCTTGAGCTGTAACTTCTAAACATGCTTGCCTTATCCTCTCACAAAGCTGCTCTATATTTTGAGGTCTGGTCATATAAACTTTGTTTTTAATGTGACCCCAAAAATAAAAATCCATTGGAGTGAGATCAGGTGATCTGGGTGGCCAATGTATTAAAGGGCTATTTCGTCCTATCCATCTTTGGGGAAAATGTTCATTCATCCATGCTCTCACTGCTACGGAATTGTGGATAGATGCTCCGTCGAGTTGAAAATACAATTGTTCCAAAGGAAAATCAACAATTGCATTCCAAAGATCATTATTTAAAAATTCTAGCAAATTTAACGCATTTATATTTTGAAAAAAGAAAAACGGCCCTATTATTGTTTCGTTAAAAATTCCGCACCACACATTTACTTTCTGGGAATATTGCCTTTTACAATTTATTATCCAATCAGGATTTTCTACTGCCCAGAACCTAGAGTTTTGTGATGACACTACCCCGTTGGTGGAGAAAGTTGCCTCGTCCGTGAAAATTACTTTCTTCAAGAAGTCTCTATTGTTTAAATAATTACCTTGGATCCATAAACAATATTCTAATCTTCTCTCTTCATCACCTTCCTCCAAGGTATGTAAAAATTTTGGTTTAAACGGTTGTAGCTTATGGCGTTTTAAACATCTCCAAATTTTTGATGCCGACAAATTAAGGTCACGAGCCATATTTCGAAGACTGGTAGTGGGATTGGCGTTAAACGCCGCTAATATAACATTATCATCTCCGTGATTTCGATTAAGATGTACTCTCGGTTTAAGCACATTGCCAGTTGTATTGAACAAGTGACATATTCTTGCTACGGTACCATGGTGTATTGGTTGTCTTAGAGGATGTCTTAAATTAAATTCTTCTGCTGCTTCTCTTGAAGACCGTACATTTTCACCGACTATCTTTATTATTTCAATTTTTTCATCAGTAGTTAAAAGTATTCTAACCATTATGAGAAAAGATATGAAATAAGGAAACTTTAGTATGAATAAAATTATTAAAACAAGAAAAACTAACAAACTCCACAGAAAATAACAACAATCACTTCTGTCATGAAAGCAATGACGAAATAAATAAAACAATACATATTGACAGTTAATTTCACGGCACTCTTTACATTCAACGCAATAAAACCGTCCATGTTCCTAAATTTCTGAGCCGATAAGGAGGAAGGATATGATGGAGAGTTACTCCTCCAGAAGAGAGATAACAAAAAGAAAAAAAGAAAAGATATTACATTCAACTTGATATGTAAAAATAAAAAGCCCTTTTAGTGTTTTAATGAATGCTGATTTTTGTTCACAACTTTCATTTGTTGGAAAAAGTTCTCTTTATGTGTTCTCTTTTTTTGAAAATATTCCGATTTTCGTAAAATTTTACAGAGGGGCATATGAAGTGATCCTGAACAACTTTTATTAACAAAATTTTTGTCTATCTCTAAGCCTACTATGATTTCTCGAAAATTAACATTTTATTTTTATCGCAGTAGGCAGGGGTTTTAGATTTAGACGGCATTTATGTATTGAATAAAGTCACCTTATGGATTTGTTTGGCTGACAAAAATTTGAAATTAATTCGGTCGCAAATAAAAAAGATGTGTGTCTTCACGAGAAGTGAAACAAAATTTTTTTTTTTTGAAAATATTCCGATTTTCACAAAATTTTACAGGGGGACATATCAAGTGATTCCGAACTACTTTTGTTAACAAAATTTTTGTCTATCTCTAAGCCTACTATGATTTCTCGAAAATTAACATTTTCTTTTTATCACAGTAGGCCGGCGTTTTAGATTTAGACGGCATTTATGTGTTGAATAAAGTCACCTTATGGACTTGTATGGCTGATAAAAATTTGAAATTAATCCGGCCACAAATAAAAAAGATACAGGGGTGTCTTCACGAGAAGTGAAACAAAAATTTTTTTTTTTTAAATATTCCGATTTTCACAAAATTTTACAGGGGAACATATCAAGTGATTCCGAACAACTTTTGTTAACAAAATTTTTGTCTATCTCTAAGCCTACTATGATTTCTCGAAAATTGATATTTTCTTTTTATCGCAGTAGGCCGGCGTTTTAGATTTAGACGGCATTTATATGTTGAATAAAGTCACCTTATGGACTTGTATGGCTGATAAAAATTTGAAATTAATCCGGCCACAAATAAAAAAGATACAGGGGTGTCTTCACGAGAAGTGAAACAAAAAAATTTTTTTTTTAAATATTCCGATTTTCACAAAATTTTACAGGGGGACATATCAAGTGATTCCGAACAACTTTTGTTAACAAAATTTTTGTCTATCTCTAAGCCTACTATGATTTCTCGAAAATTGACATTTTCTTTTTATCGCAGTAGGCCGGCGTTTTAGATTTAGACGGCATTTATATGTTGAATAAAGTCACCTTATGGACTTGCATGGCTGATAAAAATTTGAAATTAATTCGGCAACAAATAAAAAAGATACAGGGGTGTCTTCACGAGAAGTGAAACACACTGTATATATATATATACAGGCCCGTTTCATACACTGAGCGGTTGTAGTAGTGTAGCCCGATTTGACGTTGTGCAGCCCGGGGTTGGGCTCATCAACGTACCCCCGTGTATATCATCACTAAATGGCCAGAAAGCATGTTAGCTTCCTTCCTACAAAATTTTGGGGTGGGCTTCAAAAAGTCATATTATCATGTTCCGAGATACACTTTTAGTTCAGCACTACTGAGTCAGGCGGCGCTGTTCCTGTATATCCAGGGCTCTTATACAGCTGATATTCATCGCGCGTTACATAGCCCGATATTTGGCATCGTTGCAATGGCTCGATAACGTTCGATTCTTATTTCCTCTTAAATACTTTCTTTATGAAGTCACAATCAATGAATGAGAGCTCTTTATTCGAATCAATTTTTTAACCTCACAAGTATTAGAACATTTTTTCTAAATTAAAAAATTTATATATACCTACTAAGAATTATAAATTATGTGGTACAGTGCTATGAAAGAAGAATAGTTGTTAGCATCTTAAAATGTGTTTTGAATTGTAATACAGAATTTAAAATAGAGCGATAAAATATATACACATTTATATGATAAGAGAAAGAATTTACAATGAGAACAAAATATAAAATACATTGAGTTTCTCCATTTGTTGTACTAAATTGATGTTTCCATGTTCCTAAATTAGGTTTGTGATTTTTTGCATTCAGGATTCAATAATAATATACTTAATTTGTATAAATTTTGGTGCTAAAATTTTCATGGAGAAATATTAAACAATTATTATGCAGAATGATGATTTACGTATAATAAGGATAGATAGACATTGTTCATGATGACTATAAGTTCGTATTACTTCTACAGCCACATATAGTACAGGAAAACTTTACCTTAACTCGAAAAAAATTTGTGCAGACCTTAAACTTTGGTTATAGGTTCAAAATAGGCCAAAGTTCACGAAACAAACAAGTTTAGGAGTTTTACGGATCCGCGGGGGGTGAAAAGGGGTACTTTTAATTAAAAAATCGATTTGTCTTTACTTTCCCGAAATTTACAAAAAATAGTTCAAATACAAGTTATTTCTGACAAAATCATCTTTAATTTGGTGTTTTTTAATTTAATTTTATAGCAATAATTAACCGAAATACTAGAGGTTTTAACTTCAGAATAATGTGATATGAATTAGATCTCGTTCATTTTTGGCAGCTTAATAGTAAATGCATAAAAAAAAGAAGTTTCGATATTATGCGAGGGCTTGCTAATTTATAGGGGGTGGATGGGGGTGGGTGGCACCTAAAAAAAACAAAAACATAGCTGAGAGATAATTAAATTTTAAGAAGAAAAGAACCTATGCAACTTTTATAAATTGATATAATCTAATAACTACTAGAAAATTTGTGATTTTAGCTTGAAGAAGTGGTATTTCAAATGCTTTTTCGTTAAATAACGGTATTACATTGAGCAAAATACGCTACAGACAAATAAGAAAGCTACTAAATTAAGGATGAATTTCGTTTTTTTCTAATTTTTGTAGAGTTAATGGTTTCAGAGAGTCAAGTCTAAAGGTGGCATCCGAACGTTTATAAGACGAAGTGTTTAGTTTCAATGTTAGATATCTCACAAACTATGGCACTTACGCCAAAAACGCTAATAACCAAAATGAAAAATTATTAATTAAGCTTTCAAATGATTTTTTTCTTATTTTTATAGCGTAAAAACAAGGAAGTTATGACAAAAACAATGTACTTTTCCACATTTTTTTTTTAATAAAAACGTCGCAATTTTGTTAATGTAAGTAGCCAGTAATGAAAAAAATATAATCCCATATACTATTTTTCGTTAATATAGTATAATGTGACCCTACACGCTCGAATGTTTTTATCGACTTACAGCCGATGCTTTAGAAAAAAAAAATGCATTATAAACTGTAATGGGATTTTAGAAAAAAGTAACATTCTTGTTTCTCTGCAAATATTTCAATAAATATTAGTTTAAGAGAAAATATGGCCCACATCAAAAATTAAGCTTATAAACTGAGAATAAATTTGTTTTGTTTAATTGTTATTTGTGTAGGGTTGATTGTTTCGGAGATATTTAATTTTATAGATGGCATCCAACCGTTTTTAGGATGAAGTATTTAAAAAAATAAAGGTAATTAATTAATCTTTAAAATGATTTTTGTTTGTTTCTACATCGTAAAAAATAAAGAAGTTATGGCCGATTCAATGTGCGTCTTCACATTTTTGTTAACAAAATGTCAGCATTTTGTTATTGTAATTGCTCAGTAATTAATTTTTCTTCAAAAAATCCTTTTTCATTAATATATAGCATCACCTAGATGTTCAATTTATTTTGTTGCTTTAAAACACTTTTTTTAGAATAAACTCCATCCGCCATCCCCCCCATCGGAAAATGGCCGTATTTTGGTTAATTATTGCTATAAAATTAATTTAAAAACACCAAATTAAAGATAATTTTTCCAGAAACAACTTGTATTTGAAATATTTTTTTGTAAATGCCATATTTCCCGAGAAATTAGAGAAAAATCGATTTTTTTTTGTTAAAAATACCCATTTTATACCCTCTATAGGTTTCCGCGGATCCGTCAAATTTCTAAACTTTTTTGTTTCGTGAACTTTGACCTATTTTAAACTTATCTTATAACCAAAGTTTAAAGTCTGCACAAATTTTCTTCGAGTTACGGTCGTTTGTTTCAATATTTTCCTGTACTAGTAGTGGAGTGGACGTATATTAACGGCGAAAAAATTGTTTTTTTTTTTTTAAATAGGTTTAGAATGGCATAAAGGTCGATATTTTCAGTTTCAGCAAATAAATTCTATCTGTAATTTCTTTTGTGCGCACGATTACTCTGGAACCGTTCATGAAATTGACTCAAAATATTGTACACTTGTGTATTAAACGAGATCTGGAAATAGATTATGTTTTGATCTTATTCCGTTGAAGGGTTGGTGGGTAAATGGGGGTAGATGGGTAAAGCAAGTAAGAATCGATAAAAATTGGGATTTAATGTATGTACGAGAAGCCAAGTTCTCAAAAAAATTTTGAGATCAGCCACTTCCACTATGACCCTGTTTTTATAATCCACATAATGGATTGTACTTACAGTATCAACCTTTTCTTTTTTTTTTCGTTGTAAGAGACTTGAATGTGGAAGTAGTGATTCGTTAGGCAGCGGTATTTTCAGTCGGGTTCTCTCTGCTGTATAGCGCACCTAACTGGATGACGTGATCTGTCGTGGTTGCATGTTAAGTGTACACGGTCTCTACAAAAATAAAATTTTGATGGGCTAACTTGAATTGTTTGATTCTATTTGGACGTGTATAAGAGAACTACGCCATGACTGCTGAATACCTATTACTTAGACACCACGTAGCGAAGTGGAAGTACAGTAATCGTAAAAAAATGAAATTTTCTTTTGCTTTAATAGGATGTCATGAAACGCCTAGATTTTCAGTGTGAGTCAAGAAAAATTTTTTTGTATGCACGATTACCCTAGAACAGTTGAAGATATTGGCTTGAAATTTGGTACACCTATGTATTATAACGAGATTTGGAACAAGATTGTATTTTGATCTTATTTTGATCAACCCTTGAAGGGTTGGAGGGTAAATTGGGCAGTAAAGCAAGCAAGTTAGAATCCATGAAATTGGGATTTAGTGTATATACGAGAAGCCAAGGTTTCAACATTTTTTTGGCATTAGCCACCCTCGCTACTACTCTCACCCCAGAATTGAAGGAGGTGAAAAAATAAAATTTTGATTTAGCGTGTATACAAGAACCTAGGTCTCAAAAATGTTTCCCCCACCCCATTATTTAAGAGGATAAAAAGATAAAATTGTGATTTAATGTGTATACAGGAACAAAATGCCTGAATACTTTTTTTGTCTCTCTACCACCCCCATTACCACCTCCACCACATTATTAAAGGGAATAAAGAAATAAAATTATAATTTATGTGTACAAGAGCCTCTAAAAATTTTTTCCATCAGCTTCCCCCTCTACCATTCCCACTACCGTGTAGCATATCTTTTTATTAGTCCAGACGACAGAGAAAATTTTATAGTGAAATCTCCAAAAACTTGCAAAATGAATAATTTTTTTTAATGAGTCCGTGAAAGTGTATAGAATAATATCCTGAAAAGTTTACAATCCGCTCGGATGCAGAACATAAAAGAAAAGAAAAGAAAAAAAAATATCCATTTTTTTAAAAATTCTGTCAGGGTATGAAAAAATAAAAAATACAGTTGGATAGACCACGTGTTTCTGAACAAAAATGTCCTAATAAAATTTATCGCTAAAACCACGGTATTCCTGAAAAAAAGTGAAGTGAAGTAACTTTGTTACCTGCGCGGCCAAGCACACGCACGGTTAAATACATACTATGGAACACCTCTAAAAATTCTTAGCAGTTCTAACACTTTCTGATTACACATTTTTAACATTTTTCTTAGTGAATAGGAGAATAAATAGTGAGTCTGGAGAGAAAATATATAATTATGAATGCATACACAGACACCACACATAGCCGCTGTAAGGAAAGAGGATCTGTCGCGCCGTCACTCGCACGAATTTTTAACTGCCTTTACTGTATTGTATTTATTAATGTATTTATAAAAAAATGTTTTATTAATTTTTCACTCACCCCAATTAAATAAAAATTATAAAAATAAAATGTAAATTTTACACCTATCCACATTTCAACTATATTCAATGGATTCCTTATACATTTGTTAATGTATTGGAAAAGTTCCAGAATTTATATTCAAAACTATAGAGAGTTATAAGGATAAGATCGCGAAAATCGCTATTTCTGATCAAGAATGGGATTGATCATATTTTCGAAAAAATGCATACAAGTAAACGAATTTGTGTTTGAACATTCGAAAAGTATCACTACCACACATTTTTTTCGAAATAGTGATATTTTATTTTTTCTAATGCGTAAAGTTCTCGGCAAGTCACAGCCTCCAATATATATATTTATCAAAAAAATCATCAGGCAAAAAAATTAAAATGATTTGAGATGTACCTTTTTTGAATCCATATTACTACAACTTAATAAACCATAATAATCATGAAGTGTATGTACTTTTTAATAGTTCTCAATGAAGAAAGAAATTTTTTGAAGGGCTTTTATTTTTTCTATATTTTTTATTGCGGCTGTTATGTAAGCAACCCATTCTACGCTGGCTATGGCGGACACCCCCGACGGGACTCGACTCAAGCCTTCATGGTCGACCGTGTAGAAGACAACCATTCTGGCGTGAAACCTTATACCGGTCGGTCGTATCCAATATTATTGTTTAAGTTAATCAATATTTTTGTATTGTGTTAAATAAAAAGTGTTCAATTATTTTTTAAAAAGACTTTGTTTATCTTGACAAACCTAAGTGGCGCAGTCGTGCAGATTCGGTGAAAAGACTTTACATCGCGAATCGTCTTTTTTGTGTCAACAATTAATCACCGAAAAGTCTTGGGCGAATTGAGTAACCTAAGCGAAGAACCAACGACCCGGACAATGAAGTGTGTCTTCCTCTTAATGTAAGTAGAAGTTTTATTCATGTCAGAATCCTCAACCCCCCTAAAATCCTCTTGTGATAGTGCGAAGGGTGAGTTAGATTTAAGCGATTTATATAATAGTCTTTTGTTAATTGAAAACCGTTTAGGCGAAACATCAGTTACGGCAGCATCGAGCGAAAGTACTGAGAGCCACTGTAAACCTGAAAATAATTCTAGTAATTTAATCAAACATAGTAGTTTAAGTAATAGCCAAAATATGGCTCCTCCAACTTTTGACGTAAAAAATTTAAGTATAATTTCATTTTTCGACGGAAACCCGTGCGAACTTTACAATTATCTTAAAGTTTCACAAACTTTTCTCTCTATTTACTGGGATAATGCAAACCCGAATAGTATGCAAAATGTATTTTTATTCGAGGGAGTTAAAAGTAGACTCACGGGCAGAGCACGCGAGGTAATTTCTATTTACGGTGCCAGTACATGGGATGATGTGAAAAAAGTTCTAACACAAAATTTCGGCGATCAACGGGACGAAAACAGTTTAAATAGGGATTTAGTTAATCTAAAACAAACTACCGAAAATCCGCAACAATTCTACGAAAAAGTTATGTCACTGCTAAATATCATTTGCAATTATATCGAGATTCATAATACGGACGACGGAATTAAAACTAGTAAGAAAAAGTTCTTTAAACAACAGGCTTTAGTTACATTTTTAGCAGGTTTAAGAGAGCCATTAGGCAGTACAATCAGGGCAATGCGGCCTAAAAATTTAGCAACCGCTATGCAATACATTGTAGAAGAAAATAATATCAGATATTTACAAAGATCACATATTTCAGTCAACCCTAATGTTCCGCCAATATTTAAAAAACCCATAGTACAACCTGTAGTCCAACAAAGACCTCAGTTACAAAATTATTTCTTGACTAATAATAACGCACCGCGGTTCGCACAGCCAAATTATCAAACGCAGTATAATAATTTCCAACCCCCTAAATTTCCAACGGGACCCATAAACGTACAGCCAAGACCAAATTACCCTCAACAAAGGTTCCCCACAAATCAACAAACATTTAAGAAGCCGCACAATGTATGGAAACCAGGCCAAAATACCCAACAGCAACAAAGCACCCCTATGAGTGTTTCAACTCGAAACACTTTCAGAAGACCCCAGTATCAATATGGTGGAGATTTTCGGGCCCAACCAGGACCATCAAGTAGGCCAGAACATCTATATAACATCGAATATGAAAACACGCAAGAAATCGATAATTACCAAGAAAATGCAGAATATGCACCGGACTATGACGAAAATCAAGAATATCAGGAAGAAGCAGAAGAATCCGGAAATTTTCAAATGGTGCCCGACCCGAACTACGAAACATAGTAGAACTTAATATATTGTCCGATAAAAAAGAATTACCCTATTTAGAAATTAAAAATCCGCCTCTAAAACTGCTAATCGACACGGGCGCAACAAAATCATTTATAAATCCAAAAATTGCCGAAAATTATTACCCAAATTGTATTTTTGAGGAACCATTTATTGTTTCGACTATTTTTTCGCAAAGTAAAGAAACTAAATGTATGCTTATTCCCAGTTTTAAAGAATTCGACTCAGACCAAAAATTAAAATTTCATTTATTTAAATTTCATGACGTTTTTGATGGATTAATAGGATTAGATATTATAAAGCATCTAAAAGTTCAGTTAGATTTTACAAGTTCAAGGTTTAAAATGCCACACAAAGAGATAGAAATAAAATATTATTTATCAAATATAAATTCCACGTATCATGCAAACATAAAATCTCACACAGGACAAAGACTACAAGTTCCTATTACAGTAGATAACGGTTACGTAATCGTGCCTCAGCAGAAACTTCAGCATCTCGAGTTAAAAGAAACATTATCTATTGCTAGAAACGGTTATGCTTGGGTCGAAGTTCTTAATGAGAATGAAAGTGACATCACCTTAAACTTAAATGAACCTTTGGAAGCAAAATTAATAAATTTTAATGAATATGAAATTTTTCATATCGATTTTAAACCCAATCAATCTAATATCGAAAATGGTAATCATAATGAAATAAAAAACTTAATTAGGACTGATCATTTAAATTCAGAGGAGAAAAATGCTATAGAAAAATTATGTATTAAGTATTCTGATATTTTTAAATATGAAAACGAACCTTTGACATTTACGAATCAAATTAAACATAGCATTAAAACCACCGATGAAATTCCCGTTTATACAAAAAGCTATAGGTATCCATTTATTCATAAACCGGAGGTAGAAAAACAGGTAAATTCCATGCTCGAACAAGGTATTATAAGACATAGTGATTCGCCGTGGTCCTCGCCGATTTGGATCGTGCCGAAAAAAGCAGACGCCTCGGGTAAAAAGAAATGGCGGATAGTTGTGGATTATCGGAAAGTGAATGAAAAAACTATCGATGATCGATATCCGATTCCCAATATATCCGATATTCTCGATAAAATCGGTAAGTGTCAATACTTTACGACTCTCGATCTTGCGAGCGGGTTTCATCAGATCGAAATGGCCCCGGAGGACATCAAAAAAACAGCTTTTAACGTAGAGAACGGCCACTACGAATACGTTAGAATGCCGTTCGGGCTTAAAAACGCGCCCGCGACTTTTCAACGCGCTATGGATAATATTCTCAAGGGCTTACAAAATAACATATGTCTAGTGTACATGGACGATATTGTAATTTTTTCGGTTTCTCTTCAAGAACATATTAATAACCTAGCAAAAGTCTTTCAGCGGTTACGCGAAACTAACTTTAAAATTCAGCTGGATAAGTCGGAATTTCTTAAAAGGGAAGTTGCTTTTCTAGGCCATATAGTAACGGCGCAGGGTGTCAAACCTAATCCTGAAAAAATTAAAGCTATTGTAAATTACCCGATTCCCAAAACCGTTAAGGAGATAAAAGGATTTTTAGGTCTTGTAGGTTATTACCGCAAATTCATAAAAAACTTTGCGAAGTTGACGAAACCTCTAACGCTTTGCCTAAAAAAGGGGTCAAAAATCGAACATACCGAATCTTTCCTAAAATGTTTTGACGAATGCAGGCATATCTTGACTAACGATCCGATACTACAGTACCCTGATTTCACGAAACCGTTCAATTTGACTACCGATTCGAGCAACTTTGCAATAAGTGCAATTTTATCACAGGGGCCAATTGGAAATGATAAACCAATAGCATACGCGTCACGGACACTCAATAGTGCGGAGCAAAACTACTCCACGATAGAACGTGAAGCCCTTGCTTGTGTATACGGGACCAAGTACTTCAGGCCATACCTATACGGCCGAAAATTTAAAATACTTACCGATCACAAACCCCTGGAGTGGCTAATGAACCTTAAGGAGCCAAATTCTCGACTAATCAGGTGGAGATTAAAGCTCGAGGAATTTGACTACCAAATTCAATATAAAAAAGGCAAAGCCAATACAAATGCTGACGCTCTTTCGCGCGTAGAAATACACACAAAAGAAATTTCGGACTCCGATGATAATGTATCTCTAGCAAACCATATTGACGAAACCCCAAATATTAACGACATTGAAGACTCTGGAAATTATGACTATCCAGCGATACGCGAATTTCTAGAAAACCAGGTACCCGAAAATAGTAACGAACCGATCGCGGATGTAACAAATCAGGTACAAAATAATAATGCTCCTATTACAGAAAATCCAAACCAAGCATCGGATACAAACGAAGTAGAAATCCCCGAAAATAATAACGAAAACCTGTCTAACGAGACCGCTCACACTAGCATAGAACACCCTGTACAAACGATCCCGATATCAGAAAAACCACTTAATCTTTATAATAACCAAGTAATAATCGAATTTCTGTTATATTCCGAAATCGAACTCTCTAAACGCGTAAAAATAAGAAACTTGTTCAATAACAAAAAGAGGATATTTGTAAAAATAGACAAATCCCAACTAAACATAGAAATAATAAATTTTTTGAAAAACTATATAGACCCCAAACTAACGTACGCATTATTGTTCAAAACTGATGAATTTTATCCTGAAATCTGTAATATCGTAAAAGATACGTTCAAAAATTCAAGTTATAAAATAGTAAAATGCAATACTATTTTAGAAGACATTACTGATGAGCTCAGACAACAGGAAATTATCACTCATCACCACGAGGGTAAAACTAATCATCGTGGCATACCCGAAACAGTACTTAGAATAAAACAAAACTATTATTGGCCCACATTGAATGCGGACGTAGAAGATAGAATAAATAACTGCGATATCTGTCAAACTAATAAGTATGATCGCAACCCGATCAAACAGCAATTTTCCATAACACCTACGGCAAAAAAACCGTTTGAAGTAATATACATCGATACATTTCAGGCCTCAAACCAAAAGTTTTTAACTGTTGTAGATTCATTTTCAAAGTACGGCCAAGCTTACCCTTTAGAAACTCACAATGCGATAAACATAGTCAAAAACCTTCTAATTTTCATGACCCATCACGGCGCGCCGCTCAAAATAATTTCCGACAGCGGCACCGAATTTAAAAACAATCTCATGTTAGAATTTACCAAGTTACATGACATTGATATTCACTATACAACACCTTTAAATTCGCAAAGCAAGGGTATAATCGAACGATTCCATTCTACAATTATAGAACATTTACGAATTCTAAAATCGAAACAACCCAACGAAAATTCGATAACAAATTTAATGCCCTACGCAATATTAGGTTATAACAACAGCTATCATTCCCTAACCAAACAAAAACCTGTTAACATTATCAACGGGCATCTAGATACGAAAGATCCATTTGATATCGATATAACAAACGCCTTATTAAATAATTACGTAGAAAACCACAAAGAAAAGACGAAACTAATTTACCAAAAAATTCATGAGGACTGCAGAAAGAAAAAACAATTAGCAAACGTAACGAATCTAGAGAAAAAGAGCCAAGCATTCAACCCCGAACAAAAATTTACAAAAAAATCAATAGTAGGAATAAATTAGCGCCCCGATACACCCCTGAAACCGTGCTAAACCAAACCACTAAAATGATATCCACAAATAAATCAGCAGCTGTATCCAAACAAAGCATTAGACGCCCAAAACTAATTAGACAACCTTTGTTACAGAATACCTCTGATAACACTGGCGAAGCTTCAGGAAGTAAAGATAACTGACCTGTCAAAAAACCCAGGTATCCTTCCCTTCAAATTAGGTACAGCCAAAATAAAAACAAGTATTCACACATTTTTACATTATCTCGATCTAGAACCTATTGAAAATGAAATAATTACATTAAAGAACCAATATGACCAAATTACGAAAGCAATTACTGACGGCCTAAGCCAACCCTATTTTATGGCACTACAAAATTTTAATGCAGCAATATGCTTTCAACTAAAAATTGCCCAACAAAAGTTCACCTCGGTATACCCTATTACAAGGCGAAAACGTGGTTTAATAAACGGGCTTGGTAGTATAATAAAAAGCATATCTGGTAACCTAGATCAAGAGGACGCCGATAAATTTAATCAAGCATTACTTAACCTACAGGAAAACCAAAATAATATAGCCAATAAATTAAATAAAGAAATTTCTCTTACTACAAAAATTATCGATAATTTCAATCATACGATAACTCTAATTCTACATAATCAAGATGTAATAGCAAATGGTATCGATTGCATTAGAAAAGATCTTAACAAATTTATATTCGAATTTAACGATTATTTGCAAGTAAAAAATATTTTAGATCAACTAAATTTAAGTCTAAATATTATAATTCAGTTGCTAACAGACATAGAAAATGCCATAACTTTCGCAAAACTAAATACACTACATCATAGTATAGTCAAAATTGACGAGTTAAGATTTATCGTAGATATCTTAAGAAATAATCACCATGTAGAACATTTATTATATATAAATGAAATTGACATCCACAAATATTACGAAATAGTAGAAGTAAAGGCATATTATTCAGAAAAGAAAATAGTATTTGCACTAGAATTCCCGCTAATACACCCGGAGCACTTTTCATACTATCACCTTTATTCGATACCTACCCCAAACCACACAACCATAATTCCTTTCAATACCTACCTGACTATGAGCGAAAACTTCTACCAATACCAATCGACGCCATGCAGGGAGATCGACGCCGAATATTATTGTCAAGAAAGCCTTCTTATTGACGGATGGAGACAAAACGATTGTATATTTCAACTATTACAACTCAGCCAAGAAGACAACACATGTACCCAGGTTCCAGTAAAAACCGTACATCCTATTGTCGAACAAATTACCGAAACCTACTACATATGCATCTTCCCAAATGAAACAAAAATTCAAACCACCTGCAAGACAACAGACTTTACTATCCTACGGGGCACCTATCTATTCAATCTACCCCCAAAATGTAATTTTAAAACATCAGAGTACACTTACTCAAATGAAAGGGAAACAATCAGCGGACAACCCTTATTGTTGCCAGAAATAAAAACGACGAAGGCAAGAATCAACATCACTAGGAAGCTGAAACTAGAAGATGTTCCTTTAGACCAACTTCACACACTGAAGAAAATTCAAGACGACATAGAACCCATCCAATTGAAAAAAGATGTCGAGACGACCCACTACTGGACCATACCTCTTTATATTATTTTTGTTATATTTGTTTCAGTATTGACTATTCATCGACTTAGAAAACGTAAATCCAAGCAACCTACTCAACAAGCGGAGGCTACCCCAGTCGAAAGTCAATCAAGGGACAACGAGGGCCAAGGAGTAAAAGTTTTATTTGTCCCAAATAAAACTTCTGTCTAGCAAGGGAGGTGTTATGTAAGCAACCCATTCTACGCTGGCTATGGCGGACACCCCCGACGGGACTCGACTCAAGCCTTCATGGTCGACCGTGTAGAAGACGACAACCATTCTGGCGTGAAACCTTATACCGGTCGGTCGTATCCAATATTATTGTTTAAGTTAATCAATATTTTTGTATTGTGTTAAATAAAAAGTGTTCAATTATTTTTTAAAAAGACTTTGTTTATCTTGACAAACCTAAGTCGGCGATTGAGTTCAGGCGTGATAATATAAGTTTTAAATGTTAGATATTTCATCTGTTTTAAGTAACAACACTCAATGAGAAATGAGGAAATAAACTGAAGTATGAGTCGATGAACAATACAGAATTAGACAATAGACATCCTTTGTACCAGAAAATCAAATTAACAAAGAAATTCAAACATGTGGCCAGAGTTTGTTAACAGTTTACTAAAGAGTTTATTAGATTAGAAATTGACAGGCACTCCAGAAGTATCCGGCCATAAAACTATTATAAGGAACATAACAATGTAAGAAAGGAATTTGTAAATTGTCCATTCATTTCTAAAGGGTCAGTTCTAGAAATATAACCCATTGCTGTTTGTTTAAACGAAACTAGAATAACTAAAGACATTTTAGATTGTGAGATTTTCATATAAATTTATAAACATTTTGTATACAATTCTTTTAGTCGCATCCGGAGATGTAATAATTTATATAATCAACAACTGAAAGTAACATAATTGAAAATATGGAATTTAACCATTGGGTTTTACAAACTAAAATTAAAGTATATCTGGAGACATGATACTATGAAATATAAGATACGCTCGGTACGAGTACCAGCTTTCGACCTACTGTGCGCATAGCATCACCCTCTAGTCAACTTCAAATCGAGCCCGCGCCGGCGACCATCTACCTAAAAATACATCGAAAACCGTAATATAAAACCTAGAAAGCTGATTGCAGGCAATTTTACTTTTTAATATCATTGAATTCTATGACTGCTTTTGTCAGCACTTTTCATTTCACTTAAGGCCGTTGTGGGTTTAAATGTTTGTGAAAACACCTCCAAAATAATTGGTATAAGCACATATGATTTTTTGCACCGTTGACTTTTCAACGTGTAAGTAAGCTATTTATTTTGTTTTTATTTAATATCAAATTTTAATTCATTTAATTAAACACAATAAATAGTAGTAGTAAATAATATACTACTTTAATTAGTTTAATTATGAAACAGTGCATTTATCTAACGTTATTCAGGAAAATAGACAAACAGTCAAGAATGAGAAATATTTATTCTGTTATATAGAGATAAATTGCCGGATTCTTTAATGTTTTTATTATGAAAAACATTTTGCATCTGCAAAATAGCGTTTTCGCAGTATGATTAATTCAATAGCGCGGGATATATCAATGTGTTCTCTCATGGTAATTATTACAAATATTTAATAACCTCCATTGATTTGCTGAAACATCTCAAGAAAATCTGAATTCGATTTCATGAAACAACACTAACGTACATTAGTTCTCACACCGCATTCTCTGCGCTGTATCGTTCGCGAGGGGGTTCCGTATACTTAATTGCAATTTTCTCGAAAACTGTTAATCCTAGAAAAAAAAGTTTCAAATAAAAAAGTTAGCTCCATCCTTTATCTTCATATGCCCTCGATATACTTGGTATCTATTTCGAAAGACAAAAAAGTTTCTCGTTTGTTGTATTCCCACCTGTAAATTTTCACAATTTATCGACATAGCCTTAGAAAAAAAATCATATTTTCTACACTTATTAAAACTTGACCTTCATATTAACACATTTTGTTAACAAATATAGATTCATCACACGGTAAAAATTTGAGATTAACTCGTTGTCCCGTTTTTTAGTTAGAGCGAGTTAAACGAGAAAATAATTGTATCTATTATTATACAATTTTCTCACATTTTTGGCTCTATCTTTTGTCTCGAACAACCAAAAGAGTCGTAATTTGTTATTTTACCGAAGGATAAGCTTCTAAACACTTCGGTTACGGTAATTTTAGTTTACAATCTAAACTAAAAATTGACCACTGAACTAGTTGACTTTTACGTGACGTAACAGCGGGAACTGCAGTAAGGGGAGGTATGCGTGAGAGCGTATCTCTATTTCTTAGTATCATGATCTGGAGATAATATTTATTGGTTGTATTTACCATTCTCCTAACACAAATTACTTGCAGCTTTGTAATTTTTTTGAAAATTGGAAAAGTTGGAAATTAGTCATTTATTATTTGTGTAATAACATGTTACTTACTGTTAGAAAAAATTGTTAAAATATTAGCATACCAACGAAATCATTAGGAAAGCCATAGATTCCAGAGTTTTCATAGTATGAGACTAAAACTTGGCAGGGGTAATATAAACTAAAAATGTCCAATTTTTCATTATTTGAGAAGTTTCGTTCACTTCTGGTTTCCCCGGAAATGATTCCAACTTTGAAAAAAAAACACCCTGTGTATTTTTACATGTTTTGATTTCGGAGGCGATTTCAAGTATGATTGCATAGTTTAAAAAACAAATTGAGACTACTTGATTCTTTTGTGAATAATAATTTAAAAATCGAGAAAACACCCTTATTAAGTATGCCGTGAAAATTGAAAAAACTATTTTTAAATCATTCATTTCGTCTGCAAATAACAAAAGCGTTCTGTCCGAAATGTCCATTTTATTTAACACCTGTCAGAGCCAAAACATAGACTACTGCTACTCTTGTATTATTTCATGTGGGTAAATATACCTACATATTTTAATAAAAAGGGTATATTTTAGTCACAGTTAGGAAACACTAACGCAAACATTAGTGGGAAAAGAGCAGAGCGTTTGACCTAAACTTTAGGACAGCATCAACAAAGGTGATTAAGAATTTTTTTCTGCCGCAGCTTTATTATTTTAATATATTTTCGATGTGGTAACAAGTGCAATGAGAAGTCCAGCTTCATAAAAATTTAAACAATGTATGTTGTTATTAGAACTTTCTACTATTTTTTTTTATTATCTCCGGTCTTGGTAATCGCATAAAAAAAATGAAAATAAAAATTTTGTAATAATTTGTTAACTTGCAAAAAATAAAAATCATTAAAAATTACCTTCTTTGTATAATTTAAGAAATATAGTGTAATAATGCATAAATCTATAATAGCCTAGGAAATAGGCAAATTCGAATGGTTGCCGTCTGCCAGTCGGTAATCGAAGAGACCATATAAGTACAAAAATTTTTTCTCTCTGGAACTTTTTGGTATGGTGAGGGGATATGGAGGGGGGGGGGGGGGGCATTTATTTTTAAATCGAATGATTATCGATATCTGTCCGCATAGGTAGTTAGTATATGTACTTCACATACCCCAGTTACGCGGCAGACGAAACTTCCGGCCGGCGCGTGCGCTAACCGAAAATAGAAACTAAAAATTTTTTTTTCTATTTTCGGTTAACGCGCGCTGATCGGAAGTTTCGTCTGCCAGCGTAATTGGAGTATGTGAAGTACATATACCAACTATCTATGCGGACAGATATCGATAATCATTCGATTTAAAAATAAAAAAGTTCCAGAGAGAAAAAAAAATTGTACTTATATGGTCTCTTCGATTACCGACTGGCAGACGGTAACCACTCGTCGTCGAATTTGCACGCTATTTCCTAGACTATCACGAAAGTGGGTGAAACTATGCCTTTTATTGATTTATTTTTTAAGTTATGTTCAAATACCAATGACTTTTTCTTAATAAAATAATAAGTTAAAAACATCATGCAAATAACACAGAAAAAAAAGTATCATCTACAGATTTTTAATTGCATTTTAAATGACCCAGAAAAGTATGAAAAAACCGCCGCCCAAGGAATCACTACTTCCACATCCAGATTTTCTATCCAAGTCACTCACAACGAAAAAATTTTGTGTGTGGAAATAATTGTTTATGGAACTTTAATAATATAACATTTGAAATCCTCTACCCCAAAAACCCATGAAATGATACCCCACATCGGTAGTGGGGTGGGGGTGGTGATAGGGGAGTGGTAGTGGGGGTGGATGAAGTAAAAAAATATTTTGAGGTTTCTGGTTATTGTACATGCACTAGATCACATTTTTTTTTCATCCCCTTTAATAATGTGGTGGGGGTGGTAATGGGGGTGGCTAATGCCAAAAATGTTTTTGAGATCTTAGCTTCTCTTGTATATACTAAATACCAATTTTATGGACTCTTACCTGCTTGATTTACCTATTTACTCCAATTTACCCCCAACCCTTCGACGGAACAAGATGAAAATATAATCTAGTTCCAGATCTCGTTAATGTACATAATGTGTACCAAATTTCAAGTAAATATCTTAAACGGTTCCAGAGTAAACGTGCGCACAAAAAAAGTTACAGACAGACCGACAAACAAATTTTTTTTCGCTTAAACTTAAAATCTCGACGTTTCATGACATTCTAAGCCTATTTGAATAAATATTTTTTAAAAATTTAGTTTACACTAGATGTGGAAGTAAACTGACGACAGACGAGTGTTTCATTTTTGATGCATTGGCAGCCGGAACAAATTTAAATAAATAAAATTAATAAATAAATAAACATTTATTGTGCACAAAAGAGTGTACACACAAAAGGAAGAGGTTAGTCTATACTATCTTTCACCTCCCCATATATATTAGGAAAAAAAACCGCTGACCAAGGAATCACTACTTCCACATCCAGATTTTCTATCCAAGTCACTCACAACGAAAAAAATTTGTATGTGGAAATAATTGATTACGGAACTTTAATAATATAACATTTGAAAGCGATAAAAAAATATTTCCTCTACAAAATATTTTGTGAAAATTAGATACTTACATAAAAAAATCGCAATTTATTTATTTTTCCACCATACGCTTAACTCGTTTTTAACTTTAATGCTCAAAAGAGCATGAGCACATGACATTTTTGTATGGTCTTTTGACACATCAGTACTTATATAATTATTTATTTTATATAAAAGTCGGCTTGTAACAACGAAACCTCCACGGAAGTTACAAAAAGCATATTAATAATACACTCTCTGTCTATTTTTAAGTTCAAATTGCTTTCTTACGTCTTCACAGTATTACAGTACTTTCTGATGGGCAAATTAAAAGAATTTACTAGAAGTATCCGTCTTTGCACAGTGGGATAAAATGAATCTGCAAACTTATTTCATAGAATGCAACTCTCAATTATTGATGTTAACTTGGGACAGCTGGTACATAGTAGAGGCTATTGCATTATTTTTTTTAAATTGAACCTATAAGTATAGTGACACTGAAACAAAATTAAATAAAAAACTTACGAATACTTAAAAGGGAACTTCATGCTTTGTTGTTATTTGATGTCAATCAATTTTTGGTCATATTTGACTCGGAAACACAAGGGTCACTTGCTGTAATCTCATCGAAAATAAGCACAGTTTCCAAAGAAAAATTGCTGCAACAAGGGACTCTTTTGCTGTTAATACCTAATTTTACTGTAGTATCAATAGAGTTCGTTTTATATTTCTCTGTTAGGTAAATAAACGTAATTTAATTTCTAACGCTTTGCATTTTTTTATTTCAATGCGAATGAGGCAATACTTTAAAAGTGGAAAACAAAAAATGAGGACAAATTCAAAATATTTAAATACTTATAGGCCTACCACGAATATTACTACATTATCATTTATTAATAACACAGGTTTACAAAAAAATAAGTTGTCTGGATCTGGGGACAGACCATACGTTTCTTATGTATTTTTCGACGCTGAATTCGAATCTATTTTTAGTTTTGCTCTATCACGTCAGAATTTTGAGATATCCTAACCCAAAAGTTCAAAAAATACGGTTTTTTGACATATTCGAATTTTTTTTCTCGAAAAACCATGTATGGGATCTTAAAGTACAAATCTTCCTTTTTAAAATGCCGTTGAGTTTGCTCAAATATCTTTTTTTTTCTTCGCTGAGATATTGCAATTTAAATGATGACCATAAGGTTTCCGTACTAATTAAATGTATTGGGAAAGATATGATATGAACAGACAATTTTAAAAATTCGATCTCAGCGAAAAAAAGAGATATTTGAGCAAACTCAACGGCATTTTAAAGAGGAAGACTTATTCTTTAAGAGTCCATACATGGTTTTGCGAGAAAAAAAAATCGCAAAGCTACATAATGTCAAATATGTCAAAAAACCGTGTTTTTTGCACTTTTAGGTTAGGATATCTCAAAATCCTGACGTGATAGAGCAATACTAAAAATAGATTCGAATTCAGCGTCGAAAAATACATAAGAAAAGTATGGTCTGACCCCAGATCCAGACAACATTTTTTTGTAAACCTGTGTAATTAATGTTTATTTGCATACAAAACCAGCCAATATTTTATTAGGTTCTTTTAATGTATCCTCAAATCAATAACAATAAATAATAAAAAAACGGTATATTATTTTGACGTTCAAAGAATGAATATATTTTCTTTATTGGGTGGCCTTCCAATAGCATCTCTACTGTAAAGAGTAATGATAGTGGCGCAGTATAGCAAGTCCTCCTAGCCATATAATTTTGTGCTTCGTGACAATCTATGCATCAAAGAAATATATATTATAAAAATGTGACCTATTGAGGCCCAGTTAGATTGGCAACATCGCTGGGATGGAGAACGAACGCTAGCTATATTCTTATATACAGCGGGCTTTGAAAGGATCGGTAAATATATCCGGGCTCTGAAATATGCCATGTTTATATAATCAAAGGACAAATAATAATTAGCTACCTCTAGTGGCTTCCTATTAAAAAAGGTACACAACATACGCTATATTTAATAAATTTGTTAATTTATACACTTGGGAAATGCCGGGCTTATGAGCGACCTATCGATATATCGGGCTACACAATATACCGTCTATACATATATATATATATATATATATATATATATATATACATCCCGCTATCAATGCTGCGTCCTTTCACAAGCCACCTTACTGCGTCTCCCAGAAATACGCTAGTTAGCTCAAATCTAATGAAGTATATTGGATCTACTAACCAAATTCAGTTAATATCTGGTTTTAGAATTGTAATAACTCAAGAAACAAAAAAGTTTAATATACAGGACAATGCTGCGTCCTTTCAAAAACAGCACGTTATTGCGTCCGAGAATAAATTCATTCTTCTTCAATACAATGCTGCGTCCGAGATGACTACTTTTTGTGAAACTTAGCATATTACTGCGTCCGGCGCGGTTGTCATATTTACCCTAATAATTTTATTGCACTTGTAGTAGAACAAATCGATAGCCGTCAGTTATTTCTAAATGTCAGTAAAATTCGAAATATGATTGTTCTGTCGATTATTATTTTAGGATCAGTTTTTCAATTGTGCACTAAAAGTAGCCTCAAATTTGCAATATAAAATGCTGAATTTAGGAGATAAATGGAATTTTGGATAGATGTTCATTTTTATTTACTCCTTCACTAAGCGATGAGTTCACCTTAGAATAGAAGGGAGAGCATATGCTTCTTGCTTTTTCTTTTTGCACATATGATAAGTGTTTTAGTCTTGAAAGTTGAAAAACACATTTCTTGAAGTACAAATGTGTTTGATAATAAATGCCTTCGGATTTACTATTTTGTAAAGAACAATGTTAAAAAAGGGATTTTTTGGCCCATCCATGGTAAAGTGTGGAAGCTACCTTTTTTTTTACTAATTTTGGGCTGCTGAAAACGAATTCTCACCCGTTTTAACGAAAAGTCTCGGGAACACATTAAAAAACAACCCCCATTTGGGTGCCATAAAGTGAAGATTCTCATTTTCCAAACCAAAAGTCATTTAAATAATTAAAGAATTTTTAATATAGTGGATAGTGATATGTACACCGTACACCCCAACCCCAAGAGTGTGAGAAATATTCAGGGATGAAAAATATTCATCAGAATTGATTAAATCACCTTAGTATGATAAAAAGACAAAATCCACCACCTTAATTGGTGGGGTTGGGTGTAAGAGTATTCAGAAGTAATCACATTATAATAGCCTTTAAATAAGGAATTTTGTTTTTTAAATAAATAAATAATCGTATATTATATATTGTAACTTACACCGTTCTTATGGCTGGTGAAAGGTGAGGGGAACGCGAGGGAGAGCCCTTTTTTGGCCCATTCACGGTAAAGTGTAGAAACCATCTTTTTACTAGTTTTGGGGTGCTCAATACGAATCTGTCATTCGATTTGGCTAAAAACATCGGGAAGACAGTAAAAAATAACTCTTATTTGGGGGGTAGCATTGAAATTGATATTATCAACAAAAAGTTATTCTTTAGTGCAGGAAATTCTTTCAAGATACTCAGTTTCATTAGGTAAGTAATGAAAGAAGCAAAAATTCTAAATTCACCATCCCTCCCCCTCGTTTCCCTCACCCTTCACCACTCTAAGAACGGTGTATATTTACAATATTACTCCTTGTTAAATGGCTATTATCAGGTTATTATTACTTCTGAATACTCTTACACCCATCCCCACCAATCAAGGTGGTGGATTTTATCTTTTAAGAGTTTTTATTGGTTTTAATTCTAAAAGAAATCCCTAATCACCCAATTTGATGTTTTTCTATCATAATGAGGTGATTTAGTCAATTCAGATGAATATTTCTCACCTCTGAATATTTCTCATTATTTTGGGTGTAAGGTGTGCGTGTCACTATTCAGAAAATATTACTTGTTTTTAAACTAAAAAATTCTTTAATTATTTAAATGACTTTGGGTTGGGAATATGAGAACCTTCACTTTACGGCGCCCAAATAAGGGTCTTCTTTTAATATGCTCCCTAGACTGGCAAAACTGGCAACGGATTCATTTTCAACACCCCAAAATTAGTAAAAAAAATGGCTTCAACACTTTACCGCGTTAGAATTTTTAAAAACTGTTTTTATGAAGATAAAAGTTTTTGTACTCATATTTAATATCAATTTAATTAATTAATTTAATTTAATTCTTTTCTAAACCAGAAACCAAATATTATTGGAAAAAGAGGGGATTTATTTTCTATATATCTACAGTTTCAACTAAGGATGTTGAACTTCTTGTAAATAAATTAAAGTCTTCAAACTCTAATGGTCATGATATTTCTAATAATTTGGATAAAAAATGCAAATATGCGATAAGCGGTCCATTTCTATAGAGAAAGGCATATTTTCCAGTAAATTTAAAAGAGCCATAGTATCTTCATAATACCAGAAAATGACTATAATAATAATTATGAAGCCATTAGTCTACTATGTAGAATTTCTAAAATTTTAGAACTCCATCTCAAGGAGCAATTATCAGATTTTTTACATCGGAATATGTTACTGTCTCCTGCTGAACATGGTTTCACTACAAACAAAAGCAACAAGTCTGTGTTGTGTGATTTTCGTCACAAAATCATTAAAGCTTTAGACAACAAGAAATCAGTTGTGGGTCTTTTCGAAGATTTCTCACAAGCTTTTGATTTGGTAGACCATCAGCTGCTTAAGACCAAACTAGCACTATACGGTATTCGACTAACTGATTTACAAATATTTTCCTCCTATTTAGACAACAGGACACAAATTGTAAAAATGGTCGGTGGAGTTGAAAGTAATATTTGTGATATTACACAAGGAGTTCCACAGGGGTCAATTTTGGGATCACTTTTATATATAATATTTACTAACTATGTGGTCAGCCATCAACAAAAGATACCAAATGTTCATGTGATCTGTTATGCTGATGATACAAACATTCTAGTTATCGGCAACAACGTAATTGAAGGAAAAAAAACACTGAAAGATTTTATCAAGAAATCAAACATTGGTCTCAAAATAATAACCTAATTCTAAATAAAACAAAGACAGTTTCAATACAATTTTCATTGAATAATAATTCCGAGAGCTTAACACTTTTTAGTGGTACTGACTAGGAAATAAAAACTTGTTGAAAATTTTTAGCTCAAATAGCAATTTAATTCGCTAATTTCTAATCACGTGTGCTGAAACAACCAATCAGAACAAAATTACACTGATAAGATCCCTTAGGGATGTTTTCACTTATATTATCCAGTTTGACAGTTCAATAACACAGGTCATGAATGTTGTTGTGCAGCTAAGGTCATTTCAGAAGTAATTTTTCGCGCTGAATCCGAATCTGGCATCAGAATTGGCCCATCACGTCAGGATTTTGAAATATTTGAGGTTAAGTACTTAAAAAATGACTTTTTTAGCAAGTTTTAAAGTTGTGTCTACAACCCAAAAAAATTTTCAGGTTATTTCTAATAAATATATCATTTAGTTGTGACGTATACTTTCCGGTGAGGCCGGAAAGTGGTCACTTTTGGCACCTTAGCAACGGTTCGGTTACTCGGGCGCCACCTTTACAATTTTTTACGTGGGGCAAAGGTCCCACACTAGCCTCTTAACACAGCCTGTTACAGTAGGGCTGGGATAGCTACAGTGGAGAAAACAGTAACTTCCAGTGGGTCAATTTGGGAAAATTGGACTGTTACACAAACAGCAGTAAAACACAGAATTCGGTAAAACAAAATAGCTATTTATTTCCTATAAGTTACAGTGATAACGAAACTATTTACAGCTTAACTAGGTTAATATATACAGTACATTCATAACGCACAAAAGAGCAAACCCAGGCTGTGACGTGCTGATGATTACGGTAAGTGCTACCGTGCGATACGGTGACGTTACTAAGGTAAACAGGAGTGAAGCAGCGGTATGACGAAAAAAATGGCGGTGACGTACAGTTTGACAGACAATGACAGGTTAAAGGAGTGAATTGCCGAGTTAATCAGGTTACGGGTTGTCATTAAATACCAGGAAGAAACAAGCAGTTATCAAACAAAGCAGCAAAATTAATTATTTTAAGGGTCAAACTTGGCTAATACCAGAAATCTCAAAGCTGGAAGAGAGGTATGATTAGTCAAGCGGCATTCTGCAACTCCTGGCCTGTAACAAGGTATGATTAGAGTGGTATGCACACCAACGGTCTCTGGGAAGAGCGGCTAGACCCCAGAGTGGTTAGTGTGCTAATCCTATGCCCACGACGTACCTTCAGGGAAGCGGCTAGACCCTCGGGTACCCCGAGAACACAGGACTCTACCTAACAGAACTAAAGGAATCCTGGAAGTGGCAACCCAGTAGATGCTCTCGTCCTCCTGGCCTGAAATAAATGTATGATTAGGGCGGTACACACACCAACGGTCTCTGAAAAGAACGACTAGACCCCAGAGTCGTTAGTGTGTGGGTTCCATGCCCACGACGTACCTTCAGGGAAACGGCTAGACCCTCGGGCACCCCGAGAACACAGAACTTTACCAGTAACAGTGTTATAGGCAACAAAGAATTATTGAAGCGGTAAACGCACCAACAGCCTCTGAAAAGAACGACTAGACCCCAGAGTCGTTGGTGCGCCCAACCTATGCCCACGACGTACCTTCAGGGAAACGGCTAGACC
Source organism: Rutpela maculata (assembly GCA_936432065.2). Classification (NCBI taxonomy): domain Eukaryota; kingdom Metazoa; phylum Arthropoda; class Insecta; order Coleoptera; family Cerambycidae; genus Rutpela; species Rutpela maculata. The sequence goes on along the minus strand of OW386286.2, from coordinate 130,690,222 downwards.
TTCTGGTACCCCGAGAACACAGATCTTACCAAAACAAAGAACAGAAAGATATGAATCCCTAATATCAGCCAAGTCGTTACCTGTACCTATTATTTATGAACCTACTCACTTTTCGTCCTGGCCCACGTCCGGTCTGGTAACGGTCTCGAGTCGCACTCCTCGTTCCGGTCTTCTCAGCGGTGACTATAACAGAAGATTCACGGTTAGAGTGGGGAACTCTATATTTGCTGCGTGCAGTAATGACGTAGTCATGGTAGGAGCAATCTTTAAGGATCGGTACTTGCACAGTTGGCGGGGCTCCTGCTTACTGCTGGACGCGTCTAGAGTCGTGGAGCGGCCGACCACGACTGTTTGATATCACGAGTTTTAATATCCTCTTTCAACAAGCCGGTAGAGGGGGGAAATGTGCAGACACGGTGCGTAGCGGTAAATGAATACTTGTATTATTTTCAGGTGAAACGGTTAAATGAAAAATATTTTACAAGTCAGAAATCGCGGACTTCACCATAATTTTCTGTCTCCCGGTCTTAGAAAAATTTCACTTACTTACTTTACTTACTTATTTCCGAAGCTGGCTGCAGTGGGCACGTCTGGTCGCTGTTGGAGCTCGTGAGGAACTGACTGTCTGCTCTCAGCGCGTCGGGTATCTAGTCCACTATCCCCTCTATTCACGGTGCTGACGGGGAGACGGTGCGCGTGGATATTGATTGACGTAGGCGCAACTTAGTACAGTGTCGTGGAAATATAATTGTAACTTACGTCTGCTGGCGGGTTCCCTGGAGAAGGCACTTCTGCTCGCTGTTGTTCACTTGGTAGCAACTGAATGCTTTCTGCGGAGATCACGGTTTAGTATGCATTTTCAGTTTCGGTTGGGCCTGGTGGGGCCTATTAGTTTATGCGGTGATATAATTGTTTTTCACAGCCTGGTAACTTTTATTAAATAATCTAACAGAAACATATTTATTTATGGAAAATATAAATGGTTTATTGGGGTTTAAAATATGCTTCATTACATAGTAACATCCTTCCTCTTTAAAATAAGCTTTCGAATGGTCATCTATGATGTTTCCTCGCAAAGTTATAGCCATTTTAAGGTGACATGAATTTGAAACCGTGTTCCCTACAACCCAACAATCTTAACCAAACGACTCTAAACGAATCAAATTTAACACAACAATAGGAATAACCCAACATTCTTAAATCAAAGTTTGGTTAAAATTGAGGATCATGGTACGCATGGTACTCGGGGAAACCTACTACGCATCCATTGTACTCAAGGAAACCCACTGCACATCTATAATACTCGTGGAAACCCACTGTGCATTCATGGTACCCGGAGAAACCTACTGCGCATTCATTGCGCACTCAAGGAAACCTTCTACTCATCCATAGTACTCGGGGAAACCCACTGCGCATCTATAGTACTCGGGGAAACTCATTGCACATCGCAATTTGATAACAATCCATTATCCTTACTAGTGTCTAACAGATTCTAATAAAAAGTATTTATGCCAAATTTCATGATTCTGGGTTTAACCGTTTCCGGAAGGCTTAAAAAACCTCCCCCTCCCCGTTCACCCGTTCGGAGATCTCTTTTTGAAAACCGTCAAATACGTGCGTGTCTTCTTATTTTCTCAGAAGTGTCCATCGCTCGAATAATCACGTTTCTGACTTACGCGATTTCAAAAATACAGGTGCGCTTTAAACCATCTACCACCCCCGTTTTGACCTCTTCAAAAAGTGAAAATCGAAATTTCGTCTTAACACGATCTAATAGATTTCAACAAAAAATATGTCTGGCAAATTTCATGCATCATGCATCTAACCGTTTCTGGAAAAAAATTAAATTTCAACCTCCCTTTTTATCAAACAAAAAGGTATAATAATGGTTCTATTTATAGTTATTAAACTTATAATAAACCACACTATTTGATGAACTTGTAGTATATTATTCAACGAGCGGTAATGTAGGTAATAACTCACGCAAATGAAGTTTACAGCTTGAGCCGCAGGCAAGTGCTGTAATTCATCAAGTGGGTTATTACCATTACCGCAAGTTGAATACTATACTTTATCTACGATTATAACAATAAATATTAAATTGAGAAAATTTTGTTTTAATTAGGTACTCAGTTTGTTTATTAATAAAATTAACTGTAAAATTTAACTTAACTTAATTTAAAGATTTCTCTCGGACAGAGCCACACCTTCGTGAAGCACGTTACGTCGATTGGATAGGCTAGGGCATGAAGATACAGATGATTGGCACTATCACCTAGTGATTTATAATAACTCACTCATTATAACTCACGCTATCTGTTTATGGATACTATAAATTGTTCAAAAGCAGTTCATTAATTAGTATATAACTTAATATGAGTAAATAAAATAACCAAAAGTAGTTTATATTAGTCATAGATTTTTGTTGCTCCTAACTTAGCATACCTAGAATATTACCTACAATATCTTATTAATATTTCTAATCCTATTTACATTCACAATATTATCTGTAATTCTCCTATTTCCTTATTCAAAACAGTAACCATAAAATTAGCATAATGTCCTGTAGACTGACTGCCTTTGTATGTTCATTTACTTTAACCATCTGAAAATGTCACGTTGAGTGCCGAACTGCAGTAAGGTGCAAGTTACAATAATTTGGCGGTAAAAAATAAAGTAAATGTTAATGTTGGTGTTTCATTATTATATCATCATAATTAATTACCACAAAGTAACGGCTTACCAGTTTAATTTTGAAGGAGGTATTGTTTTTATGATTATATATAACTAAATATTTGTAAATTATTTTCCGTTGAAATTAATTTCATTTCCTGAAAATAAATTTCTGTGATAAAAACATTCAGATTATAAGTAGAAGATAACTGTTTAAATATGAAACATAATTACTTGTAAATTTATATAAATGTTCACAAGAATTTTACACTCGTCCGAACTCCGGCTTTCCAAGTAAGCATGAAAGAATGACTGGATATTTAATAGTACCGGTGTTGTCAAATCTCGGACGCAGCATTATACTATTTTTGAATAGAGAATATTTGAAGTATATTTATGTTCACAAATCTATGCGCCCCCAAACATAATTCGATGGAACTAAAAATATACTTTTAGTTTTACGGAACATATGATACTGCGTCCGAATCCAAAAAAACTCGGGTCGATATTTTGCCCGATTGAAACGAAACAGAACTCATTTCTATCTTTACATATAACCCAGGAGACAAAGAACATTTTGAGGTGCTGCAAATCGACCATTTCAGAGATTTGTTGAAGATAACACGGGAAAACAATACTGCGTCCGGTATACAGATGCAGTATTGTACAGGACGCAGCAGTGTATGGTATCGTGTACATGTACGGACGCAGCATTATTTGCAGGACAAATATATATATATATATATATATATATATATATATATATATATAAGGTATCCGTTGGCATCCTACCTAATAACGTTCTCACTTGGCATCCACTAATATACACGCTGATATACACAAAATTTATTTAAAGGCTAAGTTAGCATCCTACCTATTTTACGGTTTAATTGGTGTCCTTATGAATATTTTAATCGATGCGTAAAATGACACCCGAATATAAAAATTACAGGTTTAACTGACTTCCGGCGGCGTTGTCAGATGTATGCTATACTGCTTTATCGTATTTGCCTAGAAGAATATTATTACAATCTGCAGTCTGTCGACGTATAAGTAAATAAGGAAATCTCATCCTGTGAGAATACTAATTTATGTCACAATTTAAGTTTTGAAACATGAAGTTCACGTAAAAGTGAATTACTTTTTATTTGCTTATAATTGTTATAAAACATATTCTTTATGGGATTTGGCAAACAGTAGAAAAAACAATCTGTATGAACTAAAAAGAAAGTCTATCTGCAAAGATTGGAAATTAATTTTGTAGATAGTTTTTCATTTTAGTTCTCACAGATAGTTTTTTTCTGCTATTTGTCAATTTATCAAATTTTCTGTACGAGATAGGACAGGGTGCTGTAAAGAAATATTATTCAGAAAAATAAAACTGAATTTGTTAAAATTTTGCTCACTTGCAAAGTGACCCTATAAGGGTAAAGTTGGAGTATCACGTATTTTTAACGTTTATTATTATTTATTTGAGTTCTCTTTTACACAAATTATTATTAATTAATCACCTTCTAGATTGTGTTAATATTTTAATGCTTTTTAAATGTATTAGACAATTATAATTTATTCAAAAAATTATATTTTGCTATAAATTTGTAACATTTCCAACTTTTTTTAAATTTCACAATAGTTCAAAGAATACGAATTAATAATTATTTTTTTCAATTACACCCCCCATGAGAACTATTGGGCCTCAAAATGACCCCATAAGGACAAAAGTAGAGTATCATGTATTTCTAGCATTTATTGTTATTTATTTGCGACTCTTTTTGCAGAAATTATTTTTAATTAGTCTCAAAAATGTTCTTTATTTTAAATATGAGCAGAAAGTCGATGAAAAGTTCAAAATTTCTTAAAACCTGCACACTCTAGCTCTATTCTGAAGAAAGTTGGCAATAAACAGGAATAAGTTGCTTAAATAATTTGCAGGTTTCATTAGCAAACTCTTAATAAATAAAATTGTGAAACTAAAAAAAGATGGAAATGCTACAAATTTGTAACAAAACGTAATTGCTTAAATAAATTATAATTATTTAAGTAAATTAAAATTGTTTAAACAATTTGAAAAACCTTAAAATATTAAGACAAACTGAAATCTGACTAATTCAAAACTATTTCTATAAAAAAAATCTCAAATAAACAATACTCATTCTGAATAATTCTTTCTAAGATTTTGTCCTATCTCTTACAGAAAATAGTATATTGTGTATTTAGGTGTGAAAGCAGTACATTTCCGGACGGCGATGCATCGAAGTTCGGGAATGTGCTTTCACACCGAAATACGCATACTATTTTTTCTGAAATCACAATCAATATTATTATAAATTAAGGAATTTGTATTAATGCATAAAATTTCTTCATTAATGAATAACATTTCTTCATTATAATCTAACATTTCTTCATTACATTTCTTCATTACAATCTAACTGCTTACTAATAAGTGTAATTTTGATGTATGTGTAAGTGTAAATGTAAGTTTGATTGTTTGTCTGCGTGTATTTATTTACTGTCAAAAATATACGTAAAAAACCATACGGGAATGTTACTTTCCCGGCCTATGCCGGGAAAGTAACATTCCCGTACGGTTTTGTTGATCGTTGCTTGGCAACGGATCTTTTCCGGTCTGTTTTCTGATAGTTTCTTAGCAACGGACTAAAATACTGGAATTGTGCATTTTTCGATCTGAAATCGCGCCGAAAATGTAGACATTGCCGATCGATTTCAGAAAAAGTACTTTATAAATGAGAGAAATTACTTTTTTTTGGTAAATTTCCAAGACATATGAATTGCTCATTTAATCATGCGTCGCTCCCTGGTACACTGTATATGCTTTCTTAGAAAATGTAAGGCTCTTACTGAAACGAGAAATTGGAGATTTTTTAATTTTTAAAACATAATAACATTGAAAATATCAACTTCATGAAAAAAATTATCGAACATTTCTTGTTGGAAATCGATAAAAAAATATTTAAAAACATTGTTTCATTGAAAAAATGTAATATTTCCTTTTGTTGTAAACAAAATTGTTTTAAACAATATCAGACCGGGTTACCGTCTGGTAACATGAATGCTCATAATCAGTAGTGTCTCCAGAACTGATTCCAACAAATAAACTGCGTCCGAAATGTATTCGAAACTCATACGCCCATACTGCCTGCTATATAACTAGACCTCCCAATTTTATAGACCAGTAACAACTTCGTAAAAAAAATGAAAATCGGCAAAGAGACCACGGTGTTTCATTTCTACATAAAAACATTTAAAAAGTCAAAAACCTAAACCACATTCCAATTTAAAAAAATATAAATGACTAAGTTTTAAAATCTAAAAAGGAAGTAACAGGACAAGCTTTACTTGAAAACGTTTTTATTGAAAATAAAATTATATAAAAAAAAATGTTTTTAAGAAAAAGCTTTTATTTGAAAAAACTACTAAAAAGTAAAAATAATTTTTTTAAATTCATACACCTGGAAACCAAAAACTTTGCGGACGGTCATATAGCACTATTGCATAGTTACTTTGCTCAATTGACCGCCCCCAAAGCTTTTGGTTTCCAGGTGTATGAATTTTTAAAAATTATTTATACTTTTTAGTACAGTTTTTTCAAATGAAGGCTTTTTCTTAAAAATATTTTTTTTATATAATTTTATTTTTTACTTTTTAGTCTACTTATTTTACAGACAGACAGACAAAACCCTTTCATTTGATACAAATGGCAAGGGAGTCGTGAAGAAAGATAATTTGCCATCCTAGGGCGTCCGCCATATTGGATTTATAATGGCGTTACATAGTTTATCGTATTTTACTCGTCAAACCCATTCATTTGATTCCATATCAAGGGGGTTGTGAAGAAAAAGGCGATCTGCCAGCTTGGGACGTCCGCCATATTGAATTTAGAATGACGTCACATTGTCTATCGTATTTTACTCGTAAAACCCCTTCATTTGATACCCATATCAATAGGGTTGTGACTAAAAAGCCGATCCGCCATCTTGGGACGTCCGCCATATTGGATTTAGACCGATAATGGCTATACTATGTTACATTGTCACCGGACTTATACACGTGTGCCAAATTTCAAAACTCTAGTATAATAAGAACTAGTCGAAATTCAGCTTGCAAGATTTCACCAAACAAACATACATTCATACATAACACATTGCAAGTTAAATAAAAACTTTTAAAAAAATGAATACAACACAAATATTTAGCATTTATGAAAATGTAAACATACGTATTTCAAACCAAAATAATACAATAATGGTAAAATGAAACAAAAACCAAACATCAACTCTTAAAAGGAAATTTATTTTCTCTGTCTATATAATCCCAGGATTATGTTATGTGCACTTTGTAGTTCTAACACATTATAGTGTAGGCAAATTAGCATTATGACTAAATAGTTTATCGAATGAATGGATTTTCACGAAACTTTGTGAATTCTGTTCGTTTTGAAGTCTAGATCAAACTCCAAAAAAAAAATGGCCGCTAATATTGCCTCGCAATTGTTATAAACAATGATCTTGTTGCTAATTTGTTAACTAGTAAAATTGAGGTAAATTAAAAAAACAAAATGTCTTTTTAGATAATTTTATGAAAAATAACAACTTTTTACTCTCGTAAAATTTTCGAAAAATGCATATTTTCCGAGATATAGCGGTTGAATTTTTCCAAAAGGGGTTGAAGGTGGAATAAAAAGTGACGAGAAAAATCCATAAATTCGAGTGAATATATTATTAAACTACAAGACTTTTTTTCCTTTATGACTTATTCCTAAAGTGCACTATGTGTAAGTTTCCTGGAAAAACCGAAAAAAAAGGCCCTTATCGGAAAACGGAAAATATTGTAAACTATGAAATTTAAAAATCTGGAAAAATTCAAACGTATAGGTTAATACATTCCTTAAAATTTTGCTCTCTTCTAATTTTTTTGTAACGTACATATTTTCCGAGTTTTCAACAGTTTTTCACTATCAAAATGTATCTAAATTTTTTCATGACACAAAATGCATGTAATCTCTAAAATTGTAATTAATTTATATATATTTAATAGAAAAATATCTAATTTGTGAAGAAAAGAAAGAACGAAAAAATTTCTACTGCTGTCTCGTAAGCAAATATTAAACCACCTTTACCCTTTCAAATAGAAAGACGTAAATTGGACTGTAAGTCGATGAAGTCTACTTATTTTGAACAATAGATAATTACACAATACACATCTTTTAAAATATCTGTAGAGAAAATGTTTATGAATTTAAAAAACCAAACATATGGTTGAAATTAATATATTTCGGAAAGGGTTTGTTACAATAGAGGCCTTACCCCACAAGCGTCCATAATAAGACGCAATAAAACTGTCTTTCAGAAATAGCAATCCTTCATTTCAAAAAGACAAGTCAATTAGTTTCAGATACAACCCATTATTGTCTGTTTAACCGAAACTAGAATAACAGACTCCGAAACCGTAAAAAATTTCCAAATATAAGCCACTTTTCGAGCGGCTTTTACACCGTTATTGTAATACATTCTGGCGATTAAGTAAAATGCTAGAATCTCTAAAACGATTATTTTTTGTGTAATTTTATAGCAATGTGTTCCAGATCTTTTTATAATACATACACGTAACAACTATTAAGTTAATATCTTAAACCGTCCCACAGGAAACGTGCGTACAAAAAATACAGACAGACCGATAGATACAATTTTTTTTTGCCTCAAATTTAAAATCTCGATATTTCATGACATTCTAAACCGATTTCAACAAAAAAAAATTGAAGTTTTTTTTACGATTACTACACAATTTGTAATGTTAAATGTTAATAAAATTGAACATGCCTCAAGTTTAACAACAGGTAATTTTCTTTATAGTAGTGTAAAATATTATAAAAAATCTGAGGCCTTGGCTTCTAGTAGGTATACTTATTCACCAAACTACACTAACATTTTTCTTTGTATGTCTTACAAAACATTTTTTGTAATAAATATAAAATGTTTTTTTCCATGATTTTATTTTAAGGATAACTAAATGAACTATATTTCACAATAGAAATATGAAACATTTCATTTCTTGTTTCTTATTTATAACAAATTCGGATAAAAACATACATTATTTTTAATGAAAATATATGCCATTTGATTTATTACTTCCACATCCACGTAGTGGAGTGGAAAGATGTACAGGGTGCGCCACTTAAAACTGCCCATACTTGTAACTTTTTTATTTTTAAAGCGATGACCTTGTTAGGCATATCAAATTGTAGGCATTTTTAAACACGAATACAGAGTGATTTAAAAAAAAATTGAAAAAATTGTTAAGAAAGGAAACTTAATTTCTTTGAATATTTTTTTACCTCAACTTGTACATGAAATGTGTTAATGTTTTCTTATAAAGATTTTAATTAGCTTCAATTTATGTTAAAAAAAAAAGTTTTAAGAATAAAAATTCCTATTATTTAGTACATTTTAATAGTTTGTTTTTAAAAATATTTATTTCTTTTGTTTCTTGTTGCTGTTTTGTTACGTTGAGGATTTTTTGTGATATGTCTTTTGCAAATAATGCATAAAATTATTATTTAAATTTTTTCAGTTATTTTAAAAAATCAGGAGTCGGAAGGAGTGTTTTTAATTTCTTTCTCTAAAACCAAACAGAATTTCGGATATGACGTAATAAACATAACATAAATTGAAGCTAATTAAAACTTTTATAAGAAAACATTGACGCAGTTCATGTAAAAGGATGAGGTAAACAAATATTCAAGGAAATTAAGTTTTCTTTCTTAACAATTATTTTATTTTTTTTTAAATCACTCTGTACACATGTTTAAATGCCTTAAAATTATCTACAATTTGATATGCCCAACATGGTCGTAGTTTAAAAAATAAGAAAGTTGCAACCCTGTATAGTAATCTTAAAAAAAATTTCAAAATGTTTTTTGCTGAAATAATAAATGTCATAAAACGTCGAGATTTTAAATTTAAGAGAGAAAAATATTCTGTCTGTGTGTCGGTCTGTAACTTTTTTGTGCGCACGTTTTCTTCGCAACGGTCGTCTAAGATACTGTCTTCAAATTTGGCACACATATGTTCCATGACGAGATCTGGTACTAGATTATGTCTTGCGCTAATTCCGGTGAAGGGTTGTGAGTTAAATAGGGGAAATAGGGAAAAACAATAAAGCAAGCTGATAAAAGTCCAGAAACTTAATTTTTAAAATCTTCTATTTAACTTCATTTTAAAAGCTTTGTACGGTAGTTAGTATGTTTGGGTCAAATCGTGCAACCAAAATGGATCCTGGAGGTATTGTTTAATAGTGGATTCGGCGGCACGCGGAAAGATTCGAATATGGATTCGGCAGCGCCTGAAAATTGCCTTGGTATTCGACATGGTCCGGAAGTCACCTTGGTGTTTAGCCGTTCCCGAATATGGATTATGCAGCGCTCGAATATAGATTCGGCGGCGTTCTAATTTGGATTTGGCAGCGCCCGGAAGTTACTTTGGAATTCGGCAGCGCTCAAAATGGATTCAGTGGCATCCTAATATCGATTCGGCAGCGCCCAGAAATTACCTTGGTATTCATGCGCGCCCGGATATGGATTTGGCACTATCTTAATATGGATACGGAAACGCCCGGAATTTGCCTTTGTATTCGGCAGCGTCCGGAAGTTCTGGAGGTTTGGCTAGCATTCGGCAACGCCCTTTTATTAAAATTCTGTGACCAATTATTTCCACATACTAGAGTGCAAATATGGTCAAGATGTTTTCCTTTAAAGAGACTTGGATGGGAAATCTGGATGTAGAAATATTGATTCCTTAGGCAGCGGTTTTATTCCAAAAGCTACAACAAATTTTGAATGATTTATTTTATCACAACTCAATTGAGAGTAATACTCCAATTTCGATTTTCATAAAAAAAGTAATCTTTTAACAAATAGCGATAACTTTGACAATTTTTATTGTAGAAGAACCGGAATGTATTAAATTGAATTACCTTTCAACGTTGTAATAACCAATTTCGGACCCTTCGGTTTTTAAGTTATTCACGAAAAATACGTGTTGAAATTTGACATTTAGAAAGGGACGAAAAAACATAAAACCTTAAAAAAATAATATCTCGAACAATCTTTGAACGGGACTAATCTGAAATTTAAGGTAAAGTTAATTTCTTATGTTTCAAGTCGTACAAATAACAGTTTTTGACATAATTCGTAATTTTCAAGATATTTCCAGAAACCCATTTTTTAACGAATTGCTAGATACAACGAATCAAAAATCATGGTAATTTACATTCAAACTATACAAGTTGCGCGGAGATATTAACAAAATTGTATGACTTTTATATCAACTTTATTATTCTAATTATAACATGTTGTTTGAGTGACCTATAATAATTAATATCATGAGAGAAATAGAAGTAAAAATTGTTGAATTACTTAAACATTATCAACGAAAAAACTAGCTCGAATTAAAACTAAAACATACTTTACGTGCAATATGTACAATATGTTTACTTAAAGTAAACTGCAATTAAATTTTAATTTTATTTATAGAAATATATACTTTGGAAAAAACTTTGTTAGTTTAGATGAATTATAGTTTTACAGATATCTATGAACTTACATTTAAAATCACGAGGTGTAGATGCTCCAAACTGATTAATTTTGAAGCACAGTGGCAAGTGTAAAGTAAAAAATATATTATAATTTAAGCTATCAAACTTTATCGTATAATTTTTTCCATCTTGTTAGTTTCAATTCGACAGCTTTATCTTTAACGGTGTCTTAGTAACTCTACAACTCTTTCAACCATGCATTTCTCTACAAGAGGTTGTTCTTGGGTCACCTACTATACTTTTCTTAAACAGAATCCAATAAGAAATCCAAAAATTTAAACAAAACGAATTAAAATAATCTCCAGCATACACTAGTTCATAAGTTCAAAGACGTGTTAATTCTTGATAAAGCTTGTAAAAATGTGAATGAGGGCACATTGGATTCGGAATGACGTCTAGAAAAATGTGCAAAACTTTCAAACCCGCATATAAACAATTGCAAAAGTTATAAACAAATTAAGATTGAAGAAATAACGAGCTTCGTTTTTTGAAAATAACTCGAAAACCATTAATATTTAAGAAATTTAAAAAAAAGATTCTTGAAGAGGAAGAAATTTCCAATGGAAAAGTCAGAACTCCCGGTATTCTATCTCTATTATTAATAATTTTAATTTAATGTTGAAAATAAGGCTTCGTGCGGCAAACGCTAAGCCGTTACGAAACCGGCCGTAATAAGTAAAAATATTTTTTTATGTATTAAATATTAATTTAAAAATTTTAAAAAACTATGGTATTATTCAGACATTTAAAGAAAAAAAAATCCAGATTTTTCATAAAATGAGCCTATTGTTAATTAACAATTTTTTTTAGAGCTTACGTTTATATTTCAAGTCGGATAATTGTTAAGCAAAAGCCACTAAAATTATTACGTTTCCTTTAGACCTTATATCAACTATACTGTACGAGATTATGACATTGCGATATTTTTAATTGTTATAGTCTATTAGTTATTAATTATTTAAGATAACAAAAAACTAAAAAATTAAAAAAAAAAGGTTGACATTTTTTTAATTAATTTTAATTATTATTACTGGTTTTATATTCAAAAATAACATAAGATTACATGAACTTTAAATTTTTAGTGTTATTTGTTTAAACAAATTTTATAAACAAATAGATAAATTACTTATTTTTGAAAAACATTTTTTGCCATTTTATTTGTTATAAAATATTATGAATTAAAAAAAAATTTTTTTCTTAAAAATATTTTTTAATTGTTTATAATCATTTTTTTCCTTTCTCCATTATTTAAACAAGTTATTAAGTAAAAATTTTAGTCTTAAAACCTATTATTTGCAATTCTCTACAAGGTGGATTTTTTTTTGTTGTTAATTTATTTGTTTATTTAATAAATAATTTGTTATTAACAACCTCAGAATGTGTTTATATTTTTTTAGATAGAAAAAAAATTAAAAAAAAAACAACCGTATACATAAACACATAAAAAAATGTTAATATTTCTTATAGAATTTTAAATTTTAAATATTAAAAATGTTTTTTGACATATTTATGTATACGGTTGTTCTGGTTATTTTTTTCTATCTAAAAAAATATAAACACATTCGGCGATTGTTAATTACAAATTGTTTATTAAATAAACAAATTAATTAATAACAAAAATTCCACCTTGTAGAGAATTGCAAATAAAAAATTTTAAAAATATTTTTTTTCTTAATAATTTGTTCAAATGTAGAAAAACGAGAAAAAATAATTATAAACAATTAAAAAAATGTTATAAGAAAAAATTTTTTTTTCAAAAATACTTAATTTATCTATTTCTTTATAAAATTTGTTTAAACAAATAGCACTAAAAATTTAAAGTTTATACAATTTTATAGTATTTTTGAATATAAAAACAGTAATAATAATAATTTTAAAATTAATAAAAAAAAAATTTCAACCTCTATTTAATTTCTTAGTTTCTTGTTAGCTTAAATAATTAATAACTAATAGACTGTAATAATTAAAAACATCGCAATGTCATAATCTCATAAAATATAGTTGACATAAGGTCCTCACGAAGCGAAATAATTTTAGTGGCTTTTGTTTAACATTTTCCGACTTGAAACATAAATGTAAAGTCAAAAAAAAAAAAAAATTGTTAATCAACAACGAGCTCATTTTATGAAAAATCGGTAAAAAAATTTTTTCCAACGGGATATTGTTCCTTTAAGTGTCTAAATAATAATGCAATTTTAAAAAAAATTATATTAATACTTGACAATATAAAAAAATTGTTTTGCTTCTTACGATCGGTTTCAGAGTATCGTAACGGTTTAGCGTTCGCCGTGCGAAGCCCCATTTTCAACATTAAAGTTATTAATAGTAGAGATAGAGTTCCAGAAGTCCAGACTTTTTTATTGGAAATTTGTTCCTCTTTAAGAACCTCTTTTTTTTAATTTCTCAATTATTAATAGTTTTCGAGTTATTTGCAAAAAACGAAACTCGTCATTTTTTTCAATCTTAATTTGTTTATAACTTTTGCACATTTTTCTAGACGTCATTCCGAATCCAATGAGCCCTCACTTATATTTTTACAAGCTTTATCAAGAATTAACACGTGTTTGAACTTGTGAATTAGACTAAATAAGATTCTTTTACATTAACATAATTTTGTAGTTTATCACGTATCTGAAATATTTTTGCTAATAACTTTTCTCTTACTTCTGTAGTTTAATTAAACTACAGAACACTATTTTACTTATAGCCTTGCTGAACCATCCTTAACAAAAGTTGTTTACAATCAAGAGGTACAAATTCCGTCCTCATTTTAACAGTTACACGAATTGTCTCCACTAAGTTTACTTTTCCTAGTAGTAATATATTCGAACAAACTAAAACATCTGGATCAACATGTGGTATATAATAACCTACTTCCACGGTGTTGCCAGCTGACTAGATACCATCTAAACCGCTTCTGTGGTCAGCAGGTATTCAAAATGAATATTTTTCGAGCGACAGGCACGGCAGCTAGTAACAAACCGCTGAACTAAAATATTCACTAGGGTGTTAAAATGGGTCACTTGACCTCCAACTTAAAATAAGTTTTAATGGCATAATAAGACATCTACGATGCCCCTGCGTTAATATCTCTAGCAAGTCAGATGGCATCCGAATACCGGATGCCATCTGACTCGTGGATGCCAACTGAACCTAAAATTTTACATTGTGGGATGCCAACTAATACCTTATATATATATATATATATATATAGGTATAGACGGCATATTGTGTAGCCCGATATACCGATAGGTCGCTCATAAGCCCGGCATTTCCCGAGTGTATAAATTAACAAACTTATTAAATATGGCGACTGTTGGGCATCCTTTTTAATAGGAAGCCACTAGAGGTAGCTAATTATTATTTTTCTTTTAATTATATAAACATGGCATATTTCAGAGCCCGGATATATTTACTGATCGTTTCAGAGCCCGCTGTATATAAGAATATAGTTAGCGTTCGTTCTCCGTCCCAGCAATGTTGCCAATATAATCGGGCCTCAGTAGGTTATATTTTTATAATATATATTTCTTTGATGCATGCATCATCACGAAGCACAATATTATATGGTTAGGAGTACTTGCTTTACTGCGCCACTGTCATTATTGTTTACAGTAGAGACGCTATTGGAGGGCCAGCTAATAAAGGAAATATATTCGTTTTTTTAAAAACGCCAAAATAATATGTTACGTTTTTTATTTTTGATTGTTATGAATTTCAAGATATATTAAAAAAACCTAATAAAATATTAGGTTATTTTTTTATGCAAATAAACATTAATTACTAATCATTGATAATGTAATTACTCCGTGGTAGGCCTAGGTATAAATATTTAAATATTTTGAATTTGTCCTCATTTTTTGTTTTCCACTTTTAAAGTATTCCCTCATTTACATTAAATAAAAAGATGCAAAGATGCAAAAATTAAATTACGTTTATTTACCTAACAGAGATATACAAAAAGAATTTTATTATTAGTAGAGTAATATTAGGTATAGTAGTAAAAGAATCCCTTGTAATTTTTCTTTTGAAAGTGTACTTATTTTTTGAGACAGCAAGTGACCCTTGTGTTTCCGAGTATACAGGTCAAATAATAGCAAAAATTGATTGCCATCAAATAAAAACAAAGCATGAAGTTCTCTTTGAAGTATTTATAATTACTTCCACATCCAGTGGAAGTATAGTAACGACAAAAAAATTTTTAAAAATTTTTATTGTTCAAATAGGCTTAGAATGTCACGAAACGTCGAGATTTTAAGTTTGAACGAAAAAAAAATTTCTGTCTGTCGGTCTGTCACTTTTTTTGTGCGCACGATTACTCTGGAACCGTTTAAGATATTGACTTGAAATTTGGTACACGTATGTATTTTAATGAGATCTGGAACTAGAATATGTTTTCATCTTATTCCGTTGAAGGGTTGGAGGGTAAATTGGGGTAAATAGGTAAATCAAGCAGGTAAAAGTCCATAAAATTGATATTTAGTATATATAAAAGAAGTTAAGGTCTCAAAAATTTTTTTGGCATTAGCCACCCCCATTACTACCCCCACCCTATTATTTAAGGGGGTGAAAAAAATTAAATTGTAATTTAGCGTGTATACAAGAAACTAAGGCCTCAATTTTTTTTTACTTTATTCACCCCTACTACCAACCCCCGGTTTTCAGCAATCCGAACCTTAAATGGTTAATTAAAGTTCCCTTATTACATATTACATATTACATTGAAATTACCGTTTTGCATCACTTTCAACACTTCATTTACAATGAAGAATTAGTAACATTTACGGAAAAATCATTCTTGATAAGTGTTTTTTTTTGTTTGTTACATTTTTGACAATGTTTTTCCCCAGTAACAGTATGATTTTTACACCTTTTTTTACATCTTAAAGTAAAGGTTTCAACGAAAAAAATACCGTTCTGAAATTTTCAAAAATCGAAACTTTGGTAATCAACTTTTTTTATTGGAAATTAGACCTTTTTTTCAAATTAAATCCGCAAAAATTATGCCTCAAAAAAATTACAGCTTTTTTGAGGCATAAAAATGTATGAAAAATTAAGAAAATGCCACAACCAACGTTTAGACAATATAAAAATGTATATTTTTAACGAATTTCATCAAAATCGAATTATGTTTGTGGACAGTGGCGCAGCCAGAAAATTCATCTGGGGGGGGGCAATAGAACCGGCCTCCCCAGAGGATGAGGAAAATTTTTCAGAAAATGGTTGAAAACGGATGTGTATGTAGATTCCTCTTTTAGATAATATTGGCATTAATTACAAAATATTTATTTCAAAGGATAATTTAGATACTGCTTTATACTGCTTCTTTATTTTTTGGCTCATGGAAGACGGCTTGGGGGGGGGCCCGGGCCCCATGGCTCCCCCCTGGCTGCGCCCATGTTTGTGGAAGATAAGAATAAAATAAAAAAAAAATAAAAAATTGGTTTTTGGCGTTTTTCTCAATGTTTTTGAGGTTATGCAAAAAAATAGTTCAAATAAAAGTTGTAGATCTCTCAGTTATCTACAACTTTTGCATTAAACTTTTTTCGATAGGAGGTCTACTTTTGTCAGAAATCGTAAAATCCCAAAATCCACAAGATCCCCAAAAACACAACTTTTCGCACCCTCACCCCACTTTCGGTTATCTGTTGCGGTCCAATCGATTTTTCCCAATTTATATACTATTAATCTTAAATTTTCCCACCACCCATATACTGCTAAAAATTTTATTTTTTTCAAAAATTATTGACACTGGTCTATACGTAGATGTGGAAGTAAAAGCAAAATTCATCCTCAGTTTGAGGGTGCCGGTGCCGTGCTTAAGAAAATGATTTCGTAGTTCGAGGATTGCTCCTACATCCCTTGATAGGCCTTTAGATACAACATTATAGAATGGTACCAGACTATTGAAAAGTCAGAAAAAAATTTTTTTGATTTTCGCTTAAGTAAAATTTTTTTGTCTTTTTTTTAGTTTTAAATAGCCTAGTACCATTATTACTATGAAGCTGTCTCTAAACGAATATCAAAAAATTTTTTCAATCGGTTCAGGGATGCAGGAATTACGTTCACGAAATCGCCCACCTTAAGCTTTCTTTTTGATCTAGAGCATTTGTTCGCTAAATTATTTATCGAGTTATTTGACGAAAATCGTATTGCGATACCTGTTTTCTCAAGTTAAAATCGCAATTTTCAAGTCGCAATTTATATGAAAAATTGTGTAAATTTTTTTTTCTAAATTCGATCCTCTATCAGTTTCAATGGTTATTGTCATTTGTGTAACTCCTGAAAAGGAATGACATTAATATTCTGTTAAATGCAAGTATTCGCATAATATCCAAACATTTACTTGATGAATTTCCTATTAAATAAAAAAAAACGAAATTTAATCTATATGACGAACTTTGTAAATTTAAATATCTAGTTACTGTACTATTATAAGCATAGGTTGAACACCATCGATCTACTAAATTCTAAAACCAGCTTCGGCCAATTTTTTCTTCAGAACCCTTTAAGGTATTCTTTATTATCAAAAAATTCGAAGAATATAGTGACATTCTCAAAACAGATAAAAAACGAAGTAAATAAACAATGTGAATTTTAACATTCCTAATAATGCTAGACTCAGACACATTTAACAAACAAAAGAGAAAGCAGGTAGTTTTCTAGCAATACGTGGAAATATGAAAGAGAGAAATGTATTGTGTAAGAAGCTATTTATAGTAGTTTTTGACAGGGCTTCGAGAACGTTTTGCCTGAATACCTACATGAACTTAAATTTAAAATTAGACTAACGGTCCCTATAGTGAAAATGGAGAAACACTGTATAGCTGCCACAACATGAAATAATAATAAGATACCCTTAACTGGTAATTAGAGAAATATAGTTACGCAAAAAAAAATTGAAAATTCTTATTATTCAAATATCCTCAGAATGCCATGAAACATCGAGATTTTAAATTTGAGAAAAAAGATTTCAGTCTGTCGGTCAGTCTGTTTGTGTGTAACTTCTTTTGTGAATGAGATCAAAATATAATCGATTCCCAGATCTTATCATAATGAGTTCTGGACACAGATTATATTTTGTTCTTATTTCGTTGAAGGGTTGGGGTTGGGAAGTAAGAGTCCATAAAATCGTTATTTAATATATACACATAAGAGAAGATAAGGTCTCAAAAAATTTCAAATATTATATTATTAAAGTTCCACAAACAATTATTTCCACATAGTGGAGTGCAAATAATATAGTATCAAAATTTTTTCGTTGTGAGGGATTTGGATAGAAAATATGGATATGGAGGTAGTGATTTCTTGGGCAGCGGTTTTTGATTTAGTTTTTAAAAATGTTAAAATTTTAAATTATTTAGTTGACTGCACTCAGGCGAAAAAAGCAAGTTGTTAGGAAATCGATTGAACCTGAATGGATTTGCCTAAAAACTATTTTCATGCTTTATAATCATTAATGAAGCTTTCTACTACTTTTCTTTGCCTACTCTTTGCTAACTCTTTTTTTTTTTGTTGAAAATGTTATAATTGAAAAAATTTCGCTAATTACGAACACAGTGTTAAAAAAAATGACGACTCCAAAACGGCCGATTTTAAGACCAAAATTGTGCAAAATGAACGAATATTTTATATCAAAGTTTAAATATCATTGCATAGGTTTTTATTAGGCATTTATTATTTTTAATAATTAAAATGATTAAAATACAAAGTTATGGATAAAAATGCCCAATTTAAGACCAAAATCATGTAATGCTCGTAAAATTGTCTGAAACATAAGTAATTCTAAATGTTCAATTAATAAAGTTAAAATATTATAATATGAGGATTTATTAATAAATTTTAAAGTGTATTGTAAATAAAAAACATTCATTATTATAAAATTGCAATTTGTAGAAAACGAAGCATAAATGAAATTCTGCATTTGGTTTTGTTCAAATAGGCTTATAATGTCTTGAAATGTCGAGATTTTAAATTTGAGAAAAAAAATCTGTCTGTCGGTCTCTAACTTAATTATTAAAGGAGGCGAGAAAAAAAAATTATGATTTAGTGTCTACAAAAACCAAAGATCTCAAATTATTTTTGCCTCATCCCCCACACCACCGTACCATAATTACTGAACATCTTGGTCAAATTATTTTTCTTCCATGTACTTTGTCCGTCGGTTCTTTAAACTAAAGTCACCTTCCTATATTTACTCAAGATATTGCTGGTATAATCAATGGGATGAAAAGCAAAGCGTGTTGCATAATAGATCAGGTAACTCCCAGAGTAATAAAGCTTACACATAATTATATATCATTTAACTAGAATTATAAATCCCTTATTGTAAAGTGGTGAATTTCCCGAACGAATGAAAATTGCAATGACTTTCCCATTATTGGCATTTAAACGTAGACTTTCAACACATTTTTGTCTAAACACGACGATTTTCAAGGGCGTGTACGTTGAAACAGAAAAAAAATACAAAATTAAAGCTGCAAGTTTTGCAGTAGGTATTTTTTTTCATAAAATTTTTTTACTGAACGATCGCGTAAGTTTGGTATTTTTTTGAGTCAAATGAAATAAACCAAACAGTATTTCTGAGATAAATGTTATACCAAACTACTTCCACATCCAGATTTTCTATCCAAATATCTCACAACGAATAAAATTTGATATTATATTTGAACTTCATTAAGTGAAAATAAATTGTTTATGGAACTTTAATCATATAATATTTGAAATCGTCGATGCAAAAACCCATAAAACGATGTGTCACATCGGTAGTCGAAGTGGTGAAAGCGGGGTAGATGAAATTTAAAAAAATGCTAAGGTCTTTGGTTTTTTACACACACTAAATCGCAATTTTATTTTCTTCACCTCTGTTAATATTGGTGTGAGAGTGGGGTGGCTAATGCCAATCAATTTTTTCATTTACCCCAATTCACCCCCCCAACCATTCAACGGAATAAGATAAAAATATAATCAATATCGTAAACGATTCCAGAGTAATTGTGTGCGGAGAAAAAGTTACACAGAGAACGATAGTCTAACAGTTTTTTTAAATTTAATGTTTTATTTATATTAATTTATATTTATATTTTATTTTGTTCAAACTTAAAATCTCGATGATTCCTGACATTCAAAGTCTATTTGAACAATACAGATTTCCATTTTTTTTTGTTCTGCTAAACTTCCACTGGATGTGGAAGTAACTAAGTATAATATTATTAAATCTTGAATGCAAAAATCACAAACCTAATTTAGGGACATAGAAATATCAATTTATTACGACAAATAAACAAAGCATTTATTTTATATTTTCCTCTTATTTTAAATTCTCTCTCTTACGATATAAATGCTACACTTATATTTTTAAGCCCTCTATTTGAAATTCTGTATAAAAATTCAAAACACATTTTAAGATGTTTAGGATGCTTACAACTATTTTTCTTTTATAGCACTATGCAACTTAAATTATAATTTTTAGTAAGTATAAATTTTTGAATTTAGATAATTTGTTCGAATATGATACAATACCTCTGAGGTTTCGGACTAAAAATTAATTCGAATAAAGAGCTTTCATTCATCGATTGTGACTTCATGAAGAAAATATTTAAGAGGAAATAAGAATTGAACGTTATCGAGCCATTGCAACGCTGCCAAATATCGGGCTATATAACGAGCGATGAATATCAGCTGTATAAGACGCTTGGATATACAGGAACAGCGCCGCCTGACTCAGTAGTGCTGAACTAAAAGTGTATCTCGGAACATGAAAATATGACTTTTTGAAGCCCACCCCAAAATTTTGTAGGAAGGAAGCTAACATGATTTGTGGCCATTTAGTGATAATATACACAGGGATACGTTGATGAGCCCGACCCCGGGCTTAACAGCGTCAAATCGGGCTGCACTACAACCGCTCAGTGTATGAAACGGGCCTGTATATGACCATGCATATCTCTATATATATATATATATATATATATATAGATATATATATATATATATATATACATATATATATATACATATACATACATACACACACACACAGCGGCCACTGGTAAGATGTTTAACCTTTTGAATTTTCCCCTGCATGTTTCTCTACTACTTGAGTCCAGCAACAAACGCACTGTCCGTTTTTGTATAGTTAAGACATGTACGATATCTGTACTGTTTCTCCAAAATATTATACCATATCTTAAGAGTGAAAATTTGCAAAGTATAGTGTTTGTAAAGCGTTAATGTCTAAGTAGTGTCTCATAATTCTTATTGTATAGCTGTATGAAGAAGCGTTACGATAAAAATCGTGACCCAGCAGTTACTTTTAAAGTATGTGATATGGTCATGATTGAAAGGAAACCAGTCGTGAAGGGACTCATCAGTGGTAAGCTGGTTGGGAAATACATCGGTCCTGTCAGGTTACAACAAGTTCTCGCCTTGTTGGAAGTTTGTCCAAAGATAAGAGGCGATTCAAAGGAGTAGTCTCTAGCGATAAAATAATAATAATAATAATGTTTATTGAAATAGGATAACCTAATATACATATATAGACTCATAAAACAGCTTAAAATCAAGATGTATAAAACAATAGACAAAAAAAAACTAAGAAATGAAGTTGTTTAGAACCCAAACAACTGATCAAAGGTGACGTATTTTAAAATACTATATTTCACATGGTTTAATTGTATTGCTGATGTCATCTTTATTATTATTTTGCTTTGTGTAATACATGATTTGTTGTTTTACTGATGTTATATTCATTATGATAAAAAGTCAATTACACAAGATGGGTGTTGCCTGTGTATACCTCTGGACTCCTGAATGTTTCTTTTATTAAAGAGTTAAGTGCACAAGGTGGGCGTTGCCTGTTTGTACCTCTGGACTTCTGTGCGTTTCTTTTTATTAAAGAGTCCAGTGCACAAGGTGGGTGATGCCTATGCACTCCTGAGTGCTGTGACGCATACTCTTTTGAAACTCAATTTCTTGCGATTTATCATGTTTATTGTTTATAAAAAAAAGATAATAGTAAAAATATCAATTCCTGTTGAGTCCATTAGACACTAGAGTTTGCACACTCCGAACACCTTGTCGAGTCCATTAGAACAGCCGTTTCTTTTGCGCACTCCAAGTAACCTTCTTGTGGAGTCCCCATGGTGTGTGTGCACTCTGAGAAAACAGTTTGTTGAGTCCATCTGAGAGTACTTTTGCGTACTCGAAGTACCCCTGCCCATCAAACCTGTTTGTAAATTTTACAAATATTAACGTGACGAGTTCGTTTAATTAATGCGATGTTAAAATGATGGATACTGTGTCAAATAATTTAATTTCAGGTGAATCACTTCCGCCTTTGCTAGTGGGAGCCCGGGACGGACTAAGTCAGGATGGTCGAATGTTAAGGATATACGATGCCCATGGAAATGACGGGCACCTGTCAGTAGAAAATATTACCATATTACCATATTATGTGATTATTGTTTTATAAACATTCGGGCTAACTAAAACAAACATTGACGTCTTGACAAATCCAGCTCGCGGGCATAGACATTCATTCACTCTCAAATTATATAACATAGTGCATGTTCCTTTCAATTTTCATAAAAGTGTAGTATTCTTTTAAATAAAATCACATCAAACTGACTTCGTGAATTATCATTTAACAGTATATACTGGATCACATTACTTATGCTATATTACATTTTTATTTCAACTCCAAAAAAGGAATTTTCCATAACAAGTTGTTGTAGTTTGTGGTGCACTTATAATTAAAGTATTTTAATCCAATACATCTTCGATAGGAAATAGTGGAGTCAAATTAGGACTGATAAATTCGCAATGTGAATTGTCTGGTCAGGGCGGTTTTGTTGTTTTAACGTGTTCACTGGGTCAACTATAGTTCATATTTCAGTTTTGCAGTTTCTGCGCGGTCGGCGTATTGTTTATTTAAACAATTTAATTTTTTAGACCGTGCTTTTCATCGATTATCTTTGAATATCTCAAAATCTACGGAAAGTCCTACGGAAAACAACAAAGAGAAGGAAAATATTCGTTATGAGTTGTGGAACAAAAGTACATAAACTATAATTCTTTCCAATTGTTATTATTATTTAAAAAAAAATGAATATTGCAAATTTATGCATTTTTAAATGAATTGCTGTTATTTCAAAAATAAAGGATAATTTTCAATGAAATTTTGGAAAAATATAGCTCTTATAAAGTACAATCATCACTTAAAATTTCAAATCTAAATGCTTATTACAACGGGTCAAATATACAATTGTTGCTAAAACTTTGCACCCTTGTGAAATCCTGCCATCAAATCCGAGAAATGTGTACAACGGCTCAAATTGTAGCTTTTAAGTACCTTAAGATCACGAAGGAAATTTTTTTTTTTTTTTCAAAATTTAAACCGTTTTTATTGCATTTGTTTATAATTTTCGAAATTTTGATAATAAACAAATTCAAATAACTCTATGGTTTTTTTATGAAATCAAAATCGGCTAACGATTTATGAAAGTAGATTAAATAAGTCATTTTTCAAAAAAAAAAATTAATACTCTGCTTGCATTTGGAGCTGAGATACGTTGGTTTTTGCGTTTCGATCACTTATAAATAAACAAATTGATATTTCATCTTAAAATTCGGGCTGATTATTCCCCAGTGCTTATATTTTTGTCCCAGCTAGTTGAAAATAATCTAGAACTACATTTTTCAAAATTGCATCTAATAAAACGTCTTTGAAATCATATCATAATTCGCGGTTGACAGGTAATATTTCCCTCTCCCACTCGTATTTCGCAAACTAGGTAACTAAGACAACTAGCGCAATTTCTCTCTCAATTTCCACCTTGCCGAGATATATATTTTTTAATTAATTGTCTCTTTTCGCAAATTTTGATTATTTCATTTAATTTAACATGAAATAATTTGTTTAATTTTTTTTTGAAATTGGAGTGAATTTTTAATTTCTTTATTTTTGTTTTATTGGAATGTTCTTTCTTTTAAAAGTTGTTTGTTTAGCTTTTGTTTATAAAAGAAAGAGAACAATAACAATTTAATTTATATACCGGGTTTTCCATTAGTTTTCTTTCAATATTTCGAAATCTATCCTATGCAAACCAGCAAAAGAAAACGTTATACAACAAAAGTACATAAACTATCATTCATTCCAAATGATGAAAAAAAAACCTATCTTAGGATGAAAAAGTCTGATGTATGTATAAAATTGCTATTCTACAATTTTGGAATAAAAACTATGTAATTAAAATTGACTAATCGGAAGATCCACTTTTACAACAAATATGACAATAATTAACTTAGTTATACATATAAGATCACAACAAACACGATATGCTGTAGATACATATTAATACTTTAAATGGTTACAAATAATTGCCAACAAATAAAATCCTTGTTTTCAATCCTTTAAGTGTAATCTTTAATTGACAAAGGAAAATTAAAAAACAAACATGTGCATGTATGTGCTAAGGTACCAGATTTACCATATCTGTAAAATCATTATTACAAAAATCTTCCATAGAGTAAAAACACTTAGATACAAGATATTTTTTTACTACATTTTTAAAACTTTTAGAAGGCAACAGTTTCACGGGGGATGGTAGCAGGTTAAACAACTTAGGACCAAAGTAAGATATTCCCGATTTAGATTTGTTTATTCTGTGAAAGTCGATATAAATGTTTGTCTTATGTCTTGTGTCATACGAGTGAATTTCATCATGGGTAACATAACTTGGTAGATTATCTCTGTTATGTAATGTTACTATTATTAAAAAAAAAATTAAATATAGCAAAATTAGACGTTTTTAAACCAATGATTATTCTTTCAAAAATAATGGATTTTCAATGAAATTTAAGAAGAATGTGATTCTTATAGAGTAGTCACCATTTAAAATTTTAGATCAAAATATTTATGAAAACGGCTAAAAAAAAGCAATTGTGGGTATGAAAGTGAGAAAGATTATCTGTTTGATAGTGGTGCGAGTGATGATACAGATTCTGCACGGAGTGACGATAATAATTGTTATGAAAATTCACGTAAGAGACAAAAATTGCTAAGATAATTTTGTAATTCATTAAAAATATCTCATTTTTAATATAGTTTTTAAGAATTAATACTTACAATATTAAGTCAAACTAATTATAGAAAATATAATTTGCAAAGACACAAAGATAAATAAAATAAATGCATATATGGTTAATTGGGCACAAAAATAATCTATAGAAAAAAACGAATTAATTTCTGTTACGAGTTATTGTTTGGAGTCAAATTAAGGATAAAAAAAAGGTAATTAAAGGATTCTTCTGCTGCAGGAATTGTACTGTTTTAGTTTATTACTTCCACGTCCAGTGGAAGTATAGTAACGACAAAAAAAACTTTAAAAATTTTTATTGTTCAAGTAGGCTTAGAAAGTCACGAAACGTCGAGATTTTAAGTTTGAGCGAAAAAAAAATTTCTGTTTGTCGGTCTGTCTGTAAACTTTTTTGTGAGCACGTTTACTCTGGCACTGTTTGAGATATTTGACTTGAAATTTGGTACACATATGTACTTTAACGAGATCTAGAACTAGATTACATTTTCATCTTGTTCCGTCGAAGGGTGGGGGGGTAAATTGGGGTAAATTTGGGGAAAATAGGTAAATCAAGCAGGTAAGAGCCCATAAAATTGGTATTTAGTATATACAAGAGAAGCTGAGGTCTCAAAAAAAATTTTGGCATTACCCACCCCCATTCCATTATTAAAGGGGATGAAAAAAAATGTGATTTAGGGTGTGTACAAGAACCAGAAACCTCAAAATGTTTTTTTACTTCATCCACCTCCACTACCACCCCCACCCCGCTACCGATGTGGGGTATCGTTTTATGGGTTTTTGGGGTAGAGGATTTCAAATATTATATTATTAAAGTTCCATAAACAATTATTTCCACATACAAAATTTTTTCGTTGTGAGTGACTTAGATAAAAAATCTGGATGTGGAAGTAGTGATTCCTTGGGCAGCGGTTTTTTTGATGTAATAACATGCAATGAGAAGTTTTGGATTACATCTTATCGTTGCTTCATATGAAATTTAAATAATTAATGTTGCAGCATTAAAGTCTTTCTATTTTTGGTACTAGTAAAATCACATCAGAAAAAATAAAAAGCCAAATCGCTTGCAATAAAATTTAGAATAAAACTAGACTTATGAAACAACATTCAAAATTATTAATGTCCCTTTTTGTATAATTCAAGAATTGTAATTTAATATTGCATACATTCTAAAGTCAGTATATTGAACTAAG
Organism: Rutpela maculata; assembly: GCA_936432065.2. Taxonomy (NCBI): domain Eukaryota; kingdom Metazoa; phylum Arthropoda; class Insecta; order Coleoptera; family Cerambycidae; genus Rutpela; species Rutpela maculata. The sequence goes on along the minus strand of OW386286.2, from coordinate 130,663,650 downwards.
ACTTGTTGGAAAATTTTACCGCAAAATGTTTATTTAAACGACTAAAAATAGTAAACAGGATTTTAGCCCTTTTATTACAATTAATAATCAAACTGTGGAACGTGTAAGATCTATAAAGTTTCTGGGCGTTACTCTAGATGAGAAAATGACATGGAGGGATCACATTGAAAATATGGTTGGAAAGTTAAGCACTGTATGCTTTGTTATGAGACAAATTCGCGACACTGTTTCTGTTGAGGTAATAAAATGTGCATATTTTGGATTGGCACAATCAATTATGTCATATGGTTTGCTATTCTGGGGAAACTCGGCACACGTTGATAAAGTGTTTATTATGCAAAAAAGAATAATTAGATGTATGATGGACGTCCATCCACAAACCCACTGTAAACCCTTTTTTATAAAACTTGGTATACTGACACTACCATCACTATTCATTTATAACCTTACACTTAATATAAAAATATATAAACTATTAGCCAATTTCAAAGAAATAACGGTCTACATGACTACAATACCCGTACAAGAAACCAAATACATATGCCATTTTCAAGATTGTCCGTGGGTCAAAATTCACATATTTATCTTGGTATCACCTGCTATAATAAGTTCATCCAAATACTAGAGGATGTTGATACACTAAGCTTCATGATGTTTAAGCATAAATTACATATGTACTTACTAAGTAAGGCTTTTTATTCTGTTGATGAGTTTTTAACTTGTAGTGTTTAGTTTGTTTTTTAGCGTTTATTGTTTGTATGTTCTTTTTAGTAATTTTGAATAATGTTAATCTATAGTAATTAGTGACAAGTCTGATAATTTGTATTGTGCAATTTTTAAAGATGAATAAATGTATATTATTATTCTTAAACAGTGTGTAAAACTGTAATATAAGATGTAACACATATCTGATGAGTTTTGGATTTTTAACGTAATCGCTAATGGTTTGACTTATTTTGAAAAGGTCACAATGTTTCTTTGGGTATCGAAAGTTTCATGAACACAAATATTTTAAACCCTAAATTGTGTTGTCTGGCATAACCGCTCGCTTTTGCTGCATTGTTTGGAACAGGTGTTTTGGTTAGTAATTTTCCCGCACGAATCAACCATATATAACTGCGATATTTTATTTATACTAGCGTCCATTGCATTGTATGTACCAATTATTTAAATTTTTTTCACATGTTTTATCTTATATACTTTTTAATTCGCCTATCCCGCGAAAAAATATTGTGTTTATAATTTAATTTCCTATTTAATCCGATCTAGCCTTGCTCTGTCCAGCCTTTCAATTGGCATGACGATTCGCATCGGGGATAGCTGGGTGGCTCGGAACAAGTGCTCGGGAGGACAATATGTTATATATAATTTAAAATAAATTTATTTTTGATTTGATTTTTTATTTGATTCGATTTTTGATTTGATGACTAGCTGAGAATACGAATGTTTCGGATTTAAATCTAGATGGCAGAAATTTTGTATTATTGTATCAGTGATATTAAAAATTTTACAAAAACTTTGTGCATGGACTTAAGGTTAGTTCTAGTTAGGTTGGTTTTCTTTTTAATGAGTATATCACTAGATAAAATTAACTGTTAAGTGACTTTATTAAAGATTCCGACTTGCGAGCTTTTAGTGGCTCTATTAATGTTTCAACTTTCGACGTCTAACAACGAGCTCCTTAAAGTTTCATTAAACAAAGCCCCTTTGAAGATTTTTAAAACAGTGTGCAACCTACACAAATTTAAAAAACATTTATTGCATTTTTATGAACAAAAGCTAAACAAATTATTTTGCGTTTAATTAAAGTGAACAATCGACATCTATGCACAAAGCAGGTGATTAAAAAAGACGAGAAAAACTATAGCAACAAAAAATTTATTGCATTTTTTATAAACAAAAGCTAAACAAATTAGTTTACGTTAAGTTGAAGTAAACTATAAGGAATCTACGCAAAAAAACAAGACATTTAAAAGAAAGAACATTCCAATAAAACAAAAAATAAATTAATTAAAAATTTACTGCAATTTCAAAAAAAAAACTAGACAAATTATTTCACGTTAAATTAAATGAAATAATCAAAAGTTACGAAAAGAGACGATTAATTAAAAAATATATATCTTGGTAAGGTGGAAATCGAGAGATATTGCGCTAGTTGTCTTAGTTACCTAGTTTGCAAAATACGATGAGTGGGAGAGGGAAATATTACCTGTCAACCGCGAATTATGATATGATTTCAAAGACGTTTTATTAGATGCAATTTTGAAAAATGTAGTTCTAGATTATTTTCAACTAGCTGGGACAAAAATATAAGCACTCGGGAATAATCAGCCCGAATTTTAAGATGAAATATCAATTTGTTTATTTATAAGTGATCGAAACGCAAAAACCAACGTATCTCAGCTCCAAATGCAAGCAGAGTATTAAATTTTTTTTTTGAAAAATGGCTTATTTAATCTACTTTCATAAATCGTTTACCGATTTTGATTTCATAAAAAAACCATAGAGTTATTTGAATTTGTTTATTATTAAAATTTCAAAAGTTATAAACAAATACAATAAAAACGGTTTAAATTTTGAAAAAAAAATTTTCCTTCGTGACCTTAAAGTACTTATAAAAAGCTACAATTTGAGCCATCGTACACATTTCTCCGATTTGATGGCAGGATTTCATAAGGGTGCAAAGTTTTAGCAACAATTGTATATTTGACCCGTTTTAATAATCATTTAGATTTGAAATTTTAAGCGGTGATTGTACTTTATAAGAGCTATATTTTTCCAAAATTTCATTGAAAATTATCCTTTATTTTTGAAATAACAGCAATTCGTTTAAAAACGCATAATTTTGCAATGTTCAATTTTTTTTAAATAATAATAACAATTGGAAAGAATTATAGTTTATGTACTTTTGTTCCACAACTCATAATGAACATTTTCCTTCTCTTTGTTGTTTTCCATAGGACTTATAGATTTCGACATATTCAAAGAAAATCGATGAAAAACACGGTCTAAAAAATTAAATTGCTTAAATAAACAATACGTCGACCTCGCAGTAACTGCAAAACTGAACTGTGAACTATAGTTGACCCACTGAATATTAAAATAAAAAAACCGCCCTGACTAGACAATTCACATTAAAATCCTAATTTGACTCCACTAAAAAGCTTAAAGGTAACTTTTTTAATGTGTGGCACTGTCAAACGAATTGGATATAAAATTGAACTAAGGAAGTAATGAAAATATTTTTATGTTATAGATTTCATATATTTTTTCCAGTACTTAAAAATATGTTATTTAATTAGGGTATTCTTTTTTGTATAACTTATTTTAAGTTAGAAAGAAAACTAGTCTAGACCAGCCAAAAATATCTTAAAACATCAACTTCATAATTAATGTAATTATGTTGATTATCTATAAATATTAAGGTAATTTCCACCTTAGAACAATAATGAAAAGTTACCTATATATCTCATACCAATTATTTTACTTTTAAATAAAAGCAAAATTTAAGAAAACAAAAATCAAAAAACTGTCTTTGTTTAAATTTGCTTTATTAAAAAATAAAAATAATTTTATTTTTTATCACTCTGTAAACTTGTATTTATGAAATACTTTTTAAAAAATGTATTTACATTTTCTTCAAAAATTATATAATATATGAAAAAGAAATATTGTGAATAATAAGAGAGAAAAATATATATCAGCAGCAACTTCATTGTAAAATATATATTCCAATCCAATATATTTTTAATTTTTACTTTCAAAAATCTGAATCGAAAATTTAATGAATATGACTAGTATTACTACATTTAAAACTATACAAGTAGGTACCGCATCTAACAAAATATTTTTTGGAAAAACAATAATAATGTACAATATCTACAAGTTTTCTTAAATAAAACATAAATAAAAACTATAGCTATAGTTATACAGCATCTTTACAAAAAAACTTTAAATAATTCCTGATAAATATATTGTCTTATAATAGAATGTTTGTTTCTGTAAATGGAATAAAAATGAATTGACTTGTTCCATGACTTTGGCAAAATGGCAGCATTTTGTTCTGTATAACACTTACTCCAGTCAAATAGGGAAAATTAGAGGGAAAAAATTGATAAGAGATGTTTATTAAGACCCACTGTTAAACATACTAAAAGTCCCCAACTTTATCGCTTACGCTCGCACCGCCATCTTGGAAAAACGGTGCTTCGATTAAATCTTTGCTTATATCTTGCTAACCGTTAGAAATATCGAAATTATGTTTCCTATTAAAAACAAAGTTTGTAAAATTCTTCATAAAAAATGTAATATACATTTTATCGGCACATTTCTAAAACCGTAAATATAACTCCGAGTTAATTGAAATTTGAACAGTGTTAGCTAGAGCTAGGCTATTGATTTTGAAAAAATCAATCAGTAGATATGAAGGTTATGAAACATTTTATGAAAAAAAAAAAATGTACATGAAGAGTGTTGTAACACCTTTGATAAACGCAAACACTCTGCAAAGTATACCGACTATATTTTCGACAATCAAGATGGTATCAGTGGGAGATCATTAAAATTACAAGTATGGCACTTAAACCTACAATCTTACCAAAGATTAGAACACTCTGTATTGTATTGTGTATTTTTTTCATAAAATGTTTTATAACCTTTATATTTACTGAATGATTTTTTTAAAAAATGCAGGGGTTCTTCCTCTAGGAAACACTAATTTATTGTCCAAATTTCGATAAAACCGGACTTCTCTCTTTTAAGTTATTTAGCTTAAAAGACATGACAGGCAGAGAGGCAGATGGCCAGACGAACGGACTAAGAGAAAGACACCCATGATAGATATTTGTTGCAAATTCTATGACAACACAATGATCCCAATATCCCTCATGCATTCCCAGTTAAGGAAATTTGCAAATAATAATCAATATATCGCAATTTTTGGAATTTTATATCATTATATTAATAGCCTGATTTATTAACTGTAATGTAGGCAACACAGAATTCGATTAATTGATTGGATGTCTGCCTAAATATAGAGATTTGCACCTACCAAAGAAAGAACATACTAGAAGGTCTAGAGTGATGACATATCTGTTCTGGAACCATCTGGAGAATGTGACATCATCACAGAAACTTCGAGACCTGTCATCTTTAGGTATTTAAGGCATGGAGTAAACCAAAAGAAAGAAGTTAGTGCAGTACTAATTGTCAGTTGAAATGGTCAGAGAGTAAACACAGTGATAAAGTGACTGAATAACTGAATTGTAGTACACAGTGTATTACTCGTCAAGTAAATTATTGTTGTAATTAAGTAAGTTAATAAATTAGTGTTTAGTGTTACCCTGGTTGTTATAATTTCCGAACCCACGATACAGGGTGTTTACAAAAAGGGGTGTAAGCACGTCACATAACTATAAATAAAGGAAGCAAACAAAAGTGGCTTCATGTGTAAGAAAAAATATATGGCAAATAATGCTTGAAAGAATCTGTAGTAACATTTCAGGTAGATACTGGGACATCCAGTGAATAAATATATATTGATAAAAATGTTATCATCAAAAAGTTTGGAGGTACCTCATGAGAACATAAAGAAAGCAGCTATTATAATGAAATAGTTCTAGGCCAGTAGAAATAGATATATATATATATATATATATATATATATATATATATATATATATATATATATATATATATATATATATATATATATATATATATATATATATATATATATATATATATATATATATATATATATATATATATATATATATATATATAGACGAAGTGGCAACGTAGGTATTTATCATTCAGCATCAACGCCAAATATGTAGATTTGAAGGTTATTTGTCTTCCGTTGTTTGATTTCAAGCTCACTTCACATAAGATGCTTTTGTGTTTGCCCACTGTACTTGATGACTTGTGATTGGCAACTAGTTTTTGGCAAACTAAAACGGCCAGTCAGAAGTCGATGTGCGAAACGCGATATCTTGCATGTCACCACTGCCTTAATTCCTGAAATGGTGAGATTGAGGGAGTCCTGTGATGACAGGACCAATCAAATGGCGTAGCTGAGATTACGTCATGTTAAGAATTTGAAATTAATTCTTTACGGGCTTCTACAGTATATTTGAGAAAAATGAAAAAACACCCAAATTTGTGAGAATACCCCATTATTAGAGAGATATACGTAAGAAGGTGGCTCGAGCGCAACAGTTTGAGCTGGGGACTTTTAGTATGTTTAACGGTAAACCTTAATCTTTGCCGCCGAATTTGAAAACTTTATCAGCTTTTTCTGTTAAACTTCGAAATTTGTTCCAATTTGACTGGGGTAATTGTGAAAACTGAGAATTCAATCTAAAATATCATATTTAACAGTTGAAAAAAAAAAAATTAATACGTGGAAATTTTCCAGAGAATGTTTCCAACAAATTTTTATACAATAAAAATATTTTCTTATTCTTAACACAATTTATCTTCCAAAAAATCTTTCTAAACAGGTGTTTAACATGCAGAGCGTTTCAAAAATATTTGACAAAATCAGCAGCATATTTCGTACATCAAAGCAAGAAAAAAGTTCCTATGAAACAGGGGCTCAACAAAGGGTTGTTGAAGGGTTACCAAATATTAAATGTTTTTTTTCTTATGACAAAAACGTGAAACGTTTCACGATATTTGACTTGTGTTTCTTGGAGTTTTCCTCATCTCTTATATTATAGAATCAAAAAAATTCTGCTGAATAGCAATACTACTCATTTGATGAGTTTTTGTCTGATGTTTTATATTAAATTACTTTTCAGTGTTCTTATTATTTTATCTTATATACTACATATCATGTGACATAATTTACAACTTGTGTACCTTTTTACGTGTGTAAACCCAATGGGTATTGACATCAATAAATTATTATTATTATACAAGTTTACGATTGAATTTGAACTAATAAATGTATTCAAATCTATTAATATCTAAATTATTTGATTATGGTATACGAGTCTGTCATTAAATTGGATCACTACATTCCTCGAAGATTGGCAATATGTGAGTTTAAAACATAAAAACGATAACACCGTATGTAATGTTAATTCAGAATGTTTAAATTCAACTGTAGGTGTTCCACAGGGCTCTATTTTACGACCTGTGCTTTTTATTTTATTTATTAATGATATTGATTTTTTGCCATCAACCGCACATTGTACAATGTATGCTGACGACATTTCTGTGATAATATCAAATCCATCTGATAATGTTTTGGAACAAAATTGCAATGCTATTTTAAATACTTTGAACCATTGGTTTTCCGATAACACCCTGTATCTTAATACCGAAAAAACTCAAGTCATCAGATTTCACGGTAAGCGAAAGGAATGTGATAACTTAAATATTAAAATAGACAATACAAATATTTCTAATACTGAGGAAAATGTTAAGTTTTTGGGGGTATATTTGGACGAATGTGTAAATTGGAAGCATCATTGCGAAACTATGATATCCAAAGTTTCTTCTATAGTATACCTGTTCCGAAATATTAGGGGGGTTCTATCAAGAGAACAACTCATGCCCAAGTTGATTTACGTTCAAGGTATGGTATCTGTTTTTGGGGAAACTCCACCATGACTTCAAATGTGTTTATTGCTCAAAAGCGTATTTTACGATGTAAATTTGGTATACCGAATACTCACACGTGCAAGAATATCTTTATAGAAAATAAAATTCTTACCTTACCTAGCATATATGTATACTTCGCGGCCTAATTCAAATGCAGATACTAGGAGGTCAAAAATGAGATCATGAATTTTATATCAAATGTTCTACTACCAGAAAAGTTTAGTTTCAATACAGAAGACTGGCTCAGTTGGTTAAGCCATTATGAGACATACAGAACAGGCAACAAAATTAAGTCAATCTACTGAAGAAGTACAAATTAATAATTTGCTTCTGTACGTGGGAGCTGATGTTAACAAATTGCTAGATACTCTGGGTCTCAAGGAAAACAATTTTAAAAATTATAACGAATTTAAAGAAGTATTCAATAACTTTTACATCAAGAAAACGAACAGAATTTATACACGTGCTCGATTCAATTTGCGAAACCAAAAAGAGGAAGAAACTGCAGCTGAATATATTGCAGAAATCATTGCCCTATCAAAAACATGTAAATATGGAACGATTACTGATGAATTAGTTCAAGACCGATTAGTAGTCAGAATAAGAGATCCAAAATTGTCTGAAAGCCTTCAGATGGACGAAGAACTAACGGAACTTGCAATAAATAAAATATTACAGTCTGAAAGTGTTAAAACCCAGACAAATAAGATTCGACAACAAGTTAGTGAAAGTAACATAAACCGGGTCACGCAAAAGTATAGAAAGAGAGAGAAAATAGAAGACATAGAAGATAAAACAGAGATATCGAAGCAGTATAAGAAACATGAAGATTATTCCACATGCGGCAGAAAGCCTCCTCGTGGGTTCAACAACTGCCAAACGGCCAGAGTCGCAAAAAATGCAATATAAAGGGTCACTATAGCAAACAATGTAGAACAAAATTTCTGAAAACAATTCAGTCGAAGCCAGAGGAAATCGTAATTGGAGAAATAAGGACGCAGTCTCCTCCATTGGTAATGAAGTTACAAGACGGTGATCAATTTATAAACTTTGTAGATTGTAGATTGTTTAAGGGGTCGCTTGGCCCTGGGTTGGCCTTTCTTCACCTCAACCTCGAAGGTCTTTTGTGATTTACCCTGCACCTAGTTGTTGCCCAGGATTCCAAGACTTTTTGCAAAGATTGCGATTTATAAACTTTAAAGTCAACACAGGAGCCGATGTAAGTATCATCACGAAAGAAGAATTTGATATGCTGGGACAGTTGGAGTTAGAGAAAACGCCATGTCCATTATTCGGCCCAGGCAAAGGTAGGACCAGACAACTAGATGTGAAAGGCTATACAAATATTTCAGTTTTCTTTAATGGAAAATTAAGGAATTTAGATGTGTTCGTTGTCAATACCAACGAAAACCTTTTAGGTAGATCAGCATGCGAAAAGTTAAATTTAATATCAACAGAAGGCAACAGTAGGTCCATTTCTTTGAAGAAGAAGTGTGACACTAATTTTGAGTGACAGAGACGGCATCAATGCGGATATCATAAGTTAAAGAGAGACAATCTTACACCAGTGTAGCCCAGTGCTACACTTTTAGTGCAAAGGAATAGACCTAATGTGGTGCTTAAAATACCTTGTGACAATATTAGACAGTTTACAAACAATAGCGAACTCAAAATGAACCAAATAGACAGTGACAAATTCAGAAATTCAGTGAAAGAAAAGTTTTCGAAACTCTTCGGGACAATACAAATTATGAAAGGTGTCGAACACAATACTAAAATCAGTAAAAAGTTACACTATACTCTACCTTCAGCAAAGAGAGTGCCAATCAATATAATGTCTAAGGTACACTTCCTGACAAATAAAACTAGGACACTTTATTTTAGTTTTGTAAAATAGCCTTTGACAATTCAGTTTTCACAATTGTTGATTTGTCAGAAATTATTATTTTTAATTTCCACAATGCCACAATAATTAAGCATCATTCAAAAATTACGATCAATAAGACTTCTTGCGGAAGAATTTAATGTCAACAGGAATACTATTTTAAAAATCAAAAGAAAATGGGAAAATGAAGGAACTGTTGACAGAAAGATAGGAACAGGTAGATCAAGAAAAACCTTGGAAGAGCAGGACACTACTTTAGTAAATTATTTACGAAATCATCCTTTCAATAATGCAAGTAAGGCTAAAGTTGAAACAAATTTCCCCGCCTCCGTAAGGACGGCTTTAAGAAAAGTGAAAAAATCTGATCTTAAAAATTGTGCAGCCGCAAAAGATATAAATTAACAGAAGAGAAAAAGCAAGGCCATATAATATTTGCTCTCAATAATTTATTAAATGATGCAGATTTTTGGAGAAGTGTAATTTTTTCTGATGAAAAAATATTTCAATCTCACAATGACGGTCGTATTCGGGTCTATAGGCCACCACGCTCTAGATTTAATGAAACTTTTATTGCACCCAATGACAGATCTGGAAGGTGTTCAGTGAACGTTTGGGCGTGGATGTCAATGGAAGGTTTAGGGGTTTGCTGGAATATTGATGGAAGGCTGAATTCTAGAAAATATTTGGAAATTTTGGATAATGTAATGTTGCCTTCAGTTAGACGTTTCCCTGATAACAATTTTATATTCCAGCATGATAATTGCTCAGGACACACCACCAATTATGTGAGAAATTATTTAGATGAAAATAATGTTGAGGTTCTGCCTTGGGCTGCTAAAAGTCCCCACATGAATCCGTTGGAAAATATTTGGGGAATAATGGTTAAGAAAATGCAGAAACAAAATGTTATCCCCTTAAATAAAAATCATTTATGGTCTCTCTTTGAGGAAACCTGGGAAAGTCTGGCGAAAAGTCATAACCTTACCACAAATTTGATCGATTCAATGCCCAGAAGAATGCAAGAAGTAATAATAACGGGATCATGACTAGATATTGAATTCTCACATTTTTTTTTGTTTGTTTTTTTTTATAGTTTATTTTATATGTATAAAATTATTTATTACTTCAGATATTTTTAATAAATTACTGTCTAATTTTCCTAAGGGCTAGTTGTATTATTTGGAAAATATAATAGAGTTGGCACCGCCGCACGAATATCGTCTACCAAGATCGATTTACATAACTAAAAAATATAGTTTTCAATGAACAAGAGTTGGCCTACTTTTATTTGTCGGGAAGTGTACCTACAAAACTTGGCAAAACGTTAGAAAACAATATAATCACTCCTGTGAACGAACCATCAGAATGGTGTGCTCCATGGTGGTAGTTCTGCGGCCAAATGGCAAGGTGAGATCTGCACCGATTTTACCGAATCAAATAAACATATCCAAAAAGAAAGATATCGCCAGCTATAGAACACACATTAGTACAATTACAGGGAGCTCGACTGCTCTTCCGGTTTTTGGCAAATCAAACTTTTAGAAAAATCTTGCAAATTAGCATTTATTACACCGTTCGAACGATTTTTCTACAACAGATTACCTTTCAATATTTCAAGTGCGCCAGAGGTTTACCAGAAAATAATGTTGGAAATTGTTACCAGTTTGAATTTGCCGGGCGTTTATGTACGTACAGACAATATTTTAATGGTTGGTAACACCGTCTTTACAAGGTGTTAAACACATTAAACGAAAAGAACATAACCTTAAATATGGACAAGTGCGAATTTCCAAAAACAAAAATCAAATAGTTGGGCCATATTATAAGCAACAGTGGCATCAACTCAGATCCAGAGTGTGTTGAAGCGATTAAGCAATATCCACCATCTACAAATGAAGCTGAATTGAGAAGATTTCTAGGTCTTCTTAATTATCTAACAGAATTCTTAGACAGTGCCGCAGAGAACTCTTATTCGTTACAAGAATTATTACATAAAAGCAATTTCTATGGACAAATGAACATCAAAAGTGTTTTAATGCCCTAAAAGAAAGTGTGTCTGAAGCACCAGTTTTAGCAATTTATAATACCAATTTTAAAACTACAATTTTAGCAGATTCCTCATTGCATGGGATCAGAGGCTTGCTCGAACAACTACAACACCTGACTTGTGTATGTACTTACAGTATTTTAGCACTAATAAATAATTATTATTATTATTACAAGAAAACGGTGAGTGGAAAGCTGTGTGTTATTGTTCCAAAACATTGAGTGAAGCCCAGTGAAGATACAGTCAAATTGAGAAGGAAACGCTACCGACTTCAACAATATCTAATCGGAAAGCAGCTTTCGATACTCACAGACCATAATCCATTGATTTCAATTCTAAAAAATAAACCAGTTGGAGAATTATCAGCAAGACTACAAAGATTTCGGAAGAGATTAGTGATGTTTGATTATACTATAGAATATGTCGCGGGCAAACAGTTTCATGCTCTGGACACGCATTATCTCGAGCTCCAACGAAGTACGGTAATCGAGATCGAGACGTTTTACTAGAAGAAAGTTCACTTAAACATATTAGTGTTATAATAAGTGAGGCGATATCCAGCTTTCCGTCAAAAACTGCTGATAAGGTGATTTCATTTCAAGACAAAGATAGTGCTACTATGATAATGAAACAATACATAGAATAGGAGGGCCTGAAAAACATAAGTACAATCGATCAGTGTTGCCATATTATAAATATCGCAATGACATCATTTTGTGACAATTTACTCTAGTATAAAGCAGAGATGAATAAAAACCAGGTTTTTCCCAGGAAAAATATCTTTTTTATTAAAATGAATTGGTCATTAAAAGACCATCATTTTGATACCAAATATGTTAGGTATATTTGATTGTATTCATAACATGAGGGCTTTAATGCTATTTCTCTTTGATTTAGTTCTAACCTAACTTTTAGTCTAAAAGTTAGGTTAATATTGGCGGTAAATTAAAAAATGGGAAAAAAACGGTTGTTTTTTTTTCATTTTAACCCTCCCAGGAAAAAAAAAAAACATTTTTGGGAAAATTCCCTATGAGGGAAAAACCCATTGCCATCTCTGGTATAAAGACAGAATTATTATTTCACGCAAGCCACGTCGCGAGTATTTAAATACCTTGCATAACGGACATATGGGCTTAGCAAAGTGTAAAGTTAGGGCAAAAAAGACAATTTGGTGGCCCAGCATTTACAAACATATTGAGGACTTCACAAACAACTGCGAAAAGTGCATAAAAAATAAAAAGATGTTAACCGAACCTCTATTATCATCCCAAATACCACAGATTCCATGGTATGCTGTGGCAACAGATATTTACGAAATAAGGGGAAAGTCATTTCTTGTGGTGACAGATTATTATAGTCATTACCCTGAAATCACATATTTACCAAACATGAGAAGTAACGCCATTATCCAGAAGATGAAAAATATATTTTTCCGGTTTGGAATTCCCCACATAGTACGTAGCGATAATGGAAAACAATTTTTGATTCATATATATTTAGAGAATTTGCTAAACAGTATAAATTTGGACGGATATCAAGTTATCCCCAACTAATGGGCTAGCAGAAAATGCGGTAAATTTAGTAAAAAAAATATTGTGAAAAAGTCCAAAGACCCTTTTCTTGGAATTTTGGCCTATCATCAGGCTACTCGCCAGTACAATTATTAATGGGAAGAAGGTTGAGGGAACCATTGCCAGTAAATTCCAAAGTGCTAATTCCAAGGTTGCCAAATCACATAGTAGTGTGTAAGTCCAAAACAAGATGGAGAGAGAAACAAAAAGAGAATTTCGACAACAGACATAGAACTAATAAAGATCTACCAGAAATACACAATGAGGAAAAGGTATGAGTATACGATCAAAAGAAAGAGGAGTGATAGTAGAAAAAGCAAAAGACCCAAGATAATACATTAGAAACAGATGAAGGGAGAATTAGGTGAAATAGAAAATTCTTATATGTTCTGCCTATGGTGGAAAATAGAGAAGAAAATAGCGAGGATAATACATATGTAAAGAACCCTCTGACCAGAAGAAACCCAAGACAGAGGAAAATGCCTAAATACTTAAGGACTATAATTTATTATAACCTAATTAAATATTGCATTGTAAAGAAAAAGAAAGATGTAGAGTTGGTAACATGTATTTAGTAAACATAGTTGGTAGTTTATGTTAGTTAGTTTTGACAAGTGAGGTTAGGTAGATGAGGTTTAGGAACAAGTTGATGAATAAATAATCATCGCATCACTAAAAAAACGTGTTTATTCTACACATTATCAAACCCTTCATAGAAAATTCTTTTCTTATTTTGACGTAAGATATACTCCGAATTTACTCCATGCATTTTGAACATTGCTGCATGCGACAACTGCATGCATTTGGAACACCCTGTCAAACATGATTGTAACCACTAAAAATAATCAAAATAATCTGCTGGAAATTTTTCTACATAATTGTTTTCTTGGAAATATTCTATGGAAATATTTACGACTTTCACAAGAAAGTTCCTAAATTTCTTGAGAATTTAACTTGAGATTACTTCCCATATACATACATTTACAAGAATTTTTCCTCTCTGGATTTTACTAAAAAAAAAATATATGGAATGAGCAGTACCATAAAACAGATAAAAAACTTATAGAAAAACATTCTTACTTTGAACTAACATTTTAAATTAATGGTATAGGCAAAATTATTTATTAAAAAGTTAATTAAATTGGATCTTAGCAAAATTAGGTAAACTTATAATACTCAGAAAATCACTGACAACTACCCAAAAATTTTAACGTAAAATAATTCTATTTTACAATATATAAAAACCTTAATATTACTTGTTAACGTCACTTCCATTCCAGTCCAAATTTTTGAACGACCTAAAAAAAAAAAGAAATAAAATTAACACTCACACAAAAACATCTACAGTATCTCATATCGTATGAAAAAGATGTTACTTTGATGGAGCTAAATATTTCTGTCATGAACAAACCCCAGTTCCCGGGTAGTTATACCAGACGGTTTTCACACATAGATAAATATAAAGTTTTGAATCAAAACTCTTATGCTTCATATAAGCAAATAAATAATTTCTTTACAATAAAACAAATATTTGCAGCAAGAGATATTCTAGTGAGCTAGTGTGGTAACGTGAGCCGTCGAAAAGCTTGCCAACAAAGCCAAAGCCGATAAAGACTACCGCTATACTCTTCTCGCTTCTTCATTCTATTATATGTATTTCCTCAACTATAATTTTATGGTAAGAAATAAAATGTGTCATAAAACTGGTATGTAAATTATTTATTGCTAACTTACTATTTTCTTGAGATCAAATGAAGAATTTATTTATTTGTGTATATATATTAGTCAGGTAACTGATGGCCACCTAATTCACATTTCTTATTCACATTACCAGTGAACTCTATACTAAGTACTTGGAACAGATCCCGATCAATAAAACTGAGGCAACCGCAATCCTGACAAGTATCTGTCTCTTTCTATTTTATTGCGTCATATGGGATGAACATGCATAGTTAACATGTTGAGCCCCAGGTGGGTACAATTTGACTCTCACTGGCCTCCCTAGACCGCGAGGTTCATGCACTACCCACGCGAAAGTCGGAAGTATTCAGACCTCTATTAAAACGATAAACCCACATTTACATGCTAAATGCTTAGGAATTGTACAAGCCGGTCCCAGAGGACAGGCAGATATTAGCGGGTTGTGGAAATCACAATCAATCAGTTCACATTTTCAATGTCAAAAATTTGTTTATTTTGCGGATTTAGGGGGCATAGAAAACAAGTTACACAATATTATATTGCAGGTAGAACACATATACCTAGTTTTTGTACATTTTCTTTGGGTGTATTTTCTACCATCAATACCTCACCGGTCCAGTCCGTGAGATACTTACTTATACTTCAAATTCAAATGTCAATTAAATATATAAAAAACAAGATATTTTAAAAAAATGGAGCCAAATGTTTCTCTCCGAATATATTATCGGTATTTGTAAGAAAAAAATGCCGGTCTGGGGGGGCCCTAAAATCGTTTATACACCGGGACTCAACGTGTTAATTACCTAACCTTTAACTTATTAGAATAAGGCAATCTATTTGTTATAAATCGGAGAGAAAAAAGTTACAGTCACATTAGGTTGTTGTGCCTGACATAGTTTTGCAAGATTTTGACAACGGTCGGATCGTTCCAGGCACATAGTATAGATTTCACTGCGCATTATGCAGTAACAATTAGAGATGGTAAAAGCAGTTATAGTCACATAGAGAAGAGAAACTATTTTAAATATGCGCCGTTACTTCAACAGACATTGAACTATCACGGTACTTATTCATTTATTTATTTGGAATACTACAACAGCCTAAATAAGGCCTATTACAGAGTATATCTACAGTAAATCTAAACTGTATAATTATAATCTTTACTGAAATATTTAGTGAAAGGCGTTGGGAGTTTAACTTAGGACCATTTAGAATAAATACAAATCATCAATTTCTAGTCAAACATTATGTATATGTATGTTTATTTATTAATAAAGACGTTTATTATTTTTAATCTGATTTTAATAGCGTGTAGTTAATAAGTGACTGTATTACATCCAACAATAAATACACCACAGTATGGCTTGTTTACAATATTTTAGGAACCATATGCCTTTAAACATTGACTAGATACTATTATATATGTAAGTTATTGCATTATTATGTGTGAAAATAGTCATATTGTTCATACCGCCTTGAGCTGATTCTGGTTTTGTTGTCATAACTATCTCGGAGCGGGGGTCTGGTCATGAAACATGTATAAATAAAGGCAGTGATGATTTAATATAACTGAAACTTTCAATAAAGTTTCAAGAACTTTTGAATTTTTAGATAAATATGAAAATTTCATATAATTCAAATATTTCAGCAACTTATAATGCTTCGCTAAAACTTTGATAAATTTCACATAGTACAGTACCTAGAGGTAAAAAATATGCAAAACTCATATTGAACGGATTTCGTTCATTTTTGGCAGTATAATAGTAAAAGCTTCACAGAAAAGTTTCTATATTGTGCGGGGGCTTGCTAATTTAAAAAATATAAATATATATATATATATATATATATATATACATATATATATATATATATATATATATATATATATATATATATATATATATATGAAATAAGATTTGAAGGAAACAACTACTCAGCGGGCAAATACCCCGACCTGCATTGAATTACACCTTCAAATCGTGATCAGTAACCAACTATCATTTGTCTGTTCCTAACCAGACATAGACCGGTTTCGAACTTGTTATGTTCTCCTCAGTATGTCATAGGTCATAGAACAGACAAATGATAGTGGTCAACTTGCTAGTTTTATACAAACTGAATCAAATGTGATAAGTGATCAGTGAAGGTGTAATTCAATGCAGGTCGGGGTATTGGCCCACATAACGATGTATGCAGACGATCTGTCTATATTAATTTCAAGAGAATCCCATGAATCAAACCAAGAAGCTTATAATAACTTAATGAAAAAAATAGAACAGTAGTTCTCGATAAACTTATTATTCTTAAATTCAAGCAAGACCGAATACTTATTGTTTCATACCAGACAAAAACAAGTACTAAACAGCGACATAAGCATAGGTGAAACGAACATAGAGAGAAGTAGCACTGTGAAATTTTTAGGTGTAACAATAAAGGACACTCTTGAGTAGACCAGTCATATAGAATTTGTTATTAAAAAATTGAACTCGAAAATTTATCAAATGTGTATACGTTCTCTACTAAACACTGAAGTATTAAAAAACTACTATTTCGCTGAGGTACAATCCAGTCTACTGTATGGAATTATACTGTGGGGAGCCTCTCCAGCAGCAAAAAATTATTTTCAGTTCAAAAAAGATGCATACGAACTATGCTAAATAAAAGTCAAAGCGATTCATGTAGGCAATTATTCTCATATCTCAATATTTTTCCTCTGTGTTGTCTGTATATTCTAGAAGTTGCATGCTATATCTTTAAAAATAAACATAACTTTCAATGTCACAGGGACATACACAAGTATGACACAAGAAATGGCGCTTCTTTGTGCACACCTAAAATTTCTCTAAATATAACCCTAAAAGGACCCTTAAGTAATGGTATTAGAATCTTTAACAAAATTACAACTTACATAAAAGAGCAACCTACCTATTTCAGATTCAAAAAGTCATTAAAAAATTATCTAAGGAATGGACTATATTATAACTTAGACGAGTTCTTCTTATGAGAACTTCTCTGTATAAATTTTACTATGGATAACTGCATTGTTTATCATTGTTATTGTCATTAGTGTTCGATGTTGAATTTTATAGTATTGTATGTATTTTTTTTCTTTAAAAATGTATTTTTAATATGTCTTACAAACCCATGTAGTTTGCTAAATTTGTATTTGACTTGTTTTATATCTTGTTCTAAGGTCTTTAAACTAATAAATTATATCTATCTATCTAAAAAAATTTGAGCATCTAGGTAATGCTACATTTTAACGAAAAACTATATGTGATTATTTTTTTTAAATTACTAGCTAATTAGAGTAATAAAATGGCGACCTTTTTATATAAAAAAATATATATAACTTCTTTATCTCTTATGCTACAGAAACGGGTAAAAAATAATTTGAAAGCACAATTAATTGTCCTTAATTTCATTTCTTAGCACGCGTGTGACAGGTGTCACAATTTCTGAGGTATTTAACATTTAAACTGCATTTTTCATCTCATAAACGTTCGGACGCCATTTGTAAACTTTCATATCTTGAAACTATTAAATCTATGTAAATAAATGAAAACCATTTTCGTGGCTGGATGGGCGCAAAGCCAACTAATTGGAAAAAAATAAATAAATAACCGAAATTCATTATCAGTTTATGAGCTTTATTTTTGGTCTCTACTCATTTTTCAATAAAACTAATATTTATTGAGGTATTTGGAAAGGGAAAAAAAATTACGTTTTATCGAAAATACCTTTATAGTTTAAACTGTAATTTTTTCTAAAGCAAGTGCTGTATACAAACGAAAAAATTTGAGCATCTACGTCATGCTATATATTAATGAGAAACAGTGTTTGAAATTCCTTTTTTTTTATTTACTGGCTAATTACAGTAACAAAATGGCGATTTTGTTATTTAAAAAATGTGGACGCACATTGCTTCGGTCATAACTTCTTTGTTTTTTATGCTACAGAAACAAATTAAAAAACAGTTGAAAGCTTAATTAATAACCTATTATTCTAGCTATTGGCATTCTTGACGTAGATGTCACAGTTTCTGAGATATTTAACTCTCACTCTAAATAATTATCTTATGAACACTTGGATGCCAAATATAAACTTAAATATCTCCGAAGTTATTAATCCTACATCAATAAAAAAAAATATAATCAATTCCCAGTTTGTACTTTCTGTAATTGGTCTGTAACATTTTTTCGATAAAGCAATTCTTTTCGAGATACTTGACGAAAGCCGTTTGGAAATACTTTTTTTTTAAGCTAAAAATGCAATTTCGAAGTCGTTATAACTTAAAAACTATCAGTTTATGTGAAAAATTGCATAGAACCTTTTCTTCTTAAAATTTGATTTTTTTTCAGCTACAATATAATATATATATATATGAAGTAACGGTGAGAGGTAAACTCTCATATGGTCATATGCTACTATACGTCGGACGCTTTTTTGCAAGTACCAAGAGCGGCGACCTCTAGCCTTAGTGGGCTATACTCTCTATTTATGAAATAGGATTTGAAGGAAACAACTACTCAGCGGGCAAATACTCCTACCTGCATTGAATTACACCTTCAAATCGTGATCAGTAACCAACTATCATTTGTCTGTTCCTAACCAGACATAGACCGGTTTCAAACTTGTTATGTTCTCCTCAGTATGCCATAGGTCATGGAACAGACAAATGATAGTGGTCAACTTGCTAGTTTTATACAAACTGAATCAAATGAAGTGACGATGAGAGGTAAACTCTCATATGGTCAGGTGCTACTATATGTCGGACAAATGTCACTGGCGCATAGCGACTTGCTTTTTTGCAAGTACCAAGAGAGGCGACCTCTAACCTTAGTGGGCTATACTCACTATTTATGAAATAGGATTTGAAGGAAACAACTACTCAGCGGGCCAATACCCCGACCTGCATTGAATTACACCTTCACTGATCACTTATCACATTTGATTCAGTTTGTATAAAACTAGCAAGTTGACCACTATCATTTGTCTGTTCTATGACCTATGACATACTGAGGAGAACATAACAAGTTCGAAACCGGTCTATGTCTGGTTAGGAACAGACAAATGATAGTTGGTTACTGATCACGATTTGAAGGTGTAATTCAATGCAGGTCGGGGTATTTGCCCGCTGAGTAGTTGTTTCCTTCAAATCTTATTTCATATATATATATATATATATATATATATATATATATATATATATATGTATATATATATATATATATATATATATATATATATATATATATATATACATATATATATATATATATATATATATATATGAAATAAGATTTGAAGGAAACAACTACTCAGCGGGCAAATACCCCGACCTGCATTGAATTACACCTTCAAATCGTGATCAGTAACCAACTATCATTTGTCTGTTCCTAACCAGACATAGACCGGTTTCGAACTTGTTATGTTCTCCTCAGTATGTCATAGGTCATAGAACAGACAAATGATAGTGGTCAACTTGCTAGTTTTATACAAACTGAATCAAATGTGATAAGTGATCAGTGAAGGTGTAATTCAATGCAGGTCGGGGTATTGGCCCGCTGAGTAGTTGTTTCCTTCAAATCCTATTTCATAAATAGTGAGTATAGCCCACTAAGGTTAGAGGTCGCCTCTCTTGGTACTTGCAAAAAAGCAAGTCGCTATGCGCCAGTGACATTTGTCCGACATATAGTAGCACCTGACCATATGAGAGTTTACCTCTCATCGTCACTTCATTTGATTCAGTTTGTATAAAACTAGCAAGTTGACCACTATCATTTGTCTGTTCCATGACCTATGGCATACTGAGGAGAACATAACAAGTTTGAAACCGGTCTATGTCTGGTTAGGAACAGACAAATGATAGTTGGTTACTGATCACGATTTGAAGGTGTAATTCAATGCAGGTAGGAGTATTTGCCCGCTGAGTAGTTGTTTCCTTCAAATCCTATTTCATAAATAGAGAGTATAGCCCACTAAGGCTAGAGGTCGCCGCTCTTGGTACTTGCAAAAAAGCGTCCGACGTATAGTAGCATATGACCATATGAGAGTTTACCTCTCACCGTTACTTCATATATATATATATTATATTGTAGCTGAAAAAAAATCAAATTTTAAGAAGAAAAGGTTCTATGCAATTTTTCACATAAACTGATAGTTTTTAAGTTATAACGACTTCGAAATTGCATTTTTAGCTTAAAAAAAAAGTATTTCCAAACGGCTTTCGTCAAGTATCTCGAAAAGAATTGCTTTATCGAAAAAATGTTACAGACCAATTACAGAAAGTACAAACTGGGAATTGATTATATTTTTTTTTATTGATGTAGGATTAATAACTTCGGAGATATTTAAGTTTATATTTGGCATCCAAGTGTTCATAAGATAATTATTTAGAGTGAGAGTTAAATATCTCAGAAACTGTGACATCTACGTCAAGAATGCCAATAGCTAGAATAATAGGTTATTAATTAAGCTTTCAACTGTTTTTTAATTTGTTTCTGTAGCATAAAAAACAAAGAAGTTATGACCGAAGCAATGTGCGTCCACATTTTTTAAATAACAAAATCGCCATTTTGTTACTGTAATTAGCCAGTAAATAAAAAAAAAGGAATTTCAAACACTGTTTCTCATTAATATATAGCATGACGTAGATGCTCAAATTTTTTCGTTTGTATACAGCACTTGCTTTAGAAAAAATTACAGTTTAAACTATAAAGGTATTTTCGATAAAACGTAATTTTTTTTCCCTTTCCAAATACCTCAATAAATATTAGTTTTATTGAAAAATGAGTAGAGACCAAAAATAAAGCTCATAAACTGATAATGAATTTCGGTTATTTATTTATTTTTTTCCAATTAGTTGGCTTTGCGCCCATCCAGCCACGAAAATGGTTTTCATTTATTTACATAGATTTAATAGTTTCAAGATATGAAAGT
The DNA here is from genome assembly GCA_936432065.2 of Rutpela maculata. Classification (NCBI taxonomy): domain Eukaryota; kingdom Metazoa; phylum Arthropoda; class Insecta; order Coleoptera; family Cerambycidae; genus Rutpela; species Rutpela maculata. Next base: position 130,641,893 of record OW386286.2, on the reverse strand, counting down.
TTACAAATGGCGTCCGAACGTTTATGAGATGAAAAATGCAGTTTAAATGTTAAATACCTCAGAAATTGTGACACCTGTCACACGCGTGCTAAGAAATGAAATTAAGGACAATTAATTGTGCTTTCAAATTATTTTTTACCCGTTTCTGTAGCATAAGAGATAAAGAAGTTATATATATTTTTTTATATAAAAAGGTCGCCATTTTATTACTCTAATTAGCTAGTAATTTAAAAAAAATAATCACATATAGTTTTTCGTTAAAATGTAGCATTACCTAGATGCTCAAATTTTTTTAGATAGATAGATATAATTTATTAGTTTAAAGACCTTAGAACAAGATATAAAACAAGTCAAATACAAATTTAGCAAACTACATGGGTTTGTAAGACATATTAAAAATACATTTTTAAAGAAAAAAAATACATACAATACTATAAAATTCAACATCGAACACTAATGACAATAACAATGATAAACAATGCAGTTATCCATAGTAAAATTTATACAGAGAAGTTCTCATAAGAAGAACTCGTCTAAGTTATAATATAGTCCATTCCTTAGATAATTTTTTAATGACTTTTTGAATCTGAAATAGGTAGGTTGCTCTTTTATGTAAGTTGTAATTTTGTTAAAGATTCTAATACCATTACTTAAGGGTCCTTTTAGGGTTATATTTAGAGAAATTTTAGGTGTGCACAAAGAAGCGCCATTTCTTGTGTCATACTTGTGTATGTCCCTGTGACATTGAAAGTTATGTTTATTTTTAAAGATATAGCATGCAACTTCTAGAATATACAGACAACACAGAGGAAAAATATTGAGATATGAGAATAATTGCCTACATGAATCGCTTTGACTTTTATTTAGCATAGTTCGTATGCATCTTTTTTGAACTGAAAATAATTTTTTGCTGCTGGAGAGGCTCCCCACAGTATAATTCCATACAGTAGACTGGATTGTACCTCAGCGAAATAGTAGTTTTTTAATACTTCAGTGTTTAGTAGAGAACGTATACACATTTGATAAATTTTCGAGTTCAATTTTTTAATAACAAATTCTATATGACTGGTCTACTCAAGAGTGTCCTTTATTGTTACACCTAAAAATTTCACAGTGCTACTTCTCTCTATGTTCGTTTCACCTATGCTTATGTCGCTGTTTAGTACTTGTTTTTGTCTGGTATGAAACAATAAGTATTCGGTCTTGCTTGAATTTAAGAATAATAAGTTTATCGAGAACTACTGTTCTATTTTTTTCATTAAGTTATTATAAGCTTCTTGGTTTGATTCATGGGATTCTCTTGAAATTAATATAGACAGATCGTCTGCATACATCGTTATGTGTTTTGCAATATCAGCAACATAGAGAGAGAATAGTACAGGTGCAAGAATACTTCTCTGAGGTACTCCTACCTCTACATTCAGAGTATCAGAGCAATACCTACTGCTACTTCCATCCCCTTCATTGTGAGATATCTCAATATATTGTTTTCTATTTGTGAGATAGGATTTAAACCAGTTGTGTGCACTGCCTCTTATGCCCAGCACCCACAGCTTGTGAAGTAGCAGTCGAAGGCTTTGCTAAGATCCCAATACACACCAACTGGATACCTTCTTTTGTCTAATTCATCAAGGATATACATGTAAAATTCTGTAGTGGCTGTTGTTGTTGATTTGTTTCTCCTAAATCTATGTTGTTCGTTTGGTATTAGGCTGTATCTCACAATAAAGGAGTCGAGTCTTTCTAACATCCAGTATTCAAAAATTTTTGATATTGCTGACGTCAAGGAGATTGATCTGTAGTTGTCTACGTGATTCTTTGAGTTCTTTTTGTGAACAGGTTCTACTTTTGCAACTTTCAGGCCTTCTGGAAATGTTCCACATTCAAATGAGAAGTTTATGAGATGGGTTATTGGTGCTAGTATTTCATTTCAAAATTCCTTTATAATATTGGTTGGTAGATCGTCAGGTTCGGTACTAGATTTATTTTTTAATTTTGAAAAAATTTTCAACATTTCCACCTCCGAGAAAGGGAGAAGTATCATACTATGTGGATTACTAACTAGAGGGTCAGTATAATGATTGACATGTACTGGGCTTATATTTTGTTTCACAAATTTTGGTGCATTAATAAAAAAATTATTGAAAATGTTTGCTATTTAAGCAGGTGAGTGTATTGTTTCACCATTAAGGCCCGGTACTTTCATCTCTAGTTAAGTCTATTCTATAGATAGATCCCATGGAAACAATTATTGACACAATTGTATCCAAGCAAATTATCTGGAGAATAGACTTAACTGGAGATGAAAGTACTGGACCTAAGCGATATTTCTAAATTGGATAAGGTAGAGTTATTTTTATTTCTTAGTTTGTTGATAATTGCCCATGATGATTTACTCTTGTTGGAGGAGTTTTGAATAATTTTTTTTTCTATTGTTTTCAACTAGATTTTTGTGCTCACGTTTTCGTTCCTTATATATAGGTTGGAGGTTTGTAGTTCATGTGGATCTTTCAGTTTGGTACTTGAGATCCTCGTTTTTTCAGTGGATTTACGAAGTTTTTTTTTTAATGGGAAAGCTCTATTGAAGTGACTCAATAAAGTACCTACAAATGCTTCATATTTGTTGTTTATGTCATTCACATCATACACGTTCTTCCACGTTTCATTTTTGAGAAGTTGTCCAAACAGTTTTTTATTATTTTTGTTATATAATGTAATGTAAAAAGTGATATAGAGTCAAGTATCAAGTGTTTTGTACTCTGCACAAATAGCCATTTAATAGTGGAATTACTGAACATCTAAAATATATTTTTATATCAAACTACTCCTAACAATTTGGTGGATGCTGATGTATGAAAATTGTTTAACATTAAGTTTGTGTAATCAAACAAAAAGCAAAAGTTAACCCAGGATCTGGTAATTTAATAACTTATCAGTGAAAGTTTTTATCTACATAAAAACTACACACATATCTAAATTAAGCTGACCTTGCTTTCTTGTCTTTCTTTTGTGGGACTGAAAACAGGACTGGACTCCCAAAATTTAAAAAAATGCATACTATATCAAACAAACAATTTAAATAAGAGAATTTAATATTTAAAATAAAAAGCTCACGTAAAAAATGGATTGTGTAAACCATGAAGAATGCAATAGCAGAAATTTGGACCAGAAACAAATAATAATTTGTGATGAATGTACTAAGGCCTACTGCAAATCATGTGCAGGAATTGTACCCACAGAAGTAAGAGTCATCGAACTAACAAAGAGAAAACTGCGATACTATTGTTCCAACTGTAGCTCATTCTTCAACAAAATACAACAACTAAATAACAAACTAACACACGAAAACAACACACTAAAAAGGAACCTTTGTGAACAAACAATCATTATTGAAAAATTAAGAGACCTTGAGCATGAAATTAACAGAACGCTGGGAGTATTTACTCAAACCTTAGAACAAACAACTGAAAAATTGAAATTAAACTACCAGAACGAAATTGGAGCTCTAAAAAATGAAATAAAAACCATACGAGATAGCAATGTTGACTTAGTACATCTTCTGACAGCTAACCACTGGAGCAAAAATAGGAATAGTAGTCCTTCGCAAGAAAAAACAATCATTGACAAAGGAAAAGCTGACTATGAGGCTAACACAAAGGTTCAACTATCCAAAGCAAATCAACAGAAATCATATGTTGACATTCTCAAAAAAACTACCATTAAAAACAAAAACGATGCACAGAAGGAGGCCATCACTACTGAACGAAATGAACGGAAGGAGAATGAGAATATACGCAGAAACCAAGAGGTCTACAAAGAACACGACAGTGACAACGTATATTGAAACGAACTATACCTAGGTACATTTTTTTTCCAATAATTTCCTAAGTTATTAATCAAAATTTACTTATTTCTGGATTTCATAATAATTCAATATAAAATTAAATATCATTTCCAGTAAAAGACATTTGTTCTAATAAATTCGGAAATATTAAGTTCATTATTTAGGTAAATAATATTTCGTACAGTATATAAAATTATTTTCAATACGTACTAAAAACAGTAAAATCTTCACGCACAAAGTATATCAGCTAGGGTGGAAATATAAACAAACAAAATGTAACCGCAAACGATACAGAACTCTATAGTAAATTACCGGTGAGTTACAAATCCAGTGTGAGAGAACACTATATCGTTCTATAGGTAGATGACGTAAGCACGATGCAGTTCCTTAATGTAGGGTGACATAAAGAACTCATAGGGACCGTGGAATTATATAAAAAGCCGCAAGAAAACTAACTCGGTATCAGTTGGCGGGACCGATAGGTACCTCATTGATCTAGCCTTTACAAGAGGTGGCACAGAAAGGTGACTGCTTGTGTTTCATTCAAAATTTAGTTTAACGACTTCAATTATTTGCAAGAGCAAGAGGTGACACTGCAAGGTGACTGCTTGCTAGTTATTCTAAATTTCTGCAGGAGGTGACACTGAAAGGTGGCTGCCTGTCCTTCATTCAAAGTCTGATTTAAAATTTAAATTATTTTACCAAAACGAGAGAAGTCACACTGCTCGTTCTTACATTCAATATTGACGTTACGACACCCTGAAGGTGGCTGTCGTTATTTGCTTAAAATTATTTTGTCAATTCCATTATTTATATGACTTAGTCCAGATACGAGAGTTTATAGGGAATTGGGGGAGAGAATCCGGGCAACATTGCCGTATGTACCGGTATAGGTAAAGTAACCTAATCGCATAATGGCCAACTAATTCACTTGCATTTTTACTAGTTTATTTCTGGCCAGATAAACTACATTTACCAAATTCACGACTTTATATCTTTATTAAATTCCTTGAGAGCTATTTCACCGGTTACTGTGATACCTTGATGTTTTGCTACTTTAGGAATAATTAGTGAATTATTACATTTCACGAATCTTTTATTAATTCAGTTAAAGTCTGCGGGTTTAATTAATTAATTCTCTTAATACGTATTTAATTCATGAACCAACTTATGGTACATTGATGGTTTTGTTAATTTAAGAATAGTTAGTTACATTCATGTAAAAACTGCATATGTCAATACTTGGTATAATATGATCATGCAATGATGCTACCTTGATGGTAATTGTTATGCAGAATGTGTGTTTAGTTATGAAATGGATCTTTATTAATTTAGGTAAAGATTACGTGGGGATTACTTTTTCTTGTGGATGTATTTAGCAAACTGTGAAATGATCAGCAACACATAGCAAACCAACAACTTCAGTCCATGACTTCTGTATCGCGGTCAGTTGGGTTGAATATGTACAATAAGTGTACTACTATTTACATACCATAAGGTTTTACAGTAGCTCCTTTTATGAGTAATATATTCGGTAATTTGGCCGGATAGCTAATACAGGATTTTATGTGATGGTCTTTTCAATTAATCTAAAATTAATACCTACGAGGCGTATCATCGGGTAATAGACAACCTGTTTTGTCTACCCCGCCAGCGAGTACGCCAGGTCCCAGTTGGCCTACCTACAACATCACCCTGTTGTGGTGTTGCGACGAATCTTCGACAATTGTAAAAAACCGTCACCTAGATTTTGTGTTGGTTTTAATTGTCAATATTATGGGAAATTTCCCAGAGTATACTGTGAGGTTTTATGGTGTACGAACGTAATTTCAACGATACGGTAAATACCGTTCTGCTATTCGGTAATTGTTTGTTTGCCGATTTGTGCTGACTATTTCAGAGTCGTAAATGACAGTATGATCCCTACGAACTCTTTATTTATCTGCTATAAATTAGGATGATTTATCCCAACGAGAATGTTACATATGCTACTCTAATAGAGGCATTTTGCCCCAACTTACCTGTATACTTGTCCACCGTTTTAAAATAAAAGTATTAAAACGTTTTCTGTGTTTTCCTTCACTATTTTACTTTTTCAGGATTAAGTGAGTTTCAATAAAAATATAATTCATTACCTAAACTAAATCAATTACAAGTGTTAAATAAAGTACAGTCAAATTAAAGCAACTATATTTATGAACTGAGTGTTTTCAAAATTAAGACAAATAAATTAAATCAGTAAACCGAAACTAGTAATATCAAACTTTAAAAAGAATCTGATTAATAAAATTACTATCACAACGTAAATATGGGTCCTACTTTTAAAAATCTAAACGATCACTTAAATTGCCAAAGTTGTGTATTTTTCTGTCTCAACAAAAAGAGAGCGATAAATATACGACTGGGGTTAGGGGTGTTTCAATATCAAGAACAAAAGAAAAGAAGACAGGGAAAAAAACTGAAACTTGGAACCAACGAAACAACTGAAAATGAGTTTGAAGGCCGACCAATGCCCAGCACGAAAGACAAAAAAATATGGCTCTTGATCTCGAGAGTGAAAGACGCTGTAAACACAGATAATATTGTGACATATATAAAAAAGAAAACCAAATTGGAAGATGAAAAAATATCAGTTAAAAAACTAAATACCTGGTACAAAGTGGAAAATAATAAATGTTTTCTAGTGGGTGTAGACCCAACAATCAGGGATTCAGTATACAGTGCATCTTTCTGGCCTAGAGGAGTGGCTTATGAAAGATTTAATTTTGTTAAGGGACAACGTTTTCTGGACAATCAAAAAACAACTAGTGGAAATACCCACGAGGATAGTTATGAATCAACCATAGAACATGAGAGTTTTTTAACGTAAATGTATCAAATCTCACCTTAATGCACTTTAATGTACAGGGACTAGCAAATCAAAAAAATGATAGTTTATCCATACATTTAACCCACCATAAAGTCAATATATTGTGCCTAAGTGAACATTGGTTAAGTGAAGAAGAGATAAAAGTGACGAAAATCGAAAACAAGTTAGTATCCTATTTCTGCCGCTCCAATCAAATAAGAGGAGGAGTGTCTATATATGTAAAGGATGACCTAAAAATTACATCTGTGCCATCAAAAGAAGATGCAAAAGAAAGACATTTCGAGGTATGTGCTGCAAAAATGCTTTCTCCAAATGGAAAACACTCAATTTATATTATTACAACTTATAGAACACCTGACAGCGATTTTAAAGAATTCTTAGGAAGACTCGAACTACTCCTTTATAGACTCTACAACTCAAAAGACTATTATATTCTTTGTGGTGATATAAACATAGATTTTCTACAAACAAGTCCTGAAAAATGTCTGCTGCTAAAATTACTAGCTGAATACAACGTCATAAATCACATTCAGGAACCTACAAGAATATCAAGCCATAGTGCCACCTGTATCGACAACATATTTTCAAACTTAACAGTAAACAACGTGAAAGTTCACGAGTCTTTCATATCCGACCACTCATTTCAAATATGCTCATTTCAACTATGTCCACCTAAAGATATCAACTGGAACCAGACCTACAGAAGAAACTACAACACGAATATCGAAAGATTTCAATATTTAATATCCGCTGAGAACTGGAATGAAATGTATACAGCCTCCACATTTCCACAGAAGTTTGCTGCATTTTACAGCACTTTTTTATTTCATTATAACTGTGCCTTTCCCATTATGAAGTCCTCTCACAAATTAAAGACTAAAAGGTGGTTTACACCTGATATTAAATCAATGCATGACCAACTGTGTGAAATGAACAGCATCAGAAAACGTTTAAATAATCCAGCCTATACCGAAAGATATATGCAATTTAAACTAATGTACAAAAATTGTGTCGAGCAGCACAAGAAACGATGTAACGACCAGCGCCTAATAAATTCAAACAACATAATGAGAGACAGCTGGAAAATTATCAATGGGTCCAAATCAGTAAATAAAAAGCAGTCATCCATAGACATATGTGACAGCCAAGGCATTCTGATAACAACTGCCATAGAGAAGAGCAACTATATCAACGACTACTTCATAAAAGTTACGTCAAACCAACCTAAACCTAACTATAACGTCAACATCGAAAAGGCACATACCAGTTTTTTTCTCACACCGACAACATCACAAGAAATAAGCGAAATAATTGGAAAAACTACTCTTAAACCGGCCGCTGGTATCGACGACATCAACGGAAAAGTGATGAAATCAGTGAAAAACTTTATTGATGAGCCATTGGCGTACTTAGTGAATGAATCGTTTTCAGCCGGTGTATTTCCTAACTTAAAAGAATCCAAATGTATACCTGTATATAAAAACAAAGGTCCCACAACAGACATTATGAGTTACAGAGCTATATGTATGCCAAGTCAAATTGCTAAAATCTTTGAGGCGTCATACTCCATAAGACTGACCAATTATTTAGAGAATTTTGATTTAATATCAAATGTCCAAAATGGTTTTCGTAAAAATAGATCCACCAATACTGCTATTTTAGACTGCGTAGATTTTATATACAATGCACTAAACAACAAGAATCATGTCCTAGGTCTTTTTTGTGATTTAAGTCGTGCATTTGACTATAGATCACAATGTATTGCTCATGAAATTAGAAGGCATTGGGGTACGTGGAGCACCATACAGCTGGGCTGCCTCATATTTACAGAATCGTACGCAAACCACCATCGTTGACGGTATTAAATCAAAAACAAAAAATATAAATCTGGGAGTGCCTCAAGGCTCTATTTTGGGACCTCTGTTTTTCATAATTTTTATTAATGATATACCTAATACATGCGTCACTACAAATCAACTTCTTCTTTATGCAGATGACACAAATATGCTAATGTCTCATAACTGTATTGAACAAATTGTCATCAACAGCAACAATGCATCACAGGAAATGAGTCATTATTGTAGCGAAAATGGACTAAACTTAAATATAAATAAAACATGCCATATGCGTTTTTTGCCAAAAAACGCGGTAACAAATTATGATCTATATCTGAAGATATTAAACAAGTCCATCCAGAGTACAACTACTAAATTCCTGGGCTTTACTTTAGATCAGAAACTTACATGGGAAAAGCATATAGATAGTTTGTTCAAAATGAAGCACTCTGAAAACTCTGTACTATGGATTGGTTCAGTCTCAAATACAATATGGGTTCATTTTCTGGGGGAGTTCTTCATACTTTAAAAGAGCATTTAAATATCAAAAAAAGGTTATAAGAACTATATGTAAAACTTACCCCTTAACTAGCTGTAAACCATTATTTAAAGATTGGCAAATACTCACCTTACCTAGTTTATATATTTACCGACAAATAATGTTCATCAAAGAAAACGAATCTCAATTCCCCAGAAACAGTGATGTTCATACACATCACACGAGAAATATAGCCGCCTTGCATTAGGAGAAAATTCTCCAAGACATCGGCATTAAATGTTTTAACAAAATTAATCAATGTATTGACAGCAACATGTCATTTAAGAATAAAATATTTAAATTTTTGTGCGATAAAGCATTTTATGATGTTGATGAGTTCCTAAACTGTTGAGTTTTTGTTTAACCTATACCCACTTGATTTATCAATTTATGTTATTAGTGTTTCTATATTGAAGACTAGTTTTTAACAGTCTGCAAATATTAGTAATACTATATATAAACCTGTAGCTCTGTGTCTATGTATGTACAAAAAATTTCACTATATCTATCGTCTTATATGTATGTGTGTATATGTGTATATATGTATATGTATGTATGTGTGTATGTATGTATATACATGTATATATTTAAAATCTTTTTTTTAATTGTTACGATTCTCATTTTATTGTGTATTATATATTGTATTTTATCACAAGTTACTGTTCTTGACTAGTCAGATAAATTATATGTTTGTATAATTTTGTCGATGAATAAATCTTATCTTAGCTTATTTTATATATTCTACAGAGCTTGAAGTTTTTCTTGTTTAAATGTGGATGTAGGATCCCTGCGTGATCTGACACTATAATCATCCTATGATCGGACAAATGAGAGACAGACACATACGCCCTAACATCCACATTTACAAATATATTGTCAATTTTTGTGTTGCTATGTGATGTATTACGTGTGTTTTCATGCACGATACTATGTAGCCCAAATTGAGCCATTATATTAGTAGTAAATACCTTTTCAACGATTGACAGCTAAATTGGAACACATTGGTTTTCGAGGAAATGTTCTGTCATGGATAACTTCCTTTCTGAATGGTAGGGAGTTTCATGTGCTCTGTCAATGCTCTGTGCTACATATTGGTAAACGTAATCCTCAATTGGAATACCAACTGAATAACAGCTCCCTAACACCCACAGAATCCCAAATTGACCTCGGCATCACAATAAAACACAATCTTAAACGGGACAACCACATCATCAACTCTACCAAAAAAGCGAACTCCATGATAGGAAATCCTTTCACCATGTACCGCCAGAATTATTTATAAAGATCTACAAGTCATTCATTCGCCCTATTCTTGAGTTTGGTTTCCAAATATGGTCACCCTATTTTTAAAAAGATATTGATCTCCTTGAAAAAACGCAACGCAGAGCAACCAAAATCCTCCCCCACAGATTTTATAACATATCATATGAAGAACGACTGAGAAAGTTGCCAACCCTTCATCAACGAAGAATACGAGGTGACCTTATAGAGACATACAGAATATTAAACAACATATTCAGCTGCCCATGTATAGGTAATATATTTGCATTAAGTGCGAATACACATCTTCGAGGACATCAATGAAACTCACTAAAAGCCACTTCTCAACCAACCCTTATAAACATTTCATCAGCAATCGCGTTGTGGATCACTGGAATAGACTACCCAATAAAGTTATCCAATCAAGTAGTTTGAACCAATTTAAAAATAGACTTGACTTGAACACTAATAATGTACAATAATATAATTTTTTACTCATATTCATTTTGTTATACAGGGTCCGCCACTTAAAACTCCCCAGACGATTGTCTCAAAGTTCAAAAAGACCTAGATAACTTTTTAAGCTGGTGTCTGACAAATCACGTGTGTTAATACCAACAAATGCGAAACTTTTCGTTTTTATAAATGTCCGAATCCCATTATTTATAATTATAATATTAACAACACTATTTTGGAAGCCCCTTGCACAGTGTGCGATCTTGGCGTCACCTTCGATAAAGATCTTAGCTTCGTAGATCGTGTTAACAACATAACTCTCAAAGCCCCGAGACTTTTAGGCTTCATTAAAAGACATACACAACAGATAAGCGATCCGCACGCTATAATGACCTTATATAGCAGTTGCTAAATAAATACTTTACTTACTTACTTATATCACACTTTAGTCCGCAGTATTCTAGAATATAATAGCTCAATATGGTCACCACACACCGCTTAATAAGGTCACTAGAGGATCGTAGGAAACTTGCCCTTCTCTATTTTCTACATAAGCTAATTAATGGATTTATCGATTGTCCATCTTTTTTGAGTAACATTAATTTTCATGTTGCACCCTGTAACACCCGCCACAGAAGACTATTTTTTATCAGGCCTCATAGGACTAACTATGGACAACAAGCTTTTTGTGACAGAATGGCGGCCAACTTCAACATCAATTTTGCTGAGTACGACTTGTTTGGCACCAGCTTATATAGCCTTAAAAAATCTGTTACGAGTCAATAAACCCTTCCTACTTTTGATTCATTTTCATTTTATTATTGTATTGCTCTTATATGTGGGTTAGATATAGTTTTAATTAAATAGTCGTAAGTTACTATGTACCAATTGGAATTTTTATTTAATTCTGTAGTGTACAAATTTGAAATAAATAAATAATAATAAATTATTATTTTACATTACTAATTATAGTAATCTCCTCACTTTCCGGCGAGGAAATGTTAAAATTAACCCTTTCAGGACGGCAACGGTTTTAGCACGCCAGGCTGCACAGACAGCAGCGGACTACGCTTGCGGATTTGTCCGTTTGCAGGCGCGAACTATACCGGGACTTTTCGGATGCGTACGGCTCCCACCGTGAAATGTTAAGTTTTGACGAATTTAACATTTTTATGAATTCAGGGGAAAAATCGATAATAGTAGATTGTAATACAAGTGTGGATTGTAATACAAGTCTTTCCAAAATTTTAAATTTGCTGCCTGTCAGATTTTATTTAAAGTGACATTTTCTGCAGTCATTCTGAAGTTAGAAAATTTGACTTTGTAATTGCAATTCACGTGTAATTAATGCACATTTATAGAATTTAATTGTTATTACCAGTAGTAGTAATTAAAGACAATTGGCACTTACTATAAAACATTACACTATTAAAAACTTTAAAATATTAAAAAACATTTAAAAACATTAGATATTAAAACTTTAACATATTAAAAAAACCGCTGCCCAAGGAATCACTACTTCCACATCCGGATTTTCTACCCAAGTCACACAACGAAAAAATTTTGTATCTGGAAATAATTGTTTATGGAACTTTAATAATATAATATTTGAAATCCTCTACCCCAAAAACCCATAAAACGATACCCCACATCGGTAGTGGGGTGGGGGTGGTGACAGGGGGTAGGAGTGGGGGGTGGATGAAGTAAAAAAATATTTTGAGGTTTCTGGTTCTTGTACACACACTAAATCACATTTTTTTTTTCATCCCCTTTAATAATGGGGTGGGGGTGGTAATGGGGGTGGCCAATGCCAAAATTTTTTTTGAGACCTTATCTTCTCTTGTATATACTAAATACCAATTTTATGGACTCTTACCTGCTTGATTTACCTATTTTCCCCAAATTTACCCCAATTTACCCCCCAACCCTTCGACGGAACAAGATGAAAATATAATCTAGTTCTAGATCTCGTTTTAACGTACTTTAGTACATATGTGTACCAAATTTCAAGTCAATATCTCAAACGGTTCCAGAGTAAACGTGCGCACAAAAAAAAGTTACAGACCGACAGACAGAAATTTTTTTTTCGCTCAAACTTGAAATCTCGACGTTTCATGACATTCTAAGCCTATTTGAACAATAAAAATTTTTAAAATTTTTTTTGTCGTTACTATACTTCCACTGGATGTGGAAGTAATAATAAAATATTAAAGACATTTAACAATGCTATTAAGATTAAAATAATTTAACAAATGATTTATACTTGATAAGTCATGAATTCGTTCAAATTGTATGGTTCCACTCTTAGTAACAGTTCATATATTTGAGATTTAAATTTCCCCAGGACTTGTGTGTCTTGTATACAATGTGGCAGTTTATTAAATAATTTTAAACAGTTATAACTAGCGCTCTTTTCAGTTAGTGTCAATCGATGGATTGGATATGTGTAATTTAATGTTCTTGTATTATATTCATGTTGTGGTTCATTTTGTAAGAAAAGATTTTTATTTTTAAAAAGAAATAGAAGGCATTCTTGTATGTAGATGGCAGTAGTTGTTAAAATTCTGTTATCTTTGAATTTACCTCTACATGTCTCTCTGTATCCTAAATTCAGCATTATTCGTAGCACCCTTTTTTGAATTACAAATACTCTGTCCAATTCACTGCAGCTACCATAGAAAATTATACCATATCGTATGTTGGACTCAAGATTAGCATGATACACTATTTTCAATGTTTGCTTGTTTACATATTTAGCCAATACTCTAATGCTGTAACATACTGTGTTTAACTTTATGCAAAGATGGTCAATGTGGCTACGCCAGTTAAGTTTATCATCAATTTTAATCCCTAAAAATTTTACTGCATCAGATGTCTTGTAAGTACCTTTGTTAATTGTGACATCCTTTGGCGTTTCAAATCCGGCATGATTTGTTTTGAATAACACAATATTGGTTTTCTCTTTGTTCAAAATTAATTTATTTTTAATAAAATACTCGTTTGCTGACTCAAGCACAAGATACCTACTATACTCCCCTGTGGAATGCCCAACTTAACAGATTTTATGTCTGATTTTATCTCTCTTCCATCTTTTATGATGGAAACTCTCTGTTTTCTATCCGATAAATATGATCGAAACCACTGGAGTGCATTTCCTTCTATACCGTACTGCTGTAATTTTTTCAATATTATTGAATGATCAAGTGTATCATAAGCTTTTGACAAGTCAAGAAATAATCCTAATGCCAAGCTTTCAGTTTCCAGTGCTGATACAATTTTCTCTGTGAATTGAAATGTGGCTGTTTGTGTTGACTTCCTTTTTAAGTAACCATGTTGCATATCATTTAATACATTTGTTGTGATTATATAACGCATCAACTGGTTGCATACCACAGCTTCAAATAATTTGGAAAAGGGTGATATAAGAGTGATTGGACGATAGTTTTCAAATTTATTTACCCCTCCTTTTTTATATATAGGTTTAACGACAGACAATTTCAGATTTTGCGGGAATTTCCCAAATTCAAGTGAATTATTTATTATATAATGAATTGGACCTATTATATAGTGAATACACACTTTTAAAATGCTAGTAGGCACCTCATCTTCTCCACTACTATGCTTATTTTTAAAATTTTTTACAATCTCTATAATTTCTTGAGAATCTACCTGCCTAAAATTCATTGAATTTTCTACGTGTTTTATGTTAGATGTGTATGGAACTGAATTTAGTGCAGATACTAACTGTGGAGCTGCGTTAACTAAATAATTATTTAAATCATTGGCTATTTCATTTGGATACCCTTCTATTTGAATATCAAGTCTATCGTCATTTTTTCCATTTATTTCATTGACTATTTTCCACGTACTCTTGGATTTATTATCAGAATTATTGATGCGATTTTGGATATTTTTTGCCCTGGCCTGTGTTAATAGAGAGTTATATTTTTTTTTTGGTTTTTATATTGTTCTTTGTAATTCTCGTCATTACTGCTCACGATATACAACACATCAAGTTCTCTTTTACACTCGATAATCTCAGGATCATCTGGCATTATTTTTTTATTTCGGTTTTCTATTGAAATTTTTCTGAGAGGAAAGCTTAAGTTGAATGATTCTAAAAAGATATTTGAGAATAAATCCCATTGCTTGTCCACTTCCGATTTATCTACAGTATATATTTTATCCCAGTTTTGGGCTTTTAGATTATTAACAAAATTTTCTTTATTTTTTTCGCTAAAAATTCTTTTCAAAGTTTGTTGTTTAGTTTTATTTTTTGATATGCAAAAAGTTAATTTTTGTGCCGTATGATCCGAGATTAGTGAGTGTATCACTTTAGCATCAAATGGACATTGTAAGTTTGAGAATATATTATCTATACATGACTTACTCGTATGTGTTATTCTTGTATATTCATTTACAGCTGCATGCAAATCAAACGAATTCATTAGTGAGAACAGGTCGTCTTTGTTTTTGTTTTCCTTATACATTTCTATGTTAAAATCTCCTGCTATTATTACAATTGCATCTTTATATAAGAAGAACAAGGCTAACAGTTCCTCCATTTTGCTTATACATACACTCATATTTCCATCTGGAGGTCTGTAGATCGATGACACAATTATTTTTGTATTGCCTACTCTAATGTCCACTGCTGCACATTCAAATTCACCTGCTATTGACATGCTTATAACTTTTGGAATTTCTTTGTGTGGTAAACCACATTTCACATACACTGCACTTCAACCATGTTTGTTTTCCTCCCTACAGAAACTTGCACCTAGCTTAAATCCATCCATTCCATGAGCTGCTAATTGATGGTCGGTTTTCCAATGCTCTGTTATGCACACAGCAATGCATTCGCTGTTTTGTTTTAGAAACGTGTTCAGTTCATTTACACAGTTCCCTATAGATTGAACATTTTGATGGATGACACTAATCAGCTGAGAGCCCGGTTCTCTTACTTGTTTGTTGTAATTGTGTGTCTTTGATTTTTTACTTACACTAAAAAATCTGCACCACTTTCTTGTAAATAATCTTTATGTTTGGTGAAATCAAATCTTTTTATACCTACTCCCATAGGCCAGAAATTTGGGTTATACATTTCATCCTTCCTTGATAATGGCGCTGTAACCACGAAACATTTTAATCTATTTGGCTTACTGGGAAGTTCTTTAACTTCAACAGGAAGATTCTCATAGCCGGTTTTTTTGGTTATAAATTTCTTTATCATATCTGTATTTACATGGGGTTTTATCCTGTATATGTAGAGCCATACCTTTCTCTCTTCTCCAACAAATCCATTATTATTGTCATTTACTACTGCTGTGCCGATTCGTTTATTGAATGTTTTTCGTTGTCTTCTTTGGGTCTGGAAGCCATCATCATGATCTTTGTCTTGTGTATTTTCACTGTTTTTGTCCTTCGCGAGATTTATAATCTCCAGTAAGTAATATATAATTCTTTAAGGTAAACACACTATTTTATTCCTGTATGTGAAGATGTAATCAAGGCGTGTGGCAAATTCTTGCGGCAAAGTGATATTTTCTGCAGTAATTTTGAAGTTAGAAAATTTGACTTTCAGTACAATCGTAGAAAAAAGATATTAATAATAGAAATAAGACTTTTATTTTGAAAAAAAAAAAAAATGAACTAACGGTGGGAGGAGTAAGAAACGGGTTGGACTAATAATGTATAATAGGCGGACACGTATGTTTCCAGTAATTAAGTGCGCCTCTTGTCGTGCGTAGATATTCGGTTCCCGGCTGCCCATCCCAAAAATTTTTTGCGGATTCGTGTGTTTCCCGGCGCGAAAGGGTTAATATTGAAATCATCAGTAATCCATATATGTGAATCTACTGTGAAAATATTATTGAGTAGTTGCTGGTATTTGTCCAGGAATACCTGAAAATTGCCTGCTGGGGATCTATATATAGTTATTATTTTATGCAAAACATCATTAATTTTACTCTCACAGACACAGAATTCAAAATATTTTTCTGCATATAGTTCATTGAGATCAACTGGATTTACTTCAAGGCCCTTTATTGCCCATATTGCTGTGCCTCCACCTCGATGTAGCGATCGACTTGAATGACTAATCAAACGGTAGCCTTCTAAAGACACACTACCTACCTCAGATTCACGAAGCCATGACTCTGAAATACATACAAATGCAGGCTTATTTATTACATTAAGTTCAACTTCTAGAATGTTTAGCTTCTTATTGATGCTCTGTATGTTCAGATACATTATAAAATTTAAGCCTCTGTTATGTGTTAAGTTTGTTTTAATTTGTGTGGTATTTATAAAAAATCATCTTGCGGATTTTCTATTTTCCTATTGTACTCGTGATACCGTTTGAAATCGAACCTCTTGAAACCCACTTCTCTGGGCCAGAAGCTGGGGTTGTAGATATTATCTTTGTGATCGAATTCAGCACCCACCATAAAACACTTTCGCCTCTTATTTTCAGTGCTCAATTCTTTCACGATTACTTCTTCATCGTCTTCTTCATCGTTTTCTTTTTTAAATAGTTTTGGATATGTTTATCTGTCACATGTCGCTTCACTCTGTAGAGATATATCCACACTTTGGGTTTTACACCGGTAAATTCTTCATCATTCCTGGCTTCGGCATTGCCTATTACTTTTTTTATTAGATTCTTTTTGTTTTTTTCTTTCTTTCGACTAGGATGAAGTCATCACTAGTTGCCTCATCATTGTTTGTTTGTGCTTTGTGAACGTCCCCTTCAGCTTCCTGAGGTTTTGGTTCTGGACGCACTTGCATGGAAGAAGATCTATCTTTATTTTTATCATTATTAGTGACTACATTCAGACCTGTTTGCCTTGGTATTGACACTTCACTATTTAAGTTTTTTTTGTCCAGTGTGCTTTTATGTTGATATTGTGTAGGTTTTTTGTTTGCTTCTATTAAATTCTTTACTTTCTCTTCAAGGAGGTGTTTATTTTCTAATAAGATTATATATTTATCTTCTTGTTCTTTGATGAGCCTTTTCAATAAATAATTTTCATATTTTAACCATTCTGGGTTATCCTTATTAGTTGTATCTTCTTTTAGATCAGATACCGTGCTTTCACTGCTGTCATTCAAGGTACAACAGATAATTCGTGTTTTATCAATAATCTTGAAGTTTCTCCTTTCCATACAGCTTCTGTGAAAAACATTCCCACGATGGATGGACACTGCAACTTTTGTGGTTTTCTTTGCACAACACTTAAAACTTTTTTCAGGGAGCAATTCACTTACTCCTTCATTGCCGGCCATCTTGATTCTCTGCTTATTTAAAGCACTTGCTTTAAAAAAAATGCATTTTAAACTTTAAAGGTAATTTCGAAACACTTGGATGCAAAATATAAACTCCGAAATTATTAATCCTACATCAATAAATAAAAAATATAATTAATTCCCAGTTTGTACTTTCTGTAATTGGTCTGTAACTTTTTTCGATAAAGTAATAGAGAGAGAGAATATTTATTGAATAAAATGTTGCAAAAGGCCAGCGACCGAAGTCTTTCAACACTTTTTTTTTGCATCTAATTAATTTTTAATATAACGTTTCCTCAGCGAATTTAACAGGCACAAAAAAAAACAAAAAAATTTCTTAATAATTAGGTATATCATTACTCTATTTATTCATCATTGCTGTTCTCTGTAATTGCCTCTAAAAGTGTTTTTTCAGGGTATCTTCTTCTGATAGTCTTCTTGCAGTTGAATTATAAGGGGTTGAAGGTTTAGGAAGGGTAAGGAGGTTTTGGGATTGTGAATATCTTTTGGTGAGGTCTTTGAAGCGAGTTAGTAAAGGTTGGATATTAGTTTTCTCATATAATAAATTATTGGATATGTTATAGAGAGGATTATTTGGATTACGAAATTTTGTTATTTTACGTAGACTGTCTCTCTCTGCCACTTCTATATTGTTCAAGGCTGGTCTTCTGCAGGTGTTATACAGGATGAATCCATATTCCATGATAGGTCGACATATCATTTTGTAAATTTTACTTGCTGTGGAGGTGTTGATACCTTGATTCTTATAAGTTAGACATCTAAAGTGTTTTGCTCTAGTTATCTTTTTTTTTCATTTCCTTGGTATGGCTGTTGAAGTTTAATTTTTGGTCTATCTTAATTCCAAGGTACTTAACTGTTGCTGCTGGTGTCAATATATGGTTACATATTTGTATAGTTGGAGAAGTATTTGAGATGTGATTAAATATCATTAGTTGTAATTTGTTAGGATTTATTTTTAATCTCCACTTATCACACCACTGGATGGTTTCAGTTGCTGAAAATTGCAGGATGTTTATTGTTTTTTCAATAGTTTTTCCATGGGCTATCCAGGCTATGTCATCTGCAAACTGAAGTAGGTAAGACTCTGCATTGTGTGTTTGTTGATGGTTGTTCGGTATGTCATAAATGGGCCTGTGCTCTACTGTCGCTTATATGCGTCAGCTGCTAAATAAGCTCTGCAGACTACTGTCGTGTAAAATCGGCACTATTTTTATTTTTTAGTCTTGAGAGACTATTGTCGATTATTTGCGACACAGCTTCTCACACTACTATGCCTACTGTCGATTTTACGCGTTGCGTCGAGTTTAATCGACAGTAGTCAGGTAGTCTCATAATTCAGTAAACACATGTTAGTTGAGGTTGTTTATAGGTTAGTTTGTTCAAACCGGTCAAATTTGCAAGAAAAAGTGAGTGTTAAATCACGAAATAGTTGTTTAACTGTAATAGGTATAAGTTTTTTCTTTTTTCGTTATTATTAATATTTAAATATGTTGTTTTTAAAGTTGTTTTATCAGTACCACGCTGTATATTTACTTTAAAACATTAATAAAAATATTTAAATGAATCTATATGTCACTTAAAAAATATTACAGATACAAAATAAAATGACGACTTTAAGCGACAGTAGGCGTGCAAACATAAAAATTGCTCTAGGCTGGTGAGTGGGGTGAAAAACACGAAAATTTGAATTTACAGATGGCCCACTTACTAACTTATTACTATGTATCTAAAACTAATTCGGGTAGATTTTTAGCCAAATCGGTGATTATCTAGCTTTCGATTTTTAACATTTTTTAAATTGACATTTGAAATTTTTTTGACTCTTTATTAATGCTTAAATGCGTGAGGCAAAAGTTTTTCGAATAAAATATTTTTCAGTTCCAGGGAAATTAGAAATTTGTCACTAAAACGTAGAATTCGACGAAAATAAGGTTTTCTGTAATAATTGGGTTTGCTTGTAGATTAAATTTAAATTGTATGGCTAAATGGTCACTACCAAGGTGCAGGATTAATTCCACTTCGGATATATTATTTTGAATATTTTTTGTACACATAAATACATCGGGGGTTGAACTTGGATTATTTGGCATGAGAAACGTGGGAGATGTATGAATTCTTGTAAAATTGGAGCTGTTTAAGAAGTTTTTAAACTGATTTTTCTTCCTGGTGGTGTTTGGGTTAAAATCTCCAATAATAATGCAGTATTCATATAAGGAGGCCTTAGTGAAAATGGTTTCTTCAATTACTGATCCGTTGTCGATATAAACTAAAAACATGTGGAGCTTAGATTTGATGTACGGAATTGTAAAATGCAGGCAGCTTTAGAATTATTAATCCTTGAAGCACAGATCAAACAAACCAGATGTTTCACTTATGACGTTTTATGGTTTAGATAATAAATCAACTCCTGGAAGGTACGAATTTGTGTAGTGATCTGCGCATATATCAAGAAGTTTTAACCAGAGAGTATAGTCACAGGAGGGAGCTGATGACACGTAACAATAATTAAAAGTCACCTAATAAATACTCAAAAAACCACTTAAATGTATAACAATAACAACTCTAAGCTTTAATAAAATACACTCCATTCCAAAATAATTAATATCACTGGTGTAGCTGATGACGACTTCCATCTCTGAGATTTCAGTACTAAACACTCCCTCCTGTGACATTATACTCGCTGGTCTTAACTTCCATGTCAACCGCTAGGTTGCTCTGTTTATGTCTTCTGTGCAGAATCCTGGAAGGTATACGTCACACGACAAAAAATGAAACTGGTTACATAGGGAATACTATTAAGTTAAACATCTGGTTTGTTTGATCTGTGCTTGAAGGGTTTTCTTTGCCCATTTGGAGATTCTTTTTCGACTGTGCTAAGCAGCCCCCTCTAATATTGGTGTTAAATATATGTTCCAGTCTTGATATGGATTAATGTATTATGTATGTTAAATTTTTATAAAAACTAATTCCTATCTTAACAAACTCATTCTGCTATTTTATGACTTGTACAAATACTTTGTATAATTAATACCAATAAATCTGTATTGTATTGTATTGTATTCCTTGTTTTTTGTTTCGCCATACATAAGACAATCGACATTGTTATTTTGACATTGTTATTTTGTATGTAGTGGTTAACAAGATGCTTTTTTTGGTGAAAAACTATTCATGTTGGAATATAGCATTTTAATATTAGGTTAGGTTAGGTTGATATGTGAGTGGGCTAGTAGCAGACCCTCCACTGCGACCATCTGGTCTATTGTGGCTCACTCCTAATTATATTTCACCTAATAGGTTCAGCTTTTTGATAAAGTCGACTACCTTATTGGGCGAGAGGCTGTCCAGATCCTCTGGCAGCAGTTGCCCTTTGCCAAAAAGTGAGAATCTGGTTCTTTCTGCAGCAGGACAGGTACATAAAATGTGCGCTGCCGTTTCATCCTCCTCCAAACACAGTCGGCATTCAGCGTTGTCCGCTATTCCGAGTCTGTGTAGGTGGTGATTAAGTCTGCAGTGCCCGGTGTATAGGAAAACTAGAGTTTTTAGGTGTAACCTATTTAACTCTAATAGTTTTTTAGTTATAGATTTCAAGGGGTACGTGATGAACTCCTTTGAATGAGCTAATCCTGGTAGTTTTTGCCAGTACTGGAGGATTTTCCCCTCAGTCCAGGCCAAGATGGTTGTTTTCGCAGTGCTTGCCGATATGCCAAGCACTGGCTCCGGTCCGATGAATTTTGATACCGCACCTTCCCTGGCTAGGGAGTCGGCTACTTCGTTGCCCTCCAAGCCAGAATGACCCGGTATCCAGACCAGAGTTAATTTGTTCTATCTGCCCAATCGGGCTATTTAATATTAATATTACTCGCCATTATAATGAATTACTAGACTTTCTGTTGGTGCCGTTGTGTTTGGTTCGTCTAGATCAAACATTAATATGTACATATGGTTTCCACTGAATACGACTGTTGAGTCTATGTTATATAGATTAATAAATCTTTTTTTTAATTGTATAATTAATTCTTGTCTGTTGGTGTATTTAGGTTTATTGAGTTTGTTGGTGTAAGTTTCTATAATGTGATCGTGTAGTGACATAGGTGTATCTTGTTGTTTTTCGTGATTTTATTGTCAATTTCGCTGGATTTTTGTTCATGGATTTTATTCGTGTATTTGGAATTCCTTCTATGGGCTTAACTGGTCTTTTTGAATACTTGGGGGACCATGCTTGGTGTTCCTCTGAGTTGCATGCCATACATTTTTCTGGTAGAGGTGATGTGCAAGTGTTGGTATGGTGTTTTTCTTGACATTTTCTGCGCGTTAGTGGTGTGTTACATTGTTCAGTTACATGAGTAAAGAGGGAACATTTTGTGCAGGGAGTTGGTGTCGGTTCTAGGAGTGTGCTTGGATGGACTGGATGGTATCGGTTTTTGTAGAATACCCCTTCATTTGAGGAGTTTTTGAAACGATGTAAAGTCTCCTCTTATTATTCTTATCAGCTGCGTTAATTTTCCTGTGGCTCTAGAAGTTATACGCTTGCAGTATCTTAGCACGTAATTATTTGCTTCAAGGTGTTCTCTGATTGTGACGTTCTCAATGTCTTGTTCTATGGTTGAAATTACACAGGCAAAGGTGGCATTATGTGTTTTGTTGGATGGTTGGAGGTTTGTATTTGTTTCTTGGAAGCTTTGTAGTACCTGAGATTGCTTTAATGAATTGAGATAATTTGATGCAATACCTTTTTCTAAATTTGTTTTGAGTAAGAATCCTTTGCTTGTTTTTAGAATAATGTCTTTAGATTGGGGGTGTCTTGCGCTCCAAAAATCTGCAATTTGTGTTCTGGTAAATTCTCTTGTGGTTGTTAGGTAATACATGTTTTTGTATGTTTTTCATTTACTGCGAATAATTGTTTGTTGATGGATTTTTGTTGTTGTTTTGTGTTGTGTTTTTAGGAATGCTTGATGAACTTGTATTTATTTCAGGTGATAAGTTTTTATATGAGGTTGGGTTTTTTGTTTTTCTTTGTTACCCTTTCCAATCTATCTCGAGCTTTTATTTATATTTTACTTTTTTCCAATTGCCATCATCATCCATCTCCATCTCACTGTAACTTCCCTCACTTTCTGAGGACATTTTATTAAGTTTTTTACTGAACTGTTTGAGCAAAATCTAATAGGTCTTCACTCTATCACTGTCAAGTTAGAACTGTGATAAAGTAATATTTTTCGAGATACTTGATAAAAGCCGTTTGGAAATACTTTATTTTTTTTTAAGCTAAAACAGCAATTTGGAAGTCGTTATAACTTAAAAACTATCAAATATTTTTCTTTAAAGTGAATTTTGCTGTGTATGAGTCACTTAAAAGCTTAATGTTGGGTTATTTAACATCTGCAACTATTCTTAATACTTTCATATCCTCAATTTTATTTGTCAGAATAAAGGTTAGTTCGTATTTTGCAGAATTGTCTCATGATGTAGAGGTATACTGCTGTCATCGAATTAAATCCTTATACTTTGAGAAAAAAATGCTTTAGAATAAATATTGATGTATTTCCAAATATTACACATAGGATACTACACATTACTTGGTTTTTGAGAGAAGGGCATAGACAGAAGGATGAGTTCAAGGCATTCAAAAGTCTCGAAGCTGTTTGTGGTTAGGTGAAAGAAGTATTCTAATTAAATGTTGCTTTATAAATAACTGCTAATGTACAAATTCGTTTTTCAAGTTATGAACTCGCGGCATCATGAACAAAAGTCATTGGCTCCTTGGACTATTGCAGATTCAGATGGTTAGTACTTACTGTGAATGTGCTGCTAGTCTAGACAAAACATGTTCACTACTTAGTGAAAGGAAGTATTCCCTTTTAGTTTTTTAGCAGATACATGGCTATGGTCAAGGTATTAACCGCTGTAAATTTTGTGAAAAAGACACCGATTATATTAAGCAATGAAGACTGACATGCTATAAACTATTTGAAGTATGTAGTAAGAGGTATACAATTTCTTCCAGTGGTTAACCCCTTGTCTATAATGTATCTATAGATTGGACTATACAATGAATGGGCTCATTTAGCATTTTCTTTTTATTTGATTATCGGAAAGATCTTAAAATTCTAAGACCCTGTGAAAAAAACTAGAATTTTGTGAGACCTGTAAATCGTCTAAAAAAAATTATAAACATGGACCGCACCCGCCTTGTCGAATCTCGACCGTGACGTCACTTGATAGCAACAAGCTAGTCGCACAGAGAAAGACTCGACGATCTCAAGCGGAATGCAAGAGCTTTGATATGTTGCGCGACCGTTTCGTTTCCTATCCTCTGAAGTCACGATGTTAGTCGGACCGCGCTTCCAATTCCCTCTTTAGAAGTCATATATTTCGAGAACCACATATCGGATTCATTTGAAATTTTCAACATTGCCTAATTTTAAATAATACTTTATCCACAAGAAGTAACTTAAAAACTACTAAATAAAATTCATTAAATGAGCCCATTGTGATTTCTGTAAGAATTTTATTTTTCATATACTCTTATGTAATGTTATGTAATAATCCGAAAAGTTCAATTAGTTGCCATTTGACAGTTAAAGAATTTCAGTTTGTTTTTCCTAAAGTCTGAGATCTGTGCCGTTACGCGCACACGACCCACTGCCTAATGTCATTGTGTCGGAATTCAAACTTCAAAGGCTAATATAAAATAGTAATATATGATAAACTAAAACTTTATTTATACATTTATTAATTAGAGCCTCGAGTTGTTCACCACATGCATTAAAATATTACGATTGACCTCTGCAAATTATGAACAATTACAAACACAACCAAAAATTTTCATAGGAACAAAACTACAATCTGTAAATTCAAAGCTGACCCAATCTAGTTATATATTTCAAATTTCAATTATCCTCTGGAGTATAAAAAGCTATTTGCAATCAAACCTAGATACAGAAGATATAATAGTAAGATAATTAACAAGAAACACCAAAGAAGCCATATTCAGCTCTTTTAAAATTGGAGCTCCACAAGCATTAACAGAGGAACTTTTTAGTGAGTATTCATGGTTTCATGGAATTAAAATCACAAAATTCCAGAGTAAAAGTATGCACCAGCAGCATAGAACAAAACATACCCTCTTTTGTTTAAATTTTTTTTTCAAGGTCAACAGTACGGAGGAGAACTAAGATAGACCTCAAATTACAATGGAAAACCTTGAGCTAAATAATCATAGAAATATATCAGTTTTCTCTAGGTAAGCATAGTGCAGTGTAACCTGCAACACAGCAGGGCGGCAACGGCAACACTGTGCCGACGCCTGGATGAGGAGCAGGATACACTGGCACTAATCCAGGAACCCTGGATAGTTCAAACTAAAATAACAGGGTTGTCAAGACTAAGTGGACTCATTTTCAGCTCACCAACAACAGAGAGACCGAGGACAGCCATCTACGTCCCTCGGAACATCAAAACCCAGCCACTTCAACACCTCTCAACATCTGATCTAACGGCCGTTAAGGTGGAATGTCTGGTGGCAAACAAACTAACAACTGTTGTCTTAGCATCAGTATACCTCCCCCAGGACTCGGCCACTCTTCCACCATCAAAAGAAATGGAGGAACTGGTAGCACACTGCCGCAATCAAAACTGGGAACTAATCATGGGCTGTGACACCAATGCACACCATGTGACCTGGGACAGTGAAGACAACAATGCAAGGGGTAAATCACTTTATGATTATATAACTGGTAACAACCTTATTGTAAGCAACAGGGGCTGTACACCAACATTTATAAACTCCAGAAGTCAAACCATAATAGATATAACACTAACAACGTGGCATATATCCAGCCTAATCCAAAACTGGCATGTGTCTGACTGCGTAACACTATCAGACCACCAATGGATAAACTTTGAAATCAACCTTATTAAGACACCGAAAAAACCCTTCCGAGATCCCCGGAGGACTGACAAAGACGTATATCGATGTCAACTCAGGGAGAACCTGGAAGGAGTTAGCGTAAGGACACCCGGAAGTAGTGGTGAAACAGAGCAATATGTTAAAATATTGCAAACAGCAATGAGACATCTTGCCCCTTGAGGTCCTCGCAACAGTCCAATGAGGCCACCAAGTGGTGGTGTCAGGGGCTGACTGACCTCAAGAAGAAGGCTAGGGCCTCGTTCAACAAAGCAAAATTAACTAGACAGGAATCAGATTGGGAGTCATACAAAACCAACCTGAAAGAGTTTAAGAAACTAGTCAGACAAAGACAAAGAGAAGCGTGGAGAACCTACTGTGAGGAAATCGAAGACTACTCACAGACCGCTAGGCTTTGCAAAATCCTCGCCAAAGATAAAGACCATGACCTTTGCCTACTAAAAAAGGACGATGGCACAAGAACTACCGACCTTCGTGGAAGCCTAGAGTTACTTATGGAAACTCACTTCCCGGAATCTGTGATAACAGAACGGAAGGAATGGCCAAACGAAGTCGACACTCAGCCCTCAGACCTGGATTGGCAAATGGCCAACCAGGTAGTGAGCGAAGACAGGATAAGATGGGCAATACAGAGCTTCTCTCCTTTTAAATCACCAGGCATTGACGGCATCTATCCCGCCCTACTGCAATGGGGACTGGATGAACTATTGCCGCACCTGGTCGGAGTATTTAGGGCGAGCTTGGCGCACCTTCATATTCCAGAGATATGGAGAGAAGTGAAAGTTGTGTTCATTCCAAAGACAGGGCGGATGGATTATACCACCCCCAAAGCATATAGGCCTGTCAGCCTAACCTCGTTTCTCCTCAAGACGATGGAGAAGCTATGTGAACGATACATAAGGGATGTCGTAGTGAAAGACAACCCTTTGCATCCCAACCAACACGCATACACATTGGGAAGATCCACCGACACCGCCCTCCATGCGGTCGCGAGTCGGATTGAGAAATCCTTGGACAATAAAGAGTCCACCCTAGGTGTATTCATAGACATAGAAGGTGAGTTTGATAAAACCACCTTCCCAAAAATCACGGCAGCCCTAGTGGAGAGAAACGTCCCCACGATTATGGGAAGCTGGATATCCAACATGCTCTCCAAAAGAGCTGTACAAATCAGTGTGGGAGACGCTTCTGTGCAAGAGGCTGCCCGCAGGAAGTGTAATATCACCACTGCTATGGAACTTAGTTCTCGACAGCCTCTTGCACCACCTCAACTCAGAGGGTTTCCACACAATCGCCTACGCAGATGATGTAACAATACTGCTCAACGGAAAATTTGAAGGAGTCCTCTGTGAAAGGATGCAGGGGGCTCTAAGAATAATTGAAAAATGGTGCAGAGAACACTCGCTGTCTGTTAATCCCAGGAAGACGGAGATGGTTCTCTTTACAAGAAAAAGGAAACCAGGAGCACTGAAAGCACCAGTTCTCCTGGACACAACACTAAGTTTCGCATCAGAAGTGAAATACCTTGGGGTAACCTTCGACGTCAAACTAACATGGAATCTTCACTTAGACAGGAGACTAAAAAAGGCTTACATTTCTTATGAGCAGTGTCGCAGGACCGTGGGGAAAACCTGGGGAATGAAACCCAAAGTGGTCATGTGGATATAAACTGCCATCATAAGACCAATGATAACCTATGGAGCTGTGGTCTGGTGGCCTAAGAGTAAACAGACTACAGCGAGAGCCAAGCTCAGCCAAGTGCAGAGAGTTGCCTGCCTAAGCATGGAGGTAATGCTGTGTTTGCCACCACTGGATTTACATCTAGGAGAAGTGGCCTTAATAAATAAATACCGGCACCGGCAAATAATACCGGCACTTTAGCTCAATCGGTTAAGGCGTATTGAGTGGCGAATACGCTGATCGACTCGCTACCGCGCTCTGGGTTCGACCCCCAGCCCCGGTATTGACAACATCGGGGGGTGTGGATGTATGTCTGCGTTTTTCCGAATGTGTAACCCCCTTCCGGACAGCCTTGGCTTTGGATTTGGGGGTTGTCTACTATCTGTGGTGTGTTAATAACAATGGCACGCCTCAAGTCCGTTGGCCTACAACCAAATGTAGGCTGTGGGGAGACCAGAAGTCGCCTGTGGAACGAGGCTGTCAGGAAGACGCCTCTTCTACAGGCATGCACAGATGGCATCTCCCCCCGATTTGTCTTTGATAGACCCTACACAATACAGACAAACAGTGAAAACGAGACCGCTGGTGAAGGTGTGATTAACATTTTCACAGACGGATCAAGGAAGAAGGAGGGGGCAGGATGTGGAATATATTCCAGAAGCCTGCAAATCCAATATAAATGGACTATGGATGAGCGAGCCAGCATAGTACAAACTGAACTGGCGGGCATAACCATAGCCGCAAAAGAGATTGTGAGACGAGTTCCTCAATACAAAACTTACCACCACACTTACCCTGAATTATCAAAAGTAGCGATAGCGACCTGCCAGCTGCAGTGGAGACGGGCCGGGTAATAAAAAAAATGTTAAAATTGAGGACGCCACTTGGTTTAACGCTACCACTACTACATCACTAAATATAACCAAGAAAAACCCAGGTAAGTTTGATTTTATACTATGAGGTAAGTACTTGGATTTGATTAAGTGAATAAATTAAAGGCCAATATTTTTGCAGTCAACTCAAGTTAAAGAGTATCTATAATATACCGTAATTCAACGAAAATATATTTACATAAATATATACATACATATACGCCAAAAGGATAGTCTTGGTGCAACCTTGTTACCGTACGTGTATACACGCGCAGCGTACAGAAGATATATATATAACCTACCGGAATATATTATATACACAGTAGCAAAAATAAATTTATAAACTAAAATAAATAAATAAAAAAAAATATAGGCAGACAGATAGGTAAATACTAGTAAGCAATATAGTACGCAAATCAAAAAAATATATATATGTACACAGCTACCTACTACATGAAATGTAAAAATAATCAATTTTAAGGAATTACGCAATTCTAAATAGGCATAATAAAAAAAAGCTAAAGAGCTCTTCAATGCGTAAAGAATAACTAAAAGTAATAGTAAAAATAGCAAGTTATGAAATGCGTAATCAAGCTCTATATTATGTCAGCAATGTAGAGTCAGTATAGTATGAGCATGCAAACCTAGCTGGTCAAAAACAATTCAATACAGATGATGGAAGGCACTGCAGATGGCGGCATGCGGCAAAAGCGGATGAATCGGCAGAGTCCTACGTCTGAACAAATAAGGAAGCCCTCATGCAACAACAAGACACGCTTCAAGACTCCGCAACAGCGTTGGATATTCAAAAAAGTAATACCAAAAAAAAAAAAAAACCCTAAAATAGGATACCAGTGTAAGTGCGCTTCTCTAAGGAAAATATAAAAAGCGTATAAAGAAAAATACATATAGACTACCATGCAACTCATTTTCGATAAGTATACCATCAAAATATTATTTATTTTGGCAAATTTCCTCAGAAATGTCAATAAAGGAAAGCGTTACCTTAAATTTGGTGGGTAGTGTATATTCTATAGGTGTTAACAAAATGATTTACTTATGCTGAGAAGTAGGTTCAATAAGAAAACATTACATAAATTTTGTTGGGCAGTGTATACTCCAAAAGTGTTAACAAAATAATTTATTTATTCTGAGAAGTAGGTATCAATAAAAAAACCGTTACCTAAATTTCGTTAAGCAGTATATACTGAAACAAGTGTATATATATATATATTTTTAAATGATATTTAAAAAGAAAACAATAATTAAATTAATTATTTAGTTAGCAGCCAAATTAACATTATTATGCCCCAATTTACACAATTAATTATATTTAAACTTATTTAAATAAAATATGTAAGTTGCATGAAATCTAACTATGAATTTTCTACAACTAATCAAATACGGTTGGAAAAAAAATCAGTAAATAGATTACCTCACAATAACTAGAGGGTTTTAATTCGAATCCTTTCCCTTGAAAAGTTCACTCCGAAGTGGTGGTTGGTGGTATACAGAGTGCGATAAAATATACTGTGGCGTGATGAATTAAAGGGCAGTAAGTACTCCCGCTGCAGCGGCTTGGAATACCAGAAAACTAAGAAAGTATATTCTCCAAAAGCAATACCATACAAATTACCAATGCTGGAACTATCCAAAATATGACTGTAGGCAATTTCTCCCTTTACTATAAAGGATGAGTATTTTCTCACTTAAAAACACCGTCACATTCGTTAACTTCCCTTTTAAAATTCACCACGTGTTTATTTCAAAAAGCACCACGATAATCGCCTCGATCAAACTTTTCGATTTCTTGCCATTCAAAAAACCACACAAAAACCGCTTGCTTTTCTATAAAACGCGATTCGGAATTAAATTACTGAAATAGACCATGTCGCGCCATCTACCGACAAGACTCTACACTTGCTTAGGGAACACAGAAGTTTTCTCTTTCAAGAACTAAAGAAGGAGTTTCGACGGCGGCCGGAAAAATTGTATTGACAGTATTGACACTTGACAGGAGATCAACAAAATAAATAATGCAGATATTGCAATAATCAAATAAAGATGCTAACAATTAATTTATATATATGGGTAAGTACAATTATTTTGTAAATTCTTTAGTAAATAGGCTAGGCAATACTTATATTTGCGAAGCACGAGATTTTTAACTTAATAAACAACAATGAAACCTAAAATATAAATACTAATCTTTGGTTTATTTCAGATACAAAATGCAGGAAGAACAAACGGTGGACACCAAACATCTACATATAGAATCAGAGTATTAAAGGATATGTGAGCTAGAGTGATGTAAAATGAGCTGTTCAACAGGTAGGTCAAAAACTAGTTGTCTTTCCTCCTACAAAGACATGGGAAATTAAAGTATATTTCTATCTGCTTTTAGGATAATATGGACTGAAGGGTGCTGATTTGACGAGGGTATGAGATACTTAAAATATGTTGTAATTTACTTGTCTAATAAAGGTAGGTTATTTAAACAACTGCGTATCAATCGAGTAAACACGTAACAATTGTCCGCAGACAAACTACTGGCAAAACAATCAGGATCTACACAGACTGTAGACAATCACTACTAACCCTGAGAAGTTACAAAATAACCACAGGAGCAGTATGGGAATGTCATCAAGCACTTGTGGGTGCCTCCAGTACGAACAACATCTCGGTATGCTGGGTGAAAGGACACGCACAGTGCAGTGGCAACAAAAAAAGCCAACAAACTGGCCAAGAAGGCAGCAGGCCAACTTATCTTTGGACCAGGCCCGGCCAGTCTGTTACCGATTACGGCGATAATACAATTAATTAAGGAGAACACCCACAACGAATTTAAGAAGCTGTGGGATGAAACAAGCAGCTGTCAGCTTGCTAGGGAACTACTCACGTATCCCAACAAGAAAACAGCAATGGACTACCTGGCAATGACCAGAAGGTATCTACGTTTTATAACAGGAATCCAGACTGGACACTGTCCGCTAAGGAAACATCTATACAATATGAGATTAAGCGAAACACCTCTTTGCAGAGGTTGTGAACAAGAAGATGAGGCGGTTCAACACGTACTCTGTGACTGTTCAGCCGTCTCATCAATTAGAGAATCCATCTTGGGAGAGCGTTGGCCTACCTTGGCCAATGTAAGGGAGATGCCCCTAGGCAACATCACCGCCTACTTCGAAAGAATAGGTTGGCTGGAGGCCTAGGCGAGTGTCTGCCTAGAGGGAGGATGTACAAGGGGTCCAATGGGGCCTAAGTGCTGTGGTTTTTGACCACCCTCCTGCTAATTCCATCCATCAGTTTTCTACATAAAACATTCAGTGTCTTCAAAACAAAGCTTTAGAACTAATCATGTTTTCTTCAAATCATGACTATGACATACTGTGTTTAGTGAAATAATTTTGTGAGGATCAAGCACATCACATTCACTTGGAGAATTATGAACTAGCCACCTACTTTTCTGGATCCCATTTCATTTATGGGGGAGTAGCAATCTACGTGAAAACAAGCCTAGATTATAAGCTCAGTAAATTCTCCGAAGATTACTGTGACTAATTACATATTAAAATTTACACTATAGAATTACGCAAGACAAAGTCTGTCATAGGATGCCGTTATATCAGGCCATAAATCCCAAAGTTTTACATATACATTTTACAAATCCTCGTAGAAGACCTATATAACTTTTTTGTAAACATCGCTGAAGACTTAAAGGCTTACCAAAACCAGGACATTACAGCATATTCTAATATTTTCTCTAATATCTATATTGTGGTCAGTGTAGAAATGAAAAGATAACGAATTCAAATATATTTTTAACTAGCTTCAATATCTATATTAAATAACAAGTTGTGTAACCCCTACCTGGTACAAGTAGGAGCACGTGCGTGGCGGCAGCCCTTCGTCGGTGAGCCTTAGGGTGGTTTCAAATGAAATTTTGGTAAAACTTGGGCACCACTTTGTCTTTTCAGTAAAACTTAGAAAACTCTTTTACTTTTTCTACTATTAAATAAATTATATGGCTTTTCAAATTTTTTATTAAAACACTAATCTGTTAGCAGGCAACTCATAATACTCTTTAAATTGAAAAAGGTGGTAATAGAACTGCTGTTGACACATATTATTCATCAAATAAAATAAATACAATATTAGCCCACATTTTTTGAAATGGTAAAAAGTTGATATATTATAACTTAAACATTACTGCAGTTTCGGTACATTAACATGTTATTTCCAAACTTAAATAAATGAAGTTACAAATATGATGAGTATTTATAATTATAGAAGGTAGTTTGGCCTAATTTTGGGGAATTTTTATGCAAATGATTTGGTCAAACTACCTTCTGTAATTATAAATATCCATTTTCCTTTGTAAATTCATTCATTTGAATCAATAGTATGAGAATGGCACGTTATTGTGTCGATGCTGCAGTAACATTTAAGTTATAATAAATCTAGTTATAGAAACACAGTAAGTGTTTTTTTTTCTTATATCATTAACATGACTAACTATCACAAAGTAACGGCTTCCAAAATACAATTTTTTATGTAATGAGTTTCAACTGACTGGACAACGGTGAAATTTAATTTCATAATTTTTAGAAACCTTTTTTGACGGCGATTCAATTTTATTGTATGGGTTCCTGTGTAAGCACTGGCACCCCTGACCCAGAAATTTACATAGCCCACACAGACACATAAGCCACAGTTTGACATTTATATAAAATAAAATTCCAGTAACACATGCCCAATTCAATATTTTATTGTTCAATGGCTTTTAAGTAGTAATCTTCATTAACTAATATACATAAAAATAGTTCAAAGGTTATCTTAAAATTAAATCTTATTACTTACACAAAATTTACATATTTCCTCACATTTTAAGTTCCTCAGATGTTCTGAAATTGGAGAGTGTCTTTTTTATCCTCAAAGCTGTGAGCCTAGCAGTAGCATTGTGGTACCAACACTCTTTCATTAGTTTTGACATGACATGAAGTGCCTCACAACTTTGCCATCGATTTGGTATGTTGGGTCTTTGCCTGTCCACACATACCACCCTAGAGCAAAAAGAATATGACATACGTTAAACTATGTAAATAATGGAAATGATTATTTTAGATTCCAACAATAAATCCATTGGTATTACAAATCTTTCAAACAATTCTGAGAAAAAGCTCCAAAAATGTTTTCCACCAAGTATAGCTAAGGACCACCTTAATCTAAACTATTGGCTAACAACCACTAGAAAAGTAGCTTTTGTTTCTGGGCTGAACCTGCTACTTATTTTCTATTACCGCTAAGAGATCAGTTTGAATTTGAGTTTTAATTAACTAAAATCTATTCGATATATTTTTAATCTGAGATGTAGTAGTGGAGTTAGGGTAGGGTGGCTCATTTGGGCCACAGCCCAGAGCATCAGAGGTGAAAGGACGCCCAGGGTGCTAAAACCAGCACTACTGCTGAGATGTAATTACCTACCAGTTCGATGTTTTCACAAATTTTAAAATCTCATTGATTGTGAAGGTAATACTTAATTATAACTAAAAACATTTGAATTTCCACAACCAGTTGAGTAATATCCAAGAAAAAGTATTTTGAATTTGAATTAAAATTTTACCGCCCAAAACACTAAGCTATATTGTTGACGTCATCGGTCATAAACGCCTAACCTCAAAAATACATATCATTTAAAAATTTCCGAGTAATATGTCACTATTATGAAAATTTCCGCTTGGTTCTCGTATTTTCAGTAAACCTAACCGGCTTTTATACAGGGCCAGTCGAAAAGTGAGAAATTTTAAATTTGGCTATTGAATAACAAACACCCTATATGAGGTATCGAGCTAAAATTTTGTATAAAGGTATTTGAGACAACTGCGAATCAAATACGCTATCCAATTTGCCAATAAAAAATTGCCTAATAGTCGATCTCAAAATTTCAACCTATTTAGAGGAGCTTAGTAGGCCTTGAAAATATGAAAAATAAAAATTTTTCAAAACAGTCAAATTAAGCGAGCACTATATCTCAAAAGAAAAAAAAAATTAAATCGGCCAACGCGTTCTAAAATAATGGAGTGTTGCCGTATTAAATAGCACACGCTGTATAATATTTAATAAAAGTAATACTAAAATAACCTTCTCATTTCCTCAATGGTAGGATCTGGTGGCACAGCATCATAGAAGGGTAACTGATATTCATCGTAAATACCACCTACATTACATCTCCTTGATATTTCCCAAAATATTAACCCTAAGGCATAAACATCAGCTCTTTTAAATGAGTCAAACTGATCGATATTCATTGTTTCATCTAGAACCTAAAAATAAAAAAAATGTAATATGTTTTATACATGTCGTAGTCGTCGATAAAATACGTCATTTCGTGAAAAGCCTAGGCAGTACATGAACTGGCGGCATATCATGCAAATTCTTGAGGTTGCACAATCTGCCTAGGCATTTCGTGAAATGCCATGATCGTCTTGGCACTTGACATTTAGCCACTCTATATGATCTGTCGCAAATGAAATCAGCAGATTGTGTTCTATTACTTGCTGCCTATTTGTTTTGTTTATTATGGAAAGTAAGTGTGAAAAAACTTGTTCAATGATCGTTACAAAGAGTACTATGAAGCAAAGCCGAATAAATGACCGTTGTGTTCTATTACTTGCTGCTTATTTGTTTTGTTTATTATGGAAAGTAAGAGTGAAAAAACTTGTTCAATGATCCTTACAAAGAGTACTATGAAGCAAAGCCGAATAAATGACCGTATACCATCAGAAAATTAAAGTGAGAAAAATGTTTAATTAACTTTGAGGTTATGTTAAGATGTCATAGAATAGAATAGAATAGAATAGAATAGAATACACATTTATTCAATAGTCGTACAAAAGTATAGAATACGTCAAATCCACAAAATTACATGAATATGAAATTAAAATTAAACACTGCACATTTGAACACATTAAAATATGTAGTTTCGCTAATTAAAATCAGTTTTAAAAAAGTCTTCTATTCTGTAAAATACATTCTTGCACAAAAAGTTTTTTAAATACCTCTTGTAGACTTTAATTGGCATCTGTTTTACATGATTAGGTAATGCATTATACAGACTGTCTATTTTACGAGGGCCACACCAAATATCTCGCTTAATATCTATTGTAGAAGAATAAAGTTTTAGAAACAGTTATCCCATTTTTTGTGAGCTATATTTCAGTAAAAAGAAATTTGAAATCCATAGCCTACTTTATGAGATATATTACAAAAACCTGAAAAATAGGAAAACCACAAACGGTTATAGCTTCCTTATTTGAGGAGATACGAAAAAAGTTAAAGGAATGAAAGTTGACGGCAAAGACAATAAGAATAATAACGTGTAACAGAAAAATCGAAAAATGCAGTTGGCTTTGACATACGCTCTTGTGCAAAAATGAAAAATACAAATCTCAAAGTAGGCCATGACGCCATTAATTCCGTTATTTTTTTCTCTTTCCAACGATATAAAACATGTCACAGAAATTTTAACCGATAGTGTCAATATTTAATATTTTACGAATACCACAATTCATATAATTGAATCGTAACAATCAGCTGTGCCATAATTAGTGAAAAACAATGTATACAGTTATTAACAAATTTGACAGATTGTCACTGTTGTATGTTGAATGTTGCGTTGTCGAGTTCTAAGACAAATTTTATATCAGTAATTATGGTGTACACCAATAATAACAAATTCGATATGATTAGCATTTATTGTCAGTGCAATTTTGACGCTGAGATGGCAGTCACGGTTTACGGAGATAGATTTCCAGATGCTCCGCAGCCAAATCGAACTATGTTTAGGAAGTTAGTTCAAAATCTAAAAACGCACGGTTCATTTTCAAAAAAAGTAGTAAGGCGAGCGCATGTTGCGGATAATGTAAGAAAAGTGAATAGAGTATTGAATTATGTTAACCAAAATGAGGAAACCTCTTTGAGACAAATTCAGAGAAACTGTTGCATAAAAAAAAGACAGTGCAAGAAAAATATTGGAAAAAAACGGATTTCGATGCTACAAAATGAGGAAAGTTTAACATTTAAATGAGGGAGATAAGCCAAGGAGAGTAAGATTTTGTAGATGGTTATTAAATAAAAAAAGGAATGACGCGCTGATATGTAGCAAAATTCTTTGGTCGGACGAATCAAATTTTTCTAATAATGGATTTTTCAATAGAAATATGCATTATAAGTGGACACGAGAAAATACACATTGGTGCAGAGAGACTGCTTTCCAAGAAAGATTTTCTACGAATGTTTGGTTGGGTCTTTTAGGGACTAAAGTAATTGGACCTTATTTTTATGATGGCAAATTAACCGCTCGTAGATACCTTAATTTCCTGCAAAACGAATTTCAAGATTTTCTTTATGAATTAACATTGGCAGAAAGATTAAATTATTCATATTTTCAACAAGATGGGGCTCCACCTCACACTGCTGTAATATGTACAAATTATTTAAATCAAGTTATGCCAGATAGCTGGATAGGCACCTATGGACCCATTCTATGGCCAGCTCGATCACCAGATATTACTCCCTTGGATTTTTTCGTCTGGGGTTACATTAAAGACAAGGTATTTCAAACTGCCCCTGAAAATATTGAGGACATCAAAACCAGAATTCGAAACGCATGTGAAGCAATTACTCCTGAAATGCTCCAAAATGTAATGCGTGACGTGTCTCGTAGAGCACGTTTATGTGTCAGAATGCATGGTGCACAATTTGAGCATTTGTAGTTAGAAAAATAAATACACACAATTTCTTTTCAATATAGTAGTAGGTAGTACTGTTATACATAGTTTTTCGTTTTTTCTTTGGATGTTCGTTTTGTACTTGTATTTTTATTTATGAGATATTTGTTGGTTTGTATTAAATTGTAATAAATAATTACGGAATTATAATTATTATAAAGTGAATTTTTACTATCATGGCACAGCTGATTGTTACGATTCAATTATATGAATTGTGGTATTCGTAAAATATTAAATATTGACACTATCGGTTAAAATTTCTGTGACATGTTTTATATCGTTGGAAAGAGAAAAAAATAACGGAATTAATGGTGTCATGGCCTACTTTGAGATTTGCATTTTTCATTTTTGCACAAGAGCGTATGTCAAAGCCAACTGCATTTTTCGATTTTTCTGTTACACGTTATTATTCTTATTGTCTTTGCCGTCAACTTTCATTCCTTTAACTTTTTTCGTATCTCCTCAAATAAGGAAGCTATAACCGTTTGTGGTTTTCCTATTTTTCAGGTTTTTGTAATATATCTCATAAAGTAGGCTATGGATTTCAAATTTCTTTTTACTGAAATATAGCTCACAAAAAATGGGATAACTGTTTCTAAAACTCTATTCTTCTACAATAGATATTAAGCGAGATATTTGGTGTGGCTCTCGTAAAATAGACAGTCTGTATATACGTATTAATTGATACGGTGCACTTTTTTGAACTTTAGTCCTAGTTGTTTGAGCTGGATTTAAATATGGATTCACTGTACCTCTTGTATTATATGTATGTGTAAGTTTAAATAATTCATAATTTAGCTTGACAAAACATGCACACTCATAAATATAGATGGAGGGTACAGTAAGTATATTTTCATTCTTGAATGTGTCTTTACATGTTGCATTATAATTTAGTTGGAACATACTTCTAATACAGGCTTTCTGAATTTTAAATAATCTTTCGGCTTCTACTGAATTTCCCCAAAAAATGATACCATATTTTAAACGAGAGTGGACATAAGCATAATAGGCACTCAAACTGGCTTCTCTATTTACCGTTGTTGCTAATATTTTTAAGGCATAATTAAAACTGCTTAACTTAGATGAAATATAATAGATATGTTGCTTCCAATTTAATTTGGAATCAATGTTGACTCCTAGAAACATTGTGTCATTGGAGGGATTGAGTTTTTCATTTTTAAATTTGAATGCTTTATTTTGGTTTTTGTTGAATTCCATGATGTTGGTTTTGCCTATATTCAGCTTCAGATTGTTTTGTTGGTACCATTCATTAAGAGATTCTAATACTGATATTATTTTATTGACAGTTATACCTGTCGACCGTATTACAATAGATGTGTCATCAGCAAATGATGTTGTTATGTGGTTTAACGATTTTGGCAACTCGTTTATGTAAAGAAGGTATAAAATCGGTCCTAAAATATAGCCTTGAGGTACTCCTCTTTTTACAGTATATCCGTTTGATATTAATTTTTTACCAGTATGATCATCTTCTGTGACTAAATATTGTTGTCTGTTACTTAAGTACGATGTAAGGAGTTTTAATATTAGCCCTCGAAGTCCTAATGTTTCTAGTTTTTCAAGTAGCGTCTGATGATGCACACTGTCAAATGCTTTTGTTAAGTCTACATATAAGCAAACCGTATACTCGTCTTCATTTATTCCAGTTATTATGTCCGTCCTCTAACATTTGAAAGACAGCTCTAGTTGTAGATCGATTTTTTATATAACCATTTTGATTGTGGTTTAATATTTTGAACTTTGCAAGAAAATCATAAATTCTGTTGGCTATTATTTTTTCTATTACTTTTGCTATTACTGACAACAAAGCAATTGGCCTGTAGTTATTTAGATCTGTGACGTCTCCTTTTTTATGTAGTAATGTCAGCATGGTAATTTTTAATTTATCTGGAAATGTACCTTCTTGAAAGCATTTATTAATATTGAAAGTGGCTCTGCTAGAGAGTGTGCACAGTATTTCAGAAGTTTTGTGGGAATCTCATCATATCCAACTGTATGTGTGTTTTTCAGCGCCTGTATTGTGTTGTATACCTCCTCTGCATCCGTTGGTAATAAGACAAATGTGTTTATGGTACTGGTTATGAGTGTTTTGTTCACATGTGTATTTATGTTTATATTTTTCTACCAAATCAATTAACTGTTTATTTACATTGTTTAATGTTTTCTCGTGGATCTCATTTTCTGTCTTAAAGTTTGCTGTATTAAATTTTTTCTTCTGTGATTTATTATTTGTTACTTCTTTAATTAACTTTCACGTGTCTCTTATTTTATTATCGGATGCAAGTAGGAATTCACTGTTACATTTCTGTTTTTGTTCTTGTATGTCCTTTTTTAGCTGATCACGGAAATCTTCATAGGTTTTTTTGCTCACTTCTCCTTTTATCATTCCCTCGTACAGTTGTCTTTTTATTTTGCATTTATTCTTAAGTTCTGCTGTAAGCCATTTTTTACATTTTGTTGTTTGTTTACAAATCGTTTTTGGGCTCACTTCATTGATTATTTTTAATATTGTTTCTTCTATAACTGAGTGACAATTATTAGCATCTATGTTTGTTAACTTTTCTTTCCAGCATACCTCTTGCAGTTTTGCTTTAATTTGAGCTAAGTTCGTAATTTCGTTAGCAATCTAAAACCCGAAACGTACCAAATAAATCTGAACCTAACCTCAAAAATAATTAAATATGCATCTTTATCTCTTTGTAATGGTCACTGAACATTTCTCATTCTTAATTTTCATAATAAACAAAGCAAACAGCTCAACATGGCCTCTGGGCAAATAAATCGACCGAAACGGCAATTAACCCAACACAACACAATCTGCCGGGTATCAGTCACTACATGAACAGTCAACATTTAATTTGAGGCAGACCGTGTAGAACGACTTTTAACATCATGTGCCGAGAAGACCATGCCATTTCATGAAATGCCTAGGCAGATTGCGTAACTTCAAGAATTTAT
Organism: Rutpela maculata; assembly: GCA_936432065.2. Lineage (NCBI taxonomy): Eukaryota > Metazoa > Arthropoda > Insecta > Coleoptera > Cerambycidae > Rutpela > Rutpela maculata. The sequence continues at coordinate 130,601,533 of OW386286.2, read as the reverse complement.
ATGATATGCCGGCAGTTCATGTACTGCCTAGGCTTTTCACGAAATGATATTTCATCAAAAGACTACGACATATACAAAAAAAGAGAGTCAAATTTACCTCTGGTGCCATATATCTCTTAGTTCCAACACGATTATTTAATGGTATATCCACAGTGTCAGTTGTTACATCATGTCTAACTGCTAGTCCCAAATCACCAATAGCACATGTGCCATTGCATTTAACTAGAATATTTTTAGATTTGAGGTCTCTATGGGCTATAGCAGGTTTTCCTAAAATAAGATTATTATGAGATAATTAACTCAGTACTACAAGTAACTATATTCTACTACTTTTCTAACACATTAATTTTATTTAAAATACTGCAACCGGAATGAGTGTTGCAATTCAATGTGGACTATTAAATCTATACTAATAAACAGTCATAATCCAAACAAAAGAAGATGATAGAGTCTTCATATGCTACTAAATAACCCCATACTAGATTATGCAATTTAACCACCAAAAATTGCAATTACAGATCTTAATTTTCTTGAAAAATTTGCCTAGTGTTAAACACGGTTAGACTATCTTCTTAATAATGTGTATTTAATCATTTAATTCCTGAGCAAGATTAATCAAAAAAAGTTTTCATTTTTCTATATTGAGTTGGGTAATTTTAGACTAGTTTATTTATATATATATATATATATATATATATATATATACATATATACATATATACATATATACATATATACATATATACATATATACATATATATATATATATATATATATATATATATATATATATATATATATATATATATATATATATATATATATATATATATATATATATATATATATATATATATATAGATTTGTTTAACCGATTACACAGACCCAATTCGCCATACACTACCGACGTTGTCAGACCAAAACTGACGATCTCAGACCCACCTCCGGGTCTGAGAACGTTTTTGTGTTTTTCTTACTTATCTACCTTGGTTATGTCATAAAAAAGTTTAAAAACGCATTTGACACTGGGACTGAAAAAGCGGTTGAATATAGTATTTTATACAGATGTAGTTCTGCATATTTTATGAAGAGGGCGTTCAGTATATAGTATATAATTTTATACAGTACGCTCCTAAGCCCGCATCTTTCATCAGACGTTGACAATACCGGAGTCTGGCAACACTGTAAATACGAAATATTCATTTGGAAATATAATACCAGATTATTTTCAACTTTCTCGATGGAGAAGATTCTTGTGTGCATGTACTTAATATTTAATTTTTGAATTTGCTTTATTTATATTGGTCGAGTTAAAACGAAGATTTAAGGTTTTCATATACCGGATGGCACAGAGGGCATGTGATGACCTGTAATTTTTTCATTTTAAAAATAAAATTTTCAAATTTAGGTGCGTTTATTTAAACATAAATAAGTTACATTTGACATGATACATGGTTTTTTCGTTACTTTCGGTTTAGTTCGAAGTTGCAACTTTTTTAATTTTTTTAAACAGAAAGGTAACCTGTCATGATTACGATTCAAAATTCAATTTTCTTTACAGTCCATTTTTGAATTTAAAATAGGCTGAAAAGAAACATAATTATAACCAATTTTCTCTTAACAGAAAAATGCTATGTAAAAAATATGTAATCAGTAGAATTCTATTAAACTAGAAATGTATTAATAGATCATTGGATAGATAATTTTTCACAAATTACCACTTTAATTTAGTATGCCAATAATTATAATCTTAAAATTCAAGTGAATTTTAAATATTGAAAAAAGTTTCTTAAATATATTTTGTTAAATGCAAACCCCCACCCACTTTTATTCTATTTTCTACTTTTTTGCTGACAATAACAAATTAGGTTGTGTCTAAAGAAAACTTTGCTTTATTATTTTAGTTTTTTTTGTAGAACTTAATTTTATATTTTCTGCTAAAAGTGATCTAAGTAATAGAAAAAAAATGGATGTTTCCATTTAAAAAAATATTTTTAATTTAAAGAGACTTCCTTTCAATAACGTTTTAAAATTTTATTTTATTATAATATTAAAATTGTCAATACTAACTTAAAGAAAATACAATGGTATTATTGTCTAAAATTTTCTATGCACTACCTTTTCACCTTGTTGGAATTTTACTTATTAAATATTTTTGCATGGCCTTCTTTCTGTTGAAGGAAAATTGGCTGTAATTCTATTTTTTCTCAGGCGATTTTAAATTCAAAAAAAGGACTGTAAGGGATATTTACTATGGTATCATTTCCATTCAATTATAATTAAGTTGCAACTTCGAACTAAACCAGAAGTAGCAAAAAAACGTGTAGCAGATCATAGCATATTAATACTAATACATTTTTGTTTTCTGGTTGAAATTAAGGTGGTGGGGATAAAATACGATACTGAGATGACGTTTAACAACTTTGGAAATGTTCTCTGTATGCCTGCATGTTTGAAAGGAATAAAAAACGAAAACGAAGAAAGCTTTTTTCTGAAACTTTTGGTAAAAAACAGATGCTTCCAAAATTTCTCTCCACTTTGTTTTATCTAAATTCGTTAGGTAGATAGGTTATGCTTTAAAAATTAAAATATTTATTTCAATAATGAATAAATATTTTAAAAACTGATACCTTCATTTGGTATTTTTAAGCCTCATCGAGTGCTGAAAAAACCTTTGTGAAAAAAACATCTGTTATGGATTGTTTATAACAATTTTAAAGTAAAAAATTATTTCATCTTCTTTTAATTTTGAATTCTTTGCTATCAAATATTAAACGCAGTATTTCTTAAAAATCGATTGATTACATTTATCACCCCCAAAAGCGGTGGAAATTCCAAACTTGCCATACACATAAAGTCGTGTAATTTGAAAAATGCATATTTAAGAAAAATACAGGATCCCATCGCGAAGAGTAGACAAAAATACATAGTAAAAAAAAACGGTAACGTTCAAGTTTCTTAAGAATACCTAATACTTATCTGCAAACTTTGCCAAAAAATGTTGCATGCGATTGAGACGTTCCATGTTTTTTTTTTGTACGACTGTCTATTTTTTTGTTTTCAATTGTTAATTGAGGTGACCTGGCCTCTTGAAGAGTAGCGCAAAAACCGGTCATTTTTAACCTTACACGCGGTCGCCTGTAGCTCCGTAAGTTAAATAATAGAAAAAAGATAAAATAATATGCTTGTGCGTAGAAAAGTTCACACTTATATATTACAACCAATCAGAGGCTCTAATTATGTATCGTTACCATGGTAGCATACATAAAAATTTCCAGAAATTTGGATACGGTAGGTGAAATTTCCCTGGAGCTTTTTCTAGCAAATGTTTTTTTATTGGAATTTAAGTTTTTTATATGTGGTAAAAAATAAACGTTCATCCACATTTCCTAGATCCAATTTATTAAAAATAATAATTTAGGCTATTCATAATCCACTTTCTATTGTTTCATGCAACTAAAATTGCTAAATCATATTTTATACGTTTTGTAAAATCTGTGAAAAATCAAATGAATCCGCTTTAAAATATTTGATAAACACACCCTTTTTTACAGTTTTAGTTTCATATATTATTGTTTGTTATGACAATAGTTTTTAATTTTATATAGATGTGAAATTATCTTGTCGAATTCCCCACGTATTTGAATTACTATCCGAAAATGTTTTCTCGATCTCGGAATGTAATGTTGGGGATAATTTTTATATTCGAGAGCTCTAAAAATTTTCAGATTTAATTCAGAAACCAGGGAGATTACTAGTGAAAATTAGATGTTCACGATGTTTTACAACAAAGGCCCAGTGAATTTTTATCGTATCTATTTCCGTAAGTAATGCAAAGTCAAAAAATCACCAACTTCGAAATTTAAATAATTTGTTTCTAATTGTATAAACCAATTGAGACCTTAAGCGTACTCACAAATATTATTCCTATCGAATACGATGGAATGGAATCAAAAAAATTAACTTAAAAACTGAAATCGCTGTTTTGTTATAAATACTTTAAATACTTTGTTCCTTTAGTTTGACAATGGATGGATAAAAAAATTATACACCTTAAGTAAAGTAAAATCAGTCGCTAAACAATACCTCTTTATCGGTTACACATGGACCTAGTATTTAAAGCACAGTAGTTAAGAAGTTGATTTGTTATGTTAAATAAAGTATTAATGGTCACAACTTTGAATAATTAAAGATAATAATCGGCAATAAAACCGACGCTTCACTATGGATAACGGTACATCAGGTATTTGTCCTTAACTTAGATGATAGGTTTTCAAGGGCGGCTCTAAGCTAATACTGGTTCTTACATTCCAAAATATCTTTAATGTAATAAACAAGTAAATCAAATTTCATTCTAATAACAAAATGCCAAATAAACAAACAATTAAAGAACTATTGAAGCTTAAAAAAATAGACATGAAACATATTTACATATTAGTCATATATTAACTTTGGCGAATTTATCAATTACCTACAGTGGAGACTGATGATTTAATATATTGGTGTACATGTAAAATCGCAAGTCCAACTAATCGGTCTTGGGAGGTATATTCGGTACAGACTTTAGGGGCTCGGGCATGCAAGTGGCTCGTAGAGAGGGCCCGTCTGACCCTCCGTGTATACTTTTCGACTTTCTGCCTCCGCTTATCAATTTTTATTCTTGAGGGAAAACATTTTTTGTTCGATTTTCTCCCCGCCGCTTATCAATTTTTGTTTTTGTGAAAAAAAAATTGTTGGATTCTATTTTTTTTTATTTTCGAGGAAAAGAAAAAATTGACATCCAACAATTTTGGTTTAAACAATTAGAAACAAATTATTTAAATTTCGACTTGGTGATTTTTTTACTTTGCATTGCTTACGGAAATAGATACGACAAAAATTCACTGGACCCTTATTGTAGAACATCGTGAACATCTAATTTTCACTAGTTATCTCCCTGGTTTCTGGATTATATCTGAAAATTTTTAGAGATCTCGAATATAAAAACTATCCCCAATATTACATTCCGAGATCCAGAAAACATTTTCTGATAGTAATTCAAATACGTGGGGAATTCGGCAAGATAATTTCACATCTAAATAAAATTAAAAACTAATGGCATCATTCTAATACTATTATCATAACAAACATAATAATATATGATACTAAAACTGTAAAAAAGGGTGTGTACGTCAAATATTTTAAAGCGAATTCATTTGATTTTTCACAGATTCTACAAAACGTCAAGTAAAATAAAATATGATTTAGCAATTTTAGTTGCATTAAACAATAGAAAGTAGATTAAGAATAGTCTAAATTATTATTTTTAATTTTCATCTACGAAATGTGGTGGAACGTTTATTTTTTACCATATATAAAAAACTTAAATTCCAATAAAAAAAAACATTTGACAGAAAAAACTCCAGGGTAATTTCACCTACAGTATCCACCAGGCGAAAAATTTCTGGAAATTTTTATGGATGCTACCATGGTAACGATACATAATTAGAACCCCCGACTGGTTTGTAATATACAAGTGTGAACTTTTTAGGCACAAGCATATTATAATTATTATTATTATTACAGGCGTCCGCGTGTAAGGTTAAAAATGAACTTTTAAGGCACAAGCATATTATAATTATTATTATTATTACAGGCATCCGCGTGTAAGGTTAAAAATGACCGTTTTTCGCATTACCATTTTTTTTTACTTATGTATTTTTGACTACTCTTCGCGATGAGATTCTGTATTTTTCTTAAATATGCAGTTTTCAAATCATAAAACATAAAAGCAAATTTGGAATTTCCTCCGCTTTTGATCGATAGATCGATTTTTAAGAAATACTGCGTTTAATATTTGATAGAAAGGAATTCAAAATTAAAAAATAGGTGAAACAACTTTTTACTTAAAAATTGTTAGAAACAATCCATAACAGATGTATTTTTCACAAAAGTTTTTTCAGCACTCGATGAGGCTTAAAGATACCAAATGAGGGACTAATTTTTAAAAATAATTATTCATTATTGAAATAAATTTCTCCCCCATCCCCCCGTAAAACCGCTCTGTACTCAAATTGATTATTTTACAGTTTACACGTACAACCATTGATCAAATGTTTATTAAAGTAAATTTGGTTATGCTCATAATTTGGTGACAGTCTGTAATTTATATTATTACTGACTACATGAAAACAAGGAGACGATAAAAGTTTGCCATTATTACTATGAGGACCTCAAGAAAAAAAATTACTAGAAAAAAAGGGGAATTGCATGGCATCTACTGGAGTGACGCAGTATCGAAACTCGATGATATTTCGATTCTATTCTGGAGAAAGTTAAAAATTTTAATTGTATGTTATTTCGGACAAGGAGCAAATTTTCGGAGTCTTGCTTGTGGTCGGAATCTACAATAGCTATAGACCTAGTCTGTGCTACTTAACACAATATCCCTGAATTACTTTTGTTGCTTGAGAGATGGTTAAGAAAAAAACATTTTTTAAGAATAATTTTTTTGTACGATCGTACGAATCGCTTACCGATATTGTTGGTAGTAGGTGTAGGTATTTAAAAGTTAATGAAGTCGATTTTTTAGCATTAAAAGTTGTCAGCTATAAAATGACCGGCATTTCATTTTTCAAGTACAAGGCATTTCCGGGAACATTATACAAATATACAATACGATAAGCAGAGCTAATAATGACTTTATGACTTGCCACATGTTGGGTTGGACCTAAAAGCCACCCGCTATAATGCGTCCACTTTCTCTAAGTTTACTTGGTTAAAAGAACTACCACATTTACAAGTATGTTTTTCTTACTATATAATAAATGAGGCATTAAAAACTAAATTGCTTATGTTGAAGGAACTGCAAAACTGTGCACGCTTCTTCGCTGAATATTAAAAAATAATTTGAGTTTAACAGCCTTTAAAATTTTCTGCCATATTTAACATTGTGGATTAGTATTGATAGCACAGTCGAGGTGGCGGCGGTGCTTTTAAATATTTATACATTTTTGGCTTAAGATGTCAAATATTTGATTCCCTTAATATCTTATTAGTCATTCTAGAAATAATTAGGCAACATACATTCATATTAAAAGATCAACCGAAAAAACTCTAAAAATTAATGAAAATTACGGATGCATTACAATAAATGCAATTTTTTAGCCGCCTTTTTAGCGAAATACATGTTTCTTAGTTTTCTATTTCTTTGATTACGACATCTTGGGGTAATCTTAAAAACATTTTGAGCAATTTTTATTTGCTGATTTTCCAATGGAGTATTTTTCCAAAAGGTATATTGTGTTTTTTGCAGTTCTTCTTAAATATTTCTAGTTGTATAGATCATATCGCAATATCACGGTTAGTGGCCTATTACACGTTTTAAAAAAACAAATAATTTTAAGCTGAAAATTTAGGTACAGGTGTTTTCAGGGGTACTAGATTTAATGAAAATAACGTCACGTTATACCGGAAATTGACATCAACTTCCTTATTTTAAATAACATGCCTTATTTTTTATGCCGGATTCGAATTCTGTTCATTATTTTAAGGTAATTTTCAAGATCATTTCCTACCTAAAAAATCAGTTTTTGAGATAGGTATTTCGATTTTAACGATTTTAACGATCTGATGCGAAAAGTAACCCATAGGAAATTAATAATATATGAGAGATGGAGCTTTCATTTACTCCACTAAATAGATATAATAAGTTTGTCCATTAAAAAGGGGCCAGCTCAAAGTGTAATAAACTGTTTGGCTGATAGTTCCATTATTCTCAAAATTTATATTAATATTAATAAATCGTAATATTATTGTACCAGGCGTAACACGTTTACGAAAAAGAATATAAAAAAAGAATATAATTTCGTATTCGATAACTGTCTGGTTTGACCTGTATAGACTATTTAATTTGTCGGTGTTTACACTATCCCTATAAAATATGTACCATTACTTAGAAATGTCTGAAAATATGTTGTCAAAATGACAAATATTAGTACATTAAGAAAAACAGCAATAATGAAATATTTCAGAAAATCACATGCCGGCTACTGACATGCGCATTGCGCTTAAAGGATTAAATAATACACCTTATGGCGAAAAAAATGATTTAAAACGCTTGCATTGCATATCTGGTAAGTCATGTTACAACTATACCGGGTGCCACAGGTTAGTGGCTCCCGCCCTATATTTCCTTTATTTTTTAATTTATCCATTTGAAATTTGGGTTGCAAAAACTACCTGTAAAAATGAATTTTTGGACGCAAAAAACGGTATGAGACCATTTCCTGTTCACCCGGAAATGACCGCAACTTTCGATTTTTAAATGGAACACCCTGTATATTTTTACATATTTGGACTCAAGGAGTCTAGGAGTATACCATGCGATTTTCGCGAATTTTTGAGTCAATGTTCAGTTTTTAAAGCAGTTTAAGACATGCATCTAGAGTGCTTTGGAATACCAAAATTTGTTCTACAGCAGGTAAAGTCCAAGGGAAAAATATAATTTTTCATTTAATTTCATTGATAACCTATTTATGAAGCCTCCAAAATTGAACAAACCACTTTTTTATCGAAAACTTTTTTTTCAAATGGGAAGATGGTGACTTATACTGTTCGATTAATTATAGATTTTTTCTGAATTCATTGATATCCGTTTCAAATCTATGCTATTTGTTTTTCTATTTTGTTGAATTTTTTTAAACATAAAAAATCACTTTCAATACAGTTTTTCTTGAAATTTAACATAGTTGCCTTTGCAAAAATCATGTCTAATAATGAAATGCGAATAACTACCTTTTTGTGAATATTTTATTTATTATTTTCTGAATAATAGCTCTCTTTTGTTTAGGTATAAGTAGGTACTATTGCAAAGTATAAGGATCAATAAAAATTATTTTGAAAGTGATTTTTTATTTTTAAATAAAAATAAAATAGAAAAACAAAGAGCATGGATTTGAAATGGATATCATTGAATTCAGAAAAAAAAATCTATAATTTTTGAACACTAGGAACCACCACCCTCCCATTTGAAAAAAGAGTTTTCAATAAAAAAGTGATTTCTTCAATTTCATAAATAGTCATTAATGAAATAAAATCAAAAATTATATTTTTGCCTTGGACTTTAAATGCCGTAGAACAAATTTTAGTATTCCAAAGCATTTTAGATGAATGTCTTAAAATGCTTAAGAAAACTGGACATCGACTCAAAAATTCGCGAAAATATCATTGTATACTCAGAATGTTGTCTTGAATCCAAGTATGTAAAAATATACAGGGAGTTCCATTTAAAAATCGAAAGTTGTGGCAGAGTAAAGAGCTTAACAGATAGAGTAGTTGCACTTCCCCTACAATTTTGTTCTGGACCCCCCACTATACTAATGAACGCGTGGTACCCTGCGCACAAAACCAGTCCCCATTCCCCACCGCAGCCATATTGTATAAATTGTGGTTATGTGTTCAGTGATCCTTTTTGGTTCCAGGCCCTGCGCACTCCCACTATATTTCAAAACAGCGTGTTTAGTTTGAACTTCCGTCGATCTGTCGCTACTTGTACTCGAATCACATGGCGGGTTATATGCGAAGCCGTGACGTATGTTATCTTTTCTAAGTAATTTCACTCTACCCGAGTAGTGGTAATCGACTCGAATACTTTAACACCTCGTTTCGATTTTCCAATTTTAAGCCTGCAGAGTTGTGAACGTTATAGTCATTATGTACTCGACCCTACCAGCGTACTATGACGCTAACTCATTTCACGATAATTCTAAACCGAATCAGCATCGATGTAGGTGTCAGGCTAATTCAACATATGGCAACCGGCTCACTGACTTATTTAATAGTTTGTTGTCCTGCTCTGTCTTTTGTTTTGTGTGAAAGTATGGGGACACATGTGTATCTATAATATTTATTAAAGAAATTAATTCCAAATTATAATAACAAATAAAACGAACAAAAATAATAATAAAATATTTTAAATTCTTGTATTACAAAAACAAAACATAAATAATAAATAAACTACATAGAATAGAAATATAATAAATTACCAAAAAAATAAACAAATCAGGTGTTTAGGAAAATAATTTTATCTAAATTAGCAAAGTCCGTTTCTTGGATAAGTACTCGATTTTTTATTGTTTTCGCATACAGAGTAATAGATTTTTAAAAATATCCGATTCTCCCCAACACTAGTTTGTGAAGAGCCAAATGTCTGTACAGTGACGTAACCTCGATTTGGTTGAATCCTTCATTTATAATTATGCAAAATAACAATTAATCGAGAAAATTATAATTATAATATATAAGTTTGGACCTGTCCATTGTCCAAAATCACTAAGCACATAGGTATGTCTTTTGTTAACTCGGTAAAGGACAAAAACAACAGTAATTATATTGAAACTGAAGATACCTATATTACTTCTTTGCATCTGTAGCCGTATTAAAAATATTCAATGATTTGATATATATGCAAGCGCGGATTTATGGGGGGCCCAACAAACACCGAAGATCGGCCCATCACTGGGCCAGAAGTTTCATTTCTGGCCCAGTGATGGCCCAATGAAGGGCCAACTTTCGGTGTTTTTAGGGGGGGTAACGAGGTAAAGCATCAAATTTCTTTTTAAAATTTCATATTTATTATTTAATTTTATATTTTTGAATATATTTAGTTGTGTTTATAATTTTTTTTCTATGCTAGAAAATTTTTTGTGATTTACCCCCGCTTATCAATTTTAATTTTCGAGGAAAATTATTTTTGTTATTTTCAGTACGCGGCTGTGTTACCCCCCCAAGCTCAAGGTCCAGATCCGCCCTTGATGATATGTAAATAAACCATAATAAGTAATATGATGCCATCATCTATAACATTATTATGTGCCTCAATCATAAATTGTTTGTTATTGAAGTATTCGTTTCGTTAAAATTTAATAACAATTAGTCCAGTTATTATGTTTCATTAAGTATCTTTTCCATTATGTATGTTTTTGCTAATAGATTATCACCTAAAAATTTTATTATTCATTTGCATATCCAAGTTTTAATGACAGTAATTTTCGGAATACCCTCGTATGTTTTTATTGAATAACCCTCGTATACAATTATTCCCCTATATGCGCGTGGTACCCTATGATATGTGCGCAGAAGAGGAAAAAAATAAAACTAGGACCCACGAGGTTATATATTCTTGCTGTACAGTGGGACTACTCTATCTGTTAAGCTCTTTACTCTGGTTGTGGTCATTTCCGAGTAAACTAGAAATGGTCTCGTACCGTTCTTTATGCCCAAAAATTCATTTTTACAGGTAGTTTATGCAACCCAAATTTCAAATTGATAAATTAAAAAGTAAAAGAAATATAGGGGGGATCCTCTAGCCTGTGGCACCCGGTATATTATGAGAGATATTAAGATAACCCCTTGCCAACGAGGTGGCTGATTAATTTTCTTTTCTGGTACTTATTGTCTTGCAAAATATGTTAAATAATTGCAAACACCAAAAATAGTCACTTTCATTAACTTTTAAACGATTTTAGAATGTTTCTTCAAGAGTATTAGTTATGTTTCTCTCTTTAGGCTAATCTAGCAGGGATAAATTATTAATGAAACATCTGCATCTATAGGTGAGGTCCGGCAACAGTATCGGGACTGGTATCGTCTATTAGGTATGTCATTATGATACACACGGGACTGAAAAGGCGGTTGAACGCGTCGGTCCTGGGAACGATTATTGAATTTGGCAAAAAAAATAATCTCCATATTTTCTTACCCCCATTTGGTTGCTCTTAATTGGGGCAATAAGTACGAATATAAAACATAATATATACTGCCCTTACTCAATTACTTCTAGTGGGTCTGAGTTGTCTGATGAACATATCGGGACTGAGAGCGTCGATTGGTTCTATATATATATATATATATACCTTTCAATCATTATTGCTTCCTTTCATGTTGTTACATTCATGCGTCTACCAGAAGGATCAATATATACCAAATATTCATTGAAGTATATTAATTTTGACGTTTTTTCTAACCCATAGCTGACTTCAAAATTTTTCTATCTTAATATTTATAATATCGTTCCTCTTTCACCTACAGACCTTATTGCTTCCTTTCATGCACTGCACTCTTGAGTCCGATTTGTATATTTTTTTTTATCGAGCGTACTTTATTGCGTCCTGTATATACATTATTGCGTCCGATAGTGTTGTCAGATTGAAAGTATTGGCACGTTTCAGACGTGGTGGAAAATATTCTGCTTTATTGAATGTCAATTTCAATTTACCAGCTAATAAAAGTAATTCACACTCAAATGGGCCTGTAGTCTATGTAAAATGCGCGGCTTGATGCTCGGAATGCCCCCCTCATCGGGACCACTTGCATCTTATGTTTTTTGGATTGCTGATCAAGAAAATTGGGGCTCCACGGCTCTAAAATAGTGCGTCATCCTTAAAAATGCCAAAAACCACCCCACTTTATGGCGGATTCTCAAAGATGGCGGACTAGTTATTTTTTATGCATCCCCATGATATGGGTATCAAAATGAAAGGATTTGCTGAGAAGAATACGAAGACGTAATTACAAATCCAATATGGTGGACTCCCAAAGATGGCGGACCAGTTATTTTGTATGCACCATGAAAGGGTTTGCTGAGAAGAATACGAAGACGTCATTCCAAATCCAATATGGCGGACTCCCAAAGATGGCGGACCAGTTACTTATTATGCACCCCCATGATATGGGTATCATATTAAAGAGTTTGCTGAGAAGAATACGAAGACGTCATTCCAAATCCAATATGGCGGATTCTCAAAGATGGCGGACTAGTTATTTTTTATGCATCCCCATGGTATGGGTATCAAATGAAAGGATTTGCTGAGAAGAATACGAAGACGTAATTACAAATCCAATATGGTGGACTCCCAAAGATGGCGAACCAGTCATTTTTTATGCACCCCCATGATATGGGTATCAAATGAAAGGGTTTGTTGAGAAGAATACGAAAATAAAATGAAAAAAATTTTTGGCATTAGCCAGCCCCATTACTATCTCCCCCTATTATTAAAATAAAATTGTGATTTAATATGTATACAAGAACCAAAGCCCTTAAATTCTTTTGTAGTTCATCCACCTCCACTACCATCCCCTACCTCCCCCCCCCCTCTCTCTACCGACAGTGGCGGATTTATCGGGAAGGGGGGTTAACGGGGGTGGTAATTACCCCACCATGAATTACATAGATATAAAAAAAATATGTTTTGGTTATAACAAAAGACGAGTAACGGATTTTGTTATTTATAATGCATTTTGCAAAGTATAAATTAAAAGTGTTACTGTTTTTAATTAGTTATTTTTCAAATATGATTAAAGCGTCGAAGGAAAAGTTTCGTACATACATTTTTAACCTTAAGAGAATATTGTTCTTAAGGATAGGATTTTGCAAAGTGAGAGGGAAATCTGCGTTTATTTTCGGTTTATTATAAATATTTAAAAAATCATAAATGGTATAATCTTTAAAATAGTTTCAGATGCTTCCCATTTTTCTAAGGAATACAACCATATACAGTTTTTATCATAAATGTTGTACATAGTTAAATGCAATGCTTTAATGATGAAATTAGGAACTAGGGACTAGTTCACAAGTTCAAAGCCGCGTTAATTCTTGATAAAGCTCGTAAAAATATTAAATTCGGAATGACGCCTAGAAAAATGTGCAAAAGTTTCAAACTCACACATAAACAATTGCAAAAGTTATAAACAAATGAAGATTGAAAAAATACAGACTTTCGTTTTTTTTAAAGAACTCGAAAAATATTAATATTTAAGAAATTTTAAAGAACGATTCTTAAAGAGGAAGAAATTTCCAATAAAAAAGTTCCAACTCCCGAAACTCTATCTCTATTATTAATAATTTTAATTTAATGTTGAAAATAGAGCTCCGCGCGGCGAACACTAAGCCGTTACGATGCTTTGAAAGCGGTCGTAATAAGTAAAAATATTTTTTTGTTATTAAATATTAATTTAAAAGTTTTAAAAAAATATGGTATTATTTATACCATTAATTATTTTTATTTATTTGCTTTTATCATGATGAGAGAATATTATTTAGGTATTATGCAAATCACAAATTACACACTTTTTTATTTATTAAAAAAATACCTACTTTCTGTATATTGTTGTCCTAATCTGGGCACGCTAATATACTAGTTAGGTAAATACTTTAAAACACTCATTATTGGAGAACCAATCAAAACAACTACTCTTCTAGCTTATACTGACGAAGTATTGAATTACATGATAGGATTCTCAGCATTTTAAAGAAAAAATATATATATATTGAAAATACTTAAATCATTCATTTAGTCATTCACACCTTTGTTATTTAATATGAAATTATCTACTTTCTGTATATTGGTACCTTAATCGGGTCACGCTAATATACTACTTAGGAAAACACTTTAAAACACTCATTATTGGAAAACCAATCAAAACAACTACTCTTCTAGCTAATACTGACGAAGTATTGAATTACATGATAGGATTTCTGGCATTTTATGGCAAAAAAATATATTGAAGATACTTAAATTATTTATTGAAATTCAGTCATTCACAAGAATGATTGAACCTTACATTTTATTTCAACTCTAGAAAAGTTGTACAAGTTTTTTCGAACTTGTTATTTCTCATCAGTAGAGTATAGAAACATTCATTTATTATTTACAAGCCTATTCTTGATTTAATTTTTACCATTAATTATTTTTATTTATTTGCTTTTATCATGATGAGAGAATATTATTTAGGTATTATGCAAATCACAACTTACACACTTTTTTATTTATTAAAAAAATACCTACTTTCTGTATACTGTTGCCCTAATCTGGGCATGCTAATATACTAGTTAGGTAAATACTTTAAAACACTCATTATTGGAGAACCAATCAAAACAACTACTCTTCTAGCTAATACTGACGAAGTATTGAATTACATGATAGGATTCTTAGCATTTTAAAGAAAAAAAATATATATATTAGCGTGCCCAGATTAGGGCAACAATATACAGAAAGTAGGTATTTTTTTTAATAAATAAAAAAGTGTGTAAGTTGTGATTTGCATAATACCTAAATAATATTCTCTCATGGTATTATTTAGACACTTAAAGGAACAATGTCCCCGTTGGAAAAAAATTGTTTAACCGATTCTTCATAAATTGAGTCTATTGTTAATTAACAAGTTTTTTTAGAGTTTGCGTTTATATTTTAAGTCCGATAATTGTTAAACAAGTCATGAAAATTGTTTCGCTACGTGGAGACTTTATGTCAACTATACTTTATGGGATTATGACATTGCGATGCTTTTACTTGTTATAGTCTACTAGTTATTAATTATTAAACCTAACAAAAAACTAAAAAATGAAAAAGTGAGGTTGAAATTTTTTTTTATTAATTTTAATTATTATTACTCTTTTTATATTAAAAAAATACTATAAGATTACATAAACTTTAAATTTTTATTGCTATTTGTTTATACGAGTACAGTTCTGAATTTAAAAAACTAAAATATCTCACATTTCCGAAGGTCAGTAGAAAAAATCATATGTTCAACATGTTAGAAAAGTGTTTTTTCCATATGCGACGTATTTTTGACTATGCCTAATAAGAAAAAAAAAACACTTTTCCTAACTTGTTGCACAAATAGCTATTTCATAAAAAGTCTTTATCAAAGAACGTTTAAAGTCTAATGGGGGCCTTACTCAAATTGTATAAAAATTGGTCTGAAAATTGAACAAACATCACACGGCTCTAAGGCCCGCATTAGACTATACAAGTTATTTAACAAGGATCTCTTATAAAAGATATTTTTATATTTTATATTTTTATAATACTTTATAAAATATGGTCGATATTTTATAAAATTATAAAATTTGGTCTATTACACCATCACATTTCTCATAAAAGATCTTTGTCAAAGAATTTTTATAATCTAATGTGGGCCTAAGACAGTTTTGTTAACATAAACTTCAAAGTACTGATTTCCTCATGCCCTCCTCTATCAGCGAATCCACTCATTATTGGAAATTTTGTCAAAGAAATCTATTCAGAATAAATTAAGACTATAACAATAAAAATTTTGGGAAAATTAAATTTAAAAAAAAAAAAACATTTTTAAAAACAAGCTTTTATTTAAATGCTCTAAAAAGGAGAAAATAAACTTTAAATTAAATCAAACCCATCAATTTATTACATTATACAATTTATATGATATAAAAGCGTCGTGAGATTTACCTGTGTAAATTTATTTTATGAAATACATCCATTTTTTCTTAGAATTACTTGTATCAAGATCAAGTTACGTATTGTATTCTTGTTTATTTACACAGGTAAATCTCGCGGCAAGCTTTTATATCATATAAATTGTATAACGTAATAAATTGATTTAATTTACAGTTTATTTTCTTCTTTTTAGAGCATATAAATAAAAACTTGTTTTTAAAAATGTTTTTTTAAATTAATTTTAAAATTTTTAACTATGCCTTAATTAGTTTTATATATTCACTGCGTCATTCCTATCCGATATAAAACTTAAAGTTTGTTTAAACCGAATCCTTCACTATTTCTTAGAATGCAACATATGAGCGAATACACTATCTATCAAATTATAGTGTTAAAACTAAAAAAATTTGTCCGCCATATTGAATTTAGTGTGACGTCATTTTATTTTCGTATTCTTCATTTGATACCCATATCATGGGGGGTGCATAAAAAATAACTGGTCCGCCATATTGGATTTAGAATCACGTCTTCGTATTCTCCTCAGCAAATCCTTTCATTTGATACCTATATCATGGGGGTGCATAAAAAATAACTAGTCCGCCATCTTTGGAAGTCCGCCATATTGGATTTAGAATCACGTCTTCGTATTCTTCTCAGCAAACCCTTTCATTTGATACCCATATCATGGGGGTGCATAAAAAATAACTGGTCCGCCATCTTTGGGAGTCCGCCATATTGGATTTGGATGACGTAATTTTATTTTATTTTTTTTAATTTTTGTCGCTTGTACTTAAATAGAAATCTTGCGAAATGTTATCTCCATAATATATATTTTTTTTGTTTATGCATTTTACTAATATATATTTCATAAAAATATATGAGTTGAAATATGTATGATTGTCGAAAGATTATCACAGAAAATCAATTTTCTTAATAATCTGTGGTGGTGCAGTGGCTAAGCAATCTCCAAGTTGGTGGAGAAGGTCATCCTAGTTAGACTAGACGCTGTCCAGGATGAACTTCACATCGACGATGAGTGTCAGTTTGGTTTCAGGAAAGGCAGGGGCACTGTGCACCAGGTCGTCAGTGAATGACATCAAAGTGCAATGCAACCGCGGAAAAAGCACCGTCATGGTGCTGCTCGATATTGAGAAAGCTTTCGATACAGATGGATCCAGGGCTTACTCCACAAACTCAACTCATTGATCTTCCCTACGCATATCACAAAACTAATTCACTCTTTCCTGACAGACAGATCACTGCAGGTCAGGGTTAATAACAAACTTTCAACTCGGCGGGACATTTGCGCGTGCGTCCCCCAGGTCTCGTGCCTATCACCCTAGTTATACAACTTATACGTCTCCGACTTTCCGAAGTTTCCTAATACGAACCTTGCCAAGTACGCTGACAACACGGCCATGTACGCGCATTCGCACAATGCACAAGCGGCGAACATGCTGCTAAAGGCGCACATGGCCCATGCCAAGGCGTATTACGACAAGTGGAAGATTCGGATTAACGCCGAAAAGTCGGAGGCCATACTCTTCACGTGCCGGTTCACAGAGAACCGCATTTTAAAACCAATTTCGATCGGGGGTCGCCAAATTCCAATCAAAAGGTGCGTGAAATATTTGGGGGTGAACTTGGACAGAAGACTGACATTAACGAGACTGTACGAAAGGTCTACTCCATGTCCAGGAATCTGTATCCGCTCCTGGCATGGGGTAGCGGACTAAACAGGACTAATAAAAAATTGTTGTATACGATGGTGATCAGGCCGGCCATCACATACGCGGCGCCGGTGTGGTGCAGTATCCCGGCCACGACAATGCGGAAACTTAAGAGTTTTAGAACATAAATTTATGCGCCTCATTTCAGACTCCGGTAGGTACACCTCCCTCAGAGATCTCTACGCACGTTGCCACGACATAACCCCACTAGCGGACTTCGTCCAGAATATATTGCAAAAATTCTATCAATTCAAACAGTACACAACTCCACAATTGATCACTGTCATTTGTACTTTTGCACAAAATACATATAGTCATTATCTTTTTGTTTAGTCCACTGTGTATATAAAATATTTGTTTTATCAGTTAATTTACATTTTTTTTTCTTTTTTGTATGGAGCAGATACTTTTTATCACATCTGAACTTCAATAACTACTTATTGTTTATTGATTTAATTAGTTTAATAAACCAAACATTGAATTTTAAATTGTTCCACCAGATCACCTATCTCTTTACAGAAAATTTGATATAGACTTCAATAATTACTTTTATATGTACACTGTTAAAATTTCACAATTCACAACTCACAACATAAACACTCCATACTTGATAGATATCAGAGAACTTTAACTATTCCGATTTTTCCGGAAATTACTTTAAATTGAGAAATTTAAATTAAAATAATTGGATAATTTGCAATTGTTTAGTTATTAACTGTCAGAAGTTAAATTTTCGTTTGCATGTATCATTTTAAGAATACGTTTGTAAAATTTGTCCAAAATATGGCCCACACCAATGTTGACAAAGTTAATATGTTATTAATTTATGGAAAATGCAATAAAAATGCAAAAGCAGCCAAATGTAGTATCAATTACAATTTCTAAACAGACCACAACCCGATCGCAAGACTTTTTCCAATTTGTGTAACTTATTACAATATGGTAGTTTTAAAAAGTTGAAACATGAAAGAATACAAACAGCAAGAACCCAGTTTTACAAACTGTTAACAATGATCCCCACTCATCATTGCAACAAATAAGAGCCTCCACCAATGTATCACTACCGTCATACCAAAGAGTCTTAAAAGAAAATAATACATACAAACCACACTTATTACATCATTTACTGTCTATGGACTATGATCGTCGCTTAACCTTGCTTGCTGAGTTTTTTGTTCTTTTTGAAGGAAATTGTAATTTCCTTAAAAATGTACCATGAAGTGACGAAAGTAAGTTTCACAGTAACGGCACAATTTCAAAATATAACTGTAGATATTGGTTGGAAAACAACCCAAGATGGATGATTCGAACAAGAAACCAAACTGTGTTCAGCGTAAATGTATGGTGTGGTTTTTTAAGATTTTTAGAAAATGAATTACAAGACTTTTACAAAATGTTCCCCACAACAGAGCTGAAATTTGGTTTCAGCAAGATAGCGCCCCAACCCACATCTCTAATATTGTTGTAAATTATTTGAATAACACTTTTCCAAGGCGCTGGATTGGCACCTTAAGATTGGTTAGATAGCCCGCGCATTCTCTGGACTTTCTTGTGGAGATATTTGAAAAGTAAAGTATATCAAGAGCTAATAGAAGATATGGCAGATTTATACAATAAAATCTACGCTTGTGCTGGTGCAATTAATAGACACATTATTAAGGACATTTAACGAGGAATTGTTACATTGCTTTGATATGTGTATTCAAGCAGACAGAAGTAATTTAAAGCATCTATTTTAAATATTGTTGTCAAGATGTACTGTTCAATTCAATTTCTCAATTTAACGTAATTTCCGGTAAAATCAGAAGTGCTATTAAAAAAAATTCCCACCAGTAAATAATTGGGTGTTTTCACAAATTTTAAAATCTCATTGACTGTGAAGGTAATACTTAATTATAACTAAAAACATTTGAATTTCCACAACCAGTTGAGCAATATCCAAGAAAAAGTATTTTTAAATTTGAATTAAAATTTTACCGCCAAAAACACTAAGCTATACTGATGACGTCATTGGTCGTAAACATCTAACCTCAAAAATACATATCTTTTAAAAATTTCCGAGTAATATGTCACTATTATGAAAATTTCCCCATGGTTCTCGTACTTTCAACTAAAATCTTGTTCAATATAATGTTCATAGTTTTAAATATCTTCTCCCAATAAAATAAGGCAATTTTTATAGGTTGGAAATCCAAATCCAATTAGTAGCCCATTTTTAGTAATCAACAATATTGAAACATCATTTGCGTCGATTTTTAAATGTTTGCTTGGTTTCAAATGAGAAGTGCGGATACAATCATTAAAAATGGCAATAAACTTAAAAAACCTAAAAGTTGAGGTTATGTTAATGCAACCGATGATGTCACAGCCTGTTTTGTATAATACCCATTCAGTTATTCAATTTTGTTATTTATTTGTTGAAATTTTAAATTGATAGATGAAAGAATGGTGTTTAAATATTGGTAAGTGCTTCAATGTATGGAGTACTTCATTTTAATAGTATCAAAAAAGCAAATTTGCATACAGTGAAAACACCTAATTCTTTTATAGCAGGCAAACAAATTACTAAGAACCTACATCCGAAAATTGAGATTAAAAAAGTTACAGCAATTAAAAAAAAAACTGCTGCCCAAGGAATCACTACTTCCACATCCAGATTTCCTATCCAAGTCACTCACAACGAAAAAATTTTGTATGTGGAAATAATTGTTTATGGAACTTTAATAATATAATATTTAAAATCCTCTGCCCCAAAAACCCATAAAACGATACCCCACATCGGTAGTGGGGTGGGGGTGGTGATAGGGGGTGGTAGTGGGGGTGGATGAAGTAAAAAAATATTTTGAGGTTTCTGGTTCTTGTACACACACTCAATCACATTTTTTTCATCCCCTTTAATAATGGGGTGGGGGTGGTAATGGGGTGGCTAATGCCAACATTTTTTTTGAGACCTTAGCTTCTCTTGTATATAGTAAATACCAATTTTATGGACTCTTACCTGCTTGATTTAACTATTTACCCCAAATTTACCCCAATTCACCCCCAACCCTTCAAGGGAACAAGATGAAAATAATAACCTAGTTCTAGATCTCGTTAAAGTACATATGTGTACCAAATTTCAAGTCAATATCTCAAACGGTTCCAGAGTAAACGTGCGCACAAAAAAAAGTTACAGACAGACAGGCAGACCGACAGACAGAAAATTTTTTTTCGCTCAAACTTAAAATCTCGACGTTTCATGACATTCTAAGCCTATTTGAACAATAAAAAATTTTAAAAATTTTTTTGTCGTTCTATACAGAGTGCAACAACAGAAAATCCTGCCTACACTGCTCAGAAAAGCATGACGATAAAGACTGCCCGAAAACAGTAAAAAAGTGCATTAATTGTCATAATGCCAACAATAAATATATTAAATCATAACACCAATCACGTAAACCACCGATCAAGAATGTCCCACGTACAAATACCACCTACAACTTCTAAGAACGAAAATCGATTATGGAAACTTTTATGGCTAAACCGCAAGAGATGGAAATGCTAGACAAATTAAGTGAAGAGGAACCAAAGAATAACATAATTTGTGCAGATAACCTTGCCAAGATTTTCAACACACATAACACAACGCTAAATATTATGCATTTGAACATACGCAGTATTCGCAAAAACTTTAATGAACTTTTAATTTTCTTGGATACATTCAAACTACATAACTGTGATATCATCATACTGAGCGAAAGCTGGCAAGTCATGTCGACTAAACAATTCAACATTAGAGGATATACTACATATTATAATGGGGGAGACTACAATCAGAATGACGGTACCATCATATTCATAAAATTGGATATAAATGCCGAAAATGAATTAAATAAATTACCCAATTCACAGGTCAGTATAAACAGTATAAAGTTCGTGACAAACAACATTGCCCATCAAATAATAACACTATATAGACCACCATCAACAAATATTCACTTATTTTTAAGAGATCTTGACGAATACTTAAAGGATAATTCAAGAGAGCAGGTTGATATACTCACGGGTGATATTAACATTGATATTATAGACAACGACAACACAGCGAGTGAATATAGCACAATGCTTGCACATCATGGATTTACTTCCTATATAAATAATCCTACTCGAGTTACAAAAAATTCTTCGTCATGCTCAGACCACATTTTTATCAGGAAAAAATTAAACATAGAAACTGTTAAATTCAATGCTGCCACAATAAATTATGACATAACAGACCATTTCCCGATAATACTAAATATTACACAAGAAAACAGAACAACAAATAATAATATTAGCACAAATACAAAAACAAAATATGACTATAACAAATTAAAAATACTCCAGGGGGATAAAAACTGGCAAAATATATTAAACACACATGACCCAAATATAGCAATGAAAGCATTTGTGAAAGAACTCACAGAAACTATAGAATCATCAAAAATAGCAATGAGTACGAACTACAAGCAGCATAAAAAGAACACACCGTGGATTACGAATGCAATCATAACATCCATAAAACATCGGGACAAAATGAAGCGGAGTCTTATAAAAAACCGCTGCTCAAGAAATCACTACTTCCACATCCAGATTCTCTATCCAAGTCACAACGAAAAAACTTTGTATGTGAAAATAATTGTTTATGGAACTTTAATAATATAATATTTGAAATCCTCTACCCCAAAAACCCATAAAACGATACCCCACATCGGTAGTGGGGTGGGGGGTGGTAGTGGGGGGGTGGATAAAGTAAAAAAAATATTTTGAGGTTTCTGGTTCCTGTACATGTACTAAATCACATGTTTTTTTCATCCCCCTTTAATAAGGAGGTGGGGGTGGTAATGAGGGTGGCTAATGCCAAAAATTTTTTTGAGACCTCAGCTTCTCTTGTATATACTAAATACCAATTTCATGCACTCTTACCTGCTTGATTTACCCATTTACCCCAAATTTACCCCAATTTACCCCCAACCCTTCGACTGAATGTTGTAGAACTCTCCAAAATCGTCCTAAGTTGAAGACATAATCAAAATTCGACTTAGGCAAAAATTTCATTTAAAGACATTTTTGGGAGTCTGCAGAGGCGCAGATCAGTCCACAAGGACCGTTTTGGGTTCTATAAGGCGTTGGAAATGACCAGGCGAAAATTCGAAGAAACACCGAATTTTCACTTAGGAAAAATGTTTTTGGTTCAGAAAATCAGAGTAGAAGTATATAATGACAAAGATTTATGAATAATATACTTTTTCAAAGGTACCATAAATTGGACTTTGAAAAATAATATTTTTGGAAGGGCGTCAAAATTTGGCCCAAGAATCGATTTATCGAAAGTACGCCAAAGTTTCACTTGCAGACTAATTTTTCAAAACTGCGTTGAAATTTGGCTTGAAGATCGATTTTTCAAAAGTACGCCAAAATTTCACCCGCAGATTAACTTTTCAAAAGTACCTTGAAATTTGGCTTGAAAATCAATTTTTCAAAAGTACGCCAAAATTTCACCCGCGGATTAACTTTTCAAAAGTACCTTGAAATTTGGCTTGAAAATCAATTTTTCAAAAGTACGCCAAAATTTCACCCGCGGATTAACTTTTCAAAAGTACCTTGAAATTTGGCTTGAAAATCGATTTTTCAAAAGTACGCTAAAATTGGTCTTAAACTGGATTTTTCAAAAGTACCACGAAGTCAGTTTAAAAAGTACCACGAAAATATACTTTAAATTATTTTTTATTTTTTATTCCTCAACCAAAGACATTGACCTTTGAGGTACGATCATTGAAAGCCCAATTCTAAAGTATGAGCATAAAATTTTAACGATGCACTGCATCCAAAAGGCAAAATAGAAGATTTTGTCAAAGCCGGCGTAGTGCCGATAAGCAAAAATTGATAAAAATCAATGCACATGTACAAGGCCGGTTTCTCGCATGGAAAGAGTTTGGATTGACCCAGCGGCTCGCAATTTGGTCGAGCGCGTTGAGTAGTCCAGACAAAGCGATGGTAGAAAAGCCAATAACGGGGCTTTTCAAATGACAAAGTTATAGAGGAAAACGCCTTGTGCATAAAAATCCAAAAATTCAATTTTGCCTAATAGTCGCTCGAAGGTGAGACGCTGCCAAATCGATATTATTAATCGACTGTGATAAGGGTTAGTAAGTCGTGGACTGATCGAACGCCACTCAACTTATGCAGTAATAAGTCCTCTGAATGTGTTTGAGTACGTGAATTTCCACGATACAAGAACTTTAAAGCTAGGTAGTCTCTAGCGAAACTAAATTCATTTAGTAAAACTTTTTTAAGTTAATTTCAATCAGCCTTAATTATTCATTTACCCAGAGTCTGAAATGATTCTAAAAGCTCGCATTTTGATTCTGAGAAGGTACGTATGAATCTTTTCTACCTAATCGATCGTTAGCGCGAGCGCTCTCGCTTGTATGGTCTGAAAGTCACTACCTTGATTGGGGAAGGCACGATTCTTTCTTGAGAATTTTGTATAACCAATTCTGTTAAATAAACGGATTCTTTGAACTAATGTTTCTTAATTGATCTTGAGGCCTGTTGACGGTCTATAATCCCTGGAACTTTCGTATAGAAAACCGGATGTGTCGAGTTAATTCGCATTAACGTTCGACCTTCTGGTTGTTGTACGGAGGTTCGATAGGGATTTTTTTATGCGTTTTTTGAGAAATATATTCCGTTATTAATGGACCAAAACGCGATTTTCGCGTACCAAAACTAATCCCTCCGCAGAGAAATTCTTCGGTTGGGATTTTTTTATGCAAAAATTCAGGAAATTAAGAGGTGCCTAAACCCCTAACGAGGGAATTCGGGTCCAGAGAGAGCGTAGTTTCCGATCTGTGGTAGTGCAGCCTTGGTCCCGCTTTTCGGCTACCGAAGTCATCTTATCTCGAACCCGCCTGGGAGGTAGAAGAACGGGGTAATACGCGACTGGCGCCCCCTGAGAAATAAATTGGTGTCGCGTCATTTTGACGCCCGGTAGTGCGTTCTTCTACATGGCGCCCAACGTGGGGCGTTGTTAGTCAGCAGGGCTTTCTGGAAAGGATATGGATGAATCAACGCCTTTCCAGTTTTACGACGAGCCGACATCTGTGATGGACAACGTCTCTAGAGGGTTAGAGAGGCCGTGCGCGGAGGATGTACTGGGTAGTTCGGGGGTTGGCCCGAGTACCACTGAAGGAGTCATACAGCCCTCCTCAGAACAAGTGTTCGCCCAAATGGCAGCAGGTCTTGCCAAAGCTCTAAGCGAAGCCACGCACGAGCATAAGTATCGGTCGAAGCATCCAAATGCGGAATTTCATGGCTTCGAACACGAAGACCCTGAAACCTTCATTTATCAAATGGAGGAATTTTTCGTCCGAGTACGAATTACGCAGGATAACGACCGACTATATAAAATATCAGAACAGCTCAAAGATGATGCTAAGAAATGGTTCGAACAATATCGAACCCTAATTACCACGTATCCTCTATTCCTCGAGCGGTTCAGAAGCCGTTATGATTCAGGTGAAGTACTCACCGAAGCAGTAGCTAATTTATATGGCAAGAAACAAGATGCCGAGGAAAATACGTCAGTATTTATTTCAAGGAAGGTATGTCTCTTCAAGAGGATCGATCCGTTTAAGCCGGAGGCGATGAAGGCGGCTACCATCTTCAATCAGTTGAGACCTGATATGAAAATGCTCCTAAAGAGTGCCGTCATACCAGATACAAATACACTAGTGACGATGACCGAACAAATGGCTAAAATCATGGATGAGAATAAAGAATTCGAGATTCTGCAAAATGCAAAGAAAAGCAAAGACCGAGAAGCGTCCACCTCTACTGCTTCAGCTCAAGGGAATCAGCAATCGAGCAGTAACTGGAGAACGGAACCCTCCGCATTAGCGAAGCCGTCCTCCAGTTCCTTTGGTGCATCTAGGACACCATTCAATGGATCTCAAAGAAGAGATAATCCGCCAGCACCAAGGGTGCATTTTGCAAATAATATTTCCTCGCTGCCTAGAGGGGATATACCGAGAAGGGGTACTGGAGACGTAAGGAACTCCCGAGTCCCGTATCGCCCTTGCAGATATTGCCCAACGGAGCAGTGGCATTTTCATGCAGAATGCCCAAACAATCCCTATCGTAATATGAATACGGGAAACCAAGCGGGGGTCAGAGGCGATGGCCCAGGCCGAACTGTACCAGCCCCGCCTACCAGGCCCCAGCAGGCTCGAAGCGACCCTCGAGGAAGCTCCGAAGCAAGAAGTTTAAATTAAAAAACTTCGATGACCTTCCTGACCTTAATTACCTGTTTAAGGATCAAGAAGTCAACCTATCTCCCCACCGATTCACTCCATTAGAATCTATCAATCAAACTAACGACGCTTTCCCTCTGCCTCGCATTAAGATTATAATTAATAATCGAGCGGTTAACGCTTTATTGGATACAGGTTCGACAAGGAATATTATCCAACCGAAATTTTTGAACGACATTGATCAACTTACAGCTCCCCAAACTTTTGTTATGGCTTGTGGCGATGGTTTAGTAGAATCCCTCGGGACTACGACCATAAACGTTAATGTACTAGATGTACCCTTTCAGACCACGTTTCAGGTCATTCAAAATTTAAATGAAGAGCTCATTCTGGGAGCCCCGTTTTTATATGCTCACAATGTCGTATTCGATTATCAACGTAAATGTGTCTACGTCGGCACTGAAGAGCGAATAACCGTCTTCTGGAATCAAGCGGCACATCAAGCAAGGAAGCAATGCCGGCTTCCCGAAGAACTGATCATCGGAAACGATAATTTAAAACCTCTATTCGAGGAATTCGCTGAATTGTTCACCGCGGTGCCTACCCAAGCTACCACGGTGACAACGAAACATAAAATAAAAGTTAAAGACGACCGCCCGTTCAATATCAAACCCTACCCCATGTCTCCTTCTAAGAAAAAAGTTATGTACGATCAAATTGAAGAGATGCTGAAAGCCGGGGTAATAGAACCGAGTACCGCTCAGTACAGTTCGCCTCCTATAATAATTGAAAGGCCCGGCAAGAAGCCTCGCTTTTGCATTGATTATCGTCACTTAAATGAAGTAACGGAAGACGAAGCATCCGTCTTACCAAAGATATACGAGAGTATAAAGGATCTAGGAAACGCCAACTTATTTACGGTGTTGGACCTCAAGAGTGGATATTGGCAAATCCCTCTTGAGGAGTCGTCAAAAAACTATTCTACGTTTACAACATTAGATGGAGCATCTTACCGATTTAACGTGATGCCTTTCGGATTGAAGACCGCTCCATGTACATTCCAAAAATTTATGGCAAGAGACGTATTGACCGGCTACTTGCATCATTTCTGCAAAGTATATCTCGATGATATTATCATCTACAGCGAAAATATAGAACAGCATGTAAACCATCTGAGAGCCGTCTTTGAACGCCTGCGTTTGCATAATTTAAAGGTGTCACCGGAAAAATGTGTGGTAGCCACGTCAAGCATAACCTATCTCGGGCATCACATAAATGCCAACACCACTCAACCATTAGAAAAACACATATTACAGATACAAAATTATCCGGCCCCTACGACAAGGCGCCAGCTTCAGAGTTTCCTTGGTCTGTGTAATTGGGTACGTGAATATATCCCTAATGTTGCAATAATTACAAAGCCCTTGACCCGACTACTCTCGAAAGACTGGCGCTTCAAGTGGAATCCGGAAGCCCAAGAAGCCTTTATTTTACTAAAAGAAGTATTGAATAAACCTCTAGGACTGCACCGGCCAGATTTCAATAAAATGTTCATACTGCAGACGGACGCATCCTTAATAGGATTATCTGCAGTATTATATCAATTGGGGGATAATGACCAGAAGCACATCGTCTCTTATGCTAGTAATACGTTATCTCCGACGGAGAGAAAATACCATATTAATGAATTGGAATGTTTGAGCGTCGTTAATTATATAAGGAAATACAAAATATATTTGGCAGACCGTCCATTTATAGTCAAAACCGACAATCGAGCTTTACTATGGTTAAATAAGCATAAGGACGAGAAAACGAAATTTACTCGTTGGTCATTATTACTTCAGGAATACAGCTTCACCATAGAACATTGTCCCGGCAAGGAAAATATATTGGCTGACTATCTTAGCAGGAATCCTCAAGGCCCAAACGTCGAAGCAGACGACGAAGAGGAGAGAATGTACCCACCAAAATTCTCGTACAAGGAACGAATATCAGTGATTACCACATTGGAATTAAACGATCAGGTCAGAGAAGCGCAAACGCACTCCAGAGATATCCAAGACCAAATTGAACGATGGAATACTCTAGTGCGACAAGCAGATAAAACCGAGGCAGAGGTGAAATTCGTCAATACAAGACAAGTGATAGGCGGCACACTTTGGACGAGAGGCGAAAATGTTATAGAAAAATTATACGTACCAAAACGTATGGTCATGAGAGTAATATCTCATTTTCACGACCGACCGGAAGTAGGTCACCCCGGCCGCGATGAAACTGTTAGAATCATCTCGGGCCGCTATTATTTTAATAATTTGTCGAGACTAGTTAACAAATATTTAAATGAGTGCATTATTTGTAATTCCGTAAAAAGCAGACAGTCACAACCGAAGGCTCCTCTCAGAAGCCATGCTCCATCGCATCCGTTCGAAGTTCTAAGCGTCGATGTAATCGGACCGCTTCAGCGAACCAAAGATGCAGATAACCGATATATATTAATGGTAGAGGATGTATTTAGTAAGTGGGTCGAAGCCAAGGCGTTCACCCAAGTCAGTGGAAAAACAATAGCACAATTTATCGAAGAGGAACTAGTGGCGAGATATGGCGTTCCGAGGGTCATCATTTCCGACCAGGGAGGCCACTTCAATTCCGGCTTTTACGATACGTTCTGTACACGTAACAATATTGAAAGATTCTTCACAGCAGCTTACCACCAACAGGCCAATCCAATAGAAAGGAGGGTGCAAGAAGCTAAGAAGATCTTAAAAACCTTATTATATGGTTCACCCAACGACGAGTGGGATCGACATGTTAGTCAGATGGCATATATCTTGAGAACAAGAAAAAACGCCGCTACGGGGCATACGCCCAGTTTCGTAGTACTCGGCTATGAATTACCGCAGATTGGTGATTGGAATATGTTCGCTTATAGACAAGAGCGTCGTAATCAAGCGGACGTTCCCCGCCTTGAAAGAGTCAAGGAGATTCGTAAAAATCAAACAAATTACCAATGGCGTTACGCGCCCAAAGTGGCGGTAACGCCGGTCGTATATAAAGTGGGAGATATGGTAATGACTAAAAGGATCAGGAAGGATCATACCTTCACACCGTCGTGGAGTGGGCCACACAAGGTTTTAAAGAGATTGTCTAATGAAGTTTACCTCATTCACAAGGGGGTAACTTCGACGAGGTTACATGTCGATGCCATCAGGCCGGCACCTAAGGGAGACCCCGATGTTGAATTGGAATTGTCTGAAGAATCAGAAGATAGTCCGGATGAAACTCATCTTAGTGACGACGCTTCCTCATCAGACAATGAGATCGCGCCCAGGTCAGAGCGACGTAGCGATACCACACTAGTTCAAATCAATGTTCCCGCAAGTGCTCAAGATGAGCCGGATGTAATAAGTCGAGATCCCGAAGATGCTCGAGATGAGCCAGATATAGAAGAGTCACCTCTAGATATTTCTGAGGTCGACCACGGCTAATAGCCGTTTTCGCTTTTTTTTTTATATTTTTTCTCAAAATTCTAAGTAGCGATTTTGACCTATATGCGGTCGAATCGAAAATTTAAAGTCTACTCCATGAGCAGACATGGAAAGACGGCGAACCCGACGCAAGAGCGCGATCCGGTAAGCCTAGCTTCTCAAGAGCGAGAGCCGCCAAGTTCGAGTAATGGACGTAGGCATAAGTACGAATCAGTACGAGTTTCGGAAGCTGTTTTTCTTATGCAAGAAGACAACTTCAATTTTAATCATTTTAAGTCAACAAAATTAACGTATACCCCAAATGGAAACTACGAGTTTCAGAAGCCGTTCTTCACTCAAGAAGACGCTTCAATTTTTTTTTTTTTACTTTTTTTACAAGTCGTGATGACCGCACGAGTATCGTAAGCCGATTTAATCTACCTTACGAAGGAGAAACTACGAGACGAGTTTCAGAAGCCGTCCTTCGCTCAAGAAGACGCTTCAATTTTTTTTTTTTTTATACTTTTTTCACAAGTCGTGATGACCGCACGAGTATCGTAAGCCGATTTAATCTACCTTACGAAGGAGAAACTACGAGACGAGTTTCAGAAGCCGTTCTTCGCTCAAGAAGACGCTTCAATTTTTTTTTATACTTTTTTCACAAAGTAGTGATGACCGCACGAGTATCGTAAGCCGATTCAATCTACCTTACGAAGAACCAATTTCTAACCATTATAAGTTAACAAAATTCATGTTAGAAAAATATTTCATTAAAAACAACACATTGTGTTTGTTAGTCGACGCGTTCCAGTCGACGACTTGCTAAAAAGTCAATCTAGTTGCAGAACTGCATTTTCCATGTGCAAAAATGGAAAGATGACCCAGCCTGTCGCAAGGGCGCGGCATGGTGAAGTCTGGAACTCAAAGGCGAGGACCGTCCAAGCTGCGGCATGGAGATATAGACAGCCTCTTCTAGAAAGGACCGAAGTTAAGCAAGAGCGAGACCAGGGCAAAAAAGCGAGTGCAACGAGTTAGTGAGAGTGGACGCTAATCAAAATTGTGCTACGCTTCGCTTCGCTTCGCTTCGCACCTCGACGCGGGTGTAATTAAGTTGATGAAAATGTTGTATCAACTTGTCGTATTGTTTAAAAAATGTATTTATTTTAAGTTAGATAGGCGAATCAGCCGTCTGCCCCAATTAAGGCCGTTATTTTTAAAACATCTGTACCATAGGTCAGACCGTCAAATGAAGGCATACAGACATACAAGTGAATATGGAAATTAAAGGCAATCGATGAGTAGAAAAGATTCAACCAAAGGAGGGGAGTGTTGTAGAACTCTCCAAAATCGTCCTAAGTTGAAGACATAATCAAAATTCGACTTAGGCAAAAATTTCATTTAAAGACATTTTTGGGAGTCTGCAGAGGCGCAGATCAGTCCACAAGGACCGTTTTGGGTTCTATAAGGCGTTGGAAATGACCAGGCGAAAATTCGAAGAAACACCGAATTTTCACTTAGGAAAAATGTTTTTGGTTCAGAAAATCAGAGTAGAAGTATATAATGACAAAGATTTATGAATAATATACTTTTTCAAAGGTACCATAAATTGGACTTTGAAAAATAATATTTTTGGAAGGGCGTCAAAATTTGGCCCAAGAATCGATTTATCGAAAGTACGCCAAAGTTTCACTTGCAGACTAATTTTTCAAAACTGCGTTGAAATTTGGCTTGAAGATCGATTTTTCAAAAGTACGCCAAAATTTCACCCGCAGATTAACTTTTCAAAAGTACCTTGAAATTTGGCTTGAAAATCAATTTTTCAAAAGTACGCCAAAATTTCACCCGCGGATTAACTTTTCAAAAGTACCTTGAAATTTGGCTTGAAAATCAATTTTTCAAAAGTACGCCAAAATTTCACCCGCGGATTAACTTTTCAAAAGTACCTTGAAATTTGGCTTGAAAATCGATTTTTCAAAAGTACGCTAAAATTGGTCTTAAACTGGATTTTTCAAAAGTACCACGAAGTCAGTTTAAAAAGTACCACGAAAATATACTTTAAATTATTTTTTATTTTTTATTCCTCAACCAAAGACATTGACCTTTGAGGTACGATCATTGAAAGCCCAATTCTAAAGTATGAGCATAAAATTTTAACGATGCACTGCATCCAAAAGGCAAAATAGAAGATTTTGTCAAAGCCGGCGTAGTGCCGATAAGCAAAAATTGATAAAAATCAATGCACATGTACAAGGCCGGTTTCTCGCATGGAAAGAGTTTGGATTGACCCAGCGGCTCGCAATTTGGTCGAGCGCGTTGAGTAGTCCAGACAAAGCGATGGTAGAAAAGCCAATAACGGGGCTTTTCAAATGACAAAGTTATAGAGGAAAACGCCTTGTGCATAAAAATCCAAAAATTCAATTTTGCCTAATAGTCGCTCGAAGGTGAGACGCTGCCAAATCGATATTATTAATCGACTGTGATAAGGGTTAGTAAGTCGTGGACTGATCGAACGCCACTCAACTTATGCAGTAATAAGTCCTCTGAATGTGTTTGAGTACGTGAATTTCCACGATACAAGAACTTTAAAGCTAGGTAGTCTCTAGCGAAACTAAATTCATTTAGTAAAACTTTTTTAAGTTAATTTCAATCAGCCTTAATTATTCATTTACCCAGAGTCTGAAATGATTCTAAAAGCTCGCATTTTGATTCTGAGAAGGTACGTATGAATCTTTTCTACCTAATCGATCGTTAGCGCGAGCGCTCTCGCTTGTATGGTCTGAAAGTCACTACCTTGATTGGGGAAGGCACGATTCTTTCTTGAGAATTTTGTATAACCAATTCTGTTAAATAAACGGATTCTTTGAACTAATGTTTCTTAATTGATCTTGAGGCCTGTTGACGGTCTATAATCCCTGGAACTTTCGTATAGAAAACCGGATGTGTCGAGTTAATTCGCATTAACGTTCGACCTTCTGGTTGTTGTACGGAGGTTCGATAGGGATTTTTTTATGCGTTTTTTGAGAAATATATTCCGTTATTAATGGACCAAAACGCGATTTTCGCGTACCAAAACTAATCCCTCCGCAGAGAAATTCTTCGGTTGGGATTTTTTTATGCAAAAATTCAGGAAATTAAGAGGTGCCTAAACCCCTAACGAGGGAATTCGGGTCCAGAGAGAGCGTAGTTTCCGATCTGTGGTAGTGCAGCCTTGGTCCCGCTTTTCGGCTACCGAAGTCATCTTATCTCGAACCCGCCTGGGAGGTAGAAGAACGGGGTAATACGCGACTGGCGCCCCCTGAGAAATAAATTGGTGTCGCGTCATTTTGACGCCCGGTAGTGCGTTCTTCTACATGAACAAGATGAAAATATAATCTAGTTCTAGATCTCGTTAAAGTACATATGTGTACCAAATTTCAAGTCAATATCTTAAACGGTTCCAGAGTAAACGTGCGCACAAAAAAAAGTTACAGACAGACAGACCGACAGACAGACAGAAATTTTTTTCGCTCAAACTTAAAATCTCGACGTTTCATGACATACTTGTCAACAATATTATTCAAAAAATATTATGTCAGTTTTGACAGCGTTTGAAAATTACGTAGGCGCATTTGTCTTTTTAAACCCCACGTCAGAGAACTAAGCGACCTATATTTGCGTGTCCGGTGCGTTTTGTTTACCGTGCGATTTGTTTACAGTGCGTTTTGTTTACAATATGTAAAATCCAACTTACATAGATGGCAGGTAGTGTGTTTTTTTACTATTTACAGTAGTGATCGTAGGTAAAAATTAAAAATACCCTCAGTGAAGCCCAGTTTATTAAAATCGGAATCCCGCAAGGAACAGTTCTGGGTCCCGTATTATTCAACCTATATATTAACTCATTAACCAAACTCCAAATTGATGGTAAAGTCATATCATACGCAGATGACACTGTCCTACTATTTACTAACAATACTTGGAATTTAACAAAAGATCTGGTTAAAAAAGGAATGCAAAAAGTTGTAGACGGGCTTCATACTATGAAATTATCCCGAAACATTAAAAAAACAAAATACATTTCCTTCTCCATAACTGATGTAAATCGACCAAACTTTAACACTATTACAATAAATAACCTAAACGAAAAGATCGAGGAAGCAACGCACGTAAAGTATCTAGGTGTGATAATGGACAAGCACCTAAAATGGGACATACATGTAGCACAATTAACTAAGAGAATCAGGTGCCTTCTCCATAAATTCTACATACTAAGAGAAATACTAAACCAAAAATTATTAGTCACAATATACAAAAGCCTAATAGAGTCACTATTACGCTATGGTATAGTGGTTTGGGGTGGTCTATATAGTAACTCATTAACTCCACTAAATCTGATACAAAACTATATTCTAAAAATAATATACAAAAAAAAACAGAAGATATTCAACTGAACTCTTATACTCTGACGAAATTCGTAATGTTAGAACTTTATACTTCCTATCGGCCTGCACCTTTATTCACAAAAATGAAAAGCTAAAAATATACTGTACACATCAATATGAAACCAGAAATAAGAATAACAAACACATTGTAATACCCCACAGTAACAGGAATAAGAATCAAAGATTCCTAAATTACCTGGGTCCCAAACTATACAACCTAATCCCTTCGGAAATAAAGCAATCAAAAAATCTGAAAAATTTCATACATCGAAGTAACCAATTTATTACCCAAAACTACTCTACCTTTATGAACACTATATAATGCTTCACAATCGCCACATGCAGTATGATGATAAACATATTAAATTCTTAATAGCTCTTTTGTTTTTATATTTTTAATCTTAGTTAATAAGTAGATATATGTTTTATTCTTTTTTCTTATCTTATCTCTTATATAACTATACCTAAATATTGTGCAATATAGTTACTTAAGTAAAACCGCTGCCCAAGGAATCACTACTTCCACATCCAGATTCTCTATCCATGTCACTCACAACGAAAAAACTTTGTATGTGAAAATAATTGTTTATGGAACTTTAATAATATAATATTTGAAATCTTCTACCCCAAAAACCCATAAAACGATACCCCACATCGGTGGTGGGGTGGGGGTGGTGATAGGGGGGTGGTAGTGGGGAAGTGGATGGAGTAAAAAATTTTTTGAGGTTTCTGGTTCCTGTACATACACTAAATCACAATTTTTTTTCATCCCCTTTAATAAGGGGGTGGGGGTGGTAAGGGGGGTGGCTAATGCCAAAATGTTTTTTTGAGACCTTAGCTTCTCTTGTATATACTAAATACCAATTTCGTGGACTCTTACCTGCTTGATTTACCCATTTACCCCAAATTTACCCCAATTTACACCTCAACCCTTCGACGGAACAAGATGAAAATATAATCTAGTTCTAGATCTCGTTAAAGTACATATGTGTACCAAATTTCAAGTCAATATCTCAAACGGTTCCAGAGTAAACGTGCGCACAAAAAAAAGTTACAGACAGACAGACAGACAGACCGACAGACAGACAGACCGACAGACAGACAGACAGACCGACAGACAGACAGACCGACAGACAGACAGAAAATTTTTTTTCGCTCAAACTTAAAATCTCGACGTTTCATGACATTTTAAGCCTATTTGGACAATAAAAATTTTTAAAAATTTTTTTGTCGTTACTATACTTCCACTGGACGTGGAAGTAATAGAGCACATACAGATGGTTTCACACATAGTTGCCACAAACATGCCATAGTATTAAATTATACAATTTGATAGACTAAAGTTAAGTAAATGAAATGTAATAACTGTTGGTAAATAAATTTGATTTGATCTGATTTTGATTTGATTTGATATAAGATTAATTAGAAAAATTTCGAACAACCATTTCTAAGAAATACGGAAGTCGGCAATATTACACTTGTCTAAATTATATTCATTTCCAAGGCGTAGCATCAGAAAAAAATGGCAGGGCGTAATACGATACACATGTGATTGACAAGTCTGTATTATTTATATTTATATTCTCAATTTAATTCAAGTTTATATTATTCATTCGAAGGTCAAATCTAGAACAATTTTACATTAAAAAAAGTCGAGAAATTCTCGATCTCGTCTCGTCTCGATTTTTCGAGACGAGAAAATTTGGCCTCGTCTTGCCAAGTCGAGACGAGACGAGACCGAGAAATGTCTCGTCTTGGCGGCATCACTACAGAAACAGTACAATAATATTGCGCACATCTAAACCAAGGCAAATAATTATTTTCTTGTCTTTTCCAATTGCAGTTGGTTGACATGCCTGCATTGCATCGAACTCAACTATAGTGTTTCAATGATAACTATTCACAAAATTTTCAGTTCAACCCTGCCCAACATCCCTTTAAATTTAAAGTCTTTTATCTTTGTTCGCAAAATCTAAGTCTTGCTTCTATGTCGTATCTTATTGCTTCTTTAGTCTTTGTTAGAAGATAGTACAACTGAATACCATGACATGAAGGAGCCTTTACTTCTTCATATGTTAATTTTTTAGAATACTAGAAGATTGTTAAAATATGATCTACAATGATAGTTAACCTACCTTGTGTACCCATTATATCCATATGTAAGTGAGCAAGTCCTGTTGATATAGACAATGCCATTCGAATCATTCCACTGGTGTCCATAGTGTTTCGCCCCAGGAAGTCAAATAAAGAACCATGTTCATGATAATCAGTTATTAACCACAGTTGTGTCCAAGTGCCATTATCTAAAATATGAATGCAGTTTGGAGAGTTATAAAAACTCAATATTAAATAAACAAGACAGAAAAGCATTCTTAGTCCCATCTTATGCACACTATAGCCCATTCTCATATTGACAATCGCTTGGAAGCTTTGCCCAAATTTAAAAACCTCAGAGCTCAATATGTCTAAGAAATGAGAAAAAGTATAGGTAAAAAATGGCAAAATATCAGAATGTTGAAAACAATGTATTTTGGTTATTTTTAAACGGTTTTTAAAAAATAAAAAAAAGAAATGCTTTTCAATAAACCATTTTACTATAAAATAAATAGCGCTGCAATTTAAAATCGTATTTTACATATATCTTCACATTTGGGCGACATCCATTGGGTGACATCCATTCATTAGTAGTAATTAAATGTACAGTATTTTATTTAAATGCAAAGTGTATCTACCCTAGTATCCCAACATACTGGGTGGATATGGATACAATATATTACATATATTGCATACTGGACCAATATGTCAGATTTAGCCAATGTTGTACCAATATGCTTATAAACTGTATTTTCAATATATTATTCCAATAAATATTGGCAAAACAGATTTAATATTAACATTATTTAACCAACATCTGACATCATAAATATTCCTAATTATAGTTTTTTTCGAAAGGATCGATTAAGCCGAGGTGGTGGAGTAGGCATTTATGTTCGAAATAGCTTAAAAGTTAATCAAGTTTTAAACGATTTTGAGCCCATTGAAGGTGTAGAACATATTTGGATAGAGCTTAAAACGGGTGTAGATCGAATACTTATAGGAGTCATGGATATGATGAAGTGCTGGTGAGTGTAATAAAAGCCGTTGGTGAATCAATAGCTAAACCCCCAACAATTTTAATAAACATGTCATTTGCAAAAGGTGAATTTCCTGACATCTTAAAATTAGGAAAAATCATATCTATATTTAAAAGTGGTGATCCAGCGGATATAGACAATTATCGTTCCATATGTCTTCTAAGTGTATTTTCAAAAATAATTGAGAAACTAATGTATAATAGGCTTATCTCCTTCTTAAATAAATACAATATCCTAAGCGAATCTCAACATGATTTCCGCCCAAACAGGTCAACGGAAACTGCTGCAGTGAGTTTTGTTAACTTTTTAAATACAGAACTAGATAAAAATAAACATGTTGCAGGAGTTTTCTTTGATCTGTCTAAAGCTTTTGACTCCATTAACATAAAATTCATTAGTGTAAAACTACAAAACTTAGGTATAAGAGGAATTACATTAGACTAGATAATCTCATTTCTGAGTGGAAGGAAAATCTTCACTTCAATAAATGGTCATTATTCTGACCACTTTGATATCGACATTGGGGTAGCGCAAGGCTCCATACTGGGTCCTTTAATATTTTTATTATTTGTTAATGATCTGCCACAATGTATTAGCAAGGGGCATGTTACTACTTATGCAGATGACACCTCGATTGCTATAGCAGAACCATCACTAGAACAACTGCAGAGATCAATAGGTACTATCGTGGATGAAATGGTGGGATGGTGCCAAAAAAATAGCCTTATGTTAAATTCAGAGAAAACAAAATGCATTTACTTTAACAGAAACATACAATTTCCTGCGGAGCTATGTAACATGTCTCTTGTTAAGAGCACAAAATTTCTTGGTGTCAGTGTTGACCACAAAATGCGCTGGGAAATACATATTGATGTAGTTGCAAAGAAATAGAGTAGTGCTTTTTTTGCTATCATGCAACTCAGGTATGATCTGCACTCTGAAATAATGATGCAGGTTTATTATGCGCTTGCATATTCAGCTATGTCATATCATGTCGTACTATGGGGAAGCGCAGTGGGCGTAAACAGAGTATTCCTAGCCCAAAAAAGAATTGTACGTCTTATCTATAATAAGAAAAGACGTGAATCTTGCCGGGATTTATTTATAAACAACGGAATTCTCACATTCTATTGCATATACATTCTCAAGTGTTCACTCGATGTCAAAAACAATCTTAACCTCTTTGAGGAAAATGGCTCAAACCATAATTACTCAACCAGGTTTCGAAACGCTCTTCAAAATGAAATGCATAGGACAGCAGCTTATGAAAGATCTGCACACTACAAATGTATACAAATTTACAATCATCTACCAAATGAATTTAAAATCTGTCCATCTGCAAGTAAATTTAAAAATGACATTAAAAGATTCCTTGTATCTAAGTGTCATTATTCAATGCATGAATTTTTTAATGACAGGTTTTAACTATTACATATACATGTAAACATTTTATATCTAATTCTAGGTAAACCTATTGTAAAGTATATTGTTTCTAATTATTTTAATAATTTTATCTGTACTCTGTAAGTGTTCCTGACCACCAGTTTATTAACTTAAACTCGGACTCGTAATCTGACATATCCTATATATCATGTATATTTGAAATGATCTGTAATAAGGATGAATAAATATATTATCATTATTATTATTATACAGGGTGCTATCAAATAATATAAATCGCTTTTTAGAATATTTAGTTGTCTGAATATTCAGACAACTTGGTACCTCATATAGCGCCACAATTTCAAAACATTAAAACTTTAGGTGATCTTAATGTTGACCAGTTATATAATAATGCAGTATCGCAATGTATGACGTCTTATGATTTTCAACAATCGATAAAAGAACCTACTTGTATCACAAACATGTCACAACAAAATATTGATGTAATCTTTGTCAATAATTACAATTTAGTAATAAATTATGGAACTGTAAATGCCGACACTATCTCTGATCACAGTGCCATTTTTTGTGAACTAAATATGTTTGTACCTCGACCAGAACCTATATTTGTAACATATCGAAATTTTAAAAATTTTGATAAGCATAAATTTTACCAAGATTTACATACATACCCTGGGAAAACATTCTATACTTAAACAATATCGAAGACAAAATTTAATTAAATAGTTACATTTTGGAGTTATTCAACAAAATAATGCAAATAAAAAAGAATTGTGGAAGTCCATAAAATACTTGAATATAAAAAAGAACTGCTACTGACATTCCCAAAGTTCTAAAAAATCCCGATGAAATAAATGACTATTTTTTATCCGTTTTCAGCCCCCCAAATAATTGCCAAGACAGAACCAATTTTTATAAATCTAATAAACATAATGACAGCTTAAAATTTGTTTAGATTAGTGACAATGGAAGAGGTTAAATGTGAAATGCATAGTTTAAAATCTAATGCCTATGGAAATGATAATATTTGTGCCAAAATGCCGCAGCTCTGTTTGCCTACTGTCTGACCATATATTACTCATATTGTAAATTGTTGTTTGGAAACTGGCTATTACCCAGAGATGTGGAAGATATCTCTAGTAAAATCCTTGCCTAAGACGCCTAACCCCAAAGCTTCTAACGAAATGCTCCCTATTAGTATACTTCCTTCCATGTCAAAAATTGTTGAAAGAAT
Source organism: Rutpela maculata (assembly GCA_936432065.2). Lineage (NCBI taxonomy): Eukaryota > Metazoa > Arthropoda > Insecta > Coleoptera > Cerambycidae > Rutpela > Rutpela maculata. Next base: position 130,561,631 of record OW386286.2, on the reverse strand, counting down.
TATAAATATTCAAATATATCATTATGTAACTGATAATATCTTATCAGACTTGCAATCTGGTTTTAGGAGAGAGTTTAACACTACAACACTATTATTAAATATTTCTGATAACATAATCAGATCTCTTGACAATGGCTTAGCCACAGCTCTCGTACTATTCCCTTTGCTTCTCTCCAAACTTGAATATTATGGTTTTGATCCTATCTGCATAAATTTCTTTAAATGCTACCTAAATAACCATCGCCAGCAAGTTGTAGTTGATAATGCGTGCTCCGAAATTTCTTTCGTAACATCTAGCGTTCCTTAAGGATCCGTTTTGGGTCCGATATTGTTCCTCATATATATCGCCGATATTTTTAATGTAGTAAAATATTCTGACATACAAGCATTTGCAGATGACACACAATTATCACTTTCCTTTGAACCACATCTTGTTGATGTGGCGTGCATACAGATAAATCATGACCTTGAATTATTATCGGAATATTCCAAACTGCAAAATTTAAAACTGAACATAGATAAATGCAACGTCATTATTTTTTTATCAAAGCGGTTAAAACATATAGTTAATTATTTGTAATGAACCCTATAACACTTTTTGTAGGTTTCAGTAGCTACTGTATTATGTGTTTGTACTTACTCGGCTATTGCTCAGTTTGGAGGTCCTTCGATTATCTCGTTGTTTTGATCATGTAAATTGTTATACTAGTTACCAACATCTTTGAATTAAAGCCAAAAGCCGTTACTTAATATAAGTTGTTTACTAGGTGCCAACAAGCCTATACTATGCTATTACTCAATGAATCCTAACTTTTATCCTGTTTTAATAAAACTACTTCAAATACTTAATATGGCTTGTGATATAAATATTTAAACAATATGGTACTTAAAGAGTAAAGTAAGTAGTGATTTAAAAAGTTAAATAAACCAAAGGTATAAAGGTACATATAATTTATTTATTACACACTTTAACATGTTGGCTGCGACAATATATGGATGGTGGCTTGCCGTGTGCGACATCTTTTTATGACGAAAAACAGTATAAAATAGGTTGATATCACTGCATATATAATGATATGTTATGTTAGTATTGTTTTCTATCAAATTTGACACAGAACGCACATGCGCGTCCGCCGCATATTGCATAGAAATTTGAAACCCTGTGCGAGTGGACGCGCATATGCGTCCTCAACAAAAAAAACTAAAGATGTGAATTATAAACTTCTATTTTCACTCAAGCCATATTAAAACATGAAACAACTAAAAATGAAGTGCCATAAAACTACAAAATAATATTTTATATAAAATTCTTATAAAAACAAAACATAACCTATGTTGCCTTGTGATATTTCGCAAAACATGGTTCGAGACAGAGTCCTGGACAGTCTGGGCACATAGTGCAATGATACAATGAGTCCTTACGAATTTTTTTCTTGAAGCAAACTCTGCACTTTTTTCTGCAAGTTTTCCCCTGCGCTGTTTTTTTTTTCTATTTTTTGTGGCAGATGAGGAGCAGATCTCCTAGTAGGTGCCTTAGTCTTTGTTCCATCTTCCGGAAGCATTTTCTCTAGCACTGCCAAGCGAAAATCGTAGAAAGAAATATGTTTTTCTAATTTTTGGTTGTACAGATGCCAAGAATTATGAAGCAGTATTTGAATAATATGGATACCTACTTTCTTGTACCACCGCAAAATTTTCCGTGTACACGGATAATATGCCATCATTTGGTCCATGCGGTCTATTCCGCTCATACTTTTATTATATTCGGAGATCGGCAAAGGTTTTTCCTTTTCTTCGCCCCATCTGTTTTTCACCAAGGTCATCTCGTTTCGGAATTCAGTTGATAGATAAGTGACATCGCGTTTGTCTCGCCATTTCGCCACCATAACACCATCCCGATACGCAGCTCTTGTCCCGCCTTTTTTCAATTTGGCCTTCATAATGACTTTGGGATCGTCTTTCCTATCAAATCGGAGGGTCCCTGTACAGTATGTCTTTAAATCAAGTAATTTTTTCGCCAAAGTATAGCTATTATAGAAGTTATCCATAAAGATTGCATGTCCATTTCCTAGGTACTCACGCATTAGGTGTAACACGACCTTGCTAGTATGTCCTTTGCCACCCAATTCATCAAGTTGACCTGTATATAAAGCCAAGGTCAGTACCAAACCTTCAGGTTCAGTTAAGACAAAGTTTAATTCCATATTTGTGTCTTTTATTCTTAATGTATTGCTTGAAGAGAAGCCTTCCTCTCCACAATAATATCGATTCATCAAGTGACAATTTCTTCGAAGGATAATAAATGTCCTTCATTTTTTGATGAATATAGTCAAGCAAAGGGCGAATCTTATAAAGACGATCGTTTGGTGGAGTTTCGCCTTCTGCCGGATTTTCTGCGAAATGGAAGCAGCGCAAAATGAGGAGAAACCGATCACGAGTCATATAATAATAATAATAATAATAATAATAATAATATCTTTATTTTCATAAGACCCTGTTACAGGTATTGAAATATAGTCAAATTTGCATTTGCGTAAAATATATTAAAAACACATAAGTCTAGACAAGATCATATTGTAAACATGATACAGAACAAATAAATAAATAAATAAAGACGAGAAGTGCTAATATAAACTAAGTACACTCATGAAAACTAGTACAACTTAAATATTCACTTATAGAATAAAAACTGTGCCTAATTAAAGTGGCGCGAACTGTGCTCTTAAAGAGGTGAATGTTGTTAATACTTTTTATATTTTTAGGGAGTTTGTTATAAAGCTTGATGGACATGACATAGGGCCCATTGGCTACTATTGACAGTTTGTGTTGGGGAATCGTCAGATTTTGACTGATCCTTAAGTCATGATCAGTAAAGTTGTCCCTAGGAAAATAGTTGTCATAATGAGACTTGACATAGGACACACATCTGAGTATGTAAAGGGATGTTACTGTTAAAATATTAAGTTCTTTGAATAAAGTTCTGCAGGAATGACGTAGAGTTTTAAAGGTCATAGTACGTAAAATCTTTTTCTGCAATATAAGGATTTCATTTATGCGACTGCAGTTACCCCAACAGATAACACAATAATCAAGGCTAGATTGTACATAGGCATAATAATACATTTTTAATATATCTATATTGACAAATTTTCTCATCTGCCATATAAGAAAGCAATGTGTAGATAATTTGGATAGTAAAGAGTCAATATGATCGTTCCATGTTAAATGAGAGTCGATGTGTATACCGAGATATTTTACAGCATTATTTTGTATGATGGTTTTATTATTAGCTCTTACTAACAAGTTGATGTCAAGCTGCTTTGTAGAGAATACCATTAGATTGGTTTTTAAATTATTTAAAGCTAAACCGTTAGTCGAGCAGTAATTCTCCATCAGAGAAACCGTGGTATTTGTTTTTGTAGATAACAGATCAATATTACTGTCACAGTCAGCGGTAACTGCATCATCTGCGAATAGAGAAATAAATGTATCGTGCAAAGTGGGAACAACATCATTAAAAAACACAATAAATAATAAGGGTCTCAACACACTCCCTTGGGGAACCCCAGTGGACACCGGTCTGGGTCTAGAAACATAGTTTTTTCCATTTTGACTCAAAATTACTTTTTGTTGCCGGTCTGCCAAATAAGTTTTTAACCAGGTTAGAGCAGGCCCTCTAACACCATACCTATACCTATTAAGTTTGTCTAGTAGCAAGTCATGTTGGATCGTATCGAATGCTCGAGTTAGGTCAAAGAAAACACATGCACTTTTATTTTTATTTTCAAAACTATTTAATATGAAGTTATATAGGGATAGTACTGCATCTTGTGTTGCCACACCTTTCCGGAAACCAAACTGACTGTCGTTAAGTATCTTTTGATATGTTAAAAAATTGTAAAGCCTACTGTGGTATGCTTTCTCGTATAGTTTTGAAAAGACTGACAGCTGGGCAATACCGCTATAATTAGAGAACAACGATTTATCATTTTTCTTGTGTAAAGGGATGATTAGAGAGCTTTTCAAGACACTGGGAAATAATCCATCCTGGAAAGACATATTTATTAGGGTAGTTAAGGGTTCGACTATGTGATCTATGACACTTAATAATAGTGAACAAAGAATTTCATCATCCCCTGCCGAATTCTTGGAAGATACAGATTTAATAATTAATATAAGTTCATCGGTAGTAATTGGTGACAAAAAAAATTAAGTTTGTGAAGGTTGAATATTAGCTGTATTAGAGATGGCCATGTTCAGTGTTAACTGCTCAATGGAATTGATAAAAAATGCATTAAATGCCTCGGCAGCATGATGCATACCTATCATATTAGTTCCGTTAGGATCCGTAAATGTATGTGGCAGTTGATTATGTATGCAATTGTTGCCTTGATTTTTGATTATCTGCCATGCTGTTTTGGATTTATTTTTAGAGTTTAAGAGTAAAGACTCATTATAACTTTTTTTGGCCTGTTCAATTTTTGTAAGTTGAGGGTTTGTGGTTTTTTTTCAAAATATTGTACCTAAGAAGGACATCATCATCCTTCGTAAATTTGTATGTCTTATGCAAGTCTCTTATAAAAACACCCTCATTAATATCAGCTGGTTTTTTGGATTTAGTATTTTGTTTGATTTTACACATTTCGAGTGGGAAAGCTTTATCCATAAGGTTCACAAATATATTATGAAATGATACAAAATTTGCATCAGCATCATGATGATTCATGACTAACTAAGAAATCCCAAGTTTCTGTAGATAATAAGAATTTAAAATAAGTGATGTTATTTTCAAAGTTAAAAAATCTTTTTAGGGTATAGGTACATTTACTTTCAATTTCTGAGTGATATTGGTAACATATACATTGCATAAAATGATCTGGGAGATCACAATAAATAATTTGAGGGTTGAGTAGATCAACACTAATATTAGAAAATATGTTATCGATAATAGTTTTACTCGTATTTTGTATACATGTAAAGTCATTTATGGACATTTTTAAGTTGTACGACTTGAAGATATTAAGTAATCTTTTAGCTCTATTGTTTTCAAACTGACAGTCAGAATTTGTATTGAAATTTGTGTTAAAATCACCACACATAAAAGTTGGACAATTTGGTCTATCTAAGTTATTAAGCAGCTCGTCAATATTTAGTACAAAGGAATTAAAATCGGATGCTGGTGTTCTATAAAAACAACCAACAACAATACTAATGTTTTTTAAAAGAACTTCTATAAGAGCATATTCAAATACTTCATCAATTTTAGCTACACTGGAAGATATAGTTTTAAAATTTAAATTGTTTCTGATGAAAATGGCCACTCCGCCATGAGAGGATGCACTTCTACAGAAGAAATCTGTTAACTTATATGAATGTAGATGTATATGATTGATTTCACAAGATGTACATTTAGTTTCGGTAACACAAACAATCTCAGGAAAGTCTAAAGAGTGTAATAATAAGTCAAGTTGATCAATTTTATTACGTATACTTCTTATATTTATGTGGCACACCCTTAGATGATCCCTCGCTGTTGTTAATGTAGCCTCTTCGTTGTGGACTATTAAATTATCTTGGTTATATATAAAAAATTACCTTGATTATAACGCCTATATTTTTCAAAGTCAAATCTCTTAAAGCCAACAGATTTTGGCCAGAATTCTGGTTTGTACATTTCTTCTTTCATATTGAACGGTGCACTTACTACAAAGCATTTGTTGATTCTGTCGTCTGTATTCAATTCTTTAACAGTAATTGGAAGATCTTTAAAAGCAGGTTTTTTCAATATAAATTGCTTTATATCATTTTCTTCACAGATTCTTTTACATCTGTAAACGTAGATCCAGACCTTTTTTTCTACACCAGAAAATTTATCATTATTGTCAGATGTATTTCCAGTTCCTAAGGTTTTAGCGCTAGCTTTTTTATTAATATTTGTATTGCGATTGTTAACTCTATTTCTGTGTCTTCGGCCTTGATATTGGAAGCCATTTTCATGAATTTGTATTGAGTTTTGAATTTGCTGGGAATCTGTAGACTGCTTAGTGATTTTTTGAATTTTCGCAGTTTCATCCACTGCTGCCACCTGTTTGCTGTCATGTGACCCATTATTTATGATGGGTAAGTCCCTCTGCTGATGGTTAGCAGAAGTTTCTTGTTTGTTCACCTGTATTTGAGGAACTGTAATATGAGATCTACTGCTATTGTACAGTGGAGGATTATTTTGTAGCATTGAAATTTTTTCAAGCAATAGTCTGTTGTTTTCTTTCAATATATTGATCTTATCATCCATTTCACAGATTAGTTTTTTTTGCCAAACGTTTTCAACTGATAGTTTTTCTGTGTCACTTTTTTTGTTTACACACTCAATACATATGATTTTATGACCATCTAATTTAGAAATAGTTCTGGATTTATCTCTCTCACTGCAACTTTTGTGAAAGATAGAAAGATATACTTTGACAAACTGGTCAATCCAAACAACCAATGAGTCTTCCAATAATCTTGGATTTTATTACATTTTATAGTTCCCATATGTAACAATAATCCTATAAAACGTATCATCTCATCGATCGTGACGTCAACCCATTTTGTAATTCGAGAGTTCTCGGTCGTTTTATCAGATAAAAATACAGTAACAGCATACCTATTTGTTTCACGAACCAGCAAATTCAATAGTTCCTCATCCAGCAATAAACGGAAGTAATCATACGGACCAGCACCTCCATCTAGGTTCACTAATAAACCGCTAGTTTTCAGAAAAGTCATTTGTTTCATTGCATCTGCAGCACAATCTTTTGTCCATGCTGTTTCTGTTTCATTCATAGATCCTTCTCCTATTACATTTTCATCAATTGCGACACCATCCGAAGTCGGAGCCAGATTCTGCGCAACAGCATTGCGAATATCCTCAATATCTAGAAAAATTTGTTTAAATTGCAAAAAACAGAATATAATAATTTGTTATTACCATCGCCTGATGATGACGAATCGTCTTCTTGTGGAATGAATTCGTCCTCACTTTCCCCAGAATCGTCCTCACTAGTTGCCCATTCGGAATCAGACTCTAACAGTGCACTCAGCAACTCTTCTTCCGTCAATTTTTTGCGGCCATATTCGACATTGGTAAAATGGCGCTTAAAAGTATCAAAAAACGAAAGAGCCCGAAACTGCTGTCGTCACGTAATAATTAGTACCTTTCTTATATGCTGACAACACAACTAACCACATTTGCCGTGTGCTAAAGCTGTACTGCCGACCGCAATAAACCTATGCACAGGACGCTCATGCGCGTCCGTCGCTTACTGCTTAACCCCACCTAGGACGCGCATGTGCGTCCTCCGCATTGAACGTGTTAATTGATAGAAAAATATGTCTTCATTTAAAAGATTAGCAATCTACCTTTTTAAATCTATGATTTTTATTAACCGCAATATAGGTATACAGTAACAGTTTCCAAGGTAAGTTAATAAATATAACTATAGATACCTATACACAGGTGAGTGTCTAGCGATGGTCTCTATTTTTAGTTAAGTTCGTTGCTACGAAGATATATTCCAACTAGACTTGATTCTCCCTTTGGATGTGGCTACCACACTGGATGGTCCCTATATATTTCTTAGATTGAAAACTCTATAATATACTTTGAATTATGCGAAAGAATTTTACCAAGGAAATTACAAAAGCTAAGCAGTATTCCAAAAGTTTATACTGCTCTTCCAACTTTTTATTCAGAATTTATGTTATGTTTCATAAATATGTCCATCCCTTGCTTGAAATATGGATGCTGAACAATCAGGTAAAACACCAGAGATAATCTTCACTGGTTTAATCGAAATTTTGTTAATTTAATTAACCATAACCATAACTACTTCTGGATAAAAGTTTAATGAAATTAGAATGAAATATATTTTTCAATTCATAATGCTTCCAAGTTAACCAACAACGTTAACAAACTAGCTGGCATTCTAGAAATTTTTTATGAAAGAAACAAAAAATATATATTAGACACATGTAATATTCAGACTCAAAATTCTAAATAATTATTGTGAAAATCACATAAACCTTAATCATTATATTCATTTACTAACCTACTATGATATTTTCCACATTGTTTAAATTTTCACTCGTTAAGATTTTAATAAAAGTGAAAAGAGTTCAGAAAGGTCTTACCAGCTTCAGATCTCGATCAGAAATGCATTTGCCTTTACAATTATAAAATCTAAAATGGTAAACCTTTCCACAGGAAATCCCTACTTTATGATCTAAGAGGAAATAATATTACACCCACCATGTATACAAGTGTGGCAAATTCAAATGGTGAAGTTTGACAATTTTATAAGATTTAATCAAGAACTGTATTTTTAAAACAAAACTAGTAAACTTCTACATAAATGTTTAATAAGTTATTTATAATGAAATTGTGAATTTTTGGTTAATTTCAAGCAAGAATATTACATTGTAAATTATAATTTATTTTTAGGTTACCTAATTGTTTATGTAACAAACACTTAAGATATATCTTTTCTTTCTGTTTACAGGTAGCAGTACCATATCCAGAGGTTTACATAAGAAATAACAGGGGGGTTTAAGACAAAACATAAAATGGAGATATCATATACATTACAGTTCAGATGGAAATCTACATAACCAGTCTTATACCTAATTACGAAATTTACCTATGTGGGTGTAAATATATTGTTTTAAGTATATAAATATTTCAATGTGACTGATCAAATAACTAAACAAACTATAAACTATAAACAAATAAATAAATCAAACTAAATACGTAAATTCTAAATATGTTATAACCGTAGCGTTCCTTCCTTTTGGAACGTTACAGCCCATACAAGTTGTTAACAGTGTAAAGAATCTGGGAGTTATTTTCGATTGTAGATTAAGATTTGAGGAATATGTGTCATTACTCATCAAAAAAGCATATCTAGCCTTAAAGCTGCTACATAGAAATGTAAAGCTTATCAATTTTACATTTAATTTTATTTCATTAAAAATTCGTATTGTCAATTTTAAATTATGGAATTACAATATATTATCCCTGTCTACTCAAAGTAGACTTCAAAAAATACAAAATTATTGCTGTCGATTTGTTTATGGGTAAAAAAAATACGATAAAGTTTCGGTAAAAATAAACCAGCTTGGTTGGCTAAAATTAGAAACTGTGTATAACGTCAGTATTTGTTAAACGTATACTGTCTTCTTCTTCACCACCATACTTACGAGAAAAAATTGTATTTAGACGTCATTTACATAATGTAAATGTATGACATGTCGGTCAGATATCGCTGCCCAGATTGTATTCAGCTCTGTTTACTAGGAGATCATTTACATACAACGCAGCTAAAATATATAACAACATAAGCGATACTCTGAAAAACCTCCACGTAAACAGTCTTCGTAGAAGAGTAAAGTACACTTTTTTGACATCACAAAGTTAATGTGACTATGGTTTATTCAAGGCATGGTCTTTTATGAATTTATGAACCTATGCTTCAATTTAATTCTATTTAATAAACATAAACATAAACATAAACACACCACAGATAGTAGACAACCCCCAAATCCAAAGCCAAGGCTGTTCGGAAAGGGGTTACACATTCGGAAAAACGCAGACATACATCCACACCCCCCGATGTTGTCAATACCGGGGCTGGGGGTCGAACACAGAGCGCGGTAGCGAGTCGATCAGCGTATTCGCCACTCAATATGCCTTAACCGATTGAGCTACCGTGCCGGTATAATAATTATCAGCTATGTTCTCTTTCTTATTTCACTTTCTATTTTGTTGCATCATTGTCTCACATATTTTATCATTTAATATTTTATTTTGTAAAATAAAAAATGTTTTTTTTTTTAAATCATATTTTCATCTCTGTTACTTAGTGTTCATGTTTATGTTCGGTTAGGGTTAAGTAGAGTAGTTTCGGCTAGACTTCGCCCTAGGTATTTTATTTATATATAATACTTGAATAAAGGCAATTTATTATTATTATTAAATAAAGGAAGGAAACTTTGTGGCTTTGCCAACTATAAAGCCTTCATATATGTTAGTTTCTTTTAAGTTAGAGTTTTTAGATTTGTTTGTTGTAGCAGGGAATGCTAGTGATATTTCCAACTAAGGTCGCGTTTTCAATGGGGAAGTTGCATGATTTTTTTTTATAGTGAAAATCGAGAAGGCATAAAAAAAAATGTAAAACTTACGATTTTTTGAATGTTAATACAGCGAGAAAAAAAAATTTGATCGATGAAGAATTTGGATAATTCAAAAAGGCAGCTATTTGGCGCAGTAACTGTGACGTTTTCCGAGATGATTCCCCAGAAACATCGCCGCGATTGCGTCAACAATCAGTAAACGTCAAAAAACACTATTTTTTATTCAGTTCTGCCGGGCCGAATTTCCGAATTTCGCCATGTAATTTACGATGCGTACAACCGTCTCTCTTTCCTTATTTCGAAAAATATGAACGTTTTAAGATGTCTTGCACGATTTTCGACTCCAAAAGGCATGCTTTTTTTTACTATTTTTCGCCGATATCTCCGAAACGGTAACAGCTAGCTCAAAATAAAAAATAAAGTAAAACGAGTTTGTTTCATTACGAATCTTTTGGTTCCATCAGAATTTTGACACTTTTTGCTCAAAACCTAGGTAACTCCTTAACCTTGACTACTAGGTTAAGAAACAACACAATAGTGCTGCATTCCGCAAATCATTTACTTTTCTGGCCTCATACTGCTATAATAACCTACTAGTTGAACTTCGCAGTATTAATCCCGCTAAATTGAAACCTATTCTGAAGTCCCTACTCCTAAATGAGGAACTGTCATTTTTAAATCACCAATTGTTTTAACAACTGCAGACTCACTACGTGTGCTGCGCTCTATTTTAATTTTATTTCATGTATGTTTTGTAATCTTAATCTTGTTAATTTTGTCCTTTTCTCTTTTTGTTTAGTGTTAGGTTTAATATCAGTCTCTGTATCTAATCCCGGTATGCAAATGTATTTGGCATTTTGGACAATGAATTATTATTATTAATTATAATTATTATAAACTACTCCACAACGCTACAAAATGAAGGAACTAGAAGGGGCGGAAGTTGGGACATTTTTATTTTCGGTAAAACTTCGCCATTTTGTCACCGTAATTAATCGGTAAGTAATGAAATCGATCACAAATACAATGTCCACTTAATATCATGTATTACTAACATAGCATTAATCTCGGCCCTTCAAAACGATTGTGGAAAATGTGGTTTTCTTAAGATTTATATGCATTTTCTAGGAAAATATGAAATTTCTTCCATTTTCTGGAATATCTCGATAATTATCAGTTTTTTTGAAAAATTTTTAGACACCAATATCATTGGCTTTAGCATAAAAAATAACTGACCGAGAGAATGCGCATCGTTGTTTGATTAATAAATTATATTCTTTCACAATGGGGTCATTTAGTCAAATTCAATATTGCACTTTTTATTATAATTGTGCGAAGTAATCATCAAATAATTATTTCACTGAAAATTTGAGCTCAATCCGATATGTAGTTCCAGAAATATACTGCTTTAAAATCTAATTCTTCATAAGCTGAGGCGGTCGAATCGCTGACATAAATGTCTCCACAGTCCTACCTTGCCCACCGCAATCGAAAACCCGACATCTAAATATACTCATATTATCAAAAATACGATACCGCGACGCCCATACCATGTCGATACGGAAAGTGGAAGACTTGTAGTTGATCCGCATCGTAAATCGCACGCCGAAATTCGAAAATTCGGCGCGACACGAACGAATCAAAATTGACATTTTTGGCATTTTTTGGTATATAAACTATTTCTTATCTGAATAACAGATGAGGGTATTAATTTCTTATGCCGGATCTTAGACTACTAGGCAAGCGGGTCAGCTATGTCTACATCTCCCGATGCGATAGAGATATTGACGTCACACAGCTATAACATGAAAGCGCCACGTGTTGATATGTTCTTGATTAATTTTGAAACCTATAGAAACAAATTCTTTTTTTTTTTTTTTTTTGTATTTCGCTCTAGAATAGGCTGAAGGACCTCGGTCGATGGCCTTTTGATATGTACGTATGTGTTATGTATATATATCAATAAAAAGCTTTTATTATTATTCGCTCTAGAATTAATAGATCTTTCAGAAAATGTAATAAAAAAAAAATAGTAAATGAGCCCATTCTGTTTCGCTCTAATGGCTGACGTCATTGTCGCCAAGAAACCGTTTGCAGTCACGTGGTTGTGTTTACAAATTAAGGCGTAATCTAAATATTTATCTTACGGAAAATAAATTTTATTTTGAATCTCTTGTTATAATCGTTTTCTGCGTATAGTTCAGTAAAATAACAGTTAATACTGTAATATATCGGACAAAATTCAGAAAGTTTTTAAAATTGGTGAAAATGTTAAGGATAGCATAAGAATTAGTAAACCGAAAAGTTCCCACCCCTAAATAGTGTGCTTCGTCCCCTATGAGGTCGTTTCCACCCCCATTTTGAGGTTTTCTAGATTATCTCGGAAACGGTGCACATTTTGATAAAAATACCTTTATACAAAATTATTCCTTATAAAACTCTCTAGCAAAAACGTATCTGCACTTTTTTCCTAAAATTAATAGTACCGTGGGAAATAAAGCGCACACGTAAGGGTTGGTTCCAGTTAGCACAATAAATTGTAATCTTTACTATAATATACTTTAAAGTTCAATGCTTAACACAAAAGCATAGCTACCAAACTCCACTTAAAATTATAATAAATGTAGTGCTTCCACCCTCTCACCTCTAAAAAATATCGCAATTTTTAAAGAATTATTTGCACAATTCATTCGAGGTCTCAAGCCAGACGTGGTCGAGGGTAGAATGTCTTTTTATCAGCCTCTCTATTATGTGCCATTACTTACATTACTTAAGCTAAATACAAAATGTAAAAGATATAATTTTAAATTGTCAAATGTAGTGAGTGGCAGATGTTTGAAAAGTAATACATAGGTGTCTGCATTTTGCGGTGTTGTGAAAATATATTTAGTGATTAAGTACGCACGTGATCCAGAACTCTACAGTGTTTTTAGTGCAATGTTATAAACCAATCCAAAAAGGGAAAGGAAAAGAACGTATTACAGATAAGTGTTGTTGAAAATTTTTAACGTATTATTTGTATTTTGTATTTTTGAATAGAGAATATTCTGTGGTATTGCACATTCGTTTGCGTTATAAATGTTATATTGAAACACTTTAGTACAGATGGATAGCTTTCTAGGAAACATAAATAAACCACTGATAAGTATTTAGGTCCATCAGACCCATGAAAAGTCAACAGCTGTTGACAAATTTATGGGAGGGCAATAAATTATTATTAAAATCTGGCCATAACATCCTGTGTAAACCTTCAACTAAATTATTTCTCAATTATTATAAAAATATTCAAACGAGTATAATTTAAGTTATGCCCGAAATAATCAATAACGTATTTCGTAAACTATGGTCATATAAATTTCTTATATAAACCTTCAATTCTCTTTTCATGATTATTAGAAATATTCAAACGAATTTGATATAAATTAAACCCGTAATAATCAGTAATGAATGTATACTTCTTAAAGTATGGTCATAATATAAATTCCTTAGTTAAATTCTCAAGTGAGGTTTTTCAATAATAAAAATTTGGTACAAAGTGTAAAAGATATAATTTTAAGGTTTCAAGTGAGTGATAGGTTTGAGGAATAATACACATCTTAGGACGTGCGATAAGCGATTCTGTGTGTAGTGATTATTTTGTACCTACATAATCCGTGTTTGTATTAAAAAGAGTATGTTTTTGTGGTGTTGCATATTCTTTGCGTTATAAATACTGCAATAAATTGCTGAGAGGCTGATTCAAACGATTTTCTTAGAAAATCTGAAAAGTGATTATACAACCAAAATCTTGAAAATTTCGACCGCTGTCACCACAGCAAGGCAAATAGATCTTTGAAGTATGACCATGTTATTCCTTAAGATAAACAGGGCTCCTTTGATAAACAAGCGGTGACTTGGGTAATAAATAAACAACCTGATCAGTGGAGTACTATTGGTATAATACGCCAGGGGCTGAATCTCTTGGAGTTCAATGGAAATGCACGGATTTTCCCAGGAAATGGTATCTTTACACAAGAATGATGGATCAAATACAGAACGTAGGAATGAAAGAACACATCATGGAAGGCACAGAAATGGGGGAACGTGTCAGAGGCGTTAAAGCGGGGGGCGAGGGGATATAAAAAAAATGATAACACATACACGAGAAGAGGCATACCTCTGCAATAGTGGAGATAAACTGGAGGAAGAAACGAAAGCAAAAAATGAACAAATCAAATTAATACAAGAAGGCCCTCTAATAAGCCACCATCCAAGGAATTCCAAGGTATAATTAATAATAATAATAATAATAACGTTTATTTACGAAAAGGAGAAAATAAAAGTGAGTTACAAGTAAGTTACAATAGTTAGGTGTAATGGTAATATTGGTGCAATAGTTGTAAATAAACATTTTTTCCCAATAAGTGACTTAACACTTGTTTTGGTATGGTGGGTGATAAAATGTAATTTTTAATGATTGTTAATTGAGTATTGAGTAGATTGAGTATAAAGCGGGGTAAAAACTTTTGGATATTGTATGTCAAATTACGAATTTATCATATCGAACTTATCTTATAAGAAACTAAAAAAGACTAAGCTAAACTAATACTACAAACTATTTTTATATAAAAACTAGTGTTAAGGATAAACAGACAATGAGGGGCAAAACTTGCACTATTGATAGTTGCTAGGAATATATGTTGTGGTCGGCGAGTCCATGGGCTAAAGTGAATTCTATCATTGTTTTAATGCAACGTTAGGATGTTTCCTCTCGGTGGTCCAGTCAGCCCTGAGCTGAACTACTCGTGTGCAGTTGTGAGAATACGGTTATTTTAGTAGGTACACGCAACTGCGTAGTCCCGGTCAGTCGGAGAGCCAAAAATGGAACAAAGTCATACGGTCTAATTATTCTTTAGGTCAATGACGTCATTTACTAATATTCTAGGGATTTCTAATATATGCTGTTTTAATAGTTTCTTGAACTGATATATTTTTGTTACTTTTTGTAAGTCCTCGGGTAAGGTGTTGTAAGCCCTTGGGGCTAAGAAAGTATAAGATCTTTGGCCGATTGTCTTTGTCATAAATGGTACAATGAATTGGCTTCTCTGTCTAGTGTTGTGTTCGTGTGCAGGCAATGTATTTATGTTTTTTGTAATTTGATATTTTATATTTATGTTGTAGTATTATAATTGCCTGATGTCGAATAGCTTTGCCTCTGCGTACAGCAGGTCTGTGGGATATCTTGGGTCCTTTGACAATATTATTTTATAAATCTTTTTTGTATGGTTTCCAGAGAAGTTAGGTGCGTTTTAGCAACGCCACCCCAGCCAAGTATGCAATAATTCAAGTGACTCTCTACGAGGTAATGGTAAAGTATTTTCAATTGGTTAAATTCTAGGATATTTTTTAAGTATTTGAATCTATAAATAATGGTTTGTAATTTTTTTATCAGATAACTCACGTGAGTATCCCATCTTAAATGAGAGTCTATGAATATGCCTAGGTATTTTATGTTTTTTACAGGTAATATGATATACAACGTTCCTAGTACGTTTATTTCAAGTCTCTCAAATGATGGTTTGCGTGAGTTATTACAGCTGAAAGGTAAATAGTGCATTTTTTCGAAGTTGATTGTTAATAATTTATGGTCAAACCAGTTCTTGATTTTTGTCAAGTCAGTTTCAGTCTTTAATCTGAGTTCTTCCCAGGAGTTTGCTTTATATAGTATGGCAGTATCATCGGCAAAGCCTATGATTTCCCCTTCGCTCTGTAATGAAAACAGCCCATTTACATAGATTGAAAACAAAGTGGGTCCTAGGACTGTACCTTGAGGTACTCCGTATCTTATTATCGTTGTGTCACTCATTTCGTTGTTTATTCTGACGCGCTGTTTTCTATGTGTAATATAGCTCTTGAATAGTTTTAACGTATTTCCCCTAATACCAATGTCATTTAATGTTTCTAACAGTAACTCGTGGCTAACTGTATCAAATGCCTTTGATAAGTCTAAAAATATACATAAACATGGTTTGCCCTCATCGAGCGGAGTAAATCTGGGTAGTTAGTGCTGGTATTGCTTCTTGCATTGATACGTTCTCTCTGAAGCCGAATTGGTTCTTAGAAAGTAGTTTGTATCTACTGATATAAGATGTTAGTCTTTTTTTTATTATCTTTTCGAATAACTTAGATAGATGCGTTATGAGTGATATTGGTTGGTAGTTGCTTAAGATTTCTTTGTCCCCTTTTTTGTGTACAGGAATTATTACAGATTCCTTAAAAATTGTAGGCCATTCTCCGAGTGTTATACATTTATTAAAGATGTATTCTAATGGACGCAGGATGTAGTCTAATACTTACTTTAGGTCTTCTGCTTTTATATTATCTAAGCCAGCCGATCTTTTATCTTTTAATTCTCTTAGAGTTTCTTTGATTTCATTAGTGTCTGTAGGTAGAAGCACCATGGAATTTTGTGTAGTGTTTTTAGCGATATTGTAATTGGGATCTTTATTTATTTTTTTGGCTAAGTTTTCTCCCATTTTTGTAAATGTTATGTTAAATTCATTTGCTATAGATTTTGTATCTGTTATTTGCTCGTCATTATAATTTTTTACAGATCTAATTACGGTATTGTTGGAATTTGTTTTGCTAATTTCCTGCACGGTTTTCCATAAAGTTTTGGAATCTACTTTGTGTTTGTTTATTTGATTTTTATAGTATTCAAATTTGGTTTTTTGTATTAGATTTTTAAGTTTGTTTTTGTAAGTTCTATATTCTGATATTAAATTTTCATTATTTGGATTTCGTTGTAGCCTTTGAAACATTTCATTTTTTTTATGTATAGATTTCACTAATCCATTTGTAATCCAAGGTGTCAATTTTGTATTTTTTCTTTTATCTTTTTTGAGATTTGTTGATTCATTTATTGCTTTTGTAATAATATTGATGAAATTGTTTGTTGCAGAGTTGACGTTGTTCTGTAGGTACACTGATTCCCAAGACTCGCCACTTAATATATTCTGAACCCTATCAATGTTCACGTTTTTTACATATCCTGTATTATTAACATTGTTAGTTTCCTTATTTCTATGTAATATAATTTGGACCATTGTTGTGAAGTTCTTGGAGAAGTATTTTAAATAGATCTATATTTTTATTTATACTTCGAATGTTATTATGTATTATCTTGAAGTTGTTATTTAGTTTGTTGATATCAAAGACCTCTTTACATTCAATGCTGTTTGATAATGTATAGGTTTCTACTGTGTTCAGTTGAAATTCTCTAATGTATTGGTTCATTTTTTTTATGAGTGATTGTATATAGACGTTTGTTACAGAGAGAAAAATATAACAAAGCAATGAAGAGCATACAATTTTAAAGTATAGAATAGATGCGTGTAAAAAAAAATATTTGTTATAATGAGTGGACTATATTCTCTTATAAATGAATTCATTGCGATTATTGGTTCAACTTCTTTTTGTATATATTACCTACTAATCTATTGTATTATAAAGATTTTGTCAAATTACACAAAACGTTTAAAATACTGATTAGGATATGGTCTCCTTGTTAATAAATTTATATAGATAATAATTAATGCTATATACCATATACTACATACTACACATAAAACTTATATAGATACATACATATATATTATACATATGTATTGTCTTTCAAATATCAGTCACTTATGAAATAGTTTAATTTATTTTATTCTTGGATGTGTAGTCGCCCCAGTTACTACCTTGTTTTCAGTTATATTTGACTGCTTCGTTTTTCTTTTCTTTTGCTGTTCACTATGGTCTTCAAGGCTCTCCTCTGTTATGTGTGTTTTGTTTTGTATATCTAGTTTGGTACTATTGCTCTCTTGTATATCCACGAGTTCTTGTGTCTCCACGAGTTCTTCCTGACTTTTAAGTTCATCAATAGTATAAGGTTTATTGGATATATATAGTTTACCAGCCTTAATATATGCAGAATGTCCTTTTTCTCTAGCTATTTGACGATGTTTTAGCAGTAACTTTTGTTGTTCCCTATCCTCTAAGCATTGTGCAGTTGATATAGATATACCTGTTCCTTTGAGTTTCCTTACGTTTTCTAGGACTAATAATTTTTTTTGATACGAGATGAACTCAACTAGTACCACATTTTTATCACTCAGCCTATATACATTGCTTAAGTCAGATTCTTCAACACTTACTTCAAGTGAGCCTCTGAATATTCTAATAACTTTTTGGAAAAGGTTTGTGGGAGTATCCTGATTAATTCCAAAGATTACTAAATTGTTTTTTTCTGAAATCGATCGGCAATGTCTACATTTTCGGCGCGATATCAGATCGAAAAATGCACAATTCCAGTATTTTAGCCCGTTGCTAAGAAACAATCAGAAAACAGACTGGAAAAGTTCCGTTGCCAAGCAACGATCAACAAAACCGTACGGGAATGTTACTTTCCCGGCCTAGGCCGGGAAAGTAACATTCCCGTACGGTTTTTTATATATATTTTAGACAGTAAATAATTACACGCAGACAAACCAACTCACATTAAAATTGCATTTATTAGTAAGCAGTTAGATTTTAATGAAGAAATGTTATGCATTAATACAAATTCCTTAATTTATAATAATATTGATTGTGATTTCAGAAAAAATAGTATGTGTACTTCGGTGTGAAAGCACATTCCCGGACTTCGATGCTTGATGCACTCGGCTAGCGCCTCGGCCAACAATTTGCATCGTCGTCCGGGAATGTATTGCTTTCACAACTAAATACACAATATACTATTGCGTACTCTTCTTTCAAGGTGTATTATTCTTTGCTGCAGTTCTTTGTTTTTATTTTCCAACTCTGTTTTTTTCTTGGCAATTTGCTACCACAGAATATATTTCATTTTTCAAATACTCTATTTGTTGTGTAAGTTCATTCCTCACTTCTGCGGCTTTTTCATTAATGGATGAGTTTAGTTTTTCGAAAAGGTTTTTCATAAATTCTTTTTGCGATTCGCTGAATTCGGTCATGATATATTCACAGAAGGTTAAATATTATTTATTTTTGTTTTGAAATAAGTGCTTGCCGTTTATGGCTCTCTTTATGATGCCTTTATGGTCGGACGATCCCTCTTAGTACTGAGAAATAAATAATATTTTTACTGTATGCTGGACGTTGGGTATTATCAATATTCAAGGGTAGTTATTATATTGCACTGGCCGGTCTCTGACATTTTTTTTATTTCTCACAAATCGGTCGGTCTTTTGACTTCGACATGAGAGTTTAGCACCACAGTCTTCTACACTGCACTATTTTTAAAATATTATTAATTAGTTCCTATTCACTTGGATTTGAATTAAGATATGTCGTTTAATACGGGATGATTTTGCCGTGATCCACTCTACTTTTCTCTTATTTCTTTTAAGTTTAGTCGATTTTATTGCGGATTAGGCTAGAGCTATTTTCTACATGTCCACTCGGTACGATGGTCAAAACACGACGAATTGTTAGAAAACACGGTAGAGCAAGAAGAAATGTTGCATATGGAACAGGCAAAATAAACAACGAATTAATGCACTATGGAGCCAAAAGGACAAAGGAGTAACCCTCAGAACTCATCACCAGAGCAAGGCTGAGTAGTAAAGAAATGACAGTTCTGTGACACCCCCCACCACTTTTTAGTACCCCCCACCACTTTTCAATCCCCCCACCACTTTTCAATCCCCCCCTCCATTTTTCCCCAAGCCCCGCCCAATCCCCTCCACTCTTTCAGAACCCCCTCCATTTTTTCCCAAGCCCCGCCCAATCCCCACCACTTTTCGATCCCCCCCCTCTACTTTTCTCCCAATCCCCCCACCAATTTCTCAGAACCCCCCTCCATTTTTCATAAGCCACGCCCCATCCCCTCCACTCTTCCATAACCCCCCTCCATTTTTTCCCAAGCCCCACCCAATCCCCTCCATTCTTTCAGAACCCCCCTCCACTTTTCTCTAAGCCACGCCCCACCCCCTCCACTTTTCAATCCCCCTTCCACTTTCTCATACCCCCCCCACCATAATTAAAACCCCCACCTCCCATCCCTACCGTCATTCAGAATCCCCTCTCCACCTCATCACCTTATCGGAAATGTCATAAGTTAGGCAGTACATATTTTACTACTTTATCATTATGTCCGTCTGTATGGATGTGTATCAGATGTAATAGTGTATTAAAGGAATACATGAAAATCTATTCCACCATAATTCAAACCTCCCACCTCACATCCCCACCATAATTCTGAACCCCCTTCCCTCCTCATCACCATGGAAGGGGTAATCGGAAATGTCATAGGTTGGGCAGTACATATTTTACCACTGTTCCAAATACTTTATCTGTCTGTGTATGGATGTGTATCATATTAAAAGTGTATTAAAGGAATACATGAAAATCTATCCCACCATCACCCATTGAGAGGAGTGTCATCCTTCCGCATTCACCTTGTGTCATATTTCAAGATATTTCAAAATATTGCACCATGTTACATCATCTTGCATAATATTATGCAATATTGCATCACATTGCACCATACTTCATATTTTACATCGCCATTATCGTATTTCAAGATATTTCAAAATATTACACCCTGCTACATCGTATTGCATAATATTACACAATATTGCATCACATTGCACCATATTTCAAAAATTACATCACCATCATCCTATTTCAAGATATTACACCATGTTACATCGTATTGCATAATATTACGCAATATTGCATCACATTACACCATACATTAAATATTACACCACCATTATCCTATTTCAAGATATTTCAAAATTTTGCACCACGTTACATCATCTTGCATAATATGACGCAATATTGCATCACATTGCACCACACTTCAAATATTACATCACCATTATCCTATTTCAAGATATTTCAAAATATTACACCATGTTACATCGTATTGCATAATATTACGCAATATTGCATCACATTACACCATATTTCAAATATTACATCACCATTGTCCTATTTCAAGGTATTTCAAAATATTGCACCATGTTACATCATGTTGCATAATATGACGCAATATTGCATCACATTGCACCACACTTCAAATATTACATCACCATTATCCTATTTCAAGACATTTCAAAATATTGCACCATGTTACATCATCTTGCATAATATTACGCAATGTTGCATCACATTGCACCATACTTCAAATATTACATCACCATTATCCTATTTCAAGATATTTCAAAATATTGCACCATGTTACATCATCTTGCATAATATTACGCAATATTGCATCACATTACACCATATTTCAAATATTACATCACCATTGTCCTATTTCAAGGTATTTCAAAATATTGCACCATGTTACATCATGTTGCGTAATATTACGCAATATTGCATCACGTTGCACCATACTTCAAATATTACATCCCCTTTATCCCATTTCAAGAAATTTCAATATATTGCAGCATGTTACATCGTATTGCATAATATTACGCAATGTTGCATCACATTGCACCATACTTCAAATATTACACCATCTTTATCCTATTTCAAGATATTTCAAAATATTGCACTATATTTCAAATATTACATCACCATTCTCCCATTTCAAGGTATTTCAAAATATTGCACCATATTACATCATCTTGCATAATATTACGCAATATTGCTCACATTGCACCATACTTCAAATATTACTTCCCCTTTATCCCATTTCAAGATATCTCAATATATTGCACCATGTTACATCATATTGCATAATATTGCATCACATCGCACCATACTTCTAATATTACACCACCGTTATCCTATTTCAAGATATTTCAAAATATTGCACCACGTTACATCATCTTCCATAATATTACGCAATATTGCATCACATTGCACCATACTTCTAATATTACACCACCATTATCCCATTTCAAGATATTTGAAAATATTGGACCATGTTACATCGTATTGCATAATATTACGCAATGTTGCGTCACATTGCACCATACTTCAAATATTACACTCCCTTTATCTCATTTGAAGATATTTCAATATATTGCACCATGTTACAACATCTTGCATAATATTACGCAATATTTCATCACATTGCAACATACTTCAAATATTACATCACCATTATCCTATTTCAATATATTTCAAAATATTGGACCATGTTACATCGTATTGCATAATATTACGCAATGTTGCGTCACATTGCACCATACTTCAAATATTACACCACCTTTATCCTATTTCAAGATATTTCAAAATATTGCACCATGATACTTACATCATAGACTAATATTACGCAATATTGCATCATATTGCACCATACTTCAAATATTAAAACACCGTTATCCCATTTCAAGATATTACACCATGTTACATCATCTTGCATAATATTACACAATATTGCATCACATTGCACCATACTTCAAATATTACACCATCTTTATCCTATTTCAAGATATTTCAAAATATTGCACCATGTTACATCGTATTGCATAATATTACGCAATATTGCATCATATTGCACCATACTTCAAAAATTACATCACCATTATCCTATTTCAAGATATTACACCATGTTACATCGTATTGCATAATATTACGCAATATTGCATCACATTACACCATACATTAAATATTACACCACCATTATCCTATTTCAAGATATTTCAAAATTTTGCACCACGTTACATCATCTTGCATAATATTACGCAATATTGCATCACATTGCACCACACTTCAAATATTACATCACCATTATCCTATTTCAAGATATTTCAAAGTATTGCATCATGGTACATCATCTTGCATAATATTACGCAATATTGCATCACATTGCAACATACTTCAAATATTACATAACCATTATCCTATTTCAAGATATTTCAAAATATTACACCATGTTACATCGTATTGCATAATATTACGCAATATTGCATCACATTGCACGATACTTCAAATATTACATCACTATTATCCTATTTCCCCATTATCCTATTTCAAGATATTTCAAAATATTACACCACATTACATCATCTTGCATAATATTACGCAATATTACATCACATTGCACCATACTTCAAATATTACATCCCCATTATCCTATTTCAAGATATTTCAAAATATTGCACCATGTTACATCATCTTGCATAATATTACGCAATATTGCATCACATTGCACCATACTTCAAATATTACATCACTATTATCATATTTCGAGATATTTCAATATATTGCACCATACTTCAAATATTACACCACCTCTATCCTATTTCAAGACATTTCAAAATATTGCACCATATTGCATAATATCACGCAATGTTGCATCATATTGCACCATATTTCAAATATTACATCACATTGCGTCACATTTCAACATATTTCGAAATATTGCGCAATATTGCATCATATTAATTGGATTCTTAATAACTTTATTATTTATGGATGTACAGAAAATTTACCTCTAGTTATTATGTAGGGTAATTTTTTTAATGAATTTTAGTTTTTGTTTCATTAAAAACGGTTAAAGTTTAAGGTAAGGCCCTTTTGACATATTACGGCAAACGATTGTATTCAATATCAACAATACCCACGTAAAATTTTAGATCGATCTGACGCCATAAAGTTGAAATATTGAAGCTATACATGATTTAACCGATTTCGCTAATACAGTAGGCATCGTCAGGTTCATTTCCAAAATTTCATTGAAATCCAATGCCATTAACTCGAGGGAAATAAAATTTCATATATGTGAATGTTGTTTCGAGATTTAGGCATTATTAGGTGTACTATTTTGAAAAAATTAAGTAAGGAAATAATGTGCTGCACTTGCAAGCGGATATTATTTGTAAAGAATTGATATGAATATATGATAATGAAAAAAGTGTGGAGGTGTCTTACTTATCTATATTGCTATTTATCACAATAATGAAAGAAGTATTGTCAAGTCACAGTTCGATAGTAATGAAAGAAAGTGCAAACTCATGCCACCAACACCTGTACCCCCCCGCCCCCATTCCTACCCACTCCAACGGTGACTGTCCTATTTATATGTATGCATTCATAATCCATATACCGTAAATATTACGCAATTTATTATAATAACATTCCGTTATAAAATAATCAAGACAATAAAATATAACACCGTAGATAAAATATCAAAGCACAGTTGTGTAATCATATAACATAAACAAAGGCTCCTTCATTCAAGATAATGAATACGTTGTCATTAGAAAAACTAGCTATAAATAGAACAATGGATTATTCTTCTCGCAATTTATCAGTTACTATATTATCTCAATAACACTTGAGTAAATAAAACTTATTTTATTTTGATAAAACTTTTATTTTCTTACAGCATAAATTTATTATTAATTAAATGAAACTTAGTAACAATAAAATCTCAAATGATTAATAAAAGTTGAAATTAATATAACTTTATTATACTATGCAATGAAGCGTTTAAACAATAGATAACTTGAGATACAGATCTTTTACACGGTGGTCTATACAAATTTAGTATGCTATTGCAGGTACCCATAAACCGAGTTTTAAATGCATTTTCCATAATGTACATACAATAATTAAAAAGATATATCACGACTAGGCACTCAAATTTTTTTCATCCGGTTACAACACTTCTTGTTTAAAAAAAATTATGCTTTAAAATATTTAATAATTATTATTTCTTTACAAATATCTTAATAAATACTAGGTATTTTAGATGTAAGAGAAAATTAAGAAAGCTACTAAACTGAATGAGAATTTACTCTAATTTCTACAGAAATAATGGTTTCAGATATTTAGTAACTATAAAGCTCACATCCGAACGTTTATGGGATAAAATATTTAGCTCAGATATCTCAGAAACTAAAACACATTTAGTATTATTTACTTAGTCGAGACTTCTATAAAGTGTTTGCTGCAAATACCGTTGGAGGGAGCCACTCACATTATTTACAACTCACCGACACTGTTTGCTTGACTTTATTTGTTAGAATAATGTATTGTATGAATATCTCATAATATTTTAGATTATCCCCTCGGGGTTAAAAAACAAGTATCAGGATCTTATAGGAAACTGAAGATGATGTCATTCACCACAAATATTACTCATAAAAATACATCATTACACGTGATATTATTTCTACATTTTACATTTTCATATCTAGGTATTGTACAATTTACTATTAAAATAAGAGAATTATTCTTTCCATTAACTTGCATAAACCAAAAACGTGACGTTGAATTGGTTTTATTTTTACATTCTTATCCACTATATTTGTTAACAAAATGGGTTAATGCAAAGGCAAATTTTAATAAGTGTAGAAATATAAATTTTTCTAAGGTAAGAAGCAACTTCGTGTTTAAAACTTTTTACTAGGATTAACAGATTTCGAGAAAATCACATGCATACTTTTACTTTTATCAGCGATTCATTATTTTTGTGATCATCTATCTAGTGATTTTTCTAAATTATTAATAACTATTGTAGCCGCGAAAAACACTTTTAATTATTTAAACATTATAGAAATTATGATAAAAGTACAACAATTTTCTAGAATTTGCGATGGAAAATGTTTAAATTTGTCAAACGGAATCTAAAGTGATGAAATCCTACTACAAAGAAATTAAACATAATGACATTACCACCGGATTAAATAAAACAGTGTCTTTTAAACATCAAAATGAAGTGCTACATCAAAACGAGATCAATTATACTCATATTCTACAAAATATGGATAACTCCAATCGAAAAAATCAGAGATGGGATAGGTTATCATATAAAACACAGATATATTACCTCATAATGCAGAAACATAGAAAATAATTAAAATTTAGAATAAAAAAGAATATTTCCAGTAAAGAACATTTTATAGCGATACAAAGTTTTTTGAATAGTAATTTAAGTCTGATCTAAATAGATGCGATGTATTATAGGTATTTTAGTTTTTGACGATATTTCACTATTTTTTACCAACGAAGGAGTAGGTTCAACAACGAATGAATGCTGAGAATGCTATCTATACCAGCTATATGGAGGGGGCTGAGAGCGGCTTACTTATGACCGTTGAATATCAGTTGAATTAATTTCAGCCTAAAGTTTTGTTGTTGTGTACTTGTGTTCTAAAATCAAATGACAACGCTTTCGTTTGATCTGGATCAGGAGTAAGCAGTTTTCATATACATATCTTTGGAAAATAATAGCACATACTTTGAATATTTTTTAATTTAAATGCATGCATAAATAAATATTTTGTTTTTTTCAGCGATTTAAGCATGTCTCTACCGTTACCCCGCAGATGTAGTTCATGCGATGGAGATTTGTGTTTGTGTCCCTGGGACGAGGAGCCGTATGTAAAATTTAATGCTTTCTAATATTCTCAGATTTAACAAGGAAGTTTTTTGTCAGAATACACCTCGAGGAAGGGTATATTGCTCAAGGTGAACCTCCAAAATCTCCTCTTCCAGTCATGCTATTAATCCAACCAGAGCCTATCTCTATGGATCAGGAGTAAGTAGTTTTCAAATACATTTTCTTTAAAAAATAATACCACGTACTTATACACCCATTTCGCTTAAAACTAAGTGTGATTTGTTCTAATACTTTGAACACCTTTAATTTAAATGCACACATAAATAAATATTTTGGCTTTTCAGTGATTTAAGCATGTCTCTACCGCTACCTCGCAGATGTAATTCTTGTGATGGAGATTTGTGCTTGTATCCCTGGGACGAGAAGCCGTAAGTAAATTTTAATGCTTTCTAATATTCTCAGATTTAACAAGGAAGTTTTTTGTCAGAATACACCTTGAGGAAGGGTATATTGGTCAAGGGGGACCTTCACCACCACCATCACCACCACCACCATCACCACCACCACCATCACCACCACCACCGCCACCTACAAAACCATAGATATATGTGTACTTCTACTAAATATATGCATATATATTTAGTAGCACTTATTACTATATGTATTCTAATTACGTAATTTAGTCATGGATTGATAACATAGAAATAGTGTGACGTTGTGGCCTCATCTATCATCAGTATTAATAAATTAATTTGAAAATAACACTTCAGTATTTATTTGAGCAACAGTGAAGACAGTCATAATGTCGGATTCTAGTATTGAAAATGATTCATTTTCATTCACTTCACCATGTTCATCTCCTTATTGGAAATATGTGGATAGTATTCTTGTAAATTGTAGAGAGAAAATTAAACAGGAGAAACAACTAATCAACGAAGTAAAATATTCATTATCAAATTCTACTCTACAAGTCTCGACAGGAATAAGCGGTGCTAGAGGTTTCGAGCCATCAGTGAGACTTATCAGTTCAACTGATGTAATTTCGCTTATGGATTTGGATTGGTATGATTTTATTGCAAATATTGATATTACACCGGACAATGACAAAGAAAAGGAATTCATTGAAACTGTAATGGAGTTTGAAAATTTTAAAATATCCAGTCAACTATGTATGGATGAACATCTATTATTACTAGAAAGTGGTGATAGTGTTATATATATTAATGATGAGTGTATCAAAGAACTTGTCAAGATTAAACATTTAGTAAATTTTAGATTAGACTTTTTACAGTGTTTAAATTTTAAGAACTTTTATAATAATACTATGCTGTATATTACTAATTTTGATTGTGACAAGGAAACATATGTTGATAAATTAAAAAACCTATGTAATTTAAATAAATGTGAGCAAGCTTACTGTTTACTAGAGTATATAGAATTTAATAAAAATACAATTGTTCTTGATATTGATAGGATGGTGATGTATAATGCTAATTAAAATAAATTTTATGAAATCATCAAGTGTGTGTTTATTTTATAAATACTAAATATAACTAGAAATAAGTGAATATCCAAGTCAGGTTGGCCGAGTGGTCTAAGGCGTCAAATTTAAGCTCTGATTCCCCTATGGGAGCGTGGATTCGAATCCCACACCTGACAAAAAAATGTTTATTTTGTCATTACAACATATTTTATTATTGTCGTTTTCATATAAAATATATTGGTATAGAGCAGAGTGTGAATATGACTGGGAAGTTTGTAATAAAACGCTGTAAAATGTGCTAACAAATATTTATTTAATAATTCCCATATCTCGTAAAGTATTTACATAAACATCATATTTCATGCCTAGACGCCTGTTCAACCTTATCGCTTCAATCAAGTCATTAGGGTCGGTATCTGAATCCCAATTTAATATATCTTCATTTTTCATTCTCTCAGAAGTTTTTTGATAATTATCAAAAACACTATGCTTGGAACGTCTCAAAACTTGCTGCTCTGACGTCAAATCTACTGCAGACGGCGCTGCTGAGTTTTCTAATTCTTCGTTTGCTTGCATTTTATGTTCAGCAGGAGATGTATACTTTCCTCCAAGTAACGTTATCACCTGTCTATTTTGATTTTTCCTTTCATCTTCAATTGTCTGAGATGGTCGACTAATGCTTTCCGAGGTCACTACCCGGCTATTGGATGGAATATATGGAGCATTGTTGTGCACTTTTTGTAAGTGACTTTTTAAGTTATCCTGTCTTTTAAATGTTTTATTACACAAATCACACTGAAAAGATTTGTTTTTATGAATATTAGCGTGACGGCTTAACCCACTGAACCAAGTGAATGTTGCATTACAGATATTACAGGTATACATGTTTTACGTTTCACTCTATGACATCAAATGATATAACTAGTATGTTATCCCCATTTATCCTTATTATCCTTAATTACCCTTGTTTTATCCTTATTTACCCCCGTTTTATCCCTATTTACCCTCGTTTTACCCTTATTTCCCCTTAATTACCCTTATTTACCTTTAATTACCCTCGTTTTACCCTTATTTATCCTTGTTTTACCCTTATTTACCCTTAATTACCCTCATTTACCCTTGTTTTATCCTTAATTACCCTTGTTTTAGCGCTAAAACAAGGGTAATTAAGGATAAAACAAGGGTAAATGAGGGTAATTAAGGGTAAATAAGGGTAAAACAAGGATAAATAAGGGTAAAACGAGGGTAATTAAAGGTAAATAAGGGTAATTAAGGGGAAATAAGGGTAAAACGAGGGTAAATAGGGATAAAACGGGGGTAAATAAGGATAAAACAAGGGTAATTAAGGATAATAAGGATAAATGGGGATAACATACTAGTTATATCATTTGATGTCATAGAGTGAAACGTAAAACATGTATACCTGTAATATCTGTAATGCAACATTCACTTGGTTCAGTGGGTTAAGCCGTCACGCTAATATTCATAAAAACAAATCTTTTCAGTGTGATTTGTGTAATAAAACATTTAAAAGACAGGATAACTTAAAAAGTCACTTACAAAAAGTGCACAACAATGCTCCATATATTCCATCCAATAGCCGGGTAGTGACCTCGGAAAGCATTAGTCGACCATCTCAGACAATTGAAGATGAAAGGAAAAATCAAAATAGACAGGTGATAACGTTACTTGGAGGAAAGTATACATCTCCTGCTGAACATAAAATGCAAGCAAACGAAGAATTAGAAAACTCAGCAGCGCCGTCTGCAGTAGATTTGACGTCAGAGCAGCAAGTTTTGAGACGTTCCAAGCATAGT